>OZ020546.1:7602923-8278886 GCA_963971435.1 Lasius platythorax
TTTATTACGTCATTCGATTTTTTCCTTTACTATTTTTTTCTATTGTCCACTATTCTCAGAAAGTCGCAACAAATAGCTCTGGATCATCCTATACAATATACAATATAAAATATATATAACGTAGTATATAGTAATACTTTATATAATGTAATTTAATATGATATATTATATTTATAATAAAATATACAAGTCCATAAACATGATGGTGTAATATTTAAAAAAAGAAAATATAATAATATACCATATAATATTTGTAAAAAAGTTATCGTTTAAATATATAACTGTGCGTAACATTATTTAATAATTATTAATAACCATAGCATCGAAAAAAATAAGGAAGAATTAGCATACTTTTAAATCACTTCCAGTATAAGTTATTTGTTGTGTTTAGAAGTAAGTTTTAACTTCAGAACAGTTCAAAGATCCATTCTTTCTCATGCAGCTGGAATCGCGGCCTTCGTACAAAACATTATTTCTTCGCTCGTGCGGAAAAAAGACAGAATAAGAAGGTTAATAATTCTTCGCTCTTGGACAATCGTACCTCGCCTCGCGAAGAAATTAACTTTCTTCGCGAAGCTAGAGTAACAACAACAACAACAACTTGCTAACGATCCTAATTGCCGTTCAGTGCTCGGTTAAGCAATTAATCCAATCCAAACGTTTTCTACCTCGACAGTATTTTTTTCCCAGCGAATAATGTAACGCATTTCGCGCCGCATGTCTCGCGTCGTTATTATTACATCGCATCGATTATGTTGCGAGTGACGCACTTGCGCTAAATGTAAGCGTTTTGCGGCTGAGTCTACATTATAGAGAAATGTCTACGGTCCTTGAATTATTCCGACGCGCTATTCAACGCGAGCAATTTAAATCGGTTACTTATTCCTCCGTTGAAGGCTCACTTATTCGACTCGCCCAATTCGATCTTGACGTCGTGAATCTTTCACCGGCATCTCTCACCTTGCAGGTTTCCTCCTCCTTTCCAGTCTTAGCTATTTTATTACTGTTCATGCCAAGTCTTGCACGTTCAAAGTGCCAATTACCCGAGCCAAGCCCGCACCAAGTATCCTTTTCCTTTCTATACATTTCCATGAGAAGATCTGTGAGTTCCTGCCGTAGTCACGGCTTTTTTTATTTCCGCAAGTGGCAAAAATCGATCAGAGAGGGAAGACGAAGAGTTATGAAGAAACTATACTAATATGAAAGAGTGGAGAGATTGCAAAAATCGATAGAGAGTAACCTCTTGGAAAAAAAACCGAGAGCTGGCGCATGCGGAAATTGGCGTGAATAAATTTATATATTAAGAAATATATTAATTGCAATGTTATTGCAATAAACGCTCCAAGTTGCATTTTGTGTGACAAATTTTTGTGCGAGAGATTTCATTATATTAAAACCCAACTTAAATATCGGAAATTACATTTTCATGAAAGATGTAAGTTAAATAATGAAACTTATCTGTGATATACACATAAAACGACAAAGTATTTTACGATTAAATCGCAGGGAGGGCGGCACAAATTTTCAATGAACGGTGATTTTTCCAAGGATAAAGCGTTCGGATATAAAAGATCCTGTAGCTCAAACCGCGCTGGCGAGTACTTAGAGAGGCTTCCTTGTTGCAAACATCTCACATTAATGGCGCCAAGTGCGCAAGCTAAAAAGCGACAAGTACGCTTGACGAGCTTGTAATTTCCGAGCACTTTGAGATCATTCGAGTTACGGCTTGTTTTAATTCCGCGAGATTTTTAACGAAGAAAAAAAGCAAGAGACACCATGATGTAACTTGAAAAGTATTTCGGATTATTTGTCTTACTTTCACGTGTAGGTGTATATATGTGAAGCGTTTTTCAATATTAAAAAGAATCAAAATATAACATTACTTTCAATGCAGTGATTTTCATATTATCACGAACTTTTACGTGCAAAATAGATAAAATTTTCACGGTGGAGCTAACTTTTCGTTATTCGCCTTTCTGCAACGCGTCATTTTACAGATCTCTTTTTCCCAAAAGATTTTCTTGCCAAAGTTTGCAATGCTACAGTCGGATTGAACGAAGATACAACTCCTTCATCCCGAAAAGCGAATCTGCAGAAACTAATCAAAGGAATCGAATTGAAGCCCCAAAGCCAAAAGAGCACATATAAGGGAGAGCAGTAGAAAACAAGATTTCTTCATCTGAAGACTATAAAAGCAAAAAAGATCGCCAAACCTGAGACAATATAAAGGAATAATATACAGGGTGTCCGAAAATTATTAAATGTTCATTAAACTATAACATTACAAGTCAATTTGGAGAAAACTGATTTATTATTACAACTATTTAATATTGTTCAATATTAAAAAATGTAAATTGCTGCGACAAATAATGACAAAATGTACGATTGAAAATCCATCCGTAGTCTGGATACATCCTGTATATATGTATGTATATGCGTGACTCTTTTTCTTGTCTCGTCTGTCATGTCTCGATTTTCATCCCGCTATACGACGTCGTAAGCGAAATAGCGTGCCCGTCGCAGATATTTTTACCAATATTTGACTATCGAACACGAACATTCTGGCGAATCGAGAAGCCAATGCCGCCTTGAGAGAGCAACGGCTAAGGGATGGCACATACAGACAGGACCACGCAAGAAGCCTTATCGAGCAAGCTGCAGGATGTTTTTACACCTGGAAATAGGATCTTCAAAGCCGATCGAAGTAAAAACGAAAACGCGCGGACTCGAGAAGAGCGGAAAGAACGCGGAGAGCTTCTCGCTCCAGAATCAACAGACAAAGCAAGAAAATCAATAAAGGACCAGGGAACAAATCTCGATAGGAATTTTGTTGTTCGTTTTATCGATGCGAAAAAGACGTGACGAGGCCGCAACTGAACGGATCTATATAAAATCTAATAAAACTTAAGATACAGGCTTTCAAGGAATCTTGCAAGATGCGATTTTATGCAGAGAGAATCTCATTCCATAATTTCAATTTCAAATCAATCAATCCAATTTTTAAATTTGTATATTGCGTACAGTTGGAAGAACCTTTCGTTTCTTTGCAACGCAACGCTTTTCAATCTTTTCTGAATATAGATGAAATATAAGAAACCCCTATTCTCCGACAAAGATTTCGCAGAGAGAATGATCCAAAAATGATTAGCCTGAGATCCCGAGAAGCTATCATCTGCCTCTGGCGGGCGGCACGAAATTATTTTGAACCGTGATAGTCATGGTATTGCTTGCAATATTCCGCTCACGACGTAATAATATTTCGTCGTTACATCCCGGTGGAAAATTCGATACGCTTAAGTGTCAGACGAGACGACGAGAACTCGAAAGAAAGAGAGAAAAATAAAGAGACAGAGAGAGGCAGAGGGAAGAATCGAGCTTTTTCGAGAAGCTCGGGGCGAGCTTTCCGGGGATCCAGGAGAGTCGACGGATTCTTTTAATCATGGTAACAGGATCTCGAAGGCTGAATCGCGGAAAAACAGGGAGCGACAGAGGTTGATACACCGAGCAAAAGAAGGAGGAGACACACCGAGTGGAGGAGATAGCTTAGAAGAGCGAGAAGACTAGGAACGAGATAAAAAGGCAAACAGAACGACGAAAGGGAAGCGGTCGGGTTGGTAGACGGAAAAGAGGCAATAAATCTTGAAGTTGTCGTCGAGCGATTCGACAGTTCGTAAAATACCGCTATAGCGTTTAGCTGGTGCTTGAAAACAATTGCGATCCGCGAATACGAATCGCATTGACTGATCAGAAGTTTGAGTATGATATTACGTTGCGCCAATTTTACATCGAGATATTTATTACTTAATATACCTCTTCTTATTTATTAACGACCGCTATTAGTTTTATTAATAACATTTTAAGAAAACGAAAACGACGAAAACGACGAAAGTGACAGCGTGCGAGATGCATTATGCATATTCGTCGCGCAGCACATGTCGATCATGAAAAATTTGTGAATGTTGAATATGCATTACGACCTGAACAGTCTTAATTTGTATTTAATTACGTAACGCAAACGGCTTTCGATAAATAATTTATTACATTTATATTCCATATAGAATTCATTTTTACATTTGCAATCTAATATTTAAAAGAAAGAATGTAACAGATGTAGTGTTCATGAATTCGTAAAAAAATCATTAAGAAAAAAAATTGACAACGTATTTGAGCATTAAAAATACGAAACTCCATTTCTACATTGGACACTCTATCCACACACACAGTTTCCGATTTTTTTTTTTTTTACATATTTTACTCTCGCCATTACAAATCCTGTAGAAGTGCTTCGGCGCTGCTGGCTTATTCATCAAACATGTGCCGTTTTGCGCGACGAATATGCATAATGCATCTCGCACGCTATCACGTTCTGTCTCGTCGTTTCCGTTTCCGTTCGACCCTCCCCCCCCGGATCATTACGATGCGTGATTGTACTCGGATTCGAGACCCGGATAGCGGCGGGTCGCACAAACACGTGCGACGACGTCGACGACGACGACGACGACGACGTGGGAAAGAAACAGAAGGAGGCGAGAGTCGACACGATAAATCTCTGCAGGAACTGCATAGATACTCGGTGCCGGTTCGCCGACGTATCCGCCGTTTACCGCATGACGGAAAACAGCCGGTCGAACAACCGCATCGTCGTCAGGGGCGGCTCACGTCAATTATACGAGAATAACGAGGTGGCTCGTCGAGGGGGAAGCAGAATCGCTGCCAAGGAATTCGTCCCGCCCTTCCAAATCGAACGTAGGGGTAGTCGAACCGGGTATTCGCGAGGGGCGAGGAGATACTCTAGAAGATATTAAAGATACGAAGACGTTGAAAGGACGAACGTACAAAGATGACGGCAAGAAAGGATGAGGAATCCAACAACTGAGTATGTAAGCGGGACGGCCGCAAGAAGCGGAACGCAATCCGTTTCGGGGTCTAGAGGGAAACACGAAATCCGAGGAACGCGATGTTTCCCTACCATCTCCTCCCGCGACGTTACTCGAAGCTGTTCTACATATTGTTGAGAGAGAAAGAGAGAGAGAGAGAGAGAGAGAAAGAGATATTACGTGTACCACGAAAACCAATATCGGCCCAAGAGAAATTTCTCCAAGTCGTCCTCTTCCTCGACCTTCTTGTCGTCGTCGTCGTCGGCGTCGTCGTCATGGCGAAAGGGACGATGCGCATATTTGAAATAACATCTCGGCAGACAATCCCCCGTCTCATTACTCGATAGAGCATATATGAAATACGGACAATCGTGCTGCGTGCGATTTCTCAATTTTTTTCAGGTCGTGATAATTGGCATCCGAGGAAAGTCTTAGAACGTCCGGTCTTGATTTTAATTACAGATAAAAACTTTCGAATTTTTTGAAAAGATAATAATGAGACAGAGATAAATGTAATTCCATATATGTTACCTTTTGTACAAATTATGATGTATAAGGAACTCGCGGTTTCTCTCTTTTAACTTGAAAATCTTAAGATTCAGAGAACAGAATGGAAGAATTTCAAGGAAATAGGACTACTGCTAGAAATAATACATGTTCTACATATATAAAAGATATGATGTAAAATATGTCAGAGTATGTGCGCAGACGTGGCTGTATGCTCGCGTCAGAGGATGATCGATGTCGTTCTTAGAGTTTCCGCCTAGCCGGAGGATCTCGCCGCATAATTTCGAAAAATCCCATTCTCATAGATTGTCCCGTGCACAATGACAGCATAGTCAATATTCCACGTATCTCACGCCACGAGAGACAAACTCGATTTATGATTGCGAAAACGCCTATGAAATGCAATGACGTGGAAAAGTGACAGCGAGCCTTTAACTAGAGATTCTTTTATAGATCTTCTTCTTACGTATATTTTTCTAGATTATAATACATACAAAATAAGTAAAGTATAAGATTATAAGATTATAAGAAAATAGGATCCAAATCTCGAAGCGACTCGTAATCATCATCATCAAATCTTTTTTACACACACACACATATATATATATATACATATATATGGGCCATTCCACGTCAAATCAGAAAAGAAATGACCTCATATTTTTTAAATCAATCGAAACTTTTTTCACGTGAAATATACATAAAGTAAGGAGATACGTATTTTTGTATTTGTCCGAAAAATTTTTTTTGCAGAAGTTATAAACAACAAAATTTTCGTGAAAAATGAAGAAGTTGTCAAATTTAAAAATTAATATCTCTGGTTATATTTGTCGTAGAGAAATTTTCAAAAATGCAATTTAAAGCTAAGGAGACAACCTTTTTTATAAAAATAGTTTAAGTTACAAAAAATTGCTAATTACAATTGTTATAAATAATTGAAATGTTTAATAATTTTTTCACCAAAAAGTACACTTTTTAAAATTTTTGAAATAATACTATTTCATTCTTCACATCGTTCTGAAAGTGTACATATTTTTTATTTTATGAAGAATCGATAGATTCTATTTTTTATATATTTTTAATAAATGAGACGCCGCGCCGTGCTCGACCAAGTAGCGTAGCGCGTCACTGATCGACCAAGTAGCGTAGCCCGTCACCTGCTCGACCAAGTAGTGTTGCGCGTTCATTTGACGATTTGACGTGGAATTTCTCATATATATAATTATAGGTAATTATATATACATATAACAAATTATATATATATATAACTACCTATAATTATATATATACATATATGCATATGTAAAGAAGATTTGATGATGATTATCACGAGTTACCTTCGAGATTTGGATCCCATTTTCACCAAACCATGATATATTTAATCTAATCCCATCATTTCGCGAAGATTAACATTTGTACATCTAAAAATATCTCTATCATAAGGAAGAAACATTACGACAGAAAAGTAGTTTAAACTTCCAGCTTCTCCTGTATATCGAGAGAAGAGAGATAGAAAGATGGAGGTCATGGAGGTGGGGAGGGTGAGGGAGGTAGGGGGAGGGGGGAGAGGGAGAGAAGACTCTTCTTAAGGGAAATACCTTTCTCTTGCCATGTATAATAGAACAACAAGTATGACTGCTGAGAATATAATCCCCGGCGTACCGTGAAGCTCGCAATTGTAGATGCATATTTCATGCTGGGAGAGAAAGATTACCGTACTACACCCTACTACACCCGGAACCGACCTTATCCTGTCGTCTATAATAAAACAATAGGTAGACGATGATTCGCGATGCGCGCCTTGCGGTCTTCCCCCTCCTTCGCGTCATAAACGCGTATTATACTTGCCGGCAAATTCCGCCGGCACTTCCGCCAGAGTGCTGTTTGCAAAAAGTCCGAGTAAGAGGTCGACGGTGACGTGAATCGCGTGCGGAAGCGTGAGATTAATAAATGACATTGATAAATCATCGAATCCCGGAATAGAGGAGTTAGCGTGAAAGAACTAACTTAAATATCAAAAGTAACATTCGAGATTAAGCAAAAAGAAAAGCAATGTCAAATATTATATTGAACGATAAGCTTTCGTAGACATAATAATGCAAAGTGTCGTTTCTTGGTAAATCGGAATAGCCATTCTTGAAACTTAGACGTTAGATTTAATTTTTGCTCTTGCTTGTCGTCGCCGATGAAATTACGTCGAAATTTTATTCCGCGAGAGCTAAGGTACTTTTATATAAAGACCAACAAATGTAAATCGCAGGACAGTTTCGAGATACAGCATCGTATATTTAATCGGATCAAAAGAAAATCTTTTGTGAAAAATATTTGTGTTTTGTTGCACCGACATGCAAATACATGACATTTGCGACAGTTATTTATTTAGATTCCAATATTATTGAATCGTTGCACGTCTGTTAGTTTTTCATCGGTAAACAGAGATATCGATTCTCGCGCATCGTTCGTTAGTTTTCATATTGAATTAAAATTAACGTTGCATTCGTTATTGCTCGCACAGTATCTTGTAATTAAAAGCAGTTCAGTATATAATATCCATAAAAATATTATTTCTTTCTTAAGCTACGTTTCCTCGCAACGAGATATAATATCACGTATTTTTCTAAAAAAAATTCATATGTCTAATATATAATAAATCTTTTTCCATTGACCGTCAGGACTGTTATAAAGTTGATAACGCGCAATGTCGATTGACATTGGCAAATTTCACTAAATTAATCGATCTTATCATACTCGCGTGCTCGATCACGCCGACTGATGCACGCTTTGTATAATTCAAAGATAATCGCCCGCTGTACGCTAATGAGCGCTTTTGGCAATCAATAAATTATACCATCATCAATGATCCGTCATAGCGTTAGACAATCTGAAAGCGTCTAGTTAATATCCGCAATAATTACATTATTGTTTTGGCGTACTTTATGGCTCAATGATTAAATAATCATAATTAAATCTCTCGACGCGTATACCGACAATAAACGTGATAATTTCCAAAGTCGAATTATTAAAAAGAAAAAAAAAACAATAAGTATCTTTCATCGCGTAGCTAGAGACAGCAATAATAGTTCTCGTCTCAAATTATATTACATGTTCCATCTGCTAGATTCTCCTGCCATTCCTCGGTGATTTTTCAAAGAGTGTTCAGCTTCCCGAAATATCCGGTAAACCGTGCTAGAAACGCATTGAATTTCGCCAAGTTTATGAAGCGCCGCCCTTTTCTCGCCGAGAGGAATGCGCCTTTATAAAAGCCATTTACATTTCTCTCTCTCTCTCTCTCTCTCTCTCTCTCTCTCTCTCTCGATGTTGCAAATATTATTTCTTACAAATATCTCGTAAGCGAAAGCGGATCTTTGATAGAGCATGATTTACGAGAGCGATCGAAAGGTCGGTGCAATAAATCGCGTCGCTTCGCAAGAGTCGATCTGGACCGACGGAAACGTCGAATTTCCCGCGGAGCCAAAAATACAAGGAGCAGACAGGAGCGGTGTAGATATCCGCGTGAGGGATGGAGGTCGGGGGCTGAAATAGCTACGGCAGCGGCAGTCGCGGATAAGGTAGGGTAGGTAGAAACGCGCGAGGGGGAAAACCCGTGGGTACGTAAGCACCATATAACCGACTCGAATAAGAGCCAATATTTGCTCGCTCGCGTCGCGCGAGGTAATCTTGCTCGCTTCTCGCATACGAGAGCGGCGCAGACGGAACGACGACGGTGGCGTCATGCCCGATACGGTATGCACATCCCCTACGACATCCCCTTTCTCTCTTTCTCTCTCTCTCTCTCTTTCTCTCTTTCTCGATCTTCTCTTTCTTCTCTTCCTTGAGACTCTCTCTTGCCAATTTAGCGTAATCTTGCGCTAAGATGGGTTGTTTAGACTAGAACACCAGCGCGAAGGATGTGAATAACGCGAGATATTTTGTTCGAGGTAGCATGAGAATTGACGATGAGCTTTTAATGAAATAATGTGGCGAGAGTGATGTTGAGAAAATATAAATGTCTGCAGTCCGGTCGAAGAAAGAGATGTGTTTTGGTAAATCTTTTTAGAAGAAGTTATTTCGTTTAAAAGAAGTATCGAAAATCGTTATAGAAATTGACAGTATTTATATTTGAGATTTCAGACGCGCTTATTAATATATATATTTTTGCATCTTACATTAAGTTGGGGAGAATTACTATAAGTTGAAGAATAATACTGTTTAAAACAAATTTGATATCGAGAGAGTTTGCTACATCTTCAATTTTGACATTCTGAATTTAGTTGATATTTTCCTTCGAGAACAAGTATTTGCGGACGCAAATATTTTGCTGACATAATTTAGATATCGTGGAGGATGGATCCCTCTCTCGGCTGTGGGAAAAATAAAAAGTGAAACAAAAGGTCAGGGAGCAAAGAGCGCGGTTTGTTGCAGCGAGGCAACCGCAATAAGGAATTTTACAAAGAGGAATTTTCATATGACGTTTATTACCGCGTTTTCGGAAAAATGTTGTTCAAATAAACGCTGTTATGAAATTGAATAAACCATACAATCTTCGTAAGAAACGTATGAAAATTAATTTATAATTCAATAATGTTTTTATAAAAACATGTACTACTTGTTTTGTAGAATGTTGTAATCAGTTTTAGGAAAAGTGCAAACATATTGTGATTGAAAATTTTCATAATTTTCAAACTTTACAATGAATTTCAAATAACGTTTAAATACTTAATATGAATTGTTATAAATTTTAAATTGAAAGTTGGGATGAAATACATTCGCTGTCAAAAGCGTTTGCTTAATGCGACAAGAGGCTTTCTAATTTTTATATCTCTGAAAACTGTTTCACAAAGTCTCTTTAGGATCGTGAACATTTTATATCAAAGGTTTACTCGATTTTCCGTGGCTTATCTCCGACTTGCCGCGAGCAAGTAAGATTCTTCTTTCTTTTCAAAAGATTCGTATCTGAAAATGCATTAAAGAAACCCGCCTCGGGTTTCTTAGCGATAGTATGGAACTTTTTATGCAATCATAAGTGGCACTTTTAATTCAACTCTTTCTAGCACATATACACGTCCATTCTAAATTTCGCCCTCGTCCGAGATTACGAATGCTTCAACGCTTTTCTCATTTAAACTTCATTTCTACTCGCACTTAATTAACTGGGAGCGTCGAACGCTAACCAGAATCTATTTAATTATCTATTTAGCCTCGCTAGAGAGTATTATTCCTTATATCGTTCTACATTAATTAGAGCGCTTTTATGTAGAAATGTGAATCGTTTAACTTTAAATTCACTCTGCAATTTTGTCAGAAATTAATTCTTAATATCTTATGATTAATCGCGTTTAACGCTTCTTTCGCATTTCTCTGTATTCTATTAATTTCCATACGCTATAGAATTTTTAAAAAATGAAATTAAACATTGCTGGAATCAATTTAATATGACATAGTGCAAGCTATTTTAATATGTTTATTAACAATCTACACTAATAGATTCAATATATTTCAAGAACATCGTAAACTCCATCGATCGTAAAGAAAGCGGAAATGACCGTCGCGTTTCCGGCAGCTATTGAAATTCTCACTTGAAGCGTGAGCAGACATGTCTTTAACTACTCGCACGTAAGCACGAGAGTCTGATAATCGGCGATTCAGCGGCGTTAATGCATTGTATCTACGCGGTTATCGTGACTTTTCGGCCGGGAATAAAAGCTAATAATCCACTTCTCGAGGAGTGTGCTCGATGGAAAGGGTAGATACTTATTGAGGCGATTACCGTTATTGCGCGAACGTGCTCATGTACCAGCCAGTGGCATAACCCTCCCGGAGAAGCTTTCCGGACATCGAGCCACTTACGGACTCGCGCATGACGGTTCCTGATGGTTACGTATGGGGGGAAAATAACGAGTTCTTTCACCCCCGTTTGCGAAGCATCGCGCGAATACTTCCCATTACGAAGCGAATGCCTCTTCGTGGTACGGTTGAATAATTTAGACCTAACAAGCTGTATATCGATCAGGTATTATATCGTAAGATGGATTATCGATGCGTTAATGGATTTTGCGCCGTGAATCGTGAATGAGATACATATATACGTATATATATATCTTCCCTTCTTCAGTAATAATTACATTTAAGCCAGTTCGTTCTGCTCTCTTTTTTTAAGTTGACGTAGAAGATAAAACGTTGTGTACGAAGAATATTTTTATTCTAAATTCCAAAAGATATTTCCAACTTCTTGGGATAATCGCAGAACACCGGAAATACGTATTACGGTCACGCTCGCGCTTGTTAATCAGCCATTAGCGCGGGGCGAAGGAAATAATTTAACTCGATAAATCGTTGATAGCCCGGTTAAACTAACAATTTACGACATAGTGACGCGTGCACCACCGGTCGGCATTATAATAAATGCAAATTAAGTGTGTGTTATGCGCGCATGTTTCAATATACGCGATATACAGGATCTCGCCCCTCGTTCGACCGGGCTACGCCACATGCTCCGATTATCGGGCATGCGATCGTGCAAATCGGTAAGGGTGGTAAACTTAAAAAAAAAAAAAAAAAAGTACAACGACTAATCCGTGTAATAAATTATTAAAAATTCCGTGCGGTGAGGGAGCTCACCTTCCATTAATATTTCGTTAGTATAACGAAACTAACGCCGCGCAAGGTAATCGATCTGCATCCTTCATCGAAATCGCGATAAACTTGCCGAAATATAAACTATATGCGTATAGAAAATACAAATACATTGTCGATGGGTCCTAGAATGAATTTCGGATCAAATAATGTCATGTCGAAATATGAGGTTTTATTTGCAATCCACAAAAGCCGAGTATTAGTTCATAATTAATACACAAATGATTAATAAATAATAATTTATTAATTCACTGAATTTCACTCAAATTTATATACGTGAATTCATAAATTAATAATATAAATAAAGTTGATCGCTTTTATTATTTATTATATGTTAACTCTAATTTTGAAATATTTTTGTATCTTTTTTGGATACTTTTTTCAGATTATTTTTTAGACAAAATTACATATCTCTAGAGTCTATACACACTATAAGAAAGTATTTGCATCTTCACTAGCATTTTCGCCACTGTGTACGTTCTTGGTGAAACGCGTTAACCATCGATAACGTTCGCCATAGTGCTCCTTTTTCTCACGTTGCTCCTCGCCGTAACCTTGTACCACGAAGAAACTTAATAGAGCGTCATTCATAACTGACGCGGTTGTCGGATGATATACACACGATAAAAGCGTGTAGACGACCGACGTTACCCCAGAAATTCAGGCGATCATCAAAAATTGGTGTTAAAAATGACGCGTATGGCGATGCTCGAGTTATAGAATAACGAGAGAACATTTTCTGAAAGTGCGTTGCTATTATGCCAGATTTGTTGTTGACAAATTTTCGCAACGGAACAATCAATGTTCCTTGATGGAATCGGTAACTTTAGATACGTGCTATACAAGCGTTATACCCGAAATTGAAAGTAACTACGCATTATCTTTAATTCTTGATCGTTCTAATTCTAACTTTAAAAAGGAACTTAAAATTAATTAAATGAAGATTAAAATAAAATTATAACGCGTGAATGAAACCGACTGAAAAAAAAGATTTTTGACGAATTTTGTGAAAATTGTTATTTAATTTCAAACTCGCAAAACTCAATCTAATTTATTTCTGAAAACAATCGATGCAATCATATTAAACGCGTAAATTTCTATTGCAATAACATTACACATTCGAAAAGGTATACGAAAAACACATTCGCAAATACTCTCCGACTTTCGGTGTTACTTATGCATTTTTGCCTTTGAAGCGAATAGCAGCAAATTAGATTCGGCCAGCACACACACACAGACGTTTACAGACAACGCGAAACAAGTCAAGGGTCTTGCGCGTTTAGATTGGTTAGTCAGAGCGGTGCATCAAAGCACCTCTAACGAACTAATTATCGCTTCTCTCTCTGCACGGTTTACGGCGCCTTTCCTTTTAGAGTCCTCGCAATCCGCTTCTATCCTGCTCGATCCCGAGCGAACAGCTCGACCCAGACATGCAGGTAATGCGCTTGTGTTACGAGATTCCGTAAATTTATTTCGCTTATTTAGCGGGGGCTTAAAAGAATATATCGATAAAAAACTTTTTTGTGAGCGCGCTCGCTCACACATTATATTAACACTGCGTTTAATATATCGCAATGAAATACTTTGCGCTATATTATGCTTTTAATAAATGTTTCCAATTTCTTTTTTACTTCGATAAAAAAAAAACAACTTTCTCGCACATCCGTACTTTTAATTATCAACGCATTTAATTCACGGTGAGAAATAAAACGTGCGAAATGTACATTGAAATTTACATTTTTTTTTACGATATTATACTTTCGCGAATCAAGCTTGGATCTCGTGCTTTGCTTCGTGCGGAATATGTCAAGAATATTGCGATTCACATTCATCAACTCGCGTCTCGTTTTAATTGTCCGTCCTCGCCGACGCCGCGGTCCTTGCCGGACGAGGCGGACAATTTCCATGTAAATTCTAACGTAAATAAAAACACCGACGTAAGTTTTAATACCCTACCCAAGCGAACTCTGTGTCGCCCCCGAGGGCGCCAACGAGATTATTTGTGCGTTAGCGCCTCCGGTGGTTTGTTCCAGGTCCTCGCGTAAAGACTTTAACAAATTAATTTATATTCCACGGCGACAGCCATTTTGCAAACTACACTCTGCGCGGCGTGGTGACCGAGAGGATTGACCGTCCCCCGGGAAAACAACCCCGGCGAGCTGCTGTCATTTTAACGAGCCGGTGTTAATCATTCGCGACGCTGCCCGGTCATGTTCGCGCGCAAGCCCCGCGCTGAAAACCGACGTTTCAGGGGATTTCCCGGGATCAATTTACACGCAATCTACGATGGATCACTCGAAGGAAGAATTATTTAACCGTCAATCACGGTGACAATGCGAATAAATAATATTACAACTGCCGATATTGGTTATAATCGATAATTATTATTAGTGGACGGATAGCCGATATTAATTCGTGAGCGCATTGCATTTGATAATTTGTTCGAATCCATGAGTTTATGAGATTGTACGGATTTACGGGATTCATTACACTATATCCAATCATATGTCATATTAAAATTTATTGATAATTGTTAAGCAAACGATTTGGTTAAGATTAATATCATAATTTTTCTATTTTATCCCCAATTTTTGTTGGTATAAATATTATTTTCTCTCTTGCCTTTATAATGCCTTTACAATGCCAGAAATTTTAAAATAACGTTTCACAAATAATACGTTTTAGGAGCGAAATTGAAATACAATAAATTCTCTGTCCTTTTTCTATCGTCGATGTGCCTTCCAATAACTGCAAAACCTGACGTAACAGCGTGCATTAAATGCTCCGATTTTGCTGGATTTAACGCGAAACGAATTCTGGTCGCGCGGCGATTATTTTAAATCGACAACGCTCTGAACTTTCACCCAGCGGCGAGCGTTGCGAACGACAATACAGCAGCAAGAAATACAATCCATTAACTCGGAAACGCGTAATGTGACAGCACCGAATATACCCGTCTGTGCCAAGCGCGCTATATTACAGGATATTCGATAAAGATTTTCTATAAATAAATTTGTCGGCGTAACCGTCCATTATATTCGGGAATTGGTGGCGGAAAAATACGAGCAAAAATCCACTGTTTGTGATAGCGGATAACCACATTGGATTTCTGTATTATTTAGAATGTATCTCTCCGACCGGTTTATCAAGTCGCTGCACACAGCAATCTTTCACACTGTACTCGCGAATACGTTCGCATTTGTTATACGGATCCACTTGTGAGAGATGGGGTCATTAGAAATTTATAATGCATCTAGAGACCAGTGTGTTGCCTCCTCCCGTTCGTTATTATTCCGCTAGCTGTGTAATATTTGAGATACGATGGCTGCTGGGCACGTCACAAAGTTTCATTGTACTCACCGTATTTAGACGGTTTGTGCCTAACCGCGGAAGCTAAATGGCAGACGAAATTCTCGGGCTTTTGCTTACGGTACCCTGGACGCCGCAACAGTTGAAATTAATTATCCCTCTGTAAATGTGCATCGCGCATTAATTGAATTAGCGGTGCATTAACTTAACGGAGATAATTCACAATAGACTTTGTGGACATATTTCTTATTTTTATTTCTTTCTACTATATTTATTCCAAAACCCTTTACATAGTATTAACGATTGAAATCTCTACGTTATGTAAAATTTACAAAAATATTTGTTGAAGACTACCCTTTTTAACTCGCTACATTTATCTATCTCGAAATTAATGAATTAAGCGACTATTAATTTTCCGGCTAGCTCTAATTCGCCAGCTTTCTCGGCGGTTTTTTTTTCCCCCCGAGAGATTTCTTGCGCGTCGAAAAGCGTGCAACAACGGTGCAAGGACGACGAAGGACGAAAACAAGGCAAACTGCGGGAAAACGGCAACGGTAGTGGTACACGCGTTATTACGTCTTCCACGAGGGTCGAATAAGCAGGACGACATAGCAGTCGAGCGTGTTCGGAGAGCGGAGCGGGAAAAGCGAGGGGCAATATGTTCCGAAATTGTTTTACTTCGGGCGGCACGAGGGAGAAGGAAGAAGGGAGAGAGGGAGAGAGAGAAGAGGATAGAAAAGCAAAGAGAAGATAAAAATGTTTCGCCGTTCCTTCGTGCAGGAGCTGTGCGTCGCACTGCTTCCTGCTCCGCCGCGGAGTAACTTTTGCGGGATGTGATGTGGAAAATTGGATTCAAGTTTGGGGCGGCGTGTAGGCGCAGGGGAAAGAGCGTCAGAATCGAGAGAAGAAGGGAAGAAGCGAGGGCTGAGCGCGAGAGACCCAGGGATGGCAAGAGTGCCAGAAGTCGAAGAGGGAGGAAAGTCACCGTGTCGCTGCTGAAGGAGGATGAGAAAGGTTGAAAACAAGAAGGAGATAAAGTCGCCGCAAGGGTCAGACAAGGGCGGCGGAACGGAAAGGAGAGAAACTGTGAGAACGAAACGGATCCGGAAGACTGGTCGAGAGAAGCTAAGGATGCAAGAGATTATCTCCGAGTCAAGGACACGTTTATTGCCCTCTCGTTCCACTCTCGCGCTCCTGTGAATCCTTTTTCGCTCGCTAATTCTCCGTATTCGTGCGGACTGAAACCATCCTACCATATATTCATTTTTTCTCGTTTACACGCCTCCTTCTTTTCCTTTTTTTTTTTTTTCTCCCACGATACGCGCATTCAAGGTGGGATGTTTCATCTCGAATTGACGCTTCAGAAAGAGTTACTGTATGCTCCTGCGATCTTTTTATATCTTTGCATCACGAGCCAGCCAGCTGTTTTTCTCAGCTGCTTTTCCGCCGCGCGACTGTGCGCCAATGTCGTGTTTTTGCCGGCGCCGAAATGAGGAGATACGACGGACTTTGTAATCGGCACGCCGGCTCTTTTGACATTAACTTTTGGACCAGCGTGGACTGGTAGCGGCTTCATCAAGAAGACTTTTCGCGACGGTAGACGGAATTTTTGATTTGTGGCGGAGACTTCAAACGCGGAGGCGAGCGCGGAGAGTTGAAAAAGCGCGGGAGTTCTCGAGGATTAATGCGTGACTGGCGAAATTAATTTAGATTGCAGATCATAATTCATATCTCTCTGACTACCTTGATTTACTAAAGTTAGTCGCGGCTCGTCTTCTCTCTCTCTCTCTCTCTCTCTCTCTCTCTCTCTCTCTCTCTCTCTCTCTCTCTCTCTCTCTCTCTCTCTCTCTCTCTCTCTCTCTCTCTCTCTCTCTCTCTCTCTCTCTCTCTCTCTCTTTCTTTTTCTGTCTTTTTCTCTTTTGTCAGATAGTACATGAATAAAAAGGGGATTTAGTTAATCATGTTATCCGCAGCTAATGCATTTGACCTGATAGTTACTTAAAATATATTATTGCAATTATATATAATTATATATATATAGGTAAGAGCGGAGCTTGAGATATATAAACATTCAAAATAATATACATGTTTAAAGAACATTTTCAATGAATTATGCTTCATATAATAAAATATGATTTTGTTAAATCTTTATAAATATAGAAGATGTTTATAAAGAAGCTTCTATTTAAGAAAAAAAAAACTAATTTGACTACAAATATAATATTGTCAAAAATAGATTATTTTTACATAATTTATTTCTCTATTTTTTAATATAATGCAATTTTAATTAACTTTTCCTATAAATACATTTCAATATTCTATCCTAATATTATAAGTAGGAAAGTTTGTGTTGATTATAATCCTGCCGGATAAAACCGATTCAAGCAGCAAATAGTTTTGACAAGTCGAAACCAATTTTCCGACAAAATTTTAGCGAAGTAGCAGGAACTTGACGACCGAAAACAACGGGATAATTTGTTCTTGCGCGATTCTTGGAGAAAAGAAAAAGAATTCGCTGGAGATTTGCGAGGCATGTAAGCGTCGATTGGCTTCCGAAAGTTCCTCTCGAGTGGCTCAATCTTTTAGACGAAGATAAACGCTCTTAATTCCGGCGACCCTTTTCCAGATGAAAGGACCGACTGAAAAAACACCCTATAAGTAATTCGATAGTGACCTGAAAGTCCTCCTCGATCGAGGCGCACATTCTGAGGAACGGCGATTATCGTGGTTCGACGGACGTCCAAGGAGCGAGCGATAAAACAAAATCCCGTTGACGGTGCTAAGCTATGCGAAGTGAACGCGTTACATATCGAGTGGAAAAATATTTGAATCACAAATATCGGTATTACAGAGGATTATTCAAGGGCCTCACGATTGTTTTTACGACTTAAACATAAAAAGATAAATCTACAGTAAGTTTATAAAAATCTTCTTACATTAATACATAAAAATTACAAAAAAAAAAACATATACAAATATTAATAGAAATAACATTTACACGCACAAAGAAAGACAGAAAGCAAAATTAAGAAATTTATATATATATATATATATATATATATATATATATATATAAAAGAATGATTATACATCTTTATATTTATTTTGAAACACACTTGCAACGTTTATGCGACGATCTCCCATCGTGACGGAAATTCAACCAGATGACGGAGGACGAATGACGGAGAACGGATGCGAGTTGGAGTGGTATTTAAAGCCATCCATAAATTCTACTGGACGCGCTCGCAAAATTCCTTCGGATTTTTCAGATCCGGTCCCAATTGCCTTCGTTTCCCGATGGTCAATGGCGATGGGAAAGGACAGGGGACACGTGTCGAGCTTTCCCGATGCAGGAGAGAGGATCTAAACGCATCGTGGCGTGGCAGATATTTCGAGATAGTGCCGGAAACGCAAATTCACATTATTCCGAGTACACGAGCACTTTGTACAGGACGGGATGCATCGATCAATAGCTACGAGTATCGCGAAACCGATACACGCATCCTCGAGTATCAATTCCGCCGTTAATTGAATCTTTGCAAATTGCTTAGAATAAAATCGAAGTATCGGGGTGGAATGAAAACACTTGGCTCTAGGCTAAGTTCTGCAATACGATTAACCATCATAAAGTGGAGAAAAATTAAAAAAAAAAAGCTCTTTGGACAAAGAAAAAAGAAATACATTTTGTACGAATGCTAGGAAATAAATCGCAATCTCGAAGAAATATCGAAATCATCGATTCCACGAGACTAAGTAAAAGTAGATTGAAAATCGCGTAAGATGCTTAAGGAATAAAGAGAGCGCTCTCGTGAATATTTTATAACTTGGAATTTGTTCAATCGAGCGAAATCATTGTTCAGACAATCCAGGAATGCCGCATGATCGAGTGCGAACAATCGCGATCTCTATCCGGGGCGGCGCGGGAATATTTTACTCTCGACGAGGCGCAAGGGAGGAAAGTCCGGGAGAGCCTGAGATTTGAGTTATCGCGATACGTCCAGTGCGGGTATAATACACCCCGTCGTAGCGACGAGGAAGAAATTTACCGACTGGCTGATAAAACGGCGATACTTTCGGCGCCAAGTAGATGGGACGTGCGACAAGCCAGTAACGCGGGATCAATGGGCCACGGAATTTTTCGAAACGTCGTTAAATCCCGCACGTGTCAGCAACGTCCCGCCGCCGCCGGCGTGCTCGATATACCACAGGCTGCGCCTTCACACACGCCATTATTTTTAATATCGCCGACACGGACAGCGGTTGCGGCGTAAGCGCTTTTTACCTGATACTCGCGCAAGATCGACGTGATTTAATTTAGGACCGATACGCTGTATAAAACTTCGCCGCTGTCTTCGCGCTTAAACATGTCCGAATAAAGATCAAGTTGATATAAAGTCGGTTTACAATATTAATTAAAATCAAACGTATCTTTGAAATTTGAATAATTCGTCAAAAAAGAATTAGGGTCCGATAAATTTATTTTTCAATTAATTATAAATGAATCGTACTCTAACAAAATGTCTGTTTAACTTTTACCAAGATATTTAGTATTAAAAAAATATATGTATGTGTGAAAGGGATGATAACTAACTCAATTTTTTAGAATGAAAGACTACACTTTGAAAAATACACTCTATATAATTCTTCTTGTCACTTATTTTTAAGCAATGAAACACAGACTGATGAAAAATTATAACAGCATCACACAAATGCGTTGTGCGAGATTTGCAAAAGATTTTACTCGCGAACTTTCCTCGAAGACTATGCATAAAAATGAACGCTCGCGATGACCGTAAAGAGAAATGAACACCCCGACGTATATCGCATGTTTTTGGTTCGATCCGAGCGAGCGGCCAGATGGAGCGGACAAAGAAGGAAGCGAAACGACGTACTCTTTTCCGCGGCAATCTGTAACTTCGCCATGCGACGTTAACAGCCCGCCAACACGAAGAGGGTTGCGGCTCTCCTCTCGTGGTGGTCCACAATCTTCCATCCCCCACTCTTCTTAATCTTTAACTTCCTCGTCTCTTGCTTCGATCTCCTTCCTTTTGCCCTTCCTTTTGCCCTTCCTTTTGCCCTTCCTTTTGCCCTCCCTCGGCCGCTCCACTTCTCTTGCCCTCGTTTCGAAGTATGATGCTTCGAATAAACAGTCTTAACCGCTGGCAAAGGGAACGGCAAAGAGAGCGGGAGAAGGAGTAACGAGAAGGGATGTAAAGAGAAAGTCCTTTTCCAGGATCCGCGAGTAGTACGGATCGACGTGCGGTCTGACTCTCGGGTGGCCGCAATCACTTTGCTCGCTCTACAAATGTTCCCCGATGAAATCGACGCGATTCAAAGTCAAAAGTCGCAACCGATCCCGGTCACGACGCCAGAGTTGGTTTACAGGGAGTTGGCGTATGAAATGACCCGGATTAAAGGAGAGTGGTTCGTGTGTGTCGCATTAGGTCGTTAACTATTACGTTAACTGTACGTGCGCAAATCGGATTCGATAAAGTTTGGAATGTACACGAAATCGCGCATAATCTTAATTATTTTTTAAGATTCAGGCGCAATTCAATTTGAAAGATTACGAATTATAAGAATAATTTTATATACGCATAATTATTTCATTACTTTTAATTTCTGCGTGATTGAGATTCTAAGATCAAATCTTCTATTAAATACATTTTCTAAAGTTTGCACTTTTATAATCGTAGCTCAGATTTTAACTTTTTCTCACATTTATTTATATATATTTTTTTTTTTTGTATAATTACGATGGCAGGATTTTCCTCGATAGACGTTTTATCGCATCGATTACCTTCATCGACTATATAATCGTTCCGCATTTCATCGATAATTTATTCGCAAAGTTGGTGTACATACAAAAGATATAGAACGTGAAGGTACGTAACAAAAACTTCTTTGAAATCTTTTCAAAGTTTTACATAAATACACTCTCGCGCCGACGAGCCGCTCGTGAAAGTAAACAAAAAGTAGCGCTCCTCTCGTTACTTTTTATGCATTAAGTTACCTGTAGTAAAGCTTTACCAATGCTGGTCAGCGCTAACAGTTAAGTAAATCTTCTATTTTTGTTTCCTCATTACAGTGAGTGACCATACCTAATGCTACAATTTACAAAGAGATATTTAGAATTATAAACAACGCTTATAATTTATTAATTAATATCTATCGGTTCTTGATCAAAAAATATAAATCTAAATTTTGTATATGTGTGTATATATATATGTGTGTGTGTAATATTCCAGGAATCTTTTTAAGATTTTTAACTACATAATTAATATTCCTTAATTATGATGAATTATGATAAAAAAACGTCGCTATAGAAAGCAAATCAATCAGTAGAGATAACGAAAAAATTTACACAAAAATTGCAATTTTTTATCATAATGTTGCACACATTTTTTATAAAACTAATTGCAAGCTTTATTAATTACGTTAATTACTTCCACGGAACAATGTCGCATGCGGGCACAAAAAGCGAAGTTCCCGGAGCAAAAAGCTAGATGAAATGAATAATGCGACAAAAACGTTATTATATGTTATAAAGCGCATAAGACGATGCGAAGAGACAACACTAGGAAACCGTGGCCAGGAGAACGAAGGAACACGAAGCCTGGATCGCGCGACTGGTATATCGAGCACCTGTTGCCCCCTCGGGATCGGGGATTTACATTTTCATAGACAAGGGAACGGATAGTGATGGTAGAGATGTGTTTTATATGTGTGAGTGTGTGTGTGTGTGTGTGTACATGTGTGTATATCTCGTCCCTGACGTCTCTTCCAGTCATTAAGAAAATTGAACCTTAGGCGAGCCGAATCGGAGATTTCGCTTCTCGATAACAATCTCGGGATATCAAACGACATCCTTATCGATACTTACATATATCGGTCGCACAAATAGAACGTTAAACGTGATATCTCGTCCATTTTTTTGAGATAACATACGTCGATAAAAATATATAAGTATTAATTGATAAAGTCGGAAGATAAAAGGACTTAAAAATGAAGATTTAATTTATCAAATACGTGACATCGCTCATTAATTGTTGCACGTAATAATAACAGTTTAATGAATTTCTTTACAATACTTACAATGTAACAATTTTTATTAGTTCTTTTACATTTTCTTTTAAAGCCTCACGCTCGCGAAAACGCAAGGAGAAATTTGTACGAACAAATTTACCTCTATCTTGCGCGCGCGCGCGCGCTGCTATATATACGTCTAAAAATAAGTTTTAAATAAGTTATCTCAAGACTGAACTTTATAATTGTAAAGGGCAACGAATTATGGAGTCCGTAAATAATTTTACAGCGACGGAAATTCCGCAACGGTACTGTCACTCCGAGTTCTCGCGATATGAGAATGCGCAAAATAAACGCGCGCGACACAATTAATAATGGAATAGGAGCAAAAATCTTGCGTCGGTTTCTTACTGTAAGTATATTAGATGCAAACGAAACTTTAGGTCGATTGTCAGCGATAATTGTTCGTTTTTCATTCTGTCTGTATTGTATTCGTCGCTGTTTCACTATAATTTTTTGTATGCTTGAAATTTAATTAAATTAATTGGCATATGATATTCGCTACGTGCGTATCATCATTCATGTATTTTAGCTGTTTTATTACTTTAGTGTTATTATAGTATCTGTGTGTGCGCGATCAATTATTTCGTAAACTTTTTAGGAATGTTTTATCACAGTTTAATAATAATTATGGACATACTCTTTCTCTCTCTCTCTCTTTCTCTCTCTCTGCCTCACACAGACGCATAATTTATTATTAAAATTTAATCAATATATATTCAAAAGGCAATAAATTAAGTATTCCACAATTCATGAAAATTAAAATAATAATTTTATGACACGTGCACGTATAATAAAACATAACGCGTAAAAGCAGATATAAGCCTACAAAAATGCCGTAGGGTTTCCAGAATCGAATAAAAAAGATAGAATGCTGGACGATCAAAGTTCATCAGATGACCAAACTTAATCTCGCCCATCGACTCGCAGCTGGACCCGCAGGGAATGCGAGCAAAAGGGCCGAACCACGTTCATGATTCAATCAACCAAGTTAAAGCGAGCGAGAAATGACACGACGTGAACGCGAGGCCACTTTAAAAACGGTTCAAAAACGGTTAGCCTGTTGCAGCATCCTGTAACCGTGCGTGAATCAATTCAATTCGTCGCGCTCTTCATACTGATGGCTTCCCGCAACTTCAAAAAACGATGATTTTTGAGATATCAATGCTATCTCCAGCGGAGCATTTCGATTCCTTTGTCAGGAAACAATTCTGAAAAAAATGTGCACAAGCGCCAAATTGCGAAGCAATTTTTTAATGAAAAATCCCGGATTTGATATGCTTTTTGTTGCAACTTTCTATTAGCATTAGTTGCAAAAATTCTTTTAATTCTGTATTTGAATATATAGTTGAATATTTTTTCCTGAAAAATATTACGACTATTATAGACCAGATAGTGATTTAAAGGAGAGAGTTAAAATCTCTAACAGTATGTTCTATAAAAGTTAATATTTTGAGTTATAGTTCTTTACATTAAACCGTAAACTATCCTCGCAACATCGTATATATTGCAGGTTTCAAAATATTTCAGCAGCGCGATGAATCTCGCGCTGACTCGAAAATTAAAACCTAACGACGAATAAAGCGAAAAGTTACGATCTTTTTATCTAGTCTATTCTTATCCGAGTCACGAAAGGTTTCGTGCGGAGAGTTTTGTTATTGTAACACAGAGTGTGGTTGAAAAACACGGAGTTAAGTTATCTATAATTTTATCAGGATAAATTAAAGCGCGATGAATGTATACAATATATATATATATGTAGTAATGGCGAAAGAAGCGTAAAGCACGGCGCTGAAATTTTTTACCCCGATTATACGATAGCATAACTTTTTCGCTTAAGCAAGATATACAATTATTCATAAAATTTTCTCAGTATACACCTCCAATAAAGCTCAGCAGACACGCTACTGCGCACGTGCATTTTTAAGAAAGTGCTTTTACCGGCGAGAGAGCTTGAAAAAGCTTCTGACAAATATAAAAAGATGCTCGCAAAAATTCATTAACTTAAATACAAGAAAATTAACATGGCGCGGTGCACCCCGGTGTCGCACATTTAGAGCGAAGCTCGCTGCATTGTTTTGTGACGCGGAAAATAAGAAACTATGACTTTTTCTAATTATTCATTCATATTATCAATTATTATTTTACTTACAATTAGTTTTATAACTATAATTACATTTTTATTTTCTAATTTTTATTTCCAATCTTCTTGATTTTTTTCAATTACATTTTCAATATTTTATTAAAATAAAATAAATAATTCCTTGTTGCTTAAAATATATTGACTTTTATACATATACGTAGTTTCTTACGATCGCCGATTTTACTAAATTTTCCTCAGTTGAGACAAGCAAAAGTTAGGAAAAGAGTTGACGTTGTGTCGACCTACTTTCCGTCCATCCAGAAATTACGCTGTACGCCAGTCAGTCCGCAATCGTATGCTATGAAGGATCCTACTAGACGGTATTCACCGTGATTCCATTGAAGCATCGAGCATCTTTTACGAACGTTTTAAGCATCGTGAACGTAGTCGGCGCATCAAAGCATAAAGATGAATGAGAAAAATTGAGTTATCTTCTGCTCTTTTTCGGACTTTTATTAGATAGACTTTTGCATAAGAAAAACAAATTTTTGTTACATTATCATGTTTTACAGGCAATCGCGTTAAGAAAGTATAAAGATATTCTCTTTTATGCTACATTTTCTGTTCCAAAAAATTGTTATTTGTCAGACAAAATCTCTCTTTAATAAAATATCTAAATAGTTTTTTAGTAAAAATATTTATTTTATATTTTACTCACACAAAACATACATAAACTTACAATTTTCGATGATAATTAAATTCTTGTCAAGAAATTCTTAAAAAGATTGTTTAAAGTTATAATGTATAAAATGATATATTAAAAAAAAGGTAACAGTGAAATCGCTGCAATGCACAGCTGGTGTTTGGAAAATTAAAAAATCCAATTTTATATCTACTTCTCTTTCTTGTCGTACCAAAGAATAATCAAAGCAAACGGTAAAGAACAAATTTGACCGCAAACTGTTCTTTCATACGTTCAAAAGCATCATTCGGCCGCCACGTTGCGGCGGTGTAGCCGCTGCAGCAATCGCTGCACGTAGCAGCGCATACCGCTTTCTGCGGCGCACCACTGTGTGATTCGATTAAAGTGTCACGTGCGTTTTAAGGGGTTTTTGAACGTCACGTGCAACAGCCTGAACCAGGGTGAAATGAAAACGCCACGACGCGTTCGTCGTCACGAGTCGTGAAGTCATGACTCTCATTATTTTTATCGCGTCGCGATTCGCTGGTGAGACGTCAATTGCATCTCAAATTCTCTTCGCCATCTCAATTAGAATAACGAATGCAACGCTTATAACGCCTGATTAACTCTGAAACTCAAAGATGTGCATCCCTGTTTCTATATTTCACACTCCCTAAATGTAATTTCTGCCTTACAATTAAGATGAATTTTTTATAATATCGTGTACGTAATATGTACATTTACATATCTCTTCCAAATTATCATCTTTTCTTAAAATAATTATAATAAAAAATGGAAGTTTGAAATAAAATGAAATCTTTCATTTTAAGTCTACAATCTACAGTTTAGAACAGAGAATACAAATCGTGACGGAATTTACGCGAATTTAAAAACTGGAACACACTTCTCCGGATTAAAGAAGGAGACTGTGTACGAAAAGAAATTTCCCATTGGTTGGAGGAAAAATCAAAGGTTGTGAGAAAAGTAGAAAGAGTAGAATAAAAGTAGAAAGAAAAAAATACATATGGTTGGAATATAGCGGATATAATGAATCCATTGTTTCATTATTATAAGGAACAAATAACAGCTTCCGTACAATTTGTAAAAAACGATCAAATCTAAGATACTTTTAATCATATATTTCCAAATCGACATGAATAAATATAATTAATCAAAATTTATATAATCCATGTTATAACACGGATCATGTCAATCGTTGAATGATCTTATAAACTGAAATAATAATTCCACTTAAAATCAGAGATTGAAATAACGAGGGTGAATGTATCATTCAACCACGCAAATATTTCTCGGGAGAAGAAAGTCGATATAAAATTGACCGATACATTTGTTCGAGATCAATGAATGTGCGGCGGATTAAAAAGGTACTTTGTGCAAAATTTATCCACTAAATATAGACAGCTGAATATAGAAATATTCGAATAGCCAGATTATAGATAATCGCGCGATTATCGCCGCGCGAGAACCGAAGCAGCACCGAAAGCCGATGTTTACCGTCTCGCGTATCTTTACGAAGACGTCGCCGTTCTCGTGGATAAAGAGAGAACCGCTTCCGCGGAGGAGCGAAGGAACGGAGGCGATAGAGCTGAGACGAGATCTGCGCTCTGTATACCGAGGTGAATCGCGTTTAATCCGGCGCGATGCTCACGCGATCCGTCTTTGTCGCGTCGCCGTCGAAGCCGTTCTCCCGGAAAAGCGACTGCCATTGTCGTTCCTTGCACGGTTATACAGGGCGATTGTAAATTTACGGGATGTTTTGTGCGTGGCGAGATTCTTTAATTAATATAAATTTTATCCCCCTTCAAAACGGGCGCGCAAAATTCAACGCTTTCTCTATCAAAAATTTTTTAATTTTCCGCTATTAAATACCCCAAATTTTAATTAAAATTCTCGAAATTGTTTTTCGCGGAATATACATTTATCAGTATAATGAGCCCCCGTAATTGCGTGCAACTTTGTCAATAAATTTGTCAATGTGGAACGATTTTATCCGGGGGAAAAAAAAAAAAACCGTGAACTTTTCGATCTCCCTGTATCAGCGAGAAGCGTGTGTTGCTGCAACCGGTGTCTCCGGTGTCGCTGTGCCTGCAGCCAGGTGGCACGAGAAAGAGCGACGGCATCGCTGCGAACGACGACGCCACCGCCGTCGTCGTAAACTTGACAGTCCCCGTCCTGGTTCTTGCTTGCCGTTGCCGTTGCGCTGCAACCGGAGGGAGGACGGAAGCTGGTTGACGCAGTGGGAGACACGGCCACCTGGGAAATACCCCTTAATGCCCGCAAAGCTGCCTCACTCCCGTACGTCTCTCTGTCCGTGCTCTCGCGGCATTTTCATCCCCCTTTTCCTCTACCTCCGTCCCTTGTTACTCCCCTTTCACCCTTTGAAATCTTTCTATACCTTTCTCTTTCTCTGCCCCCTCTCTGTGCCTCCGACTGCTCTCTACACTTTGTGTTATACCGTCCCTTTCGCTTTCTCTCCTATTTATTTGGTTTTCTATTTGTCTCCCTCTATTCGAAATGGATCAGTTTATAAATATTTAGAAAGTTCTCTTATTAATTGAATAATTTTCATTAGGATATATGTATATATATATATATATATACACAGTATAGATTGTTGTAAGATATTTATTAAAACGACCACATAAGCTGGTGTTTTAACAATTTCTCGAAATTTATAAATTACTTATTTATAGATTTTATTTCAACATACACAAATATAAGAAAATCTATGTTAGACATATTGCACATGGCGATGAAAGTAATAAACTTTAACTCCGATTGCAGCCGGAATGAAAGAACAAATGCTTAATGCCACGCAAGTCGGTAGAAAATGAAGGATAGTTTCGCTGTCTGTCGTAAAACAGGGGAAAATAAAAAAAGAAGAACTCGCAAACTATAAGTTTTACACCATCTGCTCGGACAGAGTTTCAGTTAACGGTTATACTTGGATACCATAAAATACTGTAGAACTATCTAGAAATTAAATGACTTTGTTCCACGCCAGTTTTAAGGTCGGATAAGAGAAATTGCCGATCGAATAATTAAGCTAAAACCAATCGACGTGGATTTGTAACATGTTTTTCGCCTAATTTTACCTCAAAATATTTGAATCGAAGACTATAGAAAATATACGAACGAAAGATTTAATAATGTGAACGATTGCAGGAGCCTTTTTCTCCTGCAATCGTTCTCTGACAGATGAATCTTTCGCGATGGCGGATTTATTTCTGTCCGTCCATTACGCTCTCTCTCTCTCTTTCCATTCCGCTCGAAATTCCCTCGTAATTCGCGCGTCGTCAACAACTTTTATATGAAAAAAAAACCGCGTTCGTTCCCTCACCTCGAAATCGTCTTTTTCGACGTGTCTGTCATCAGTCCTTCTTCTTCCACTTGCTCTTCTCTTCAGTCTGGCTTCCGGCTGTTCCTTTGACGGCGCTAAGCAACGACAGCAGCAGCTTGATCAACCGGAAGAAGATGTAGATGAGCGCCGCGGACTCGATAATCAAAACGAGCGCGACGTCGATGAGATGATACTGGTACCAAGCTAGATCCGCGCCCTCGCTACGCAAGTAAGGATTGCCATTGCCTCGGGCGATGTATTCCGTCCACCATACCGCCGTCTCCAACGGCGTGGCAGGTCGATCACGGTAAGCTTTCGAAAGCCTCTGGGCGTTCTCACGATAACTGAAAGCAGAAGAGGATACATCGCTGAAGTATATACCTGATATCGTGTACACACATTTTTCATTTCTCCAAGATAGAGAAAATCTATTTTTATCGCTTTATTTGTTTCCTCATTGCTCCTTCGGTAGATGTGTAATTAGGAAGAAGCCATATATTGTATATATAAAAAAAGGAGGAAAAAGCTTGAGGGAGAAGTGTATGAATTTTCATAGAAATGTTCACAAATCCATTTTTTTTCCCCAACATTCAGACATTCGCGGATGAAAACTCCAGATTGATCGATGAATGACCAGATTGGTTGTTAAAATTGAGATTGACGATTTCGGGACTTCCCGTAGGCGCGTTGTGTTACATCGCGAATGCGCGTATCGCGCGCATATCGGCCGACCGGTCGGCGAGCAAACACGCGTGCGTAATCGCCGCGAGATGCATCGCGCGCGACGCGTCGCGATTGCGGGCGGCGAGGAATGTGAAAAAAAAAAAAAAAAAAAAGTTGGCGAGGACACAACGAGATATAAAAGGACAGAAGCGAACGTGGGGGGCGCGGGAGGAGGAACGGGCCGAGTTGCTCGCGCAACCACACCGTCGACGAAGCCGGGCACACAATTTACCGATCGGTACTCTCCATTATTCGTGTTTACAGCTGCAGCCCGCGAATCAACCTGGTCCATCCCCGGCGCGCATCCTATCCCCTGCCCCTATATTCACTGCCGCATACCGGCGCACCCCTGATTCCTCCCCCTGTTGCCCGCACCACGCCCCGTTATTTGCCTCGGTCAAATTCAGTTGCAGTCCCCGCGGTGGTTTTGAATTAACCATCAATTTTGGGCGCGTCTCTTTCGTTCAAAACCGTGCCTATCAGCGGTTGTTCGCTTCAAGAATGTCACAAATAGGTAGAATGAAATCTGGAAACGAGGGAGGGAAGAAAGGGGAGAGAGAGAGAGAGAGAGAGGAAAGACGTATGTATTAATTTATCTGGCCGACGAGGCGAATTCTAACCGGAACTATATTAACCGGCCAGAAGTCACAGGACGAAAGAATGCAATTTCTTTTTCCCGGAAGCAGCAGAGAATTCGCAGTTGAAAATTGAAAGTCGAAAGTACGTCGGGCAGTCGGGAGCGAAATTTAACGTCGCATAAAACGCGTCCACCTTCCGACTGCACCCTCGCGAGAGGGTATTTTTGCCATGACTGCATCGTGCTTCTTTTTGCATTTACAAATTATCCGCAAGTGCGCCGCATCAATATTGAACACGTAACGTTAACCACGGCTTCGTGTTACGCGACGCAGCAGATGTATTTACGCATGTAACTGCATAGCTTGCGCATCTGCGAGTCAGTCCAACAAAGTTAATCGAAAGAGCTTTCACAATTCGGGAATTTTTATATAATGTATATTTGAGAAGGTTTGCAATTTTTATATACACACATATAATTTTTTTTTTTTTTTAATTTTATGATCCTAACAAGGGGAAAAATATTTTCATTTATAGAAAAATATAAAAAGAGACTAGGAATTATAGAAAGATTTCTAAGATAAAATCAAATATAAATATCTCAATAATGTAGAATAAAATGAAATTAATTTTAATTAACGATTAAAGATATCGTGAATCTAAAGTTTCCTTTTGTAAAATTAGAGAGTATATCATTTCTTTTATCTTACAGTGCCTAATAATGTACCTGCAACGTATAGTTTGATGCAATTTCATTTTACAATCGAGAATTAACTAACTTTAGTCAAAAATTGCCTCTTCATTCACAGATAATAACCCTAATTACGGCATAGATAGGAAAGGAAATCGAGTTAAGCATAATTAGCGTCGAGCGACATTGTGCGAGTGATCAGAATGTTAATCGCATCGGTGATGCGGTCGAATCGAGCTGTCCGACCGCATACTTACAACGAAAAGTAAATCGCGCGGGAGAAGGGATGGAGCAGCTTACGCCATCGCGCAGTTAATATGGCCCTTATCTTAAAACGGGGATCAAATTACGGCGATCTGAGTATCCTGAGGAGCTATTACAATCGGGACACGCCGTAATAGACGATAGACGGTGGAAAACGGTGGCGTTATCTTCGGCCCGATTAGAAGGAAAGAGAGGATATGATTCACGAGAGGATCATATACACAGTGTCTAGTACGTACCTTCCCCGTAATTACAACTAATTATAACAAGAGTATTACCTCGTTACAAATTAAGATGTTAATAAATTTCAACTCATTGAAAATTGAAGGATTTTAATTGAAATTGTCTTCGCATAATTTTACACGATAAATGTAATTTATTAAAGAAGGATCTCATTTATATTCATGTAATTAACGAGCACATTATATCGAATAACGCAAAATAATATTTTGCAAGTTTCTTTTCACAAGCGTAGAAGCTTGGGAAATTTTTGCCGAGCGAAAATCGACACTGTTCATGGAAAAATGTCAGCGTGTCAGAGACACCCTGTACATTTCGCAGATATAATGCGGGGAACAGGGATGTGCGAGCCGGCGGCCGATATATGTCGTTCGTAATTGCCGAGAAGCAGTTTTTCGCGATAGATATACCGCGGTCTGTCCGAACCGTAGCGGGCCCGTTATCGGAAACCGAGGGAATTATTTAGTCAGGAAAGTCCTGAAGCACAGATGTCGCGAAGTTACACCGTCATCCTAGAGGTTTCTAGAGGCCGGCTCGTATCTCCGGGGGATCATAATTCCTACGATATCTCGTTCGGATCTCTCTCATCGTCTACTGCTGCTGCTGCTGCTGCGACGCGCTGCGCGAACTTACTTTTCGACTTGTAACGTTATCACGGCGAAGCCCTTATTCCGCCATTTCCTCGTTCGCCACTCTTGAACGAGGTTCACACTCACGTGCAATCCCAAACGCGTGCACGTTTTGCACTTCGCCAGAAGGGCATCCGAAACCGATTGAAATTTTCTCGAGATTCAACTCTTCCTTTGATTTGATGAGTTCATAATTGAGAAGAGTCTAAAACTGTTTATCGCGCGCGTCAATTTTGGAACGATTTAGCAAGTAAATTTCATAATAAAAGTGTGGCGAGTAGCTTTTTTTAATTTATTTTACAACGTTGATAACAATATAATTTTATTCGATTGCAGGAACTGTATGCAATTCGCTGTCCTTTCAAGCTGCGCATTCGATGGCGATGAATATGGATGTCATATTTTATCAAGCAAAAGCGTGTTAACTTTTATCGATGTGAGCCGTATACCGTGTGACAAATTCATCCCCTTGCATCGGACATATAACTCGCTGTTACAGCGCAGGGAAAGTAGACGAAGTTTCCATTGCGCTGAAAATAGTTTTCCCTATAACTCCGAATAGACGTAATAGAAACTAGTCGAGAAACGTTACGGAGTCTCATAAGTCTCACACATTCTCATACTTTGCGTGCACAAGCCGGCCGCCAGCGTGTTACAACTTACTTACTTCTTCAGTCGGCAATGCATTACGTTTACTAGCGCGACCGACCTTGTTCACGTCGCATCCCCCTTCGCGAAGATTTAGCCTCCGGCGAATATTAAATATAAGCTACACACGCGAGCGGGAGAAAATTTTTTTAATTGACAAGCGACGAGGACGATGCATCAAATGCGTTTGCAACAATAATAAACTCGCTTTATACTCTTCGCTCCCGCAAAGTTGATTTGAATCTCCTCGAAATTGAATAAGAGAAAATATCTTTTCTACACGTGTTGCCGTTTATCTATATTCTCAAAATTTTACTCGTCAAATTCTTAAGTACTTAATCACTTTCAATTCGAGGATATTTTTCTCCCACTTCGATTTCTAGCGTCCGTGTGCGGTTTCTACGGTGCTCCTGCGATCTCGCTCCGTGCACATTGTGTATCACGGGGTTAACGACCGAATGCGGCGAATTATAATTGTAACGCGGCAAGCTCTCTCTCTCCGCATGGCGGTTATACGAGTGGGCCTCCCGAATACCGCGCGTTAATTATATTTATCACTCGCAGGCCGCGCGCGCAGTTGACGCGGAATTCCGTGCAGCGCATTAAATAACAGTCGTAACGGTGCCAAACGTCAGTTGTACTTCCGGCCGATAACAATTTCCCCGTGTACGCGTTATATCGCCTCGCGGCCCCGTCCGACGGATCGTATTACGAAATTACTTTTCGGCGTGTACACGACATTATTACAATGCCATCGCGCGCGGCCAGGGAACGACATTGTTCATTCTCGCAATCGGTACATGCGTGCGCGCGCGAACCGTGAACAGCTGTCGGCGAAAACAGCAAAAACCGACTGGCCGGATGATCGATCTTTTATTTCCGCCGGAAATACGTTGCCGAGTGATCCGGTGAGCTTGATTCAGCGCGGTATCGTCTCATCCTAGGAAGCGAAGGAATGATAAATTTGCTTCATATCTCGTTCTATAATTTTTCTAAGTTTTCTAACGCTTTTGTGCAAAAGATCGCGCGATCATATTAATTGCAGAAACAAATTTTTCGATGGACTGAAACAAAATGGGGAAATGATTTCGAAATGATTTATCTGAAAGAGTTTAGTCTTCGTGTTTTCGAATAAACATAGGAAAACAAAAAAAAAATATTCATCCTAACTTCCTGCTTTTGTAAAATACTAACACGGTTTAAAGTTTAGACAGATGATAACCGTGGAAGTAAAAATTATTTCACGGAGCGAAAATGGAAAATAATTTTAAAACGATTTATATAATAAAGTGTAATTCGTATTTTAAACAAACGCGAACGTTAAATTGATCGAGAGAGAAAATAAGAAATTTAATGAACGCGCATATAAATTATTTTGCAATATATTATTTTGCTGCAAATGGCATATATTGAAAGTATGTATATCGAAAAACTTTTAATTTTAACTTTGCTAACAAATTTAACGAATTGAAAAATTAATTCTTGCTTAAATTCCAAAAATTATTTTGTCAATTATTACCGCTTGAAAATAAAGGAATTGTTTTATTTTTACAGCTAAATATGCGGCTAACTACAAAATTTTATACAAAAATAAAAGTTTGAATGTATGAAAATATTCAACTTTTCGCAGAAAATAATTCCGTTCTGCAATTTCTTTTCCGCCGTGCATAAAAATAACACAAAATCGTTTTTCGACGAGAGGGTTAATCGGCTGTGTTTTCGTCCGACCGTTTCGCTTGCGTATCGATATTACTCGCGAATCGCTGTAACAGGGTGCTTTCGCAAAACACTCGCGGAAATTCGCGCGCGCATGACCGGCGGCAGTGCGTCGAACTAATTGAGGGATCAAAAAATAGAAAAGACTGACGCAGATATGTTATGCTTTTGCAACTGACGCAAACAACGTTCAAATCCGCGATTAAAATATCGTGCTAACACGAGCGCGATCTCCGTTTTGACATACGTGCATTAATTGCACGCGCATGCGTTTATGCGTTTGACAAGTATCTTTTATAAAAGTTGTGGCATCGAAATCATTAAGAATTAAACAGTACTGTTCAAATAGAGTCATTATACGTCAAATTGTGCAGGCTTTAATGCAATTGAAATTAATAATAATGTATTTAATATGTTTTTAATGTGAAGAATTTCGAAAGACATTCTAATATTTTCTTAACTAGTTGGTACACGAGATGATCGAAATGTTAATCCTAAGATTTTTGTAAATTTTATTGTTCATATTATTAATTTCGATTTCATCGATCTGTTCCTGATAATTCAAAATATGTTTGGAATATAAACGATCATTGCTACACGTTACTATTCAAAACGCGAATTTTAATATATTGACAATTATACATTATAGGAATCAAATAAACCATTTTTCGAGACAAAAAATGCATGCACGATTAATCAATCGTTTAATGTATTAAAGGAAAAAAAACAAATATTTTATAAAAATATATGTTTCTATACAATATTAAACTACCCTTTAACTTCGTCAGCCTCATTCTGCGAAACAATTAAAAACGAATGTTGTGTTGTCGTGTTGTTAACGACAAATATTTACGATATTCATTCGCGTTTGTTTTATGCCAATTTATGTAAATTTCACGCGACAGTTACCTGCCAATTTATATCGATTGAACCGTGTTGCAACGGTAACATTCAGCAAACCGAACAAAATATCATATACATAGTATCCAAGAAATATACTCGTTTATGTATTGGATATTTATGAGATTCGTCTATGCTGTAATTTAAAATAATTTTAAACAAACAATAACTTAATTCAAATTGAGAAAATTATCACCTAAAGTGACTCCGCTGATTTTTGAGCAGTCTCGTTCGTTCGTTAAAACAATAAAAATAAGTTCCGTTAATTCCTCTAAAAGTGAGAAAAAAAATTAAGGTATACTATACATAAATATGTCTTCATCAGACAGAAACAATTTTAGGATCTATTAAAAATAATTGCTATAGGAAGTGTCGCGAAAATAATGACGAGACTCGATTGTGCCACAGTTTAAATTTTGATCTCGCGGAGAAACATCGCAGATATCCCGCAGCTTCGACGGACGAAGATCGTGCTCGAAATGAATTGCAGTAACGATAAACAGAGATAGACTGTCGCCAAAAATAGTGTCGAAAATCGGCTGATAGGATTAAGAAACCGTAACGGATTTACGAACACATCGCTATGTCTCTCTCAGATTCTTCGAGGAGAACAAGTAGATTCTCTTTGCTCAGGCATCTTGGAGCAAATGCGAGATTTCAGATTCTTCGTGAATGAGATACTTGCATGGTGAGGATCTTTCTTTGAGATAAGAGCATGCCTTTTCGTTTATCGAAAGACTAAGATAATGAAAAAATAAGCAAATCGTAAATTTATATGCAATTCTTATCAAATATCAATTGCTCTTATGCGTATTTTAAATATTATTTTTGCTTTCGCAGAGAGAGAGAGAGAGAGAAATTTATCTTATTAGTTTATTATCGAAATGAAGGAAAGAGAGAGAGACTTATTTTTATTTTCTTAAACTTTTTAAGGTAAACTCATTACCACACGGCAGAAGTTGTGCGCGAGAATTACTTTTACTTTTGTATATAAACATTTACTTCTACTTCTTTAAAAATTCTCATCGGAATACTCGGATTTTATTTAAAATCTAGCTATACTTTTTAGATTAGTTTACATAGTATGGGCAACCGAAGCTAAAAGCGATACACGCACACCTTCTTCTTGCACACGCATGCACACCACGATAACGGAGTGGCTCCCCAGGCTCGAGTTTCGATCCAATTAGATTTTTAATAAAAGTTTACCCGTCTCGTCGCGAGTCACGTACTGGCGCCCGTCTCTACGGGCTGAGAAAAAGATTAACTGGTTCCCCCTTGGAGTAACCAACCTTTTGACACCGACCGAATGTCTTTCCCATCGAATTATCCGGGTTAAAAGGCTCTTTTCGCAGACTGCGAAGCTGTAACTCCCGTTGCACTAGTCGATATTATCGCACAATAATTTTGTCATCGACATTACTGCGCCAATAATATCTCTCCGATGTACGTGGTATGTCACAGCGGAACTCTTCCTTCTTAACTTTTTTAACGCCTGCTTCATCAGGGTTGATATTTCTTAGTTGTTACAAAAAAAAAATATATATATATATATCTCTTAGAAAGCGGTATATATATGTATACATTCTTTACTGATAAGTTTGCGTTAGTTTATTGTTTATACTTGCATTTTATTTTGCCAACCTTCTAAATGAGATGCATTCGCAGTTGAATTAACCGAGACCCGAAAGCTCCCGATTAACGGCGGTCAGGGTGATAATTGCTCGATCATTTGACCGGATCTGATCCAGCTGGCGCGTTATCGCGATTTTGATAAATAGTATAACAATGCGCGATCACCGGCGACCGAACAAAATCGTATCGCTAACGGTTCGTTGGCGATTCGACATGCAGTCGCCGATAATTATGATTGAACGCTAATTAATCGAGATGCTCGCGGTGCGCATAATTATCGAATTAAATGGATTGAACTACAATAATTCTGTCGATCCGCTAGATTCGTCAAGAGAATATATATGTAATTATTTTAATCCTCAAATATCTGTCAGTAAATTCTCCGAGTTTGCTAAGGAAATATCAACCTCAAGTGCGATGAAACAGGCGTAATTTTTTTTTTTTTTTTTAATTCAGTCCACACCATCTAAGTAACCGCAATCTCGGTCACTCCTCCGGCTCCAAGAAAACGCGCCATTGCGTCCGCATCCTCTTCTTCTTCTTCTTCTTCTTCTTCTTCCTGGTTCTCTCGACCACCCGTGGCTTGGCGACCACCGTTTGCACAGGCGCTGCCAATGGCGCGGCAATCTTTATCGGCGATTCATTCACCGGAGACAGCCGGTGTGTACGGGTGCTCTCCTCTAAATAAGTATTTCCATTTGGAAGGCTGGGAGGGACACTTGGCAACCGTTGTGATGCATAAAGATCGAACACCGCGCTGATTTTATCCTAAATTATCACATACTGAGACTCGCAGGGATATAAGATCTACGTGTACGTCGGTCGAATGCACACTGGGTGTCCCGGAGGTCATTCGTTTCGTTCAAGTATGTATCTTTAAATATGTCGCGGAAGAAGTACTTAAGATATCTTAACAAAAACTTGACATGAAAGCGATTGTAAGTAAAATGGAAATAAGAATCTTGTAGGAAAAAGACAGTTTATTAAAAGATATATTTTTTTAAGAATTAATGAATATTAACATCATTAATCTATTTTGACGAAACTGTAAAGTATCCTTTCAGACATAAAGCATAAAATTAAAATAAATAAATTTATATAAATAATATCTCTGTAGATGTCAAATATTGTTTCTAATAATTCAGAATATATTACTCATTGCATTTAGTTGGTTGCAATTGCATTTGATTTTTATTCGATTAGGTTTAAGAGAAGATCAGACACCCGGTACACACTCCCGTACGTTTATATATATATATATATATATATATATATATATATATATATATATATATATATATATATATATAAACCGATCTCGTTCCCCGGAGGCTTCTTCTTCATCGGGTGCTAGACGGTGGTCGAGAAAATCCAATCGCTTCCCGACGATATACGTCTTTCTAACTCGATAAGTCGCCCGGGTAATGCGAGCCGGGAGGAAATTTCGTCGCGAAATCATCGCGGGGCGACGCGTAACTGTCCTCGAACGCACGATGTTATATGGGAGATGTAAAATCACAAAATCCTAAAATATGTATCTTATACCATTGCAGATTCGATCTGCGTCTCTGCAACGTGACCCTCAGGGGCTCACATCGTGAGTACGGGCTTAGCAAACCCGAGGTACCGGAGCTATTACCACGGCTGATATAGGTAGCCTTCAATAAATCTTATTGCATTAACACCAACTACTACTTCTCCACTGCTAGCAGGCAGCATTCACCAATTGGCGTATGAATAAATTCTGAGGAACCCCAAGCTGCCATAAAGAAGAAAAAGAAAAAAGCTCTCTATAAAATGCGACGATGCGATCATCAGTTTAAATCGATATAATTTTAAAAAGTCGCACAAATTTTGCTTTCGAACAAAATGCGTCTTAAAATGAGTTTTATGAATTTAATTAATGTCATCTTATACTAAATATTTTCGAAGCAGCCGCATCGATGCGATATCATTTATTATACGTAAATAATGCTGCCTCTATAATTAATAATATAAATTAATGTAATCATAAGTATCTAATATATAATTTTTAGATAGTTAATTTTTAGTAGTTTTCCTATTATATCTTTTTATCATTTTGTTCTGTTTTTAGATAATTATATAATATTTAAATATAGGAGTTTCATGCGATATATGTTGAGAAATGGAGAGCGAAATTTTAATCTGTACTATAAGTATATGTAGAACCACTATTTATATGTATACATATCAAGATTTAATAATCTGAATTTACATTAATAATACACACTTACGATACAGTAAGTGAAATCCCAAATATAATTCGAACCAATCCTCAAATAATCGTATTATAATGCTAATACTCCATAATGCATAAAATTGCAAAATTTGGTTTACAATGTTTTTCCACATATTATGCACTAGTTATCGCGCAGGTAGCATCTCCCTATTTCTCGTATTAATCTGCTCGTAGCGCAGTAATCACGCGGACATACACCATTTCGATGCCGAAGCAGATAGCGTGGTTTCGCTCTCGCACGTAATCGAATGGATAAATCCGCAAGTAAAACGACGCTAATCTCTCGCAGCTCGCAGTTCTCTTTGCACGGCGTGTATCTATACATCCGGTAATAATGATAATCCAGAAGCGAATCTATATGGAAACTAACGAAATGTAAGCTTCTTTATATATAGGCAATTCACGTCAAAATGGACAAAAATCAACCTTTTTAACTTCGTATTTTTTAAATCGAAAGAAACTTTTTTCACAGGAAATACACATAAAATAAGGAGATACGTATTTTTGTATTTGTCCGAAATATTATTTTTTGCAAAAGTTATAAATAACAAAATTTTCGTGAAAAATGAAGAAGTTGTCAACTTTAAAAATTAATATCTCTAGTTATATTTGTCGCAGAGAAAATTTCAAAAATGCATTTTAAAGCTAAGAAACCAACTTTTTCTATAAAAATAGTTTAAGTTACAAAAAATTGCTAATTACAATTGTTATAAATAATTGACATGTTTAATAATTTTTTTCACCAAAAAGTACACTTTTTAAAATTTTTTAAATAATACTATTTTATTCTCCATTTCATTCTGAAAGTGTACATATTTTTTATTTTATGGAGAATCGATAGATTCTATTTTTTATATATTTTTAATAAATAAGGCGCCGCGCCGTGCTCGCGTCACTAGCTCGATCAAGTAGTATGCTACGCGTTATGGCGCACCGATTTCTTCGGAAATTTTTTGTAGGAAGAATGTACAGTATTAATGACATAATTTATAATGTTGATTACATTCAACATTATAAATTATGTTGAATGTAATCAACATTATAAATTATGTCATTCATATTCCTACGATAAATTTCCGAAGAAATCGGCGCGCTATAGCGCGTAGCATACTACTTGGTCGAGCCAATGACGCGAGCACGGTGCGGCGCCTCATTCATTAAAAATATATAAAAAATAGAATCTATCGATTTTCCATAAAATAAAAAATATGTACACTTTTATAATGAAATGGAGAATGAAATGGCATTATTTCAAAAATTTTAAAAAGTGTACTTTTTGGTGAAAAAAATTATTAAACATTTCAATTATTTATAACAATTGTAATTAGCAATTTCTTGTAACTTAAACTATTTTTATAAAAAAGGTTGTCTCCTTAGCTTTAAAATGCATTTTTGAAAATTTCTCTACGACAAATATAACCAGAGATATTAATTTTTAAAATTGACAACTTCTTCATTTTTCACGAAAATTTTGTTGTTTATAACTTCTGCAAAAAAAATATTTCAGACAAATACAAAAATACGTATCTCCTTATTTTATGTATATCTCACGTGAAAAAAGTTTCGATTGATTTAAAAAATACGAGGTCATTTTTTTGTTCGATTTGACGTGGGGAATTGCCTATATACATATATATATAAAGTAATATAAAGATATTTCTTTATTATTTTGTATTATATGAAGAAACTATACAAATATCTTCTAAAAATATTTATTATATCTTTACATTAAATCGAATTAAAGAAACGCGATTTTTTAGCTTCAAAACTTTGAAAAGTTAAAATCCGCCTTCATTAATGATTCGCGGATCAAACCCGCGGAATGTTTTATCAAAGATGTGGCAAAGAGCAAAGGATAGAAAACGCGAGTCTCAATACAGAACGGAAATGAATATGCCTTTGGAAGATGAAATCCGCACGATCTTTCGGCGGAGAAAAAAGGGCGAAAAAAAGAAGATGAATATTGTTCCGAAGATAAAACTCGCGTGATCTTTTCGTCGAAATAAAAAAAGAAAGCGAGAGCCCCGTAAGTACAAAGGGAAAATGAATGCCCTTTGAGGTCGCCCACGCGAATACGATGAACGTATTTGAGAGCAGATTGAATTGCGCGTTATATCGAACGTGTCCGATGTAACCACTAATTTTATTGCCCACGCCTATGAAAGCACGCTTCAGAATTCATAATTAATTATAAAAGATCCCGCTGATTAATTTTCTTAGAAAGAATGTGTGTGATTTACACATGTATCTGTCTTTATCTACTTTATCTACTTATCCGATGTGAATTGTGCAATCTTTTTTGTATCACATCTGTGTTTGAACAGATCTTAAACCAGAGTGATTAATTAAAAATGGCACTTTAATAATAATAATATGAATATCAAAAATGATATTTTGTAAAGAGGATGCATGCTAATTTAATGAATTTAGCGTTTACGTTGATTATTGCGCGTTGAAAATTCATATTTTAACACAACATGTTTTGAGGGCCCGTAAATCAGTTAAAACACTGCTGTATGTAACTCACGCGAACATGCTCGTTCGACATAAAATCGCCAGTACAATCCCAGAGAGAGAGAGACAGGCTCAGAGAGAGAGAGACAGGCTCAGAGAGAGAGAGAGAGAGAGAGAGAGAGAGAGAGAGAGAGAGAGAGAGAGAGAGAGAGAGAGAGAGAGAGAGAGAGAGAGAGAAAGAGAGAGGGAGGGAGAGGGTTGTTCGACGATATGCAGCTTGTTCGGAACCCGCGTTCGGCACGGTAATAACGGGGTTACCGAATTACGGCCGTAGCAGCATATGGAATTTCGTCAGGACCACGCGAAATCATTTCGATCAAGCAATTACGCCGCACAATGTCCGATAAACAACCGCGGATGTGCTATTATTTGCGAGGGCGCGTTCACTCTATCTCTCTCTATCTATCTATCTATCTATCTATCTATCTATCTATCTATCTATCTATCTATCTATCTATCTATCTATCTATTTATCTATCTATCTATCTATCTCTCTCTCTATCTACCTCTCGCATGCCGCAAAGTTTGCGACGCGTTCCGTCTGCAAATGTCGCACGATTATCGACGATATGATTATAATTATATGTCGAAAAGCCGAAAATTATTGGTCTTACTCTCAAATTTTCCAAACCAAAAGTCTTAAAAAATTTTTTAGGGATTTTATGTGACTCGCATATAAAAATTACTTGATTAATAATGAAATAAAGAATATAATAAAATGTGCTGAAATATATTTTAATCAAATGCATTTTGAACGTGGAATGTTCTGGTATTGAATTTTATTTATGTTCTATAATTTTATTCGAGTCAATTCATAAATAAACTAATATTTTTTATTTATGCTTGCAATGGATCACTCAATAAGATCATTCAATAAGATAATGGATTCAATAAAATAATGGATCATTCAATAAGATAATGGATCACTCAATAAGATCATTCAATAAGATAATGGATTCAATAAGATAATGGATCATTCAATAAGATAATTTGAATAATGAATAAAAGAAATTCAATTGTGTAAAACGTGTCCATTATATATCAATCGTCGTATAATAAATATTCGATTAACTTTCTTCTACCACATGCTCCATTAATCTCTTTCATATCTCGAAAGAAGATGACCAATCATGGAAAAAAAAAACGCGAACTTATTCTGAGATATTAATAAAAACAAGCATTATATATATATACATATATGCATACATAGCATGTCTTACAATACCACGCAAATACATTATTGTTCACGGCGAAATAAGGTCAGATTGTACGTGTAAAAAAAAAAAATGGTGAGACACGGTGGACAGCGATGAAACGACGAATTTTGATGCGGGTCACGAATTTGTCGGGATTCTCTAAACGCGCATTCCGGTGGTATTGCGCGCACCGTGGTGGTTCGGCATAGGATATTATTCGTCGAATGTAAAATTTCTATGGTATTCCAAAAAGAAAAACAGGATAAATTACTGATTCCACGTGCACCAGGCGTCACAGGAGGAGATCCTTGATGTTCCATGCATGACGTGCGGTTCTCGCAGCGGCGAAATATTCGCTGATTTTACATATGAAACGGCACTGTCCTCCTATCCTCCCCCCTCCCCCCCTCTCTCTCTCTCTCTTTCTCTCTCTTTGTTGATGTCATGCTGTGGTTTTTCACGCGAAGGAAAAAATTAATTATCGCGAGACTCGGATGACCGCGAACGCGATGTATATACAGAGTTCGCAATTGTGTCCGAGAAGAAGAATAATGTCTTGAATATAAATTTCTAACGCGTGTTATATCTGTAAAAATTACGTTGCGGTTTTTAACACGGTAAAACTACCTAACAAATTGATCTAAATAAAAAGTACAGTATGTAAGTAATAATTGTACAGAGTATGTGTTTAAAAAATGAATTGTACAGTATGTGTTTGAAAAATGAATGCTGCTGTATGAAAGCATTTCTCTCAATTAAACGGTCTCAATCGAACAAAAAAATGCTGTATAAATATATATTTTCGCACCTTTATAATAGAGAGAAATACGCAGAAACACTTCTTGTTCCCGTCTATTATTTATTCTGTTTGTTTCACGTTTCCGATCAACTTAATATCTGGTTTTTATGTCCTTTAATTTAACATAAATTTAAATTTATTCCTTTAGTTTCGCTAAATTTAGAGTCAGACGATTAAACAACATTTAACTCGCAACGATAACGCGAAATGCATTTAGGATTAAATAACAAGGTACACGAGACGCAGGTGTCCACCATCCAGGATATTCCGCCATCGCACCGGGGTTATGTGTTTATTGTTGTACATCGGGAATAGCGTGTGCGTGTGTATACTAGTAATATAAAATTATTTAAACAATGCAGCGTCGCGCACTGCCAATGTTTCCTCTTCGTTGTCGCAGCTAGCCGACCGATATAATTACGGACACACAGGCGATCAAGTGGGCATTCGATATTCCAACAAATTCGCGAAACAGACATGAATACAAATCGGCAGGCAGGGGCAGGTAAAAATAAACATATCACGTGAAATAATGGAGGAAAACGAACGAGCGGTGCGTTGATGGCATTAGTAACGCGAAATTATCGGCGAACGTGTCTGCGATCGTCGTTTAATCGGTCCCGTTCGAATTCGTTCTTACAACCACAATGGTTCTGAGAGATTTGTTTGAATATATCTTTTTATTGTCAGACTCTCGGAATAACGAATACACGGCGATTAGGCAATAAATGCGTTAAGCTTTATCAAGATAGACGACTGCATACTTGACAGATGCAAATATACACGATGATTTCTATTACATATTGTAATATTGTCTATTATATATTGTAAATATGATAATAGAGTATATTAAATCCTATAATTTTAATGATAGATTCTTTAATGAGTTTACAATACAGCCGATTATTAGGAATATAGGAAAATCAGTAGAGCAACCATTGCAATGATCAGACAGTGAGCGAGTTGACGATTAAACCGATTGACTCTGTAATCTGCAGTAATATTACATATATTTTAATGATAATTCTTTAATGAGTTTACAATAGAGTTAGATTATTGGGAATATAGGAAAATTAGTAGAGCAACCATTGCAATGATCAGACAGTGAACGAGTCGGCGATTAAGCCGACTGGCTCTGTAGTCTGCAGTAATATTACATACATATATTTTAATGATAATAATGTATGTATTATTGCTGAATATATTATGATCAAAAGATTATATATACTCGTATATAATGTTGATATGTGTGTAAGCCCCGTTCTTGTAACGCTAGTCGTCGCTTATCAACACGCAATATTTCTCTGGTATTTGTCTGAGAATACGCGCCACGTGTCTAGACTTTATTACAGAATGATGTTATATAAAAAAAGGATTATACTACCAAGGGAGGATCACGATCCAGACACGTGAGCGAAAAATTATCAGTCCCGGCCATTACGAGTAAAATAATGAGCGGTATCTCTCTCTCTCTCTTTCTCTCTCTCTTTCTCTCTCTCTGTGTGTGTGTGTGTGTGTGTGTATAGCACTCACGCTGCTAGCATTCACGCAGTCGTTTTAACGTCGCGTGAGCCACCCCAATTGTCGAACGCAACAACGTTACATGCATGAGTAATGTAAAATTGTCGAGCGATTCGAAAGCACCACTCTCTCCCTCGCTTTTTCTCTCGTTTCCGTGCCGCGCGCCGCCTTAATTGCCGCTCGGTGTTGATTTACGAGCGCTGCCTCTTCGACCTGACAAGTAGGCACACTTGCTTTCGATACTATCGAAGTACCGGATATGGTATCGATGCTATACGCACATTTCGTCGATCTTATTGAATCAATTCTTATGAGCATCGCTTGAACAAAATCGCGGCGCAATAATATGATATTTATATTTTAGCGTGGCATCAACGAGTGATATTGAAGCATCAATGCGACATTAATGTGACGGCGACTTAATTTAATTGATATTAAAAGGAATCATATTCACAAGATTAATCTTATAATATCGATGTAATAAGATAATACTTGTTTTATTGACATTTTACTGCAATTTTTAAGATTGATGCTTAATACTTTGCTATTAGGTAGCTGTCAATATTCTGGTTCAATATTCTTGTCAAGGAAATAACTGGATAAGCTGAATTTTAACGCGCGCGTTCTCGTGTTCCGAAACAATTGCGTCACGCGCGTAAACAGGTGATTTGTATCGCGCGCAGATGATTTATGTACCTCGAACAATAGTGAGCATTTCCCGCTTTTCCGTGTCTCCATTCGTCTATATTTTCCCGCAAAAAAATACATATTTCCAGTCCTAAATTAGTTACATTGAAAAATGCCAAGAAAATTTAAAATTTATCAAAATTTAAAATATTTCACGCGCAGACATTTCAAAAGTGATATAATAAACAAACGAGTTTAATTATATCTAAAAATTTTCAAAAAATACCCAAAAACATTAATCCGAAATTTATGAAATGGATTATCTCGAGATTATGTCGAGTGTCACACTTACATTTAAAAAAAAAAAAAAACTAATTGTGGACCAATTTCAGATATTATCACTATTCGTCCAAAATGTTTTCCGCGCATCCCTCGCGAGAATCCTGATCGAAAGGCAGTTACCGGAATATAATGTTACTCTTGGAGGTAACGTATCCGCGCGTTTCCACAAGTGATAAATATAATCAGCACGATCTTAAGACCGTATTACAGTAATACGCTCTCGAGTACGGTTTACGACTTCTCGAAAGAGCCGTGACCTGTGCCAGCGCCATGTAACTCTGACTTCTCCTTTGCCCTTTACGTCCCACTCCTCTGCAAATGCGGGGGACGCGAAGTGGCCGTTCAATCCCCGAAGATCACTGTGCGTGATTGCGCTTGTAAGCCAACTTGGGCTTACAGCCTGTAGTAGTACAGCGATAGTGATATATATTTTTGCCATAACATGTGATTTTATATTCTTGAAGAAGATTTGCGAAAGCACAATTTTGCTTGTGAAATGATGTTCTTAAATCATCTCGAAGGGAAGCAATGTTAAGCAAAGTTGCGAGATACTTTTACTTTGTATTATCAAAATTGTGAGAAATATATTTGTATAAACTCGTTACTTTCTTGCCAAAAATCCTTTTTGATTGTTTTTTTTACCAACAAGAATCTGAAAATGATTTCTCACGAGACATAAAAGTGAAAGCAATTGTTATACTAAATATTATAGCACCTTACAGATATCACCAAAGTATTATAATTCTAAAATACTTAAGATGTCCTAAAATAATTATAATATATAAATTCATAAGCAAAATTTCTTGTAGAGATAACAAGTCTTTATATCTTTTAGAAACAAGCTTAAATACTAAGAGAAGATTGTAAGTAGATTAAGACAGACTAGCGTCAAACTCGCCGAAAATTCTTCGGGAAATTGCGCGAAGAGAAGCTTATATACCAAATTAATGAATGGTCGAGCCCAGGTCAAAGTCGGCAGAAATTTTTCTTGGACTTTTCTTCACACACACACACACACATACATATATATATACATATATATATATGCATACATACATATATATCTCAGATCGACCAAATTTCCAAACAATCACAGACCGACTTTCCCGGAACTTTACCGTCGATTCTTATTTGAATTTCAAATTTGGCCTAACTCCACTAAAATAGGATCAACATTCCGAACATAATCAGCACACAGCTTATTCAATTTTATGAGAGGGAAGATGGGACAAACGTAAAATCGCAACAAACTTTCTTTCCTAAGTTTTCCGGTTAACTTATGATTCGCCATTGAAAAAAAACGAGTTTCGACACGCTGGCGGCCCAGCTAGACTAACCCCGCGCAACCATAACGTATGAGGGGTTGAATACGTGTATCGCGAGATACGAGAGACTAGTCCCTTAACATCGTTCTCTTTCTCTCTCTGCCTCACTATTTCCTGCTATCACGAAGTACGAAAGTACTTTGGACCTATAATCAAATTCGACTCCAAACTACCCCCATTCACGAGGGTAGAGCTCGCGCGATAACTCGCAGGCGTTACTTAAGCGCACTGTACCGGGTGGCGCGTGCGCGCGCGCGCGCACATACACACGTTTGCGCACATACACACACGTTCGTGCACATACACACACGTTCGCGCACATACAATTTCGCTCGTCCTAACTTAATGCACACGCACATACAGAAACATACGTACACACGTACGCACACCGCAAGCCATGGGGATAGTATGTACTTAGGGGCGCAAGCTGGCACGTAAGGGCGGTAGTCAAAGTTTCGGCAGTTTGTAAGGAGGTAAGGCACCTCTCTCCCCCCACCTTTGCCCTTTCCCTTCTTCCATGTCCACCCTCTTGCCAATCCTCAGACTCTCTCTCTCTCTCTCTCACTCTCTCACACTCTCTCTCTCATTCTCTCTCTCTCTCTCTCTCTCTCACACACACACACTCTCTCTCTCTCTCTCTCTGTGCTTCTTCTTCGGTTACGGTTGAGGGATAACGTAGTACGGCTCCGTCGTCGAGTTAGCCCGACACCCCTCATCCCTCCCCCCCATCCTCTTTCTCCCACATAGTTCCTTTTCGTTTTGCAGTCATCCCTCTCGCTCTACCGGCCTCACCTCGTCTACTTTATTGCCCTGTTGTTCTCGTTCTTACTCCTTCCCGCGAGCAAGTAACCCTTTCGTTCCACTTCCAACGACCTAGCATCTCCCAATCCCCCTCTTTCTTCTCCCTGCCGCCATCCCTCCGACATTTCCGCCGTTGCTCACCCACGGCTCTCTTCCGGCCGGATTTATTCGAGAGGCAAAATGTGCTAGGGATTCTTATTCTTTGCGGAAGTAAGAGAGAGAGAGAGAAATAGAGAGTGGAAAGGAGGGGTGAAGGAGAGAGGAGAGAGGAACTCTTTCTGTTGGAGGCAGAAACGAGAACTGTGGGTCCTACGAGTACTCCGGCGCACCTGCTCGCTCGTAAGAGATGTAATGGTCGACAAAGGTAGACCAAGAAGCTGGCGGGAAAGGGGGGGGAAGGGGGGAAAAAAAAGGAAAACCGCTTCGCGGAAAACGAGAAAATGCGGCGTCGCGTAACAACCCCTTCTTCCGGCCGGGCGGATGGCCGAGGCGAAATAATTGGACACACTCGGTATCGTTAATTTATTTCCCCGAGAAGAGTCTGCGCTATGCTTTCCAACTCCTGCGCTACTGATAATGCACTCATGATTCCTTTATCTAAAATCGAGAGCTATTTCTTTGAATTACGACGGACTTCCACTTTGAACGTATAGAGTCTCGCAGACTTTTCATACTTTATCTTGTCCGTGGATTTTATGACAAATTTAAAATAGATTTATTTTTTAACAAAATTATGGAGACGCTTATAATTTTTCAATTATATTGAATCGAGAGAAAGAGAAATTTAATAAAAAAAATTATGGAGAAAAAACATTCTTATTGTTATAAAAAAAAGTCATTCCAAATGATAAAAGATCGAAAAAAGAAAGAAATGAGTTCAATTAAATTTTTGCGATAAAAAATATATTAATTTTAAATTTTTCGAAAAATCTGCCTCTAAAATATTTCGCGGTAAATCCGAACTAAGAGATCGAATAATCATGTGCGTAACAATTCTCTCGCAATTTCAATTAATTGACCTCTTCCACGAATAACCCGCATATTTAAATGAATCAAGGAAAATCGCGCTCTATCGATTTACTCCGTTCATTATTACATCGGTTTGGCAGACTATTTTGTAAGTTGGTGGAAAATGTAAATATTCCAATCCGCGAATTGCGCTCTTCCATCAAACATTTGCTTTTTGTTGAACGTTCTACCGTTAATTAATTCCTTTCATTATCGAGACTGCATCATGCGCGTGGCTTTCTATTATTTTAGCTGCCGTGCGAAGCGAGTGTCATTGCAACGTAAAATTGTAACATTAAAACCACGCTCACCTTTTTACAAAATGTCCTATATTTTCAACCATATCGCTCATATTTATTTAATATATATTTAATATATTTCGCATTATAATTCCAAGATAACACGTAAAACAACGTCATCGCAGCTTTGTGCAGATAATTTATTTCTTTACGTATATATGAGAGAGAAGGCATTTGTTTATAGAAATTTATTTATTAATTAAAAAAATTAGTAACACACGGGAAAGAAAACCACGTTAGAAAATAATGTTATCTTATTTATACTTTAGAAGAACCTATTTCTATCATACTTAATTGGCTGATCTGTCAAAGGTGCACACATGCGTTATTACGTTATGCAAGATTTATTAAAATAAACCGTGCAACATTTTTAACGGCGACAGAAGATAACAAGGATGATTTGTAGAAAAACTGTGTATATATCCGATCGTGTATCGCAATTTTACTATAATATACGCCCCATACTCATAAATGTGCACCACGCGGTAATTACCACGTTATGGATCCATGTGACAGCGGCATCATTGGCGAAATGATGTTAGCGGCGCTTTCAAACCGTTCGATAATTCGGTATTCTCTTCGCTCATATAATATCGCATTCGAATAATTGCATCGTATTTTCTAAAACAATGCGGATTCATCATAGCGTGTTGAATGGCATGACGCACATCTGATCCATTTCAATAATCATTTTCGCATTGTCGACATGTGAAACATTGAAACGCGTGTCCGGTTAGAATCGTATAAATTAGAAACTGCCTTTTCCACGCAGACATTACGAAAATGGAAATCCACATTTTAATCTCGATAAATATCAAAAGAAATAAATTATCTCTGTAAATATCAAGAATTGACTCAGAGGAATAATTTACGTGCAAGAAAATTTAAAAAAGTTTCCATATAAATAAAGTATCCATATATGTAAGTTTTCATATAAATAAAGTTTCAATATATAATCATGAAAAATTAAATCTCAATTTATATATAAATATTCATTAAATTTTTAAATGCTGCGTTCAAAGTAACCGACTTAAATACGATTAAATGAGATTTTCCATGATAAATAAATTAATAAAAATTTAAAATTATAACTAACATTATATATATATATATATATATATGTATATACATATATATCTTTTTCGTATTTTTAATTACAATATTTCTCTAGACAGAGAATACACATTTCATTATAATTTTCCTTTATATTCATAATCCCAACAGACAGAAATACGAAAGACAAAAGATTATAGCTTAGAGGATCGTCTTCTAGAGGCCGAGTGAATAAATTCGTGCCTGCGGACGATATTATAATGAAACTGAAATCGCGCGTGCGTATATATATATATATATATATATATATATATATATATATCGCTCGACTTTAGCGAATCCTTAGCTAAAGGTCCAAGGCGCGCCAGCTCGTAAATCCGGTGACATCGTGATTACACCGACGTTAAGGAGTGTCGTACGATGCGAAAACGAGCAGCCGGGCGCAACAATTTCATATCCGCTCTGATTTATTAAGCCGGCTTTCTCGCTCGACCGGATTATTCGCGCGTCACCGGAGCGTGTATCGCGCGAAAAGAATTTGCGTATCGGTTGCCGCCGCGATATTAGGCACGTTTTATCATCGCAATGGCAAATTCGTTATCGCGTTTACATATTTCAGATTTGCACATGTAACCGTGACTTCGATAAATTCATCGCCACAGCTTTAATTAGTCCCGCTGTATCATCCGCAAATTACAAGTACGCAAGGAGATATGCGATCTTAATATATTTATATAATAACGACGATTTAATTATATTTTTATAATTGCGATAATATATAACGTTGACAATTATATTTTACTTGATAGTCGTTAATGAAAATGGGGTACTCTGGAATTAATTTTTGCATAAACGCGTTACGTAAAAGAGAATGAAAGAACGTAATTTCCTTATAAACTCACGATTGTTGGCCATTTCCAGGGTAATTAGCGGTTCGCGAATTTTTGCACGATGATATACATCGGCGCCGCCTCGTTCCGCTAAATTAAACGTACCGTATTTCATAACGATTCTCACGATGAGAATTCGCAAGAGTATCGTAAAAAACGATTGCCACTGGCAAATTGTGGGATATCGTAAATAATAATCGTGCGATATCAAGTTACGATTAGTTTCGTAATTTGCTACAATTACTTCGTTCTACGTAATCAACGTCTGTAATTGGTAAATGAATAAACATTTATATTGATTACGCAATGTAGAATAAATCTCTTCAGACGTATCGAGAAACACTTAATCATGCAGCAGAGAAGCCTGAATAAGACAAAAGGAAAATTGTAATACGGGATTGTGAGTAACGTTTCACCCTCGTCTCATCAACCACGGTACAATTAGGGTTAAGTTTTTCTTAGGATTAAGTTTCCATTAGGGTTCAGTTTTTCTCTTTCTCCTTAACACGCCCTAACAATTAGCAATGGATTCCTATGAGTAACTCACAAACGTAATTCTCATATAAATTAGAAATGTCAAGTTGAGCATATTAATCATCTTCTAAACAACATGTTTGATATTTTCTTTAATGATGTAGCATAAATATAGTAATTTTGGAAAAAAGGATATGGTCTTTTTGGAAATCTCGCGTTTTATTGCCGTTGGAGTTAAAACTGCTTTAAGCACCGCATAATTATAACGCTGTCATTTTTTGGCACATTTCGCAAAATGCAAATCTCGTGTTAAAGAAAGAAAACAGAAATCGCATACACATAGTTTAATGCGAGACTGCCATAAGTCCAGCAGCCGGGAGTGAAGCTTAGATGCTACTGGTGATTATGATGACACAAACCAGCGCTGTTAGAATCACGAAGACAGATGGATAGAAGTTTCGCAGAAAAATATAATCACAAATGCCAAGTTTTTAAAATTGCATACATCTTCCGCAACTGATTCTATGTTGCAACATATTTAGCAGAATGTCGCTCTCATGCGGAATATTGTGTTTTTAAATTTGAGGAATGTTGAATAAAATATGAAAATGAAATAAAATAGCGCGAAATTTCATGCATCAAAATATTCATTAAATAAAACTAGCAATTAAACGAGAAAGCTCTTTTTTTTCATAATTAAAATATCAAAGCGCGACAAAATTTCGAGTCGTGTTAAGTATAATTTCAGAAATTAAATTAATTTTACTAATTAATTGGGATAGAAATAATTGAGATCAAAAGTAATATTATAACAATAAAAACATTTAATTTCTTCGCGTTTAATGCGCGTTTCAGAATTGCAATCCAGTTGTCAATCAAATCTCTTCTATAGGGTCTTCTACAAAGTAGGGAATCGCCATCGTCGTAAAATTCTAAAGAAGTTGGTTACGTCAAATAAATGAAGGTATAGTTCCTTCGCTTTGTCCCACGGGACACCGACCCCTCCGTTACCCTCCGTTCACCAATCTTTCGCGCGTTCGACACCCCTGAGTATACCGTCGAGAGTGGTTATAGTTCGCGGCTGGCTCGATAACGAGGGCGCGTACGGTTAACAAGTTGACCGTACTTGGCGAGAAGAGAGAGAGAGAGAGAGTGAGATGGACGCGAGAGAAAGAGAAGGGGTGAGAGAGGCAGCGTTGAATAATGTAAAATTTCATTTCGGTCTCCGCCTCGTCGTCGTCATCGACGGCGCGCCGTTGATTCGGTACCCCCGTGAAACATTTAATGCTCGCGAAATTTCCCATGCGATTTCCCACGCCGGATGCGCGCGCGCGCGGGAGGCAGCTGTGTTCGCTCACTCGTGCTTGTTCGTCGATCAACGAAGAAGAAAAGAATTAAGGGGAAGGGTGAAGAGTACCCGGAGAACCATCCGGGGAACACGTTCGCTCTTTCCGCGATTCGTGCCTCGAATTTGCAACGAGGGGAATGACGGTGTGCCGAAAGAGAGGAAAAAAAATTGCCTGCCAGAGGGCCAAGAGTGCTGGATACACCGTGTGCCCTCCGCTCACTGGTCCTTTTCTCCCTTTTGCCCCACCCAACGCTGTCTATCTTCTTGGAGAACGAACGAGACAGCGGTACATAGCGTTAGGTAAAAAGAGAGGGTAGGTATGTAGCGTCAGATAAAAAGAGAGGGATTGCCAATGAAGGGGATTGAAAACCGGAGGAGAAGAGAGAGAGAGAGAGAGAGAAAAGTAGACGAGAAAAGAGAGAATGGAGAGAAGGGGGTTGGAACGCAAGTGAGCCGCGCTACGGATTAACGAGGCGCCTCGGCTGCGCGCTGCAACGACGATGCACTTGCCGGATATCCGGTATGTCCGGACGGCTCGTGAGATATTCAACGGAGCGAATATCCGCACAGATTATGCGATTCTCCTTTTTTCACCGCGATCCTTTTCCGTGCTCCCCGCCCGGCTACGACAGCTCACGCGCGAGAAATTTTAACGTAACCGATATCAGTGGCATGGGAACTTATACTGTAATAAGTAATTGCGTCGAAAATACATCGGCGAAATTCCAGAAAATCTGCATCGAATATGTTTAGCAAAGAAGTTAATCTCGGATATGCTCCAAATAAAATAATAATCGCGAATTTAAATTAATCTTGCGACGGTTTTATTCTCGGTTTTATCACTGATAAACACAATAAAATTATCACGAAATGAATCGGCAGATTTATAACTGGTCAATGTAACAGAATATATATATATATATATATATATATATATATATATATATATATATATATATATATTCTGTTACATTGACCAGTTATAAATCTGCCGATTCATTTCGTGATAATTTTATTGTGTTTATCAGTGATATTCTCGATAAGATATTTTTGGAAAAAAGAAATTTGTTGATAACTTCTTTCTCTCTAACATATATTTATACTTTTTTTATATGAGTCAGAAAAAGCTAGGAATAAATTTTTCATTCCAGGATTGAAAGAAACTGAATAGCAGCGTACCTGGTATCGTTGAAACAGGCGTCCACAGCATGTCTCAATGACTGTTCGCTTAAATCATTGAATGAGAGTACTATCGCGGTACCTCTAGTCTTCACAGCGGCCGCATTGTGAAACTGATCGCCGAACATCGGTATCAAGATCATTGGCAGTCCTACGTAGACAGCCTCCGAGAGTCCAAGAAGTCCGCCGTGACCCAGATAACACTTGATATTTGGATGATCTGGAAATACAATAAGACAATAATTATATTTTAGTATTAATAAATATTAATTATTTATTATAATTAATAAGTTAAGATACTGAGGACTCTAAATAGATCAGTTATAAGAAAAATCTCAAGAAAAAAAAAACGAATCTTGATAAAAGACATCTAAAAAATGTGAACGTTAAAGTAAATAAAAGAAAATGAAAATAATTTATCTTGTTTATTGCCTTTGAATCAATTGAAACGTTGTTTTAATTTAATAACAATACTATATTTATACTGGTATTTTAGCAGGCTATGTAATAGCTTTTTCAACGATACTGTAAACAACGGTTCAATTTACAAAGCCAATGGCGAGTGCAAAATATTCAAATCGCAATTTGCACTAAAAATGTCAGGGTTACAGAGAGCCGCGCGTAACGCACGTAACGGACCGTTACAAATGACTCTGATCCTAAATGGAATTGCCAAGAGCACGTAATCTTCCGCTTGCGCGACAGCTCTTAATTGATTAATTACGCATGCATTCGCCGTCGCGCGCGTGCACTTATAACGAAAAATCTATAATTAACAATGCAATTAACAGGCGAATTACGGGTGCGACTCGGTAATTCGCAATTGATTGTGACGTAAATTACGAGTTTAATCCATTAACAACCGCGTATTGCGTCGATAATAATCGCGATTCGAGCATTAGAGATGTCGAGACAAAGAAAGATATTCCTTCGCGATCACTATGTTTCGCAGATAGTATCAAATACTCGAGAGAGAAATTTGCAATTACTGTTTTCTGTCACTCCGATATACAAACGTACCAAAAAAGATTATACCTCGAGGAATATACAAGAAAAATTGAAAGTATGCAAGAGTAATGTGAAAAATGGAATACAAATTTTCATAATCTACATATCTAAATATTTGCTAATATAATCCTTGTACACCATCGTATTTTGTGTCCATTAAAGTTACATTTACAGTAAATGCTAATATAAGTCTGCATAATTAATAGAAAAAAGGCAATGCTTTCTGCTAAGCTCAGAGATCTTAATTAGTGTTCACCAATATCAAGTTCTAAGATTTTTACGGTAATTATTTATTAATCCTCCTATCAGAATTTCTTTCTGTATAAAAGGAAAATAAAATCTGCAAATGCGAATACACTACTATTAATTAATTATCTGTCAAATTAATATTTTTTTAACAATTCTATAATTTCTCTAGAGTAATTTCGTACACACAAGTACCATATCTTTTTTATATTTTCTTTTCTTTTTATCCTCCCCCTCCCCTCTCTGTCTCTCTCTCTCTCTCTCACTCTCTAGTATAGCTGCCTATTTTCCTTCTTTCCGTACAGCGCCCGCGTCGATCCTAATGTCAAATTCCATTACCACCAACCAACGCCTGCGACAACACGGGTCTATGGAAGGGGACGTACGCGGATATTTGCGGGGATTTGCATTACACATCCGCACATAGCGCACGAATATTTCCACGCACCACGTCGAGAGGAGAAAGATGCGCCTCATCTCGAGGTTTCGCATCGCTCTCAATGCATCCGTATCATCTCTCCCGGCGTACGTCGATACGTGACAAGGGATATCTATAGGGATATCGGTCTGGCCTGAATTTTTGCCAGCGACGCGCGCGCGTGAAATATGCCGGTAACGAAAAATCGGAAAAGAGAGAGAGGGAGAAAGAGAGAGAGCTCTCTCGCTGTGTGTAAGATTCGCGCCCCGAGAATTCCTCCATCCCCATCGCGAGGTAAATCACGCGCGATATAAAATCCATCGTGCATCTCCGTGCGCCACGTTGCACGCGAATGCATGCTATTCGCAGCCGTGTGACGCGCAGTTCGAAAAGATAATATTAACAAGTATCAAATAGCTTTCGTACAAGGATTTCAATATTACAGCTATCGAAAAAAAAAAAAAATATCGTTAAGAATATAATAATTCTATTAATGCATCTTTATTTAATAATTTCTCTCCCTTGAATCCACTCTCTGTCTTGAAAAAGTTGATAATACAAAATAACAAGTTTATACCCGTAAAGAAAAAATACTTTACATATTAATGCGATCGATATTCCAATTAAAACACAAGTTAAAGGTGATCCTTCTCATTCAAGAATTTTCTAACTTCACGGGATATAATGTACCTCTAGTATTGCATAAAAGATAGGAAAAAAAAAAGAAACTGTGAGAGAACGTAACGCGATCTCGAAGAGTTCGCGAAAATAAGGGTGGAAAGAGCACGGAAAATACGGAAGTAGCTTCGAGCAGGCAAGAGCGAGCAAAAGAAAAAGTAGGAAAGAGAAGAGATCAAGGTACAGCAGTCACGAAGTGAGATAATAAAATTAAAGCGATCGATCGTAGTGTCTGACCAACTTACGACATAGTTTCAAATAGATTATCCTCCGAAATACAGAACTGTCTCGAAGTATAGCCAAGAAAAGAGAAAATTAAAGTAGATTTTTTTTTGTTATTACATTATATATAATATATGATATACAGGCAAATGCATGCAATAAGCAACACAAATATTAATATTATTATTATTTCTATTATAGCATTATAGCTATAATATTATTACTTAATTATAATAATATAAATATATATTATAATTTGAATATTTATAATAATAAAAAAATATTTATATAATTATATTAAAAACATTAGATGTGTATATGATAAATATTATTTAAAAGAATATTATATATTATCGCGTGTATGATTAATAGCAAAGATTAGTATTGCATAACAATACGAATTCCAAAAGCATGAGATTACTTCGTCATGCGACGAAATAATCTCATTTTAATTATATTTTATCAATATCGTAAGCTTGACGAATTGCATCAACAATGTTACGTTATTAAATACAGCTACGCGAGCGCGATTAATAGCGAACGCGGATTCGATGTAAGTTACACGATATTCGTTGCAAATGTACGAGCGAATACAACGATGGAGTTCTCAAAAAAAAAGAAAAAGAGAAATTTAAAGAAAGTTTCTCTTATTCTACTTATCAATCTTTTTTCCAGGGCCTCATCCTTGCCGAATCCGTTCGTATCGAATATTCGCAAAGTATATGCGCGGAAGCCCGATAAGGAGACAGCGATATCTCCTCCGTTCGCGAAATCACTGTTTACGCTCGAACGTGCACGGAAATACGCATCACGTCGAAATCGATGAGCGATCCTGGAACTCGTTTCAGGCCCGCCCCAGGATACGCGAGCAATTTTCGGCAATGTGAATGTAGAACACATTCGTAAGAAGAGGACACCGACGATAAGATTAGAAGTCGCGTATGCGGAATTTTTTCTGTGTTTAATTACTTTAGATTCGTGAGTTTTTCATAATAAAGATAAGAGAGATAAAGAGAATTCTTTTCACCAATTAATCTATTAAAAACGTAAGAACGAGATAGGCGAATAGAGCGAAGAAAAAAATAATCTAGTCGTTAATCCAAAGGTACATATGAATTTTGCAGTTGTAATTCTGGGCTTACTAAAGATAAGCTCATTTTTTATCTCGAAAGTAATATATTGCGAAAATGTAATTTTATACCACATACACAGCCCCGTACACACCCAGATACGAATAACGTAAAGGCATAAATAAAGAGGAGTATGGAGAAAAATAATTTTTTAATCTCATTATGTGCTATGTGTTAAAAGAGGGATGTTTTAAATGCTTACATCAAATTTTCTGGTCAAGTTATCTAAACTCAATCTTCTCTATTTAAGCTGCGTGCTTTGAGTACGAGTAATGTACTAATTATGCATTCAAAATTATTCATAAATGATGGCAATAAGTAGATAATAATCAAGATAATTCAATTACAACGAACCCGCATGTAATTAAATGGAAAATCTCAATCATAAATGGTTAACATTAACAAAAGATATATATATATATATATATATATATATATATATATATAGAGAGAGAGAGAGAGAGAGAGAGAGAGAGAGAGAGAGAGAAACATTGTCTTATGCAAATTGTGACCTAATAGCTGGTGCAAGAAAAGTTCGCGATTACATAATTGCTGAGCAGAAAATAGCAGACGTAGCTATTTGTATTCATTATGAAAATTCTAAAGAAAGGAATTCTAAAAAAAATAATCCAAAGAATGAGTTATGATGGCCTTAAGATACAGTATAATCGTTCCACAAGCAACTCGTGCACGCATGCGTGCGTGAGAGCATTGCACTGCCATCGATTTAAAAAGCCCCAGTATACTTAGGTCTTAGAACAAAGTGTAAAAAAACAGGCTAATTGTCTTAGTTGCAGAGAAGAGAAATGCAAGATGTCTCAAATGTAAAGAAAATGCTTTTTAGAATACACACTACATGTATTATATATTATAAAAAAAAAAAAAACTAATTTCTTTTCTTTTAATTTTTAATTAGCTTTATTAGACTTCTTCACATTTTCTAAAACATTGTATAATAAATTCCTTAATTAGTAATATTTAGAAGCTAAATATGCGGTGAAAACAATCACGGCGATGCGCGGGGTTTCTTGTTTCGGGAAAAAAGTTCGGATTATCATTCCTCAATATATCTAAAGAAGTCATTCACTGGTGGACATATCCCGGAATAAAGTAACGATAAGTTACCATGGATGATGGACCGTCGCGAGAGGAGCATAAGGAATATGGTGGCAAACCTAGGAGAGACCAAGAGAGACAGAGAGAGGTAGATCAAGACGGCGAGAACGAGGGTGGTTCTCGGCGTAGCCGAGGGAGGTTTAACGGTGATTTATGTTGCCGTCGGGTCGTTAGCGAGTTGCCTAATTAAAGTCGTTTCACTCGACAGAGGCCGAGCTGCAAAAGTGCTTACGCGAAAATTCTCGCGGCAGTCTCCTTGCCTTCTACCCCGCGTTCTTGTCGGCTTTTACTTCCCTTCTTGCCATCTCCGCGGACACATAGTAGACTGTCCGTCCCTTCCCACAAGCGAATAATCTAAGCACTAAAACTGCCAAAATATTAGAGACACGTTATCAGATAAATAAATTTATACAATTGTTGACGAAAGGTGAGCCTCTTCATCGAGGAAAACTGATTGAAAATAAATCGTCAAGAAGTTACTAATTAAAATTACGCATTGGAATAAACAAGACTTAGGAATCTAACAGATAGACATAATAAAAGAGATAGGAGAGTCTCTTGTGATAATTTTTTCGTTAACTCTTTACATTGAAAATATTTTTCTCTCTTGTAGCCTTGTCTGTCTGTCTGTCTCTCCTTCTCTCTTTCTCAGCTGCTGTAATTTTTCGCTACAAACTTAAGTTATAAAATTTAAGTAAACAAAGTTTAATATAAAAAATCCAATAATATGTCGATATTTGTATATATTATATACAGCAATTAATTGATGAGATTGATAACTTTGTGTCAAATCACATTATATTATTACGTAATTGTTATCATGATTTTTAAAATAACACAGATAAATTGCAGATTATATCAAAGACAATAATTTCGATTCAATCCATGATTCATATAATAATTGATCTATTAAGATCAATCATTATTGTATCTATAAAAATTATGTTATACGTAACTCTTTTATATAATAATCCAACATAATACCATTATTTGACTTGCGCATTCTGAATGCAGATAATGACTATTCAGAGATATAGTATTACACATTAATTAAAATGAAATTTTCACCCAATGTTTGTAATTCCATAAACAAATATTACTATATGCTATAAGTTAATCTTTACTATATTATTAATAAGTTAATATTTACTATATTTTTTCTTACTTGTATATATTGTTTATACAAACTATAGCATTCATAAATTATTTTTAATAACATAAAATAATATATAATATATTATAATACACACTCTCTCTCGCTCTCTATCTATCTTTTTCTCTCTTTCTGTCTCTTTTTTTTCTCTCTCGACAGAATTCTAGAAGGCATTCCTTTTCTCAGTTATAAAAGACGCGCTCATTTCCTCTTGTATAAAAGCCATCTAAATATTCATATTGCTGATACCTTCGATAATTTCCAGCGTCAAGTTTGCTGCCAATTATCCCGACATTCGTCGGTGTATCACTATTACAGATTGGCGCAAATCGTTTCCAAAAGCACCAAAAGCTCCTCAAATATGCCGATGCCGGCTTTCCCGGTTTGGACGTTCAAAACTATTTGACGCTCGCCTCCGCTTGGCCCAGGCCAAATAGCACATACCGTAGCTACCGTACGATTTCGAGGATTCGAAAGCTGCTTTCAATGTTTCGCGCGCGTCGACCGATTTCACCGCGATTCGGCGCGATTAGTTTCAACGCGCTCGCTTAGCCGGAGAATCCCGGCTCTTTCCGGAAGTATTCCAATTTCTCGCGGTCGTGGCCGATAAACACGTTTATTCGGGACGCTTGCAGGTCGAATAACACATACCCAACACACACACACATAAAGATAATCTCATAATACGGATCCTCTCTCATTGTCTTTCACGCGTGATTTTGCACAATTCATAATGCACATGCATTATGTGTCACGTCTAGAGTTTTAAGACTTTTTTTTTAGAGATCGCAGGTCTCTCTCAAACGACTTGAAAATATTTCAGTTGAAAATTTTAAACAGTTGCTTTTTCTTTCTTATTACTATCATTCAGTAACTTGATAATATCTTAAAATAATACATATAATATTAGATATTAGTCAGCTGACTTCACTGGCTCTCCATATTATTTGTTCAATCTCCGCTTATTGTATTATTCATCTTATATACCCTTAAAAAAAGAAGAGGAAACGATATTCTTTCAAAAATTAATAAAGACAATAAAAGTAAATAGTCTTTCGAGAAACATCATTCTCAGAGAGCTGTTGCTGACGTACGTGGCTGCGGTGCCAACAGCCGCGTAATGTTACACACATTAGAATACACGTGAGTTTATATTTCACGTAATAGTATCATCGACAGAAATACGCTCACAGATTGTAAAGGCAATCCCGTTCAGCATAGAATTACGATGGCGATTGTGTTACGCGACCCAACAAAAAGCTATAATAATCAACGGCAAAGTGACATTCAATCTAATCATTATTACGAATAGAGAAAATTTCACATCATGCAAGTTGAATTATCAATCATTATTATAAAATCGATTATATAAGTATTCATAAAAAAATTGATGCAACCTCCCATTGGCAAGCAAATGTTTTTCAAATATATTTACTGACTATTAATCAATGTAACTGGAACAGCAGAGATAAAAAGATGAGAAAGACGCAATAAGCGGACTATCGATTACAAAGGCCTTTGAAAAAATAGCTTTACTGTCGAAATCGTGTTTCACGAAAGCGCGTAAAGCCGATTCGGGGATAAAAGGGAGCATTATTATTAACAGAAAACAAAGTGAGACCGGAAGGAGCGGACGAACGGGATGTTTCCATCCCGTTTCGCCGTCAGTACAGTTTAACCGCGAACAACGTGATAAAAAGGCAAAAAAAAATGACAAAAAAATAAGGGGGAAAAATAAAATCGCGGGCCGCAGGTGCAGCCGTCGATCATCGAGCGTGCGCGCGTAGTGCGAGGGCAATAAAATATGTCAAAAGGTATCTAAAACGACTCGGTGAAATTTTTAGCAGGGCATTACCATTGCAAATTCGTGCGCGCGGCTTGCTCTACTATAAAAGAGCGCGACTCGCGGAAACGACTGTCGCAAAGCGGAATTATATCCGTGACCGCGATCGACGCCACGCGAATTTGTCACGCGATCGATATTACGTTTGTTAGCGCAAGGAAGCTTCGGTCATGATAGTTAGCAAATCGACGTTTTACATAACTGTGCATTAAAATTTAGTCGTTTAGAGTATTATCGCAAGAATTATAATGGCGATTGTCGAGCGGAAAAACTTTGCGTATATTATATCAATTTTTTATTTCGCTTTTATATTTTTCGATCTATGTCAATAAGTATGTTAAATAGCACAAAAACAAGGAAAACCGCGCAAATTCTTTTGCAATAGTTAACTAATGAGCAAAATAATAAAATATTTATAATTCTAATATTATCACAAGAATTATAATCGCGATTGTCGAACGGGAAAACTTTGCGTATATTATATCAATTTTTTATTTCGCTTTTAAATTTTTCTATCTATGTCAATAAGTATGTTAAATAGCACAAAAACAAGGAAAACCGCGCAAATTCTTTTGCAATAGTTAACTAATGAGCAAAATAATAAAATATTTACAATTCTAACGAACTTCTTATGGCTAAATATAATTCAAATATATTGCGATCTAACAATTAAGTGATAATGATAACGAAAGTAATCAATTGCATAATTAAAATTTGTTAAAACAAACGTTACCACAATATTATCAGAGAGAGAGAGAGAGAGAGAGAGAGAGAGAGAGAGAGAGAGAGAGAGAGAAAGAGAGAGAGAAAGAGAGAGAGAGAGAGAGAATAAGTGAGAGAAAAATATTAGAATGTGATTATTTGATAAGAGTTGATACTTTATATGCTTCTTCACAGATTAAAACTGGATTTTTTAAAATATACAAGAATTCAGATTTCTCGCTGAGAGTATCTCGTCCAGCCGCTTCTTATCGATAATTAATCATATGATAGTTATTGACAGTAATCATTCACGATAAATGTGTCAATAAAAATAACACTTTCATTTAATCTCGCAGCTGTGTAATCTAGTAACTATTATATACAGTCAGTTAAGCCCAAGTGACGTAACATTAAAACTTTAAAGGATGGATTGCCATTTCTCATGTCCGCAGGGACTTGGATAACTCGACGGAATTATAAACTCGCCATGAGATAATAATGCTCAACTCTTAGCTATAGTTCCGCGTATTCGCTTGTGTGCATTAATGATGGTACGAATTTAGCTCTAAATGTCAAGGTTACACGCATAAATCATATATCTCCTTATATATGTTAAACAGCCAAACGCTAGCATTATAATATCTCAAAAGCACACATTATTTGGTGAACCAGTAAGATTTTAAAACAGTAATATTTTAAAAAAATATGCACTATTTAACGAGGGAAGTAATATAAATATATATTCCTTAGAGCAAATTTTTTTTAATTGGCTCAGATGTCTTGAAAAATTCTTTGTTAATATCATGATTAGAAATTCTAAAACACTGTATATAATGAAATTTATTATAATCTAGGCTTGAATTTGATCTTTTTACCGATTCCATAATATTTATTCTTTTTTAAAAAGTTGGACTTAATTATTAGTGCGTTCTCGCGTTATTCAGTATATGTTCGCTGTTTCCGACATTTACGTAAGTTACTTACTACTTAATAGAACCTAGCATTTATCGTACACGCGAGCACTATTACATTTTTAAACACTACTTATAGTTCTAAACACTATTATCTATTTCATATCATCGTCATTTTATAATGTTTATATTTAGCTCATAATTATTTTAATTATTATAGAACCAGTCCTATGTCACAATCAACAGATGACGTTATACGTTATATAAAAATAAAAAACGCAACATTTTTTACTATCAGCAAAGTTTTTACTATCAGTCTTCTCGGAATAAATAAAAAAATATCCATAAAAATATATTAAAATGCTAAAATAAATAAGCTAAAAATTTTTTCTTCCTCTCTTTTTGATGAAACATAATAACTTTATAAAACATGACTAGGCTAGAATTTAATGCTATCATAGTAATTAATAATGGTTGATTTCACACACACACACACACACACACACACACATGATCTCTGTAGTCGCATTAATGTAAGTCAGGGTCTAATCAGTATCGAACAGCGACTCGATTCTGAATACGAATTATCCTCTGGAAAAGAGAAAATAAAACGTTCGCTTTTTTCACTTACTCATCACGTCAAACTGAGGCAACCATTTCCTGGTCATGATGTTGTCCATTTTACGCGGTAACTCGTCAGTCTCCCACTTCCAGATGACTTTTCGCGGGATCGAGCCAAGCATCTTCAGTATCGCGTCCAGCTTTTCCTGCGGCATAGTCGTCGATTTAATCATGGAGCCGAGGCTAAAGTAGAGCACTCCATCGCGCGCGCTATCGAGGAATTCAGCTACATCCTTCGGCAACGGATTAATCCTGGACGGAATGTGAAGTCCACCGATCTCGACTACGTTCGGCAGTTGAGGTCTACTGCCGTGAAGACTGCTGTGAGTGTTCACCAGCAACGCTTTCGACTGCTGAGCAATTTTATTGAGCTTGGGAAGGTCAGAACCGAACACCTCGTTGGCGACGACTTGATCGGCGGCTCGGAACCAATATTCGTAAGCCGCCTTGAATAACGGCGATGTCACAGCGTTTGTCATTCTGTTGAGAAAATTCATTGGCCTGGTGAAGCCAAGAAATATAGCTGGAATGTAACTGGGATTGTCTTCGTTGCCCATGTCATCATTAGTCCACGGCATGATTTGATGCGACGAGAGGGCTAGATAGGGCGCTTTGAAACGATGAATTAAACCCAGAAAGCAGTCGGTGTTGAAGTTCTCCGTGAGGATCACGTCGAATTTTTCGTCGGATCGAAGGAATTCCGTGATCACTGGATTTCGCAGTCCGGTACTGCACGCGAAATCAGCCATGAATCTCAATAAAAGAAACTCGTTCACTAGACGGAAGAATGAATGGCTGATTTGCTCAAGATCTATAACGTTCACATAGACGCTGACCTTAGGATCCACCAGATTGATGTCTTTATAATTAGGCAGTGGTTCCTTCGCCTTGGCATTGTCAGTTCGAGGAAAGTATGAGATCACAGTGATTTCATGACCCCGGCGAGCTAACTCCTCCAAAAGCGGCTTGAACACGTCGAAGTGACTCTTGCCGAGATGTCCAAAGACACCCAATATCTTGAGTCTTGACTTGTCTGTATTCACGAACACAGTCTCGTTGGCGGCTGAACAATACGTCGAGAACACCGCGATCAAAAGGAGAACGATGAACGAGTATATCCGCCACATATCGCGAATATACATACCGAAATAGGCTTAATTTACGGTGAGTAGATGCAATAAACGTAAGTCAATAATTACATCAGGCAATGATCGACCTTCGCCGCAAGCCTTTGCCAACCAACTGGCGCGCAGTCAATCTATCTATCTGTCTGTTCGTCCGATGTATGTCTAGCTAACTGCTTGAGTTTCAGTGCCTATTCGATGATAATCAACACGTATGCTGTCAATATGCCGGCGGTAGGGACTTCGGTTCCCCGCCAGTTCTCTCGCAAGATAACATTCCGTACGGCAGTAACTAATTGAGATAAAAATCATTGTGATTCAATAATAATAATGCCGACTCAATGGAGAAAATCACTCGAATAATCAAAATTAATTGATGCAATTTTTCGCATGATTGATAATTTCTTAATGTCAATAGTAGATATAATGTTAAAAGTTAAAAATTATCTATTCTGTCTCATGAATAACGAGAAAATTTTTTGTGTTCATACTTATTACGTTTATTCATCATTTATTTAAAAAATTTATTTTGATTGATTGATTTATCCGCACACAACTTATTTCATTAGACTATTATTTATTGATATAATTAATATTTATTTATTATTTTTTTAAGTAAAAAATGAAATATTACGAGAGGAATGATGCTTGCTAATGCGTCCCTGATGTGGTCAAAGATTTACGTGTTACATAAGCATTGGTGACGATTATGATTACTGTGCACGAAAATAAAAATTAGGATAGATTTATTTTTAACTTATGACTGTCACACACTAAATAATCCGAGGAAGACTCGCGATCTATTCTGAGATAAACAAATTTTCATTGGACATCTAAAATCTATATTTTAAATGAATCAGAGTATGCTAATTACTGTCAATAAAAATTATATAAATGCATTGTTTTTTTTTCAAAGAAAACATTACTTAATGAGCACTAAATGTGCATTCGCTGTAAAAAGAAAAGAAAAAGATCATTATATATATATATATATTAACATTTATATACGAAAAAAATTATTTTTCAATGAATGGAACATTGCGAAAAAAATACATTCGGCTTATGATTTAAATTGTAAATAAGTATTGATCAAACTTTTTTTATAAAGTGTTATTTTTTTAAAATAATTTTTATTAGAAAAATTGCTGCAGAACTCAAATAAATCGGGCGATATGTTATCACAGCTATAAAACACTATCACAGTATGATATAATGAGTCCTATGAGTCCTCAAATAGTCACAGCTTATGTCATAATTATCACATGACTATGCATGTTATTCGACAACTATTACGATGACTTTGAATTACAAGATCTTCTATACAATTTTTTTATAATTCTATTTTCTTCTTAACATACGTTGTTTTTCAAAGATCTCGTATTACGTGTGTTATTACGACACGCGATGCCGATATAATAATCGATTTGAGACATTTGGATCCTTCTCTCTCTTTTCGCCTTCTTCTCTCCCTTCCCTGCCTCTCTCTCTCTCTCTCCCTCTCCTCTCTCTCACCCCCTTTTACTTTGTCCGGACGAATTAAGACGATTACAGTGGCGAGCATTTCCTAAAGAGAGGAAGGAAATCCAGGGGAGAGCTGCCGTCACGCGCAATTGTGACCTTAATTGTATCCGGAAGATCGACACGTGGCTAAAGTGAGGGCGACGATCGTCGAATACCGCAGGAATGTTGAAGCAACAAACTTCGGCGCGTCTCCTACTCCTACATGCGAGAGAACGACGACGACGGAAGAAAATAAACCGCGACGTCATCCCGCAGTGTCATTAAACTAATTACTATATAATTCCCTCCCCTTCTCTCCCATCACGTGCATCATTTTGCATGCGGAATTTTCCACGAAAAATCTCTTTTGTCTAGCCGACGCGAGAGAATATCGCGGAAAGGATTTTCAACTGCATGCATATTGTTTGCATCGTTTTTGCGCGTCCTATGACGCAAAAGGTTTTTATTTAAATGCAATGTACACAGTTGTCCAAGAAATCATAAATATTATTTCGAATGCTTCAACTAAAAGCCATTTGTGCATCTCTTTACCGCTTATGAGCGCCAAGTCAAAGTCCTGAATTTTTATGCCGCGAAAACGCATCAGAGATGCATTTGTATTGAAATCAGATCGGAACAAAGTTGCTCATAAATTAAACATCAAGGATGTAAATTGATGGCAAAAGTTTGCTTCTCTGATCATTTTTATCTTATCAGAAACTTCACTTGACATTAAATTACTAAAAAATTTAGCTATAAAATGTGAAATGCGACAAATAATATCTCAAAATTTTCTCGAGCCTTCAAATCTTTATACAAGAGACTCATCCCAGTTCTCACATGATTAATGATTAAATAAATTAAATTTCAATATTATAATCACACTTGTAACAGTGTCAGATGTCATATCATTGTTGAAATTACAACTTCCATCAATTAATCTCGTTAAATCTCAATTATATATATATATATATATATATATATATATATATATATATATATTGGCTGTAAAATTTCACGTATAATCCCTCGAGTTAACTCAGTGCTCAAGTTGGCGGACGGAGCGTTCTTGAGGATATCGCCGACGAGCGAGATACTATCTTTGCGGTCGAGCTGCCATCCGTACTGGTACTGGTGTACATCGCAGCGACTTCGAGTAAATTGACGAGATGCAGTGTGGGTAGCCGGTGTACGTAGTGTACAATGTGACGAGCGTTGGCCGAAATGGTCGACATGTCTCGCGACAAAGTCCCGGCCAAGTTATACGGCGGCGTCTATTCGCCTGCTGGTTGTGTCCACTACTCCGGTTAGATAAGCACGGTCAGCTCGCCGGAAACTTTCCACCGGCAGTGATATCCAGCGACCGTGCTCTCCGAGTTCTCCGGTGAGTAATCATTAATTAATTGCATTTTGTAATCAGCGGGCCGTGCGCCCGCTTTCGTTTCCATTCGACGTTCTATAAACCCCCGTTTGCTTACTCGTCGCGCGTGGCGGTGCAAATAGTATTACCGTAATAACGTCGGCGTTACTACTGACGCGTTACTGGTATGGATAAAAAATAGCTAGATCCGGAGAGTGTAGCAGTGTTGGTTGTAACGTTTTATTGAAGAACAACAAATATTTCGAGTCGGTATACGCAGCCGGTTTATATAAGCACGCGTTCGTCGAGCGCTTGATTCGATTGCTAAATATTTTTTTATCAATTGTTTCAACGTTTCTCCATGGCATATGAACCGTCGTGTTTTTGCAAAAATATCGCTTCGCCGTCACGCTTGCCTTACGGCGGATCCATCAAGTACGAATGAGAAATAAATTGTCGCTATTAACGTAATATATATCATCGTGTGTATATTAGTACATGACGTAAAACTTGATTTAATTAATAATAATCTATAAAAAGTGAAATATATTTCATTCTCATCTGTACAATAAATTTGGCATAAGAGTCTCAGAAAATATAAACCGACATTTAGATGTGTGTATCATCTAAATGTATACTTATGAAAAATTGATACTATATTTAATTACTAAATTGATATTCAGTAATAGAAATTATATTATTAATATTATTTTAAAATGCCTATATAAATATTTATTTCTGCTAAAACTACAAAAAAAATGGAAAAAGAAAAATTAATCCATGTATCTCTCGTTCACAAAAATATGTATTAAATGCTTATCACATAAATGATAAGTCCCTTCTCGATAAAAAAAATGGGAAAAATTTTGTAGCGCTTTCACAATATTATATCCATCCTCTCCCTTTCTGATCGTCAAGGGTCTTTTCAGGCCATCAAGGGTCCAACTACGGAGGAAAGTGCAATGCTGAAACTACCGACAGATCGTCAGTAATTGGCCTTCATCTTTCTCCCTGTTAGCCCGATCATTTTTTCCATTTGCGGTGGTGAGAAAACATCGAGTAGCAGTAACGCATATCGAATACGTACACAGATACACACGTATATATACAAATAACCCTCCTGCATATTCTCGCACACGTACCCGCAGCAAAACGAAGCGGCGCTGTTTAATTCATGAATCAGCGGAATCGCGTGGGCGCGCAAAAGATGGTCTACAAATTGCTTCGTTTAACCGTACCGATTCTCTATAGGGATGTTTCGGACCCGACGTTTGTCCGAGGGTCAGGATGTTAACCCTAAGTCCTTATTCGTGACGTGGTGAGCTCCGAGTGGATCAATCGATATATAACGACATCGAAAATAAATTTTCTCAATATTGGACCAAAAGTAAATCGTGAACGACGTCTTTTCACATCGAGAAAGGAAAGATTATTTCTTTAGTAAAGAAAATTATAAAAATATTAAATTTTGATAGAAATAATTAGTTTTATAAAACTTATTAAATTGCAATAAATATGATTGAAATATAAATTATATAGAAATAAATATAAATGCAGAAACACATACACACACTATTTTGATTCTTGTAAGAAACGTTCTTAAATGAAGTGTTTTACACATAAATTGATGTTAGAAAAAATAATTTTTATGTGTCAGAGAAGAGAGATTAATGAAGCATAAATTTATTTTTCTAAAGTTACTTTACGCGATTTTACTCTCGAAATAAGAGAACTAGTTAACAAAGTAAGAAAACAGACGGGCGTGATTTTGAACCAACAAAATTACGCTGCATCCTATATCTTCATAAATTTAAACAAGCAGGGCCGTCTAACATTTCTTCCCTTTTTTTTCAGCTTCAGCAGACCTCTTCGTAAAACTTAATAAGCTGAAGAACCCTGTGCGTCAATTCCGAGGAAATTGTGGCGGACCACCGCGTCCTTTACGCCGGCTTTTATGCCGTCATTCCGAGTTCAATGTTACGAGTCAGGTATCTATACACACATACATACACACACATACATACATATACACAACGACCCGCAGTTATTCGCGCGCAGCGAAAGGGTGACGCGCGTAAAACTACCCTCTGCTCTAAATCCACTTTCGCGATCATCTTGGGAGAAAGGTGTTACATGTCGCTTCCGCTGTTATATTCCTCTATGGAGGATTTAACTTTCAGCTAGTATAGAGAAATATTCTATTTCCTTTTGTTTTAATACCAGAGCATATACTACATTTCAACATTAGCGAATGTAGACATTACTAACCAGACTTTTCCTCTTCTTTTTTTTTTTATAAAAAAAAATATTCAAATAAAATTCTGAAGAGAAGATGTAATCTCAACAAAGAAACATATGCAGGTGTGATATATATTTTAAAATGTATAGTAGCCTCTCATTGCAAGGATTTCGGAAAATTGAAAGAGATTCGATCGAAAGAATAAAGGAAGCTAAGTAGAAATAGATATCCATAGCCAGACGAGTAGAAAACGCGTTTAAGAACAGATTACGAAAAATTTATTTTATAATAATTATTTTATTCCTTAACAAAAAATATCGACCTATTAAATCTTTTTTTTTTATTGCATCCTCTGGTGGTGCATGTGTCACTCTGAACAATTAACAATTAATTGACAAATTATAAGAAGATATAATTGAGATAATCTCGAAAACTGCAGTCTTGATTCACTAACGCGAGTCACGGCTACGTACATCTATTCACGGATACATCCGAGGCTACGTACACGTCCACACAAACACAGTCTTACACATACGTGTTTACATTATTTCATGTGTATAGTTTAGCCGGAGTAATATCTCGAAATCCATTAGCACCGTCTCCGCGGACCGTAATCTTGATAATTCCACGTGGACTCGGCTCGAGAGTGCGGCGAGCGAGCAAGAATCACCGCTGAATGCGGAAACACGTCGGCCAAATGAACGCGCGAACGCTCGCGAGAACGCGAGATGGTTGGCTGGAGAACGACGGGGATGAAGAGGCAGGTCAGAGAGGAGAGAACGCGAAAGTCGAAAGAGCAGGGGATAGACGGAGAGAAAATACGAAGGGTTGCCGAGAGAGAAAGAGAGAGAGAGAGAGAGAGAGGGAGGGAGGATAAGGCCGCCAAGAGACGTATGACTCCCCGGGGAAATTTAGGTGCGACCTCCATGTATCACCGAAGCTGCCGTAAGTAGGTACCTAACCGACGTACGTACGCCACATACGTGCGCGAACAAACGCGTGCCACGCGGTTGGAGCGGGACATGCGTGTATTCTTCTGAAAGATTGCGATGAAAGGAAGCGAAGGGTAGAGGTTTCGCGTTTTCCTCGAATCCACTCTTCGCAATTCGCATATAATTTAAAAAAAAACTGTAATAATTTTTTCAAAGATTTTTTTTGACAGAGAAGCTAAGCGAGAAAAATAAAAGATTGTGTGTGTGTGTATGTGTATGTGTGTGTGTATTCTTCTTCAAGATCTCCAATTCCGGCGCGGAAGAATCTATCTTTGCAAAGTTGGCACCTCATCTTTTTTTAAATTAATTTCAATAATTAGATAGATTTTTTGTTTTGTATTTGGTTCTAATATTTCTTTAATTTACTATTGTACACAATGGCAGCAAAAATTTTACTTCATCTTTCATTGTCCAGCGAATAATAAGGATTTAAACTACTGCTCTCTAAATTGGCAATTGTTACTATGCGTCGTTTGTTTAAAATTAAAAGTAATAAAAATTATACTTAAAAATAAACAATAAATACGCAGTTTTATTGCATATTTATTATTTATTAATTTATTATCGTTTTAGTTAAAGTACAAATTTATATTTGTATTCTAAGTTTAAATTAGAGAATACAATTTATATATATACAATTAATAATATACATGTAGAATACAATTTATACAAGAGATTTAAATTCATGTTTAAATAAATAAAAACAAAAATTTTTTATATTTTTTTTTCTTTTTGTGGGTTTTATAACACATAATATATAATAGATAAATAATACATAAATATACAATTAGATATGAATTAAATCAGTAATAGGGATCAAAATATATTATTATGCGTACGGTGCGTGACAAAAATTAACTTCAATGACTGCCCAGACTGGGGTCACATGCCAATTTTACAATGAATTACGATATCTCTTTTAAAAAAACGGTAGCTTACTTAAAAATGCCGTTGCAATTATCACTTTATCGTGATATACGAGACTTGTGCGTTCGATTCGCTTACTCAAATAGTAACAAACGCAATAGTAACAAATGCAATTTATGCTGACATTATTCCTACAAAAAATAATAATTTTTGCCATTTTGCTTATAAATACTGATAACATTATAGATAATTAACAAGAACGCATGAAAATTCTTAGTAACGTATCAATCTTCGAAATAAGACCTTATAAGAGGAATATTATGCATTTAAATGCAAATTGCAATGTCTCATATCTCGCGGAATATTTATTCGTAGATTTTCCCACTCTGATAATAAATAGGAAATGTGATAATTGCAATCATGAAAATGTACGAAAAATGCCATTACTATCTGTTAATGTTAATATATTACTGCAAAATGGTCTTTCCGAAATACGGACTGCTATGTTAGACGAGAATCACGAACAAAAATCGACATGCAAAAAGTGTCAACAAATCATAACTGAGAAATATGATTTTGAGAAATATGAATGCAAGCTCTCAGCTCTGTATCAAAAATTTTAGAATTAAATGGACAGCAATATATCATCGCTAGTACGGTATCTTATCGCCAATACACAAACGATGAGAATAATGGATAGCGTACATTTACGATACAATTCGTTGGTATTTGTATGACAACATGCTGATTAAACAAAAAGTTGCGTCAGACAATGAAAACATTGAACGACATTAATGTATGTTGCAACAAATAGGCAATAGTTTATTTTCCAACAGTAAAACAAATTTCAACCATCGAAGCGCATGATTTCAATTGATTTTCCCTTTTTACCACACACACACACACATAACAAAACAAACTAAAAAATTACAAAAAAAATTACAAAAAAATTATAAAAATTGCAAAGAAGTTACCAAAAATTACAAATTTAAAAAAAATTAATTTTTTAAAAGATGAGGTGCCAACTTCATAGAGGTGAAGAATGTTAATAAAAAAGGTTCTATACATTTTTTTCGTAGGATATTCTTTTTGCGAGAGCATATATTTGATATATAAAATATATTGAAATAAAAAAATAATTACTCTCATGGGAATTTCAAAAAATGAAGAAGGGGTTGTGTAAATATTTCCGTTTATAATATTTCATATTGATTTGACGCCTCGAGAGACTGATGCTACGCGCTTTTAGACGTAACATTCGACTAATAACCGCGAAATCCAGATGATATCTTTCGAAGTCAATCCCGCCGTCGCTCCCTTTTTTCTTTTTTTTTTTTTTTCTTTTTTTTTGACGGAGTGAGAAGAATCGACGGACCGCGGACGGGAGAACGAATATACCGGCGGAATGGTAATAAAATCGATGCCCCGGATCTGCTCCGGTTTGTAATTGAATCAAATTAATCACCCCGACCGACCTCGAGTCCGCACCCCCGCAGACTGTCGACTCATCCACCGCCATCTCCAATTAATAGCGAGCGACTGGAGAACGACCGGGGTAGAAGGGGATGAACAGGACGCGGGTGTGGAGGGTCATCTCGGCGTTTCGTTGGAACTTCATAAAACGAATCCAATTACCGACGACCGTTTGTCAAAGACTCAAAGCCACCGAAAAGTTTCGCTCGTGAAAATAATGTCGTTCGCCCCGCATATTTTTGCAATTTGCTGTCAATGGTGAAAATAAATGGATGAAAAACCGGCGAAACTCTGATCACATGGGTTGACACGTGGCGGAAATCGCGTATGAAATCGCGCTCCGCAAAAATTAACCGCGATGGAATTAAGCGCAGATGGATTTAGATGGCGAATTAATTATTTTAAACCAAACATAAGAATATACTAGCCTTGCTCGTACATCAATGCGAAATATCTCTCAATAACATATTTGTTATCACGATTAAAATTTTGTTTCAATTTTTTAATTTCGGAATTGTTTTATAAAAAAAGTAAGTCGTCCGCCTTTTGTAATTTGACAATCACGTAGATTTGCATTAAATAGACAGTATCATCGCTTTGTAACTTTTCAGATACGACTTTGTATAATTGTCGAATGTATTACCCTCATAATTTTACAACTACAGGTTATATTTCTTTATATATAATAATTATAATTGCAACATTATATATAGTTTCATTATTATTTATTATTTTAATATATTTTATATAAAAAAATTTGGAATTTTGGCAAGCCACGTTTTTCGATCCTGCTCGAAATATCTGCTAAAATTCGCCGCTGAAAGTAATAACGCATGCACAAGAGCAGAAATTCCGCGCTTTTTAATTTGAGCCTCTAAACGCGAATTTTTTCGAGCAAGCATGAAAGCCTGTATATGTCGACTCGGTGAAATATGAAGCCCATCGTGTTTTGGGTCTGTTCATGTGTTGTTGCAAAATTATGACGGCGATACGGTCGACAATTACAAACCTTATCTAAAAAGTTGCAAAGCAACGATACCGCACATACATGAATTATGAATGCCAACATCTTTTTTTTTTTTATAAAATTTTCACACGCGCGTGCATAAGATTAGCACATAAGATTGTATTTGATATGAATCTTATATCGGCTGTGATCTCATATATATAGTACGTAATTGATATTATTAATCATCCAAAACGAATGTTCCGAGACTATTTTTTAAATTTATACTGTATTATATGTACGTAATATTCGCCTATTTTTATCGCAAACAAAAAACCGACAAAGTAAAAAAACTAAATTAGAAAGCAAAAGATGATTTGATGAGAGAATAAAAAAAAAACTTTACGGCGCGTAGAAAGTCAAAAAAGATATTTGACTATTCTCGTTGTGCAAACTTCGGTTCCGCGAATAAATCGTGAATTACAATTTTAATCATATTAATTTATTCTAATTGCATTAGCAGTCAGACAAAATAAAATTATTTCAGCAATTTACGAATTCTTAATTTTCTAGCTTTAAGGGATGTTAGTACATCAATTCCTTAGCACATGTAATATCTATGGAATCTTTGAAGGCCCCTTATGCAATTTATCTCTTCCATCATCTATTAATACTAAAGATTATTAACTTACTTTGACTTTTAATTACTTTAAAAATTTATGAGCTGTCAAGTAACATTCCTTAACGATAATTTGAGGAAAATTGGAAAATAATCAGCTGCAGAGAGAAGCGCCGAATTATTTAGAATCTGAGATATTATAGAGATAGAAAGTAAGAGATTATTAGAATCTTAATAGGATATTTCTCTATAAGACAGGATATTATCCTTTAAAAAATTCATACATATTGAGTTCATCCTTATAAGATTTGCTACTCGCACCACTCATTTTTTGCTATATTAATATTTTGCGTGATTGCCCGTCAATATTTTTCCCGATTATGCGGCGCGTTTGCGGCAATTTACAATTAAACAAAAGACTAAAAAATTATAATAATAGCGAATAGTATTCGCTGTCGTTTGCAGCAACTTTATAACATAGCTTCAATGCTACTATGTTAATCGAAGATTAAAATTCAGACTATCATGATCTCTCTCTTCAGAGATGTCATATATATTATATATTTAAATTATGACTCAAATCAATACAAAACAAATATGATTCAAATAAAAAATATTAGCCATTTATTTACGTATAGCGAAAACGTGAGGTTGGCATCTCATATCTCTGCGGCTTCTTATCTTTTGTATACTTAATTATTAGAATTTTTTTTAACGTATCGTTTTAAGGAATAAAAAATCTATCTAGAATTCTTTAGAGAAGATCCAGAATTCTATCAATTATATCGAAATTTTGAAATATATCTAACTTTACAGAGGGATGTACCGTTGTCTTGAATCGATACCATATATTGTGCCTATAATCAAAATCAATTAAGATACCCCCTATTCTAGACCGATCAGAAAGAAGTTGTGCAAAAATCCGACTGATATTTTATCATCCCAGACTTCGACTTTATAGCGACACGTGTTATTGATTTAGCAACAAGGAAGCATTAGCATCAATCTACTTGCTGACAAATCTAATCGATTTCCTAATCTTTTGCCATTGACCTTATTGCGATGACTTTTTAACCTCGATTCGAAATTGAACTTGAAGCACTTTCATCTCTTCAATGGCTATACTCTAAATAAATCCTAGAGTCTAATCAAATTTTTTATTAGCTTTTTAACATTGTTATTAATTAACTATTAATTATTAATTAATTAATTACTAATTATTTAATAAATTAGCAATAGTTATTTTATCTTAATAAAATATACAGGCTAGAATAACTATAATTTCCTCAATAAATATAATTTAGAGGAAAAAAAATATATTATAAGCAAAATCTATTAATTCTGCTCTAGAATAATTATATTATCTTTCGTTGGTAGTAAAAAAATTAATATATTCTAGATGTTTATATATTTTTTAATTATTTAAAATACGCGCACGCGAGCATGGTAATTTGATTAAATTAATAATTAAATTAAACATCAAATGCCATAGTTAATGGAACACGAATATTTGCGTAAAGTTCAACAAGTGTATAAAAGATACAGAATTACATAAAAAAGTGTATGTGAGAAAGGGAAAGGGAGAGTATTACAAAGACAAGTTAAACTGCAATTAATCAATGACCGAGTTCTTCATAAAAACAATTCGATTATCTCTCTAATCCCGTTCACTTAACATCTGGATTTCTTTCGTTTCTTATAAGCATTGTCTCGGAAAATAAAAATAAAATTGGAAAACAAATGAGACTAACAAGACCTCGCGTTTATCCGAAAACGTAGAAGATATAGTGAAGAAGTACCACGCTATTTCGTCTAAATATAAAAGCTTCTTTATAAAAGCGCGCGTTCGTTTCGTTCAGTGAATTACAATTGGTACAGTTTGCTTTCAGCGTTCAATAAGCGGGCTTTCTTCAAGGGTTGACCGTCTGTTTTGAACAGCGGCAATTTCATTGCGAGTCCTACGGTCGAAGAAAACGCTATATGCTGGCTCTGTTTCTGCCATATGTTTCTACCCGAACCTCTGTTAGTTATTACTACATATTTTTAAAATTTTTATATAGATAATAAAATTCTTTAACTTTTTCTCTCTCTACCTTTTCAAAGAATTCTAGAGTTTTTAACACATTTCAAAAAAAGATTCTTATAACATTTAAATATATAGAAGATAAATAATTATTTTCTAAAGAGAGGAAAATGTAGACTCCGAAATACCTGACAGATTTATAATTTAAATCAAGATCGAAGAGAGAAAATTTTGTGGATGCACACACACATCCCCCCCTCTCTCTCTCTCTCTCTCTCTCTCCTTTTCTTTCCCTTTTTCTTATATTAGAATATATTTTAACACTGTAATACACGATAAGAGATCACACGTATGTGCTATTTCGCTTAATTATACCTTTAGATACACGATCGTAATCCCACACAATTGCCGCGTACAATGGTCGAATTACGTGTCTAAAATATAAGCCGCATAAAGGGCGTTTCGTACCGTTTCGCGAGACAAAGGCTCGCGTTCCCGTCGACCGATCTACTTTAATACAAATGGTAAATGACCCACGTAACTCTTCTTCCACCCCCCCGGCGCCGTTTTTACACCCGCGCAAAAATATCCCGCGGATTCTCGTCGCCGAGATAATAAACGATTACATCTTCCTTCTCGCGCCCGCGCGATACGCGCGAGGACGCGCATTACTGTAAACCCGGAATTATAGCGCGGATTTATGGAAAAGGAGGAAAACGAGACAGAAGAATAGCGAGGTGATAAACGGCGGGGCGTACATTTTGCAGGTCGCACGGCTGGTCGAATTGCGAGTATCGCAACGTGGATTTGAACGAACGATTGCACCGGATATGGGATACCGGAACGCACGTTCGAATACACGTCCGATGGAACAAGCGGACGACCACGCTTCTTGTCGCTATATCGTGAGGAAACTGGAAGGATTCTCTATTTCTAGTATTCCACTCTTAGATGGATAGGACTTTTGCTGGATTTTCTAATATTCTACTTCTTTTTTTTTGGAAAAAAAACTTAAACTCTCGTAATAAGATAAAAATAAATAAGAGTAATATTATATATTGATACAACATTTTGTACACGATATATGTTTGTATAATTCATCTATTTGTAATTAACGTTACAATCCGAAAATTCACAAGAAAGATATATTAGTAATATTTGTCGACGAATAAACTCCACCGTCTACTTAAGGTTCCCTTTTTTAACGGCGATCTGTCTTTGAAATATTAAAAAATACTCTCTCATCGTGAAGTTTTTCTCGTCTACATTTAAATAGATGATATAATTCGTAATCGTGTGTTGCAGATGTACAGTAAAATACAATATACATATATATATATCCTAAAAACGGTATGTACTTTGGCTCAAGATTCCATGCCTACGAAAATTCGTATGTCCTCGCGTTTGGCTCTTGATTTATAACGTTAATCCTATTTCATGAAGCACTTTGCGAATCACGAATGCCCGTACAAACAAATCGCCAGCGACGCACTCGATTCGTTTATACAAGTCGATCTTAATTATCTAGATTCCTTTCAAGAACCTTCCGGGTTCTTAATATCTGGTCTGTTTTGTCCGATAAAGAGTATTCAAATAAAAGAGTTAATCTTTATTACGTAAAAGTTCGTATGGAATCTTTATTTATCATGTATGATCTTAATTATTTCATTGAGATATCTATAGATATCCTGTATGATCTTAATTATTTCATTGAGATATCTATAGATATCCTGCATGATCTTAATTATTTCATTGAGAAATTTATAGAAAATCGGTTTTATCCATGTATGCGCGCACGCGCCCATGTGTGAGTGTGTGTGTGTATATGTATGTGTAGTAAGAGAGGAAAAATAGATTTATAAAGATTCTATTGAAAACAATATAATGGAACTCTTCCCTTCAAGCACTACATAAAAAATATTTAATGTTTAACGAATAAAATTTATTCTAAATTTTTTTATTTCACAAACTAAATAAGTAAAATTTTAGTATTGTGATGCAATTATTTTTAGTTGTTTTCCACAAGAATAACTAATCATTCTATTGCAACGAAAAAAGGAATTATATCTCTTTTAACGACTCTAAAAATTTTAAGTGATATACTCAATGCAACAGAAACAATCATAAGATTAGATGGAATAAAAGAGTTTTTGTTAAGTATGTAAGAAATATTTATTTTCCTAAATTGAAAAACATACTCATACTATGAAATAATAACTGCGAACGACTTCGGACTTTTATGAAAAAATTCCAATGCATTTGCCAAAATCGGAAAAATTGTGAGAACGGTTCCTTAAACCTTTTTCTTTACCCCGAATCGGAAACCAGCTGCAGATTATCTATGGACGGTAGGTGCTGAGCACAATCTGCGGTTAGCCCTACTCACGTAAACGCTGCCGGAGACCAAAGGCCTGATTCTTTACAACACATTTACAAGAGCTCGTCAAGATGTCAAGCGAACTCTAAGAAACGAGAATCGTTCGAGAACTGTGTACTCCACTATCTACTATACAGAAAGTGCAAAAATCACCATAATGATAATTCGTATAAGAGATATCATGGCCCGACACATACACCTTCTACCACCAATAAAAATGCATTCAACGAATACGACCGCCTCTAATCATCTTACAGTGAAACGCGAATAGTATCGCCGAAGATGAAAATCTTAATTCTTCACGAAGATAAGCCTTGTTATTACGTCATACGATGAGATCTATGTACCGCGATAAAAAAACCAAGATACCGATTGATCAACTGATAACTGTGCAAAACTAATAGAATTCTACAGTCACTTATCGCCATCGATTATCAACATTGTACAATATACATATAATTTAAAATTTTCATGGAGTTATTAATTAATTCTAAAGTAATTTTGGCTTATCGACGTATTGCTTGCCATGGTGGATAATAGTGGCAAAGGTGCCGGCCACCATGGCGCCCCAGAATAGCATATAAAGTAATATTTCCGTTGTATATCGCGATGGTAATATTACATGAGCGACTAACATCGAGGACGCGACTAAAAGAACGAGCGGGAATGTAGCGTAACGCCAATTTCGCTCGGATTCCAAAGGACATTGAATGGAAGTGCATTCGCCGTCCTGCACGATATAGCGACCCAGAAAAAGCTCCAGCGAATCCTATAACGTAAGGATCGTTATATCACCGAAAAGAGAGATGTAAAAAAGTTTTCAAAATTTATCTAACCTGTCTGTATCCATCGGCGAAATTGTTCTTGTAATATCTCGTTAGCGAATTTAGACCGTCTTTCATCGCGCCCAACTTAGTGCGTTTTCCAGTTCGCGTGAAATCCGTCTTCAACGCTCCGGTGCCAGAATATTGGATACTTATCACGTCCGCATTATCGGCCCAAACCTAAAGACATTAACAAAATTTTTCTTTTAATCGACATTATTTTTTTTATTGCATAAGTGTATTGTATATGTGTGTACTATGTATTTGTATGTACTATGTATACATCATTTAACTTCCATACTCAAACTTTTTAATTAATATTATAATTATTATATTAGTTTGTTATAAATATTATTATTATTATATTTTATTTATTTAATCTTAAATGTTTCAGAAATTAAGTTCCTGTTATTGCGCCTAAAAAAAAGTAATTTGATATCTACCTGTTTAAACAGATTTTCAAACGCAGGATGATCCTCCACTTTTCTAAGTATTTCTAGCCTGCTCAATACTTCATTCAGAACTCGCTTCGCCAGCATGCTTTGTACAACATTCGTTCGGTCCAGACAATCGATGCAATTTGTACGGAAAACGCCGTCCTGAGCCGAAAGCAATGCTCCATCCCTCATTAACAGGAAATACCCCATCTGTTCCTGATCATGGGCTAGTCGATCCATTAAAGTGTTCAATTTGTCCCACCTCATTCTTCTACATTCCGCATGAAAGTCAAAAGCCTCATATCGAATGTTTTGATTGTTGATTCTTTGGACTAAATTGCGATATGCATTTTCAAGTAGTGCTTCTGGTCCACGTTGATCGATCTGTTAAAAATATTGATAGCACAAAAAGTTTCATAAGTATAAATAAAATAGTAATAGTTTTCACAATAAAACAACATTTCTTAAACAATTCTTGCTTGGCATACTATTCAAAACTTTTTTTCTCATTATTTTATATATATAAAATTTCAAAATATATATATATTCAAATATTATAGATACATAAAAAAAAAGACTTACCAAATTCACTAAGATTTGCCTTCCATAGTGAAAGATCTGAACGTCGAAGTGCCGCGCACAAGCGCTTTGATGATCTTCATGTGGACTGATTTGTGGTTTCGGCTTGTACTTTAAGTTTGGTGCTTGATACCAAAACAGAGGAATAGATCCGCGCGTTTGCACAAAGGAGCTGCGATCGCCGTTTACTTCAATCAGCTGCTCCGTCTCTACGTAATTGGAAACGTTCCCCGTGGCATCTATGCCGCGCGAAAATAGTCTCGTGCCAGCACGATGTACACCACGTCTAGAGACAATACCCCAATTGAACGCGACACCATTCACGACCACCGTGTTCAGCGAGACGACTGTATAAATTAATTGTTAAGATCATTATAGAAAAATGCATAATACTTCATATCTGACATTAAGAATGATACGTATGTCAAAGGATACAGCCATGAATGATGGGTAAACAGAATTTGTACTGCTCCGGTCTTGCACTCAAGTCCTGCAGAAGGTAGGCATTCCATACGAATCTGGGATCTGCCCTGTCATGAAGCGGCATCTAAATAATAACATACTTTTACTGTAAAACTGTTTAGTTCTATGTAAAACAGTGATAAAATTATATAGCAACGTACTTACTTGCAAGAATTCAGGTGTTGTGTTATGTAACCTCTGCAAGGTATGGCTGAGATCATAGGTGTAACTGAAGTAAAAGTATGGTGTATTCAAGACTGACTTCATCATCTCCAAGTATGTGGCATTATTTTGCACCTGTTTCTCGGTCAAATGTAAAGATGATCTCGTATAAGGTATCACCTCTGTCGATGATACCTTGTAGATGTTATGCCCAGCTATAGTACCACACATTTGAGCATCCGTAATGACAATGAGATAACGACACGCCAAAAGGCGTATGGTCCCCACTAATCCCCATATTTTCCTACGACTGGCAGTTGTAGGAATTTGACTAGCTGTACCAACTGAGAAAAGAAGCAAAAATATATCATTTGATTGAATTAATTTAAAAGAACACACGAAATCAGTTATTACAAATTACCTTGCGTGTAGATTTGCTGACTCACTCTATCAACCACTAGCAGGACTTTGGTCCCGACCGGCTCCACAAAAAACTTCTCCGGAGTCGCGTACCTTGGCAAGATAAAAAAAGATAACAATAAAGCGCAAAAGAATAAAATTGACACAGTACGTAAATTTTTTTATATTTTACATCAAACGACGAGACGTAGATCTGCCATAATAATATTCTACTCACAGATACAAACTGTCATAAACGTCCGTATTTGGCATCATATCGTCAAGTAACGAGCAGATCGGAGCACGTTAAGTGAAGAGACGGTCGAGCGACAAAATAATAGAATAATGCCGGAAAAATGAAATTACGATTTTCGAACGAAACGCGGCCCATATATACGCATATATATATATATATGTATGTTTCAAGCACGAGAATTATTAACAAAAATTCGACTAAGTACGAATTGTCAGCTTCTTATCAACTCCGACTTGACATGATCCAAGAGATTTAAGACTGTCATGGACTATAAAGACTAGTTAGAACCAAAATAATCTTATTGGTCGACTGCTACACCATAAACTATTTTCTTCTAGTTCGGCCTCTAGATATCTAGATTAAGGCTTCTTTACAATATCACAGACAAGTTTTCCGAACATGCCGATTCGCTCCCGAATAGAGAATGATTAATCTCCCTAAAAAATTCCCTAGAAGCTTTGAGAAACTATAGAACGACCAATTAGCATGCTTCACATATTTGGCGCCAAAAGATTGCAATAAAAGAGACGACGTTTTATATATTTTCATACAAATATTATTCTTTTATTTATTAAACTCTACCTTTTTACTGATATCATCTAAGATATTTAAAATCTAAAAAAATATTATTTGATCTCTCTATGGGATAATTTTAAATATATCAATTGCTGATTGTGCAAAATAAAAGCATCGTGAAATACGATGTCGACATTTTTTCACACGATACAATCGAATATTTTTGACATATTAAATTTCAAAAGTAATGGTTTATTTTTCTGAAATCATGCTTCATTATTAATATCATGCTTCATTATTAATTATCAAATAATGGCGTAAATTACTTTTTTACTTTTAAGAATTCTATTGCTATCCTTTTTACCCTACTTACAATAAAATATTGCAAGTATATCAAAGGTATATAGTAGAGGCCATGTTGATTTCAACCAAAAATATACCTGAGATATTCTCATAATAATTTGAAAGAACAAAAAAAAAGAAAGAACATGTAAAGATTGTAATTATATAAAAAGAATAGACTTACAGAATTAACTGACAGTTGATCTAACAGCTATCAATTTTGCTCGACATCGCTTGGTTTGTGTACAATTCGTGTATGCCTTTCCGTTTGATTACGTACTTCCGGATCGCATCTATATATAAATATATAGATTTATAAGTCATGAATGTTGAAAAAAAAAATATATATTAAACTGTTTATCTCTACCGGTTGCTAATCCAATATTACGCAACCTACTATTTAACGTGTGTCTTTTCGCAATGTTCGACCTCTTAACTAAATCTATCAAGCGAACTACCGTTCAACAATGTTTCACCTTAATTAAACTCGATCTTAACTTCTCGTTGATTCCTCTCGTATATTTTATTACAATAGTCAAAATGTCAAACACCTACCCTGAGCGAGAATCATCCGGAAGCATCAGACTTTACAACATACGCAGAAGGCATACATGACGCAGAATGTATACACGTCATTGGCGTCATCTTTTTCTTTCTCTCTTTCTCTCTTTCTCTTTTTCTCCCTCTCTCCCTCTCTCTTTCTCGCCCTCTCTCCCTCTCTCTTTCTCGCCCTCTCTCCCTCTCGCCCTCTCGCCCTCTCGCCCTCTCGCCCTCTCTCCCTCTCTCCCTCTCTCCCTCTCTCCCACTCTCTTTGTCTCTCTCCCTCTCTCTTCTCTCTATCTGTCACTCCCTCTCTCTTTCTCTTTCGCTCCCGCTTCGTACATCGTAGATCGTAGCATCGTACATTGCACGACGCGTGCGTCCATAGTACGTACGTACGTTAAACAGTGCGTAGTTGGGAACGTTATTTGTTTTTTTCTTCTGACACAGTGCGACCTGCAAATCAGTATTGTCGATCTTATGTGTGATTTCTCGGAAACGTCGTCGCTACATAATCCAGGGGCGTTACGCACCGATGTAAGGCACACTTCCATCGTGTATGCATATATTGTTTCAATTTTCTTTTCCTTCCTCTTTTTTTTTGTCAGTATTTTTTCGCGAGCTCGCCACGCAACAATTGTTAATTCATCGTCGAACACCAAACCTTTGGATAGTACTACGTACGCATATCGTCAATAACAATGTCGTTCATTAATTGTTTACTTCCTCGCTGAAGTAAGTTTGCATTGTCAATAAAACATGTCATGATCAAAGACAGATTGCCCGTGAACGTAAATAGAAGATGTTTGCGATGCGATTGTTATTATGTAAATATGATGTGTAAACGACGCCGTTTACGCAAATCTGCTACTTTTCCAGCTAGTAATTTTTCCTTGAAAGAAACATTATGTTCTTTATAGCATAGTATTGCTCTAATATAAAATAATTTGTAATCTGATTTATTATCACAGTATAGATTTAGATGTGTTAATAGGGATATAATAAAGAAACACACTCTAGTAGTTGCAAAATTTCCTCTTGCTTACAGGTTGTAGCTGGATTATGCACCAGCCTTCATTGAACATTCTCGCTGCTTTTCAGTTTGTAAATGCTACAACATGCCACCCAAACAGAGGAAAATAGCTATTATGGGCTACAGATCCGTAGGTAAAATCTGAATGATATATATTCATGTTTTTGTGGATATGGATAGCTTGTAATTTCTACAATGAAACACAAGCACCAGGAGTTGTTTTATTATACAATGTTTTATATTTATCAGCACATTGTGTTAATTATACTCGAATGTGAGCGATGCTTTAATGCCATATATTTAATTTTTAACAGGTAAATCATCCCTTAGTATACAGTTTGTAGAGGGACAATTTGTAGACTCGTATGATCCTACAATAGAGAATAGTAAGAAATACTTCCATCTATTTATTTTACACATTTCAACTTGTAATTTATAAAAAATTAAATTGCATTTTTCTTAAATGATTGAATACTATACTAATATTTTTTTTATATATTGTAGCGTTTACAAAAAGTACACGAGTAAATAGTCAAGATTATGAACTTAAATTAGTAGACACAGCTGGTCAAGATGAATATAGCATATTTCCTACTCAGTATTCCATGGACATCCACGGTTATGTCCTGGTATACAGCATAACCAGTGCGAAGAGTTTTGAAATTGTACAAATTATTTATGACAAATTACTTGACATCACTGGAAAGCTTCAGTAAGATATCTTAATTCTCAAGTGCTCACATATTCGCTCTCTCATTCTATAAGATTATATTTATAAATAATTGTAATATCATTTGCAGTGTTCCAATTGTATTAGTGGGCAACAAGACAGATTTGTACGTTGACCGTATGATTACGACAGACCAAGGAAAGCGCTTGGCGAATTCCTGGAATGCAGCATTTCTAGAAACCAGTGCAAAACAAAATGAGGTACCTATTAGATTCTTATAGATTTCTTTTTGAAGTAAGCTGTGAATTTTTTTATTAAATGCAATTTCCACAGTCTGTTGCAGATATTTTTCACACATTACTGATGGAGATTGAAAAAGCCAATGGAAATGTACAAGAAAAATCGAATTGCATTATTTGTTGAATTGCCTGAATTAATGGCATTAACAGAAATGTAAATGTGTAAAACTGGGTAAAAACATTGGCATTATATCTCTGATACCTTCACACGATCCCACTGACACAAGTACAAAAGTGTCAAAAGCATAAAAGACAAACGCAAATGAAACAATCCGATATTATATCTTATTTTTCAACTGTACAATATAAATAATTTAGTTACGAGTATATAATAACAATAGATAATATATATAACCATCAAATTATATGGTTATATTTACAGAATAATTAGTTTTTTATGTTTCGGTTTGATGTTATGATTATACAATTAATGCGCGAATTTAACATCATTTTAATTTATATTTAATTATGTTTAGTATAATCTCAAGTAAATTTAATATGTATTAGATTAAGGTAATCAATTAAGTTAATTTTAGGTAAATCTATAGTCTTTTCTTTTCCTTTCAATACACTTGAATTACAATATTTAGATTCAATTGTGATTTACAAGAGAACTACACATTCAATCAAAAAATAATTAAAAGAGCTTCAATATAATAATTCTTACACTTGAATATATATGTATAAAACGTTCTTCCGTTTATTATTATAATTACTATAAGTTATAATTTATTAATAATACAAGAAATATATATATAAAACTATATATGTAGTGATACCATATAAATTCTGTATTATATGCAAAAAATTAAAATGAAATTTGCCAACAATACAAGATTTTCCTCAAGTCATCAAAATTATCGACAGCAAACACATATCTATCTGTTTAGAACATCACAAGATGGCATTACGTGATTCTTCGTCAAGTGCGATTGCTCTTCACATGGTTCCGTATTCTATGCATTACAAGTTTTCTGAGTGTACTTTTTTAGAATCAGTTTGTCATATATTTCACTCGGCTTCTGTGTTACGTTTCGCGAATTTCGTGACTGCGTCGAACGCAGATTAATCCCGTCAAAATGTTCAATCAAATATTACGACCGATTGTTCGCAACGTGGCCAGAAATGGTGAGATTTCCGCATCTTAGATCTATTTCGCGTATCACACACACACACACACACACACGGTTTAATCAATCATATATCAACCTTACATAATATCTGCTGTTTCGTGTGAATACCGCTAAATGTTAGTCTGTAACAAATATGCAGCAATAAAAAACAAAGAATTTAGTTGTCTACAAAATCATTCATCTATTTTTAATTATAGATTTATTCATCAATTTGCTGTCAAATATTTCTTTAAATTTGAGCAGCTAATTTTTCAATTATAAGAGAGATTGATAATGGCATAAAATTGCAACTATAAAATAAAATCTTACAATTGATTGGCAAACTATTCTTTGGTTTAATTTTAATAGACTTTATTTTTTTTAAGATTTTCATATCATTTAAAATTATTCCAAATTTATCAAGAAATGCTTTTAAAATTGAAATTAGGTTACTTTGATTACCTTGTATTTATAAGTTTAAAAATGATCAAAAGTAGAAATTTAGATATATATAAGTATTAAAAAAATTAATACAAATTCGTGTATTTTTTATAACATGTAATTTTTTTATGCGAAGGTACTCGTTCCAGCTCAAAAGTGGTGGTGGATGTTAAATTGCCAACGGTAAATGATATACCTGTACCACATGGCTCATGGCAAGAGCACTATGATGCAAGACAGAAAGTTTACAATACTCAATTAATTGCTGGTCTTGCTGTACTAGTTGGTACCGTAGCTTTTGTATGTATTAAATTTTTCAAATAATACTATACATATATGTTGAATTATAGACTCTCATAGTACAATCCTATATTTCTCAATTATATTATAATCGAATTTTGTTATATTTCCAATTTTATTTTTAATATTTTTTATAGATTATAAATTTAAAGAGTCTATGCAATATATACATACATATATATATATACATAAATTTTGTATTTTATTTTCAGGTAAAAGTATCAGGCATTATCTTCTTTAATTTTGGTCCACCTGAGGAACCTGCTGAAGAGAAATAAATATTCACACGAAATATTAGCTAATTAAAATAGATATAAAAGCAATCTGGCTACACGCAACTGTTAAGAATGTTATATACTTTATTGTGTGAGTGTAACATGCAATAACTTGTATTCTCCTCAATAAATAGTTCATATTTATAATGGATACATAACCAGTAAAATATATACTTATCTTATATCTGCTTTGGCTTAACAAAATATATATATACCTTGTCTATAAATTGCATAAATAATACAGTTTCATATATAAAAAATGTATATCTAAAGCATACATCTAAATAATGAATAAGATATATTACACCCAATAAATTAAATTTTCTATTTCAAAACTCTGCAATATTAAATTGTTTTTTGTTATTCGATTATTACATAATTTTAACATATAGATACATATGTATATATTTTGCTTTTATATATATTTTTTTTATATTGTTGCTCTTTTGTTATAATAATTATATTAATAGCTAAGTTAAATCAAATAGCATTTGTTATTTTAATTCCTTTTTAGTTCAATGAGAACGCGCTATTTCTGAGAAGAATTCTAAAATATCTTGAATGGCAAACTCTAGTGTCACATTACTATCCGGGTAACAACGTTGTATGAGCTCTTCAATATTCCTGTATTGTGCAATGAACTCGTTTTGCATTTCGCGCCAAACAACCTGTGGATACATATATAGACATGATTAATCAGAAATAATTAATTAAAATTACAAATATAATTAATATACAATAGTAATATTACAAATAATTGAATTTTTATGTTTATAGGAAAAAATATATTGTGATTATTATCGAATTATCAGAAGTACGAGCAATGTATCTCTCCTGTATTCTACCTGTAACAAATTTTCCTCTTCGCACAGATGCTTCTCAACTTTTCGATATAGATTCTCTAGACCTTTTTTAACTTCTCTCGCAGGATATTCCTTCACTACACGTCGCAACTCTTGTTTACTAAAGGCCATCTGATAACTGACTTCGGATTCTTTCACACCAGCACCTACCTTGGCTTGTACGCCTTCGAAGAAAAGCTAAAAAGTTAATACATTTTTTGTATATATCCCGATACAATTGCAAAAGTAATCTTATTGTTAGTAATTTACATTAAGTTTCTCAAGAGGTCGTCCAAAGTATTGTGTAACATAAGCACGAAGTGCTTCTTGATATTTCTGTTTGGCTTCCTTCCGCTCGTGATCCAACACAGAAATTTTTAGTTGCGAGAGGAGATCGTAGAGATGATGGAAATTCTCTATAAAATAAAACAAGTATTATATATTAATCATTATAAGCAGTAAAAGAGTAAATATTATTAGTGATCGGAATTATATAGATAACAACTTTATTATTAATTATTAAAATATTTTTTACCCATCTTTATGACTTCTTGTGGCGTCTTGTGGTGTTCTCGGCTGTGAATGACGATAGCTTCGAACATTGCGCTCACTAGTTTCGTATACCACTTTTCAAGATCGACCTTCCTGTCGGAGTTGCGGAAGATCTTCTCCGCGGTTCTCGCAAACGGCCCAAAGTTCTCTATGTACGGCAATATACCGCACTTGTGCCGGCGATTGACTTTCGTGTCGCATAATATGGACTGTAGCTGCGCCTGCATGAACTTGTCGAATGCTCGTTTCACGTGGATCAGAGCGGACGCGAACGTCATCGACAAAAACGAGCCGGTGTCTTGAGCGGACATGACATGCTGCGACAAGCGCACTAGCACATACATACACCAGCTGCAAATAACAAAATTATAAAAAAATATTGGTAAAACCATTTGGCAAAAATTCCAGATAATTTTACGAATGAAGAGATTATTCTTTCAAGCACACTCACAAGCTGTCGATCTTGTCCAGAAAGCCGATGAAGTTGTTCAACTCGGTCTCCAACGACGGAAATATCGCAGCCATAGTCGCGCGCACGTCCTCGTTCACCTGACGCTCCAATCTTTTACTCGCCGTCGAAGTCACCGATCCTGGACTCGCCGCGCCGTTACTCGTGTTTTCAATCTCTTCCATCTCGCTGCTCTGCACGAATAAAACGTACGCTAATTAAAGAAGCTGGAACGAGAATTTATTGATATACACTTACTTTGGAAGGCGAGAGAACGGAGTCCAATTGAAGAAACGAGACGCAGAATCCTTGCTCGGCGAGACATACCGGCTGCATCTGCGAGAGTACGCAATCGAGGACCGAGTCCAGAAGATTACCTTCGTCCACCGGTGTCCATACTTCGCCGCTCAGCAGACAAATAGGCGCCGGGTTGAGCAGATCCTCGCCTTTCTGGCCGCTAGATCTTGATGTATTTACTTAAAACGTATCTTGTTACTAATAATATATGAAATTTAGATGTGCGCGCGATTAAAGAATTAGATAGTGGAGCACCGATTTGTTTTCACTATAATCTATTCGTTGAATTTTTCACATATTTATTACATTTATCGTTTATTTACTAATCGGAGCTCTACTGTAAAAATTATTCTATTGTTGTACCTTGTAGACGTTTGTTAATAAGCTTATTCTTGGCCTCCTCAAAGAAACGTTTTAGATCCCTCTTATACAGTTTGCTCATGGTATCAGTATAGACTTTAGTTAACAGGACAAAGGCTTTGTTATCTAATGCTCTAAGCAACTGCATCAATTCGGTGTATGGTACGAGTTCGTTGTGAACTCCTTGGTGAGTCGGTAAAATTAGATCTGTCATGGAAGTCGACGCATCCCCGACATCATTACCCTAAAATGCAATTAAGAAATTGAAAAAAATATTCTTATCTTAATTACATTTGACAGCATTGTCAAGAAATATAAAATGTTGAAAAATTACCAAGTGTATAAAAAGATTGTTTAAATGTCGAGCAACAATAACTGAGAATTTTGCTTTAAGCTTGTCCAATCGTCTTTTCTGTTCAGTGACAGCACTCAACTTGTCCAAGCCCGGCGGAAGAGGTGCCGTGATCGCTTTTAAGAGCGCTGCACCTGCAAGACCAAGGTCTTCTCTTTCGCCTGGCAGTTCAGCTTCATTCAAAGTACGTTGATGTGTCGGAGAAATATCTAATTGCGACTTAAAGAAAAAAAATATATATATATATCGTAAAAGAGAGGAAAATTTATTTAAGTATATACAATCCTTATATTATCCGTGTTTACTTACAATGACCAGATTTAGCTGATCTAACAAAAGTCTCGCATTATTATTGGCCGTATGTATAGCCTGATTTTTCTGCCCAACCCGAGCCATTACTTCTCTTATTCTTCCTAACGCTTCGTCGTACGTCGCTAATCGCGCTTCTACGGTAGAAGCTTCGATTATTGCAGCATCTATACTGTTCATCAGCTGTGTTACCCTCTGCTCTGATGCTAAGACCGAGTGTACGTTTTCCTACACATAAAGATAGAATGAAATTAGTTCCATAAATCAATACTATAAATTTAATATTTTTTATATTTGTTATAAGAGAAGTTGTTATTTTACCCCATCAAGAATAGATAGATCCTTTGAAAGGGTTTCCATAAAAAGCTCAGCATTGGAAACAGCATGTTCACAATTCTCCATCATTTGTTTTAAGTCAGCAGCCTCCTTTTCGGTGATAGACTGATAGTCTGAAGTAATAGGTGATACCAAAAGATCTGAAATTATTGCACTATTATGCAAAAGCACTAAGAATTTAAAAATACATTTTTGTATGCACATTAAAAGATATGTCAGCAATTCTAATCTGATCAAATTAAATAAAAAAGATGTACCAGGCGTAAACGTGATGCTGTCGCTCTCTTTTAACGCAATTGGATCAATCAACCATTCTTTGGGAATATTTTTGAATTCTGGCCTCTGTGCTAGACTATACGAATAAGTAAACAGATTACTGATAAACGTTCGCCTTTCCTGTACCGTAGTGGATGACCATTTGTAGACTTTGTCAATATGCAGCTCTATATCCATGGAATCATTTTTAACACCATCTACGATTTGTATATCACTTAGAGGCCATGATTGTTTCTTCTTATAAACATTCTTGTCATTCTTCTTTATTTGGTACAATATAAGAGAGCCTGGCGTATCTGTTGTTGTAGCCAGGCACAAGAAGCTCATTTTCTTCTTTTTGTAAGCTTTGCTGACATAGCATACACTGAGTAGCTTTTCATCACTAGGAGTGAACACTTCACGTTGCAAAGTATGTCGAATGGCTGCCATGACTCGAAAGCTTAATCTGTATAATTTATTGTATTCTCTTCACTTGTTCCTTGTTGTTACTTAAATGTTGCATCTTCTATTTTAAAGAACCCTAATTATTAACAATATTAGATAGAGATATATGCATAAAATAACTATACATACTATTATTTTTTTTCTTACAAGATCAACCTTTTTTAAATAAAATTTTATTAAAAACGACTATTTCCTGAATATTAAATAGTTTAATAATTAAATTTCTAATTTTTTGTAAGTCTACATTAATCTCTGATCCAGAACATAACTTGTATGTATACAGTAATTTAAAATATACAGATATGAATATTTTTATATAACAAGATTAAAAGTTATAGAGCTTATCTAACACTATATAATAAAATCAGGAAATTATTTAACAATCAGAAGTATTAATAATACCATTAATTGCATTGCATTACAAGAAATAAGGTTATATCTGACAGAAAAAAATATATTTCACTAGTATCCACAGAATAAAACTTACACAAACATTGTTAAAATTCTTTACACCAAGCAATTGCTACTTTTCTCGTTACGATAAATTAAATTATATTACATATAAATTGTCAAAGCTTTTCTCTTGTGTCTTTTATGTTTACAGCATTAGTGGATCTGTCATAAGAAGAGGGCGTTAGTTCGACTACGCATATTCGTAAATATACATGTTATAATTTTTTGCGCTGATTGTGAGAATGAATCAGATATTAATAAAAATGTATTCAAAACTTGGAGAAAAAGTATAAATGTAATAGGCATCTGATCTCTTACATTACTAAATTTTTTATATTATATATATATATAGAACGTCAACTTTGCAAGTTGATAGGAATAATATATCAGAGATAAGCTAGACTTTTCTCTGATAGCACACAGAGTTACGTGTATTAATAATGCGATAAGAATGAAACGCGCGTGGTTCATTATCGCTCAATATTATAGGTAAGAAATTGACAACAGCACAAATTTTAAATAAAAATATATAAGCGCATACGAAAGAAAAAGTAAAGAAAACATGTAGAAAATAGCTCTCTGCTTTATTTTGCTATACCTGAAAAAATGTTCCTTCTCATTATTTAATGTATGATCTCTCTTTATTGCTCTTAAAAATAACAAAATTGCTGCATTTTAGTGTACAGCAGGCCAAACGTTGTATTAGCACAATGGCGAATCCACTAGTTGCAGTATGTCAAATGCGATCAATAGCTGACAAAGTGAAAAATTTGGAAGTTTTGACTGAATTAGCAGCTGAGGCCAAACGCAGATCAGCTGTAGTATGTATATTTGACAATAAATATTATTAAATATCCTACATTGTATAATGATAATTTCTTCCAAGTTTTAAAAATATATAAAATATTTACAGATAGCATTCTTCCCTGAAGCTTGCGATTACTTGGCAGATAATAAGAAGGATATCGTCGCTATGGCTGAACCATTGACTGGACAGACAGTGGCATCTTACAAAGAGATTGCTGTTAAGAATGACATCTGGTTATCCTTAGGTGGAATTCATGAAGCTGTAATAATACTTCAGTTTCTGTTTACATGAATTTACATATATATATACAATGGGAAAAAATAACTTTTTTCTTTAATAATATACAAGAGCATTTTTTCTCTAATTATTTTAGTCAGATAATACAGAAAAGATATACAATACACACATATTGATAAATAATGAGGGACAATTGGTAGCTGCGTACAGAAAAATACACTTGTTTGACATGGATAATAAGGATACCGGGGTGCGTTTGATGGAATCGGATTATGTATTGAAAGGAACCCAAATCGTGCCCCCTGTGCTTACACCAATCGGCAAGCTCGCGCTGAGCATTGTATCCTTAATTAAAACAAATTTTCTTTACCGATACAAAACATATAGTAATGCTTAACAATGATATCAGTGTTACGATATGCGATTTCCCGAGTTATCGTTAACTTTGCGGAACATGGGAGCGCAAATTCTCACCTATCCTTCGGCGTTCACCTATCAAACCGGTGCCGCACATTGGGAGGTGATGCTGCGAGCACGAGCTATAGAGAATCAATGTTACGTCATAGCCGCAGCACAAACTGGTGCGCACAATAAAAAGAGAGTGAGCTGGGGTCATACTATGGTAAATAATATATATGCTTACTCTTAATAGAATTAATAAAATTCACAACACGAAGTTACAATTGCAATCCATTCTTTTTCAGATTGTAGATCCTTGGGGCGCTGTTATAGCACAGTGTGCAGAAAAAACTGGTATTGCTGTAGCAGAAATTGATCTCGCGTTATTGGAGAAAGTCAGAAAAAACATGCCATGCGAAGAACACCGCCGTACTGATTTGTACTCCAATATGGAATGTCAAAAGTCCATTTAATATGAGCAGAAGAATTTACTATGTAGATAAGCAATTAGTGTAATTAATGGGTGTAATTAATGAATATATAATTTTGATATATAGAGATTTATACACATTCAAAAACTCACAACACAAATTTAGAATAAAGTATAACATTATCAATTTTTTATATTTGAGATTGTTTTATCACAATTTATTAAAATTAAAGTACATTGTTATTGTACTTTACCATTTTATTTATTAAAAAAAAAAAAAGGAAAATATATATTATTCTTCAATTTATTATACTTCAAGCTTATTATACTTCAACTTATTATAGTTCAAACAAATAAATGCTGAGAAAATTATTTAACATAAATAAATAAAATTATGGAATTTATTATGTATAATTAATTTCATTACTAGATCTCAATTTGCTTTGCCTTGATGATATATACTATCAACTGTATCTGCTTTCGATTGGATACCGATAAGCTCGACATCTACTCCCTGTAGAGCCCAGTTATGTTCACAGATCTCCAATGCCTCCCATTCAGACTTGAAAGCCGCTTTTGGATCAGGGGGCATAGACATTGCAGCGCCCGAAACTTGATCTTGTACTAATCTCGCAGTGTCCGCAGCATTATTTTCACCAAGCACGAGTGTATAAATAGATCTTAGTCCAAATACATTGAGGAAATACCACGAAGCTGAAGAAACCCACGCTGCGTCCAATGTAACTAATTCTATACCCCGTTGCAACATTGGTTTAAAACGTAGCGTCAACGGAAATGGTACTTTGGCTGAAATAAAAATAGATTATTTATTCCTATTATATAATCTCTATATATGTATACATATATGTATATATACATACATATATAACATTAAAGTCTAGTTGAACAAATTATAATATTAAATATGCAATAATAGTAAATGCAAATAAATATTCAACATTGAGATATAATACATACTTGTTACAAATCCAGAAAACATCCAATTAATCCAACCACCAATCAGTACCATAGGCAATACATTAGTCACATTTCCCTTTAGCATATCAGTCATCATGTTCGGATCAGTCATAGGATTTTGGGAGACAGGAGCACGCTTCTGAGTCTTGAAATACCCAGTCTCTTCATTATTGAAAAAATGTCTCCTGGTCATAAAAGCTACTTTTGGTATGTATTGTCCATTCTCCCTGAGCAGCCTGGAGCGTATCATGACCTGACTGTAAAATTAATATTTAATACTGTGATTGAATAATAGAATCTCGTGAAGAAAACTCTTAAAGGTATCCATAATTGTGTGAGTAAAATGTTTACCTATCTTGAACTTGATGAAGCTCGACCTTCTTCTGCGAAGCGAGCAGTATCGAAACATAGTGACGGATTATACCGACGAGAAAGGTGATTACTACTATAGGTAAAAATACCCAGCCTCGAATATTCGGATCCAACAATAATTCTGCCATTGTCTCTATCGCATAAATCTATTTGCGAAAATGAAAACAAGATACAGGACGACGTGCAGTAAATCTCATCGCTGCTCCAAAACATAGGTTACGTTCGCTTGACGCTACAACCATAGACTTGTAAATAATAATAGTTAGAAATGTCTCGTTTACGCGGGTTTCGATTGCCCACAACCAATCGCAATGCTCGGTGCTTAGGGTTTTTTTACTAGATTGACCAATCAGAGATTTCCATGAGCAATCTGGTGTCGCTCAGCTGTCTCACGGTGCAGATTGAATAGAGGCATCTATGTCCTTCTTCCACGTCTATGACTATGATTTACGATAAATTTTAAAACATATGGCGGCAACTTTGCGACAAAAAACTCGTCGCGCGACGCAACAAGCGATCGCGAGTGTGTTTCACGAGTTTAGTGTAGATGATCGATCATCGAGAATGTGATGTGACAATTATCGTGTCGCAATTAATTAATTAATTAATTTGTATTCGCGAGTGAACGAATGTGCGAGCAAAGGAAGCATCGGTCGACGTAGTATTTTTGGAGGACTCAACGGCAGCGTGACAAGTGTCGGCGTATCACTCCTTAGAAGAGAATTGCGAACTTCGTTAGGTAACCCTATCCTTTACACTCGAGTTTTCCGCTTCCGGAAAATAAGTTATTAGACAGGAGCAGTCCAATATTTGTGCTTTCCATGTTTTGGCTCAACCTAATGAATCTGAGGAAATGGAGGAAAGAATAATTCTATCGACGGATACAACTTGTATCCACCGATGCTAAAGACAAGTAGCGAGCGGTCTCGCGTCACGTTCGCGAGATGGCGCTGTCAGTCACGCACAGTGGTCGCGCGTGCGCGCGAGAGAGAGAAAGAGAGAGAGAGAGAGAGATCTTCGCTCCCCCACGCGTCCTCGTTTATCGTCGGCGCATTGGCTTGCGCGTGATGTGATTCAGTTTCTCTCGCAGTCTCTCCGACGCGTCATTACCGAACGTCGCGAAGCGAGGTGGTAATCCGAGAGGTGAAACGAGCGTCCGTCCGGTCGCCAGTATTCGTCGACCGCAAAGTGTCCCGAGCGCGATAATAAATCCGGCGCGGCGTGTCTTCGTGCGCGGGTAACGAAATGATCGAGTGAGCGAGACGAGCCGCCCGCGATCTCGCACCGACCACCACGCACACCCGCGGCGACGCATCTCTCTCGGACGCATCATGGGCCTGTGAGAGGGCGGTATCGAAGAATACGGTGCTCCCCCGAGAAGGGAGAGGATCGCCGTGCAGGGACGAGGACGACGAGGGCATAGGAAGGGCAGGGTCGGCGAAAGAAGGGGGTGGCCGGTGACCCCGTCGGGAAAGAGGCGAAAATTCGTGGACTCCGCCGACGCGCGTACCCGTCCGACCGGCTATCGCGACCGCCATGTTATCCCGGAACAGCGGCAGCGGCGGTGTTACGTCAAGCGCGCGGCCGCTGGCGCCGCTGCTCTTCTGCCTCCTCGTGCTCGGCGCGGCCGGCCTGGACGAGTCCGGTGAGTCAGCCAGACGGCGTGCGTCTTGTCGGAATTAAGAAAGGGGAGGAGAGCGAGATGAGGCGCTCTAGAATGCGATGAGACGCGTTCTTAGAGACGGGTATATTAATACTGAGACAAGCGAAGGAACGAACGGCGAATTTTTTCGGGATTTTTGTCGCTTGCGCGTTTCTTTTCGCGTTGCATACCGAACATTCGATAGCTGGGGCTAAACTTCATATTCTGTCATATCCACGCGTTTCCACGAATTTTCTTCGATGTACTATAATCTCTCGCGAAGCGAATCTGTCTTCGAACGCGAATCGAACGCCGACGAAGATTCCGTCCGCGATATCCTTACAGCTTCTGAATTTTAACAGCAAACATTTGTTCAGTTTTTATACTTATCTTTTAGATTATTTATTTTTGTACGGGAGAAGATGGGGGAAGAGTAGGGGAGGAAAATATGTATATGTGAAAGGGTAACATTAGGATTGAATTTCGATAATGGATTGGCGCTGGTATCTGCTATGTGAACTTGATACTCTATTTTTAATAAACTAAGTTTTTAATACAGCAAATGATAGTACTTGTAATTGTTTGTAATAACAATAATTTTATCTGTAGTCAAAGTCATAAAAAATATAGTTTGAAAAAAAATATCTGTCATCCAATTTTAAGATAAAAAAAATTGCTGACATATAATGATATCTCGACTTAAAATCGTTTTCGAACCTTGATTTAGAATCAATTATCGTAGTGATTTTCCTTCTATTTATATATCGCGCCGTTTAAAAGTTCGCAATTGACGAAAAACACATTGTCAATATTTTAAAGATATTTAAAATTTAATTCTGCTCGCGCCAGATTTTTTTTTAAGAATCGTTTTTCATAATTCTAAAAACACGGCACACAAGCGGATTTAAAATTAACAAAAAATTACCACATTATATATTAAACTATTGTTAATGTAATATAATTTTACCAACGTTCCGGTTCACTAATTCCAGCTAACGCTAACATTGATCTCGACGACAGAACCGAGCGTGCTCATCGCTATTTAGCTCCCGATTCATCCACCAATGCTTTTCCCGCATAGCATTGACAATCAGGTCGTCCGAAATTATAATCGATCCACCCGATGATGTGCATATTCTCCGCGTCCACGATCTGTCAGATGGTTGTCAAGAAAAGTCATCGCGAAGCTCCCTCGCCGGCCGCTTCCGCTGCTTCTCCGCGGATCGCTTCTATTGTTCTTCCGCAAATCGCTTTTGCTACTTCCTCGCCAACCGTTTCCGAAATGCGGGTGCTACGAAGCAGCATGTCGCGTTGACACTTATCTGTCTCGTCATATAATCGTCGATAATCGTCAGATTTTATTGCAATATTTTAAAGATATTTTATATATGTTATATAGTTTTATTGATTATCATTATGCATACGATTTTAGAAAACAATAATTTTTTATTAGATTTTGCAATGGTTTAAGTCACATGCATGAAAACTGTACAATAATATGGAATATATTGAAGTAGAACAGATTTCACTGTGTAGAGAAATTCTATATTCTATATTTATATCAATAAGATTAATGAGTGGAATTGTACTTTAGAGCTATTATATTATTTATTATTGATATGACTATATATATAATAGTATATGCGATCGAAGATTTTACGAATTTAATTTCGTTGCATCGTAAAAGATAAAGATAATTAAAAGAAGTTTAACATGAGAGCACACAAGTGAAACTGAGGCTAGATAAGAAATTAATTAAGTTGTTAGAATCCGAATTATAGTCTATATTAGAAAGTTTATATTAAAAATTCATAGAATACAAAATATTTCAAAAAGAAAAAATATCTTTAAAGCAAGATAAAAGTAAATGTTGAATAAAAAATTGAATTGTTAAATATTTAGACGTACAGTTTTAAATCATTTTCTGTAATCATTAGGAAACTTTAAAAAGTAATTGAATCTTCTATTTCATCATCATTATGGATTATCTCGTTTTTTAAAACGAGGAAAGTGTGACTATATCGTTGTTCCGTCCAATGAGTCAAATAACTCATAAACAGAGAACTCGCCTCACGCTTCGGCGAAGAACCTAATTCCGGTTTATTAATTCCAGCTAACACTGACGTTTATCTATCCTACACAAGAACACGATCGTGTTCATCGCGCACTATTTACAGCCCGATCTATCCGCTTTAAATACATGGAATTGATAATTAGACCGAAATTATAATTGATTTATCCAATTATGCGCATGTTTTCCGCGTCGTTTCTGATAAAATTATTCTAAAAAAAAATTAATATAAAAATAAGAGTTCTCGGAAATAAATTTTTATATCGCATAAGTTGAGAAATCTCCGGTTTTATTACGTGTTTTATTATAAGTCTGTTGCTTTCACGGGGAACTATGTATTTTTCTATGGCAGATATAGGTAAACTGGAAACAGCGGTAGAACCGAAAAGCGAGAAGCGGACAGCGTCGCTAGATATCCAATCGTCGCAGGATATGGAGGGAATAGAAGCGGGCAGCACGCCGTCGCTGTTATGCAAGCTCAACGTGCCGGGTCAAGTCTGGTGGAGCACCGACGGCAGGAACCTCACCACCATCAAGGATCTCGAGTACGCCGGACGATTCGATATAAAGAAGGCCAGCAGAAACGACACCGGCGACTACAAATGTTCCGCGCAGACCGTCGACGGCGAGTCGCTCGAGAAAAACATTCATATCAGAGTGATAGGTATATATAATGAACCTGTGCTAATTTAAGTATCTTATCTTTCTCTCGTTTAGAGATACGTCGTATGCGCATTTTCTTGGATTTTCTCGGATCGCGTGGAAAAAACTCTTATATGTAAACGCGATAAATACAATCCGTCGTGACGGTCTCTCTGTTCTAAAGTAACGTTTTTCTTCCAGAACCCGGCAAAATAACATCAGGCGGGGACGTGAGAGCGAAAGTGATGGAAGCGGCCAACTTGACGTGTCACATACACGGTTATCCATTATCTCAATTTACTTGGTTAAAAGGGAATGATTCAGAGAGCAGCGAGCACTTGAAGGATATCACTGCCGTTGCGCGGATTAACGAGACCTATGCCGTCTTAATCCTGGAGTTCAAGAGTCTGGCGCGTAAAGACAATGGCACTTACGTGTGTCAGGCGAACGACTACAACGGGATGGTGAGCGCCACGGCACACTTGTTTGTCATCGATGTGCCCAAAGTCAGCATAGATTTCATGAAAGCGGTCGGCGCCGGGAGTATATTTTTAAATTGGACCGTCAATGACGGTAACGAGCCGATCAAGAAATACTTTATTCAGCATATGAAGAACGGCACGGATCAACGGCAGTACTATGCCGAGCAGATCGGCGGCGGTAATTCGAGTTACGTTCTCAAGGGATTCGAGAACGGCACCGCGTACCAAATCGGCATCAGTGCTACCAATACGGTGGGCGCATCGTATATGCAATTGGATCCGCGATGGATCACTACGCTTGAGAAAGGTACTTTAATAAAGGACAACGCGAATTTCTCTTCTCTCTCAGTCTATTATTCAGTATTTATGTATTGAAGCTTAGTTTAGCGAATTTAACGAAGTTAATTTTCATTTTCATTTTATCATTTTTAATTCTTAATTAACAATAATTGAAATAAAATTATAATCTTTCTAATTTGACTCTTAAATCTATGGCAAGAAATAATGTATAACTTCCGAAAGCTCTCTCTCGAACATGCACATTTAAAATATAATTTTATATTACTTTATTTAATATGGCATCAAAAATGTATTACAGACCCGGTGTTTGTGCCGAAAGTGTCCGTGAACGGCGTAACAGAGACTTCGATTACGATAGGCTGGACTGTACCGCCGTCGGATTTGAAGGAACACGTGCATTATTATAATCTGATGGCCACTCACGCCGAACAGAAGAGAGAAGCGGTATATCCTGCCGAGCCGTTAAACGTGTACATGTTCATGGATCTCGATCCGGCGACCACGTATAAGTTCAAGATAGCCGCCTGCAGCGAGTACACGAAGCGATGCGGCAATTGGAGCGCCGAAGTAAATGGCACTACACTGGATGGAGGTATATTTTTAAATGTCGGCGCAAAGAAAAAAATACATTTTAAGCTAAGCGCGGTAAAGTCATCTAAAATACGGTTCTTTGTTCTTCTATAGTGGCCAGTCCTCCGAAAAATCTCATCGTTATTTGCCGCTATGACAATATAAGCAGCTCCAGTTTCATGTCCATTACGTGGAAACCTCCGGAGAAGCCGAACGGTATTATACAGCGCTACAACATACAACTGAACGGCGTGGCGAAATTTAAAAACGACATGGGACGTCTTGACATTGATAGCTTCGAACCACCCAATTGGAGCGTCTACAAGAAGAACAGCACGCGATACAATACAATACCTCCCAATACAAATTATACGGTATATAGTCTAATTATCTGATATTTTAATTTGAAATTTTTAAATAAAATATTATACAAGTTTTTAATGATAAACGATTGAAGGTTCGGGTACACGGAGTGACCAGGTCTCGCGCTCCCGGCAAGGACGCCGTAGGAAATTGCACGACGCCGGTCACGGTTCCAGATCGCGACAGCATGAACTTGCGCACCTGGCGGAAGATCGAGAGTCAGGGTCGACAGTTGTTCAAACTCTATCTGCCGCGCATCTCTGAGCGGAATGGCCCTATCTGCTGCTATCGCATCTATGTGGTGAAATTGCCGTCGCAGAAAACGGTCCGTGATCTACCGCCGCCCGAAGAGATCGCGGTGTACTCTTATCAGTATGTGCACAGTTCGCCGACCGGCGGTGCTTACATCGTCGAGACATTCGAGAGCGATCGGTTGTCGAGCGAGATCTTCCTCGGCGACGGCGAGTCGTCTATCGGCGGCGCGATGTGCGATAAGTGCGTCGGTCTGCGACCCAAACCGGCGCCACCGTTGCTGCATTTTGTTCCGGAAATCCCATTGACTACCGCCTCGGCCAACGCGAACAGCACTACCACCATCACTACAACAACTACATTTTCGCCGACGACAACTGCGAGCGGTAGCAGTAGCGGCAGCGTGATTGCCAGCTCATCCACCGCGTCTGCGACGACTACTATCAGCACTGCCGCGAAAATAGACGTAACTACGGCAATACCGGTGGTTATTAATGCGACCGAAAAAGCGGAGAGACGGAAAAGAGAGGACTCGCCCGTTCAAAAGGCGTCTGTGGACGGATCCACTGGGGAATCCAGCATGTTGTCGCCTTACGATGGCTTTCTCGACGAAACGTCGAACTATACCGGTTTCATCGAAGTTATCGGTGCGTATCGTCGATTCGCGCAGAATACTTATCATAAAATCGTTACCGAGTTTGATAATGCATTTGATGATATTTCTACAGTGTACGATAATCAGAGGGATCAGTTCTTACCGGCTTACAGTAGTTATTTCAATCCTCTCTATGGTGGAGTGGATCCTCTCAGTGTAACAGCTGCGGAGCCGACTAACATCAACGAAATGATAATACAGCTCTTCATCGCTCTTCTCTTGACCGTTATGATTCTGTGTATCGCACTTTGCATACTATATAGATTTACAAAACGTCCGCAAGAGAGGGAGGAGGTTATAAATCTGCGCAATAGTTTCAGGTGAGTGCTAATAGAAAAAGCAAAATTTTTTCTCAATCAGAAACTTTTGCCTTAGAAGATAAACAAAAATTATTCAATGCATCCTATAAATTTTGATAAAGTATTTCATATTATATACATAGATTATTTTAATAATATATAATATATATATATAATAATATAATAGATTGTACTTTTATAGTAGATCCTTTTTGTTTGATTATATTTTGAAGTCTTCTTCTTTTGAGATGAAAACTATTATATTACAGAAATAAAATATAGAAAGATATAATACACAATATAAAACAATATAATAAGTTATTATAAAATTATACATCTCTTAGGAATTGTTAATATTGTCAAATGCTTTTTCCAAGAAAATGCAGTAATATACATTTAATGAATGCCTTTTTCTATAGGCATTTCTGTAGGAGTCTGAGAAGCAGACATCAGCTTGTTGCAGCAAGTCCGCCGGACATGCCGCCGGTACCCAAGAGCGAGTTGTTGCAGGCATATTTGGAACGCCATCGAGACTCAGACTACGGTTTTCAGCATGAATTCGAACTGTTACCCGACCGATTTACGGACAGGACGACGCGCGCATCCGAGGCACAGGAGAATCTCTACAAGAATCGTTATCCAGACATCAAGTGTTACGATCAGACGAGGGTGCGTCTGGCGCAGATGGACGGTATATGCGGCTCTGATTACATCAACGCCAACTTCGTGTTGGGTTATAAGGAGCGCAAGAAATTTATCTGCGCCCAGGGCCCGATGGAGAACACCGTGTGCGATTACTGGCGCATGATCTGGGAACAGCATCTCGAGCTGATACTCATGCTAACGAATCTCGAGGAGTACTCGAAGACGAAGTGCGCCAAGTATTGGCCGGACAAGCGCGAGACCAAGAACTTCGGCGACATCACGGTAGAGCACGTCAAGGAGCGCGCCTATTCGGACTACGTGGTGCGCGAACTGAAGATGACACGGTTAGGCGAGCGCGATGCCCGCGCGATCGTGCAGTATCACTTCCTCGTGTGGAAGGACTTCGTCGCGCCCGAGCATCCGCACGCGATCCTACGTTTCATTAAGCGCGTCAACGAGGCGTATTCGCTCGAGAAAGGACCGATCCTGGTGCATTGCAGCGCCGGTGTGGGCCGCACCGGCACGCTCGTGGCATTGGATTCTCTGTTGCAGCAACTGGCTGAGGAGAGCCAGGTGTCCATCTTCAACACTGTGTGCGATCTGCGGCATCAGCGCAACTTTCTCGTGCAATCCCTTAAGCAGTACATCTTTATCTATCGCTCGCTCATGGAGATGGCGCAGTACGGTGATACGGAAATCCCGGCGTCGCAGCTCAAGACCACAGTCGCCAAACTCAGGCAGCGAGACAATGGCAAGGAGAAATGTAAAATGGAGGAGGAATACGATGTAAGTTACGATACACGAAATTTGAAGGCTTTCAATAAAAACGCGCGATTAAATACATAAAAAATTTACAAATTATATTATTTTAACAATTTATATAATATTTATTTGAATATTATGTTATATGTTATGTTATATTAATTGAAATTTTACATGAGAGGTATATTTTGTTAGTATTAAGACAGTTTTTAATTTTGGCACTTAAAAAAATCATCTCATTTCAGAGAAATCTACAAGTTAAAATATCAAAATTATTTTGACAACTATTATTTGAATCAATATTTTGCCTTATTTTTGTTTTAAGCTTCCAATTTAAGAGCCTTTAATAGCCTATTATATTTGTGCATTGGATAGATTTGTCCACAAAAACATGCTTCTAATATTCTCATACATCAAAATAATCGATATTCAATAAAATATAGAATGGAAATAGACTATATAAATATTTATAGACACATATAAAATATTCAATGCTGCTTTAGTTTTGAATTCTCTTAATACAGTTTCGTTGAAAACAGTTTTTTTTTTATCACATTACGTAATATACACAATTATCGTTTGCAGAAAATCAGTTCCGTATTGGAAGATCGTAAATCTTTCTCCGTCGGCGGCGGAGAGGAGAATAGATCGAAGAACAGAAGCGAACTGGTGATACCATATGATAGAAATCGCGTTATTCTCACCCCAGTTCCGGGCAGGGAACATTCGACGTACATTAACGCATCATTCATCGAAGGTTACGATAATTCCGAGTCGTTTGTCATTACGCAGGATCCACTAGAAACCACTGTAACAGATTTCTGGCGAATGATCTCGGAACAATGCATTTCCACAATAGTCATGTTATCTGATGTAAGTTTATATTATATGCTTTATTTTTCTCTTCATTTTTTTTGTTATATTTAACAAGTCGCACTCATAGATTTGTTTAATCTTTAGGCAGAAGTTATATAAATGTATGAATATTGCGTTAATATAATATATTTGGTACGCAGTTTCATACAAAATATTTTAAAGAAATTAATGCACGATACACTTTTCTCTATAAAATTTTTGTTTGTAATAAAATGTTTTCTTAATACATTGCATCGAATGGAATATTTGAATAATTGCAGTAAATGATTCTTCAGTAAGCGATTAATTTCTTATTAAAAATTAAGATTTCTTGGATATTATTACTATAAGGATATAAAAGACAAAATTCTACACACTCGGGTGAGAAAAGCATCAGAGTCCCCGATATTAATAATATAGAATATAAATTTATATAACATAAATATATATTCTCCTAGAAACAAGAATTATATAGATTCCAAATTAAAGATTGTAAGATCACATCATCTAAGTATATAGGATACATATAAAACGACTAATATATTTTCCAGTTAAACGAAGGCCCACGAAAATGTCCACGCTATTGGCCCGACGACGAGACCAATTACGATCACATAAAAGTCCGTTACATACACAGCGAGAGTTGTCCGTACTACACGCGTCGCGAGTTTAACATTGTGAACACTAAGACTGACGAAAACGGGGTCGTGAAGCAGTATCAGTACCACGGCTGGCCGACGGTGGAGGGCGAAGTACCTGAAGTAACGCGCGGTCTCATCGAAGTGGTAGATCAGACGTTGACGAATGACACCGAGACTAGCGGTTCATTGGTAGTGCACTGCAGCTACGGATCTGACCGGAGTTCCATGTTCGTTGCGCTCAGTATACTGGTCCAGCAGCTGCGCACCGAGAAGCGCGTGGATATCTTCACGACGACGAAGAAACTGCGCTCTCAGCGACACGGCATGATCAGCACTTTCGTAAGTAACTCGATGATGATTTCTTTCTCTTAGATAATTAAGAAATTTATCTAAAAAAGAACCAACAGAGAACCTTTGTGCTTATTCATTCACTGATGATGCGATCATCAGATTACAGATCTGAGGATGATTGTAACTGAAATATCACATATTGTAATTCTCTTTTGCGTAAAACGTTTATTATTACATATGTTACGCATGTTACAGGCGCAATACGAGTTTCTTCATCGCGCCATCGTGAATTATTCGGATCTTCACAATTTGGCTGACGACGAATCTGTGTCATAATGTTTGGAAACTGAACATAAGCAAGATTAGATTGTTCTAAATACTCTGTTTTGGGCGGACATGTGCGTGAGAACGAGTTCTGTGACGAGTGTCCGAGAATCCACGAACGTTCAAACAAACGTACATTGCCCCAACCAAAGATGAACAAGCACTCGATGAAGAATCATTGACATCATTATCATCATTATCCTCATCATCTTTATCATCGCCATTAAAACAGGCTAAGTACGACGCACAACGCGGATTCGCACGCGAATCTGAAGACTACTTGTACATAATACATCGGCAGATTTTACGTATGCTGATTATAAGTTAACTTTGGGAGAGAGAAGTTGGAAGAGGAGCATTAATCGGAGATTAACTGGAAACCGTTTCATCGTCCGTCTTATCGTACGTGGATTTTCGATGACGTCTGTGAGAATCGCAAAGTGCAGTGCGTGTCGACATCACGAAACCGTTACAGAAGCTTATTTTTATCGATAGTCTAATAATTCAACCAGAGCGTAACGTATTTACAGTGCGTCGAAGTTTTGAAATCGTAACCCGACGTTCTCGTCGGAATTGTCAGTATGATTGTACAGCGAGGGATTGGCACAAAAATGGACGAGCATAGGTATGTCTACGCATATACATTCTTCTGCTAGATGTATGACGCAGCTAGAGCTCTGAACCACTTTGCTCTCGCGAGTCGCAATTGAAGCAAAACGACGAGAAGCCTCGATGCCGCGATTGATTAATCGCGCAATCCGAGAACCGGTCGCTAAAACTTCTCCGAGATTTTCATTAACGCGTGTGTTATCTTGGCGTTTGCTACAGAACATTCTCCTTCAAGTAAACGAAACGAAGCTAAGTAAAATACAATTACCTTCGTTTACCGCTTCGAGAAGAAATGTTTCCTGCAATGACACGAGATATCGCTATTTTATGATCTGTCATAATGAATAATATTAATGAGATTACGCGCGTGTTGCGTAGGTTTATATGTTCTTCGACGATATATACGTTATTATTATGATGTATTACGCGTATCACGTGTATGTTGATTTCTCTTCTAAAAGGAAAGACTGATAGTCTTATTCAGTTCGAAATACGACGCGTTTAAAGCACGTACCTCGTTTGCACAACTTTGAGATTTCGCTGTGAATCATAATATTGTGACTATAAAGGGGCGGGAGTGGATGACAAAGATGTTTTTTTTTCTTTTTACTTTTCATACTTGGGGGGGAGGGGAATTATATTTATTACATATATAGATATATGTGATATGCTTTTTTCGCGCGTGACGAGACACAAGGGCTATGTTCGCGACACAAGTTGAATGCTAAAAGGGCTGAACAAAATATATCGTAATTCGTTTTATCCTAAACGCAAAATACAAATTATAAAATATTCTGTAAGATATATTTCGAAAACGAGATACAAAAGTGATTCAACGTACATGATATTTGAAAATTTAATTTATAATAAGAAACGATATTTGATATATTCAATAATTAGCGAAATGTTCGCGAACCGGCCCTGCGAAAAGAGACGACGGCGGAAAGATTGGCGATGTCGATATAAAAATGAGGAAAAAAAATAAAATTTTAGATTAAAAGCAGTGAAGGATAGAATTATGCGTTTAATTCCTTCGCACGTTCGTTCAGTTCTAGTCAAGTTTAAACTCCAGCACGTGCGTTGCCAAGCCATAGCCTTTTGCAAGAAGCAGGAGACAATCATGTTAATTACGATTCGCATCGCGTCGTCCGATTATTTCCTTTTTCTTTCCATCTTCGCAGATGTCAGTCTCATTCCATTTTAATCGAACGCTCTCCGATAAGAGACACGAAATGTTACAAGTCTATAAGTTCATCTCGAAATTGAAGTCACATTTCAATAATAGTATGGGAAGTAAAATAATTACGTAAAATAGTTAAGTAATAATAAATTTAAAAATTATTTTTAAACTTAATTAAAAAAAAAACGTTAAGAAATGATAATTAAACAATTACGAATTATAATCTTTTTTCCCAAAATCTTACAAAGAAAGAAAAATGAAATTGGCAATCAAACTAAAACTAAAGTGCAAACAAAGTTTTATATACGTGTATTTATGTATATACTTTTTTATAATTATTTTATTTTAAAACATTTTTTTAAGTAAGATTTTATCTTTTACATTATCTTTTAAATAATTTACATACTTTTTTACGAGAAACTCTAAAATTTCGGAAGAAAAAAATTTACAAATCTGACTTTGACATTATTTCGTGACTCACTTTGGAGGACTCATTTTAACGTTAAATGCGCTGGGTGTCCCGCCTTATTTTACGCGACAAATATACATATATATATTAATTTTTAGTCGTTACCGCATAAAGAACTCGCTTCGGTTATGTTGTAGTTGATAGAGAGCCTCTAAAGAGTTAGGATATTCGCTGCCTGTATTTATAAATATATATATATATATATATACATTGTTACTATCGCCTATCGCTGTTGCTATTTGTATCGATGAATGGTGTGACAATACTTGTTTCATGCCCCTCTCCTTGATATACCCGTTGTTATACGTGCGTTCTCTGCAGGGTCACGCGACGTTTCATCTCATTTTTTAGTTAATAGCCGATGTAACTGTTCTGTACTTCTTCAGTTAGGTTCACGAACAGCAGCGACAAACTACGCTTGCAAAAATAAAAGAGCCATGTGAATAAAAGTGAGGCAAATACTTATTATAATTATAAATAGGACTTTATAATTATACAATAAATATTCTCTTTTCTTATGCACACATGTTTTTCATAGAATTTTTGATATAATCTCTTTTTTACTAACGAAACTGCTTTGATACGACTATATATAAATAATTAATAATAATAATAATAATACATATATTTCATTTTATAAATTATCTTTTGATGATTTTTTTTCGATAAATTTACTGCACATTTATTTACATGACTCATTAATCATAGCTTCCTATTATCTGCAGCAGCGAATAACATTAAAGCATTGATCTGATCGAGCTCACAAGTAACCCAGTTACCTTCTAAAAATAAATTTGTTATTTATAATTGTTATCTAATCATCAATAAAGTAAAACTACGAATAAATTGATAATTTATAGATAATGAATAAATGATAAAGTAGCACTCCAATGGCTGCTAGTCGCTGCATTCCCAAAGTCTCATTTCAACGAGTAGAAGATAACCGGCTTACTTGTCAGTAGCTGAAATAAAATTGTTGCGACCGATTAGTAATCGAGTAGCTATCGTCGCGACTACTATTACAGAGACGTACCTTCCATGTAGTATTTTATTTTATTGCACTATATTTTGTTTTTTTTATATAGCGTTGCAATACACGTCACGCGGACGGAAAGACCTCGACCTGCGATCAATCGTAGTTTCGTAATTATCCCTCACGCGCGGTTCAACTTCCGAATGCCTAATTGACAAGACGCGATCGTAAGAGGAGACGATTCTTAATCCGTGTGAAATATGTCGTTTTTTCCACGAGGAATTTCGTTCGGTTCGATTCTGAAGTGTATCTCTTCTATATATTGACCATTACTGATTCTCGTGCAGTCGTTTTAATCTCGATCTAAAGATAAGCGAGAGACTATTTCACCAGAGATCTTTCGATGAGACACGAGATCCAACCGACGTACTACTACTTAACTATAGATCGGCAAAAAAAAGTATTAGTTTAGCGTAGAGTTAAATTTGTATTAATGAATGATATGGGACATTGTAAATGGTGAACGAATGCAAAGTGCAAAGGAGATTCGTATTCGTTTTTAACGCCAGATCGCACAACAGAAACATAGACGAATCAAGGATGATCGGTAGATCGATGTGTGAAGTTACGAAGCTGATCTCTCTCTCTCATTAAATCAAAGATTATTTAATCATTTAAAATTTTTTTTATTCTTTTCTGTTTTAATTATTTTACTGTCTAACGAAATTAAATAATGTATAGTAATCTCCGTAATAGAAACTCTAAAAAATCTCTGAACTCCAAGATAAGGAATTCAATTTGTTAATGAGCTCTTGTCAATTAATTATATTCTATAATTTATTTATTTTTAATAACCACACATTTTTTTATATAATTTAACAAATCATAATTTTACATGTAATTGTGTATGAATTATTTCTTTCTCATATCAAGAATAAAATTCTTGATATGAGAAAGAAATAATTTATGAAGAATAATTTCATAACTTGTTTCGTATTGGAAATTATATTTCTTCTCGAATTCGCGATACAATTCCAAGTAGAACGATACATGATACGAGACTCGTAAATGATGTTTGTCGATTGTAGCATAATGAGAATAATATTCTTTTATTGCCTATAGTATAACGGAACTAATGTCCCGTCGAACTAACGTATTTTTATTTGCAAAAAAAAAAATGAATGGAAAATACTTGTAAGAAGAAAGATTTGACTACACATTGAAATACATATTAATCGCGTCGCCATTAATTTGAATGGCAACAATTCCTTTTGATAAATCAAGTGAACGACTTTTCCTGGTCACCACGCACATTTTTACCGAGGGGTCCGATAAATCTCACGCGTCAGCTGTTGCTGCAAATGTAACTCTATTTTTACATTTACAATTTTTACATTCAAAAGACGAATAGAACGAAACTGATCAGCTAAAGGAAAGGCGACAGTTTCACTTTCGTGGTTCACCGGATCTCGCTGTGGCCAGGAAGGGTGGAATTATTCACAATTGTGTGCGATGAGGTTCGATATGAGGATAATATGCTCAGCTATTTGCAAACTGATAATTAATAAACTTGATACTGTAAAATGAAATCGCATGCGTGAAAGATTATGTTAACAATCCGAGGCCTATGAATGCGAGAGAAAAAGGGGGAAGAATGAATGACTTTCGCATCATTTTAACGATATTCGCACAATTTGTTTTATTTCAATATGTTACAATTAAAAATTCCTATTTAAAAATGCATATGTTAATTGATATATGCACACACATGGCCTAATTTTTTATTTTAGTAAAATAAATATCAAAGATGTACTCTAACAAAATATTAAACAGAGTAAAAATACCGCTTATGTGACGAGAGATGTTTATTTTGCAGTCGACTTATCTCTGCAAAAATTTGTTTATTTTTTATTTTATTTTGTTTAGAGTAATTTTAATAGAATAACTTTTGCACGGTTAAAATGACACATCAACGCGACATTATATTATTCGGATAATTTTAGATGCATGACAATATATTTTTATGTATCATCGTGTTTATAATATTTTAACTAAAATTACAAAAATCTAAGATTACTTTCCAAAAGATAAAATAAAAAATATATAAATTTTAATTTTTATTATAACTCATATTCAGAAATTATTATATTTAAATGGAAGAAGTCTGCCACAGGTATTTTTTAATAAGTCATTTTGCTTGTTTTTTACTTGCTCTCTCACTTTTGTAACGCTAGTGATCATCCTCAATATGTTGTCACATAAGCGATATATTTACTGTACATCTTAAAAATAAAAAATTACTTCATTAATTTCAAAACTTCTCTTGTGTGAACAAATATAACGCAATAAAAAAACAGATTTAATTATTTATGTAGTAGAAATCTATATTTGTGCGTAATAATTTTATTTCTTTGCAGATAAAATTATAAGGATGTGAATAACGTAGAATGATGCTTCTTCTCGCCTTTTTACTGTTGTCACATTTTGACTAACACAATAATATCTCGAATCGCAAATCACAAAATATTTTATAAATTATATAAAAAATAATTACACATTAACTCTATCATGATTACCTATTTGTTTCTCATCTTAGAAAAGAGAGTTAATTGTAATGGTAATTGTAATTGTAATGATTATCGCGATCTAAGTTAATTTTTAACAATAGCTTGAATCCATTTAATTTTTAACGTTTCTCGAAGACAATTATAAATAAGAAATTCAGATTAAATAATTAATATTTTACTAATTTTTCTCAAGATTCGAGATATTCTCTTGTAAGTGATAATTCAAGGTGTATATTAGAAGTGCACACGCATCATCACGTAATCGACTGGAACGTGTTGCGCGAATGACAGAGGAACGTACCCTGTGAGGACGTGTGCGTGACGTGTGTTATGTGTTTAAGAGATCCGTAATGATCAAAGGAGACGGCGGTTAAATGCGAAAAAAAAGAAAAAAAACCATTCAACGTACTGAGAACAATGTACTGATGTCGAAAGATGTCACATCGACGCTAAATTCGTCCTGAGGGCAACGGTGCACATCGAGTTGCAATACAATTCATATCCTAATTATAGATTTAAGTTGCACCGATGTTGTGTGAGAAGAGCGTGATTATAATTACTTTTTTTTTTTTTTTTTTTTTTTTTTTTTTTTTTTTTTTTTTTTTTTTTTCATATAGAAATAAAATGCGAAATTCTTTGGAGATTTGGGCTCGCAATTTTTTGCGCGAGGGATGTAAATCACCGCCGTCTCCGTGTTCGTCGACTATATATTGATAGGCTCGAATTTTGTAAATTAACTTAATGGTTAAGATAGCACACAGGAAATACCGCCGCGTATTATACATTAACAATTACAGTTCGTACATAATAACGAGATATAATTATAAGAGACATTTGCATATATAGTCTTAGATTTTGTATGATATTCACACACAAAGGAGGAAAGGCAAGGTGGATCATGTTGAAAGATCTATATATATCTGTGAGATATTAAGTGTACTGATAATGCGAGCGATCGAGTAATTAACGCGCGTTCGAAATTAAGATCGAAAGAACATACGCACAATCGCAAGATTTTCGCTGTTGAGACTCGCTCCCTCGAAGAGTAAAACTCGCGAGAGTGTGTGTCGAATCTGCGACGGTGTTCATCATCGAATCATCCTTTTGTATGAAAAATTGTAAAGCGATATCGGTAACAGTGCACTCGATGTGAAAGGAAATACATGACACAATAATGAACCGTACACTATCTCACGCTTCTTTTCCAATTACATTTCTCTTCTTTTGTATATGTAATATCCAGAGAAGCACGTGGCAAGATGTCATCTTAAATTCCGCAAAAAAAGAAAACATTATTTAATATTATTTAATTTTAATTATCTGAAAATAATTCACGGAATTAGTGAAAACAAATTTTTAAGTTGTAAATATAAAATATGATATGTATTATAAACTAGTAAAAGGTTGAAAATTGTTTTTCTTTTTTAATATTTTTTAATGCAAATTTTTTAAATAGGAACTTTTTATTTATAGAATAGATAATTATAATTAAATAGATAATAATTATAATTTTTAGTGAAAAATGTCTCGCGCTTACAAAATATAATATTCTATTCGAGTAGAGACAAATGACCCCCTCTATAACGGTCATATGTATCGTTAGCAATAATTAAGCAACGGTTCACTGACTGCAGTAAAATGCTGCATGTTCAAGTACTCTTTATTTAGGCGGATCGCAGTTATCCGCACGATATTTCCAGGAATTTTGAAAGATTACATAAGAAACTCAAATATTCTAATGCATATATTTTTAATAATAATCAGGCAAAATAACGAACTGAGTTATTTGTGTCAGTAATGTTATCGTTATTAAATTAATTTGTCTAAAACTTTAATCAAAGAAATATTGTGTGTGTGTGTGTGTGTGTATGTAATATTTCTTTAATAATATCTAAGCACAAATCACAGGCAAATCAAAGTTTATTTTGCATTAAAGAAATACAAATAATTAAAGACTTGCACTAGAGAGACAAATAATTAAAATCAATTTTTAATTTCAAAGATTAAGATTATATTTGATTTCACAGGAATAAAAAAATTTTCTTTCCTTGTTTCAGTTTACCTATTTTCTACAGTGACGCCGACATAATTAATTGTGGAAAGACTCACGTAGGAAGCGGATCTATATCGTGTTCGTCGAGTGTATCATGATTTCTAGTCCACGGAGACGGAAGATCCTTTACAACAATAATAATCATGGATAATCAACAGTGTCTGTCACTTAACGGCTCGTATCGGTCGATCAACGAACCGCGATTCCTGCAAGGTTTCGTTATTGTCTCAGCACTTCCCCGATGCGAATTTTTCTTTTTCTATGATAAATAAAGCCAATCATTAAAATCAGTACAAGTTGTCGAGTTCAAATTTCAAATGCCGCAAGAACAATGTGCAAAAACAAATAATATTTATCCGGAACGATTAAAACTCGAGAATCGGCGTTAAATTACTTCTTTATGCATCGATGATTGAAATCAGCGAAATTATATTAGTTTTTGATCGATCCGTCAGATATCTTCCATCGATTTGCTCTTACAGCTATACACGAATATTGTCGTAATTTTCTTTTATAATAACGAAGTGCGAGTAAAAATGTTTCAGTTTGACACGGTCGTTGAAGATTCGCTGGGCAAATCGGGTTAGCGACATACATTCGAAATTCCGAAAGCAAATTCATCCCGTCTGCTCGCATTGGAACAAGATTGCCGAGATGCCTCTCGTGAATTATAAACTCTTCCACCTCCTCTTTGATCTTAATTAACCACATTCGCTGCGTCTTCATACCACTGCGGAATTAATCAAATATTTAGAATCTGCAAGTAATTTCTACTACAGCAAATAGGAAATGTAAATTATTTCGGTACCAAATGTACTAGAATTTTAATGAGACTTTAACGAATTAGTATCAAATTTTTTTAACTTACATCTGATATTAAAATTTATTTCTCAACATTAAATATTCTCATTATTATATAAATTTCGAATTTAAATTTTGAAAAAAATACATAACAGCAATATATTTTGATGATAGAAATTACTTAAAATACTTCATGGGAATCGCGATTCTCTCTCTAAGAATAAAAATTTTTATTTCCCATTTTATAAATCAAGCTTTTCGTAATAATTAACTTTTTTTTTAGGAAACTTCACGAAGTTAATTGGCTCTGCAATAATCGTCAATGAATGATTCTTTACGGGAGACAATGAACAGTATACAAAAGACTACTCGTGATTGAGGAAATTAGGGGCACGTATGAAGGGCATAACTGTTCTGAATCAACGATCAAACACGAATAAGTAATTTTATCAAAAATTTACTTGCAGTTACATATTCTGCGTCAAGCGATGACCATCACATGCGAACCGTCACGGATCATACGATTTAGGTCCCTGAGGGTTTCGGGTACATCCGTTATATTACTCCCGTATATACACGCCGAACCGAATAAAATACTGGTCTGGCGAAGCCGGAATATAATACTATAAATATATACACAAGTAGGTCAATTTAAACGAAGAGTAACATTGTAACTTTTTGCAGGAATCCCTCCAGCTTTAATGCCATTAAATTAAAAGAAACTGATAAGAGTGTATTCTATAATTAACAATTTCTTGCGAGAGAGAAACACAAAAATTTACTATATGTGTGTAAGAGTCTAATTCTAATATATAGAATAATTAAAATATACAATAAAAAATAATGTTGACTTTTTATAAATATTATAGTTTATAAATACCTGAATTCACAAAAAAAAAAAAAGATTAAAAGCTTATAACTTTCAAGAATAAAATTCTCATAAAAAGTTTCTTTTAATTAACAGATTCATGAAGGATATCTAATAGATCTGTAAGACCAAATTGTTATAATTAGTATTCGTCGAGTATATCCATCTTCACGATCCGCTTTTTCACGAGGATTCGCCGAATGCATATATGGAGGGGAATACGTGTACCGGTGAAGGAAGTTAATTCAGTTCATTCACGGTGTAGTACCTTCGCGAACGGGCTCGACAATCCACCTCGATCGAGCATACGAGTTTTTCGCGTCTTCGATCCTGTGCGATCACATGTCTATCGTGAAAGAAGGCCGGATGTGCAATATCAAGCTGTGTTTGCGACATAGGTTGATTTATTTAACCCTTTGATTATCGCAGGCGGCTGTAAACACGCATACCAGACCACGTGTCGTGATCTCTTATCTTAGTATAAATGAATTGTAAATTAATTCCAACGTCGTGTGTTGTTCTTTCTATCAGGAAGAATTTAATCCTTTGTGCACACGTGTCTTCTGAAATTACGAATTATGTTAATTACAAAATAATCTATTTTCATTATTTATTATGCAATATATCATAACACTCAAGCAGCTGTCTAATTTTTTCGTGTTGTGTCTGGTTCTTTCTGCCGTTTTTATAGGAAATCGCGTATAATCGAAGATATATGTGCTGCAAAAATAATGGAAAACAAATTTTTTTAAACATGATAAAATATTTCTATGAAATATTTGCATGTGAGTTATAAAATACAAAGTGATATTCGAACATGAAAATGTGTCTCGGCTGCATTATCAACATTAGAAGATTTTCTATTAAATATGTAAGAGAATTTTTCTGAACGTAAGACTTCACTATGATAGAGAACAAACATTGACAATAATTAACTTTAATCAATTTTAATTGTTCCAATAAACCTTTCGAGTATTCGATTTAGTAATGTTCCGATAGAATATAACATACTATATATTGCACGCTGTAACATTTGCTGCTAAAAAATTTAAAAACAATTAAAAAAAAAAAACACGAAATATAAAAATTTCATTAACTGAAATATTCTTGATAATTACTACGAATAAACAGTGATATATATTTAGATACGTCTTGAATGTGTCACCGAGAAATGATTACACGAACGATGAAAGAGTGACGTTAATTAAGGAACCGTTAAATCATAAAATCCTTTGACTCGACAGATGCTAAAAGCCTATAAGAGCGATTCAATATGAATGTATCGCGGAAATCAAAGCCGTCTTCGCGGCTCGCCGCGTTAATATCGTTGATCATTGTCAACACTCGATTGTGTGGCGCCGAAACGAGCGGGGAGTATCTTCAAAAGGCAATGCTAGAGCTTCAGGAATTAAATGTGCCGGCTAACAGCATTACGATGCATGATCGATTGGCGGTGAATCATTATCAATACGCCGGCTATCAGGGCGATTACAGCCAGGACAATGCACACCGCAAGCTCAGCACTAACAACGCTCATCAGGACATCAGGCATCAGGAAAAGCCGATCGCGAATAGTGCATTAGCCGATCAAGCTCAGTCTGCTGCGAACAATATAGTACAATATTACGCGGTAATTGAATGAACCTAATTATTAAAAATAAAAGTGTCACACTCACATTAAAATGAATAAATTGAAAGAAATTTGTAGAAATTTCCTTAATTTTTGATAATTCTTTGCTATCTTTCCTATCTCTATTTCTCTTCTATCTATATTTCTTTAACTCTTCAAAATGCTAATATGTATATCAAATTCTACAATCTTCCCTTCTCAATTTGTCAAGGCACTAATGTCCGCAAATCTTTCAGGTGCGCGATCCCGTCCCCGCGGCCAGTCATCCGAAGGTAAAACAGCCGGAGCCGCTGGTGCTAACACGAGCGAAGCTGGCCGCGTTGTACAAACAGGCCTTGGAAAAAGGGTCAGCGATCAGCGTCGCAGCTTTGACGCAGGCACTGAATGCCGCGGGCGGCAACGGCAACGCGACGCCGCAGGTCGGTCAACTGCAGCTACCGGTTAAATACCCGTTGTACAACTATTACTTCTTTCCGCTCAAGAGCTTCGCGTCCGAGCTGCAGGGAGATCATCATCAGCAGCAGGCTGCGGTAAGGGAGAGTCCCCCGAGACCTGTTGCGCCGTTAGGCGCGAGTCGCGACTTTTTGCAATCACCTGATACACAACCAGACGTTTTATGCGAGCGTACAGTATATTTATGTTTTATGTCGATGATATGCAAAACACACACCGAGAATCGCCAGCACGAGAAATTGCTAGGAATCATTTTTCATGCACATGGAATGTCGATACGCAGTAGTACTTAAAGTAGCAAAGAATTATAAGTAACAGAGACAAGTTAAAAAAAATTTATATTACATGAAAAAAGTATAATCGCAAATGAGATGCTCTCTGCGTATTGTGTATCTTTATACTCGAATATATGTGTAAATACCTCCAACGTTTATTAAGAGAACTTATATTCTCCGTTATTCTATATATTTTGAATCCGTTATCATACCAGTCTTTTCATCTTTCACGTATAAAAATCAGAATGAATACGTGTGGTTCGCATTTTTCTTTTCAGCTCGTTCCAATGTACGCGGCCACGGAAACCGCGGAGAACACTCAGAAGCAACTTATGAATCCGCTCTTTGTAGCGATCGGTACTTTTATCAGCATGGCTCTTCTGTTCATGATGGGTGTGCTATTTCTACCGAAATTGCCGCACTTCGAGCTTTTTAATGCGCGAGTAGCCGACAACGACGATTTTCTGCGTCTAACGACTTTCGTGATGAATGCCATAGACGGACGCAATCGTTGGAGGAATTTCACCACAGCTAGCTGAGAATACGTGTGATATCGTGTAAAATAAAAATTATCTCATTTTTACAACAAAGATTTTGAAAATATCAGCGAACATATATACGTTAAAGTTTGCGCGAATATAATGTTTGTTGATCGATCGTAGAAGAAAAATTACGCGTGTAGGGAAAGGAATATTTAATTGTATATATTAATATGAAATAATGTATTAATAGTGTATTAGTGAAAGAGACAAAAACTATAGTGAGTACTTTGTCAGGAATTTAAATATACATGTAGTTATATAAAGACGTATATATATATAGAGAGAAGATTCTAGAATTGATTAATATTATACTTAATCGATAAGGATTAATATAAGAGTAACATTAACGAAAGATAATATTTATTTAGTATAACATTATCATATACTATATTTTATTTTAAAAATGAGATAAATTTTTGTACATAAATATTGGTATATAGTATATCGACCACCGAAGATCATCACTAAACATATGTCAATAATGAAAATATCATTAAATAGTATTATGCGAGTCTACAAATGTTGTGCTCTCTTTTGTAGTACAATAATAATAAAAGAAATAGAGATAAATAGTGCATTCTGGACTGTTCGGGGAATGTGGACGTATGTATGTATGTACGCATGGACGAAGTATATGAAAATCGCTATTTTGCAAATATACGTACCTATCAGTTTTCGCTATAACTCCCGACTTCGCGAAAGGAAGAGATACGAATCGCAGAATCTGTACAGTACCAGAAGAATGGAAGGGAAGGCACATATTGGGGCACTATAAATTAAATATATATTTCGCCCCGCATATTTCCATCTAACTACTTAATTGTCAGTCAGTTCGATTGGCAGTTTCTTTCTCCGCTGCCTTTCTTTTCAACATTTGCCTCTGATGCTCGTACTCGAAATCCTCCTCGCTCAAATTCAACCTCTGAATCTGTAACATTAAATTATAGATATGTAAACAAAACTTTTTGTATACAATATTCTTCTATTACAAATATAAATATGATCCGAATATTCCCTGTGGAAATTTCTACGGCCGCATACGCATTTAAATCTTTATTAATTTTAACGAATATATACTTAATTTTATTAATTTAACTATTAATATATTAAATTTTATTAATATAAATTTATTAATTGTAACATAAATATTTACTTGATAAATCAAAGCTTCCTCCTCCATGATATGTTGAGGCGGGTTTCTTAGAACCTGGAGGGTTTCGTATGTCGTCGGGCAACGCTTAACGAGGGATGAGCGACCCAAACTACCCTTCAACAATACCAGGCCTACTTTGAAAATCACTTTCACGCCTTCGCAAAGGAACATGTCCCATACGCGCAAGATACTTTCCCACGGCAACGTTCGCGTGTAAACGCACAAGAACCATTCCGTCATATATAGAATTGGCTCCATTTTTTGTTTTTTCTGAAATGATAATATTTAATTAATTATCTATGTATGTATGTATGTGTGTGATTATAAAATCAGTCTTTAACATTAAATTTGAATCAGTTATTTCAGACATTACTCTGACATTTTTTAAATAAATATATGTATACGCACACTCACTTTTTCAAGAAACACAAAGCTATTTTTTAAATAACTGCAGTAGAGTTTTCTTTAAAATATCATATATAGTTAAAATCCATTTTTAATATTTTTAAAATAATTTTAAAATGTTTTTCAAATAAGTATTCACACACATACAATTGTATGAAAAAATTTTACAATAATTCATATGTACTAACTAAATGCTTATATGCGACAGGAGAGACTCTCTTCAGAAGAGCGAACAGAATATCTCCGTCGCGCAGCAATGTTTCCATGCCCTGACTGTAATAGCCGACGAGATATTTGTCGCATATCGCGACGAGGCACCAGAACGCTTGCACCGCCGGCATATGCATCAGCAGAAACGCGGCGATAGGCGCTTGAGCTTGGCAGTAACCCACTTTACTGTTCAGAATGGAGTACGCCTTGAGGACCTGGAAGAGTTCTTGCTGCCCAGGTGCATTCTCGACGAACATCTCGTGATGCGGGAATTGACGATGAAGATCTTTCTTGATATCCTCTATGTATTTGGGATCGCCGGGCCGTTTTATCAGTTCTTCGTACAAGTTTGGATTCTCGTTCATTAGAAGCTGACCACCACAGAGATTCAACCAGGCGCGCAGTCTCACGGAAGGCGGTATACCTTTGCGACATCTCTCGCGGACTTTGCGATAATTCGTTGTCATGAAAAGGCTCCAATTATTCAGCATCTGTATCCATTTTCTTTCTCTTCGCAGTATCACATCCGGTGGTATGGATTGCTTCCTACGATCAATAGTTGTTTTGCTAAGATAGCTTCCTTGTCACATTACAAGATTAACCGCAATTACCTTTCAGGACTATATTGTGAACCGCCTAGGAATCCATGACGATCAGGTACGGTGGAGATCACCGAGCCACATTGGTATATACTACTGGCCTCTGACTCAGTTTCCCCGTTCAACTCCTCCTCATCATTACGTGATGTAGCCGAGGCAGCCATAGCATCTTTCTACTCCTCTGAATAATATTGTTCATTAATATAAGCATATTTATATTAGTAAATATTAGTAAATTGAAAAGATGTGAAACCAAATGTGATACATATAGTATCAATTGCATAGAATAACTTTATTATTATCATCTAATTGCATCTGTTTTTAAATTTGCAGTATATTTCACATCATTATTAAATATTAATTTTTAATGGAAAAAATCGTAGTTAGCATTACACAAGCTAGCACAAAATATAAATTCCGTATGATGTGTAATTTCAGACATATACGCAGATACACACCAAAAATATATTACCCCAAATATATAATACTATATGTAAAATACATAACATTTCGGGGAAACAGCGCAGGCAAAATAATCCCGTTATCAGCCAATTATCGTAACATTTCTATCGGATTCGCACACCCAAAATAAACATCGATTCGTCGAATGAACATATATATCTTACATTGTTTCATCGCACGCCACGCACTATAGCGTATGTACCTATTTACGCCTACTTCGCAATTGACAGTTTACGGTAGTTAAACGTCCACGTAGAGAGAATCAAGCCCTATTTCCCGTCTCATAAATATGCAGGAAGCACGGCGAAGTACAGTTTTACGAGGCAACTAATCGCGGATGCTTTTTCGCGTCGCGTCCCTACGCGTTTTTTTTTTCGGGGAGGCAGAAGGTGGCCAAACTGATACGAGATTTCCTTTTTTTTTTCTTTTTTTCTCTTCCTCTGGGGCAAGGTAGTACTATACTTGATAATGGAACGCTGTATATGTATGTACTTTCACTTTGCAAATATTTACATTCGCGACACGAGTGGGCGATGCAGCTGCGAAATACGCGCGAAATATGGGCGTATCTTTTATCGCGAGGATAACTGATACTTGCCGTGAATCTTCGCCGAATTTGACATTTCGAGGTGTCACGAGCGCATTCGCACGATTCAGTCGGATTCTCTCACTGTGTTGTATGTATACAGTTGTATACACAGCAGTAGTACACGCGTGCGTCACGAACACACACACACACACACGTCTGGCTACGCGTTGCGTGTTGCGTCAGGCACGAAAAGTGACATTTATATAGATGATCATGCGGTCGTGTGGATTAGACGATATTGACGATATTGATTATACCGACCGAGCGGGCGGCTCTTAAGTGTTTCCAAGAATGTCCTATCGAGCGCTACGCTCGTTTGTCCAAAAATCGAAGTCATCGTTTGGCCATAGACAATGTGCTTCGGACAATCGTATCGAGTATTGAGAATAGCACAATAGCAGGGAGATGAAAGAAAGATATGATATACGAAGAAAATAAAAATAGAGAGATGAGTCTCCGCTAGCGGACTGTCGATAATTTATTTACCGACGAGAAGAGGCGAGAAAAAAATAAAATAGATCGAAGCTCCAGGGCACCGTCGATGTCCGAAGTCTGCCCTGGGATCCGGCCTCTCTATAAAAATCCCGCAGCGCGCGAGCACACCGCGTTGTGCTATACGAAGGCGCGATTTGCACGGTGTTGAGTTTGGTTCGATTTTTGGCTCAGGCTCTCGTCCGAGTTCGCCGCACTGACACTTGCCGACTTCTAGCGAAGCGTCCGCCTCGCGTCGTCGGGGAATCAGCTGATCGAGTCATGAAGTACATTCTGGTGACCGGCGGTGTGATCAGCGGCGTGGGCAAGGGTGTCATCGCCAGCTCGTTCGGCACTATCCTCAAGCACTGTAACATTCGGGTGACGTCCATAAAGATCGATCCCTACATTAACATCGACGCCGGGACGTTCTCGCCCTACGAGCACGGTGAGCGACGATGTTAATTTCCGCACGTCACCTGCACCGTATTTACATATGGCATATATGAAATGGCTCATCCGAAATCGATCGCGAATTGATGCAACTTGGAAATTGAGTTCAATTTCCTGCGCCAACGATGCGGGAAAATGGACCTTATTGCGATCGCAACGGATGCACGTTATCGCGAAGATCGGCACATTTATACCCGCGATTCTAGCTCCTAATTTCCCGTTTCTTACGAAATTTCTTCAAAATTTTTCTTCATTTGCATATAATTCATTAGAACATATTAAAGAGTTATTTATACCTCGTGTTGCGAGGTTTAATCCAAATCGTCTTGCCGGTATCTGTCTCTGTCTCTGTTTCTCTTTTTTTATTATTGATAGAAAAGAAAGCGAATTAAAAAAATTTGTCATCTGAATAAAACTGTATAGTTATGTGATAAAATTAAGTGAAACTCGCTAAATGCCACGGCAGGTCAAGCCTTTATGGCGGTAAAATTTTCAGCCATGTGCTTGCGCCATTTTGCATGCTGCCGCCACGCTATTTAGCAATTAATTAAGGTCTATCGAATAAGGTCAAATGAGTTTTTATAGCCATAAAGTATATGTATAAAAAAATCAATCACACATATATGTATAAAACACAATAATAGATTATTCGTTTTAAGCCCCTAATTGGTTTATTTTTCTATACAAATACTCTACACAAATTCTGCATATGATTTTAAGCGTCTTCCGGTTCTATTCATGCATTTCCTGTACTCAAAAAATGAAGATAGAAAAAATAGAGGTAGAGCAAAAAAGCACAATTTAAAAAAATTAACATTAAAGTTGTGATGTTAAAATATAAAACTTATTTTTCAAAATTATATTTATAAATTATAATTATATATTATTATTAAAATTAAAATAATATAACAAATCCTTAATATTTTCTGTGAAATTATATATTATTAAATTAATTACATATAAGATCAAATTAGCACTAAATTATTTCTATAGTTTTAACTATGATAAAAAGTTTAACAATGAAAGGTACAGATTAAAAGTTTAACAATATATTTGAAACAATCAACAAATTGTTTTAATTATTAAAATATAGTAGTCGTTATATAAGTATGATATAAATATGCATAATTTCATTCACCCTTCAGAGATGGTTTCTAATATCCAATGAAACTTGACACTTATCATCACGTTCCATTGTTCAGCAAAGCAAGCGGTAAAAGCATTCCTCAAAGAGAAAACATCTTATGTTACTGGTCTTGTTCTTCTAACTTTGCTCATTGTACTGAAAAGTTTTCTTACTCTGTACAATAGGAGAAGTTTATGTGCTCGATGATGGTGGTGAAGTGGATCTTGATTTGGGCAATTACGAGCGTTTTTTGGATATCACTCTTCATAAGGACAATAACATAACCACAGGAAAAATTTATCAACATGTTATTACCAAAGAAAGACGTGGGGATTATCTCGGAAAAACAGTACAAGGTATCTCTACCTATGTAGTATTGCACATATATATATATATGAGAGAGAGAGAGAGAGAGAGAGAGAGAGAGAGAGAGAGAGAGAGAAAGAGAAAGAGAGAGAGAGAGAGAGAGAGAGAAAGAAACACAATATGTTGCACAAATTAATAAAAATTGATATTGTTTTTTAGTTGTACCTCACATTACTGATGCTATTCAAGAGTGGGTGGAGAGAGTTGCAAATCAATCTGTAACAGAAGATGGAGCTAAACCAGAGGTGTTACTAATATGTGAATTATTATAATATATAATATTAGATTATTCCATAAGATGCAAGAATATTAATTACATAATATTCTTTATATATTTTTTTATACATACATTATCTATATATATATAAGCTTTGTGATACAATTACATAATTTATTAATAATCCTTTACAGGTTTGCATAGTGGAATTGGGTGGCACAATAGGCGACATAGAGGGGATGCCATTTGTAGAAGCATTTAGGCAGTTTCAATTTAGAGTAAAGAAAGAAAACTTCTGTGTTGCTCATGTGTCTTTAGTGCCACAGGTAACTGTGTTACATGCCTACAATCTTTACATACAGTTACATCCTTGTTCACATATCTTCTATATTTTATGTACATACAATAATAAATGCATGATTAATTTTTGTGAAACTCCGTGAACTCTGTTTTTATGAAAACAATTTCTGAATTATTACTGAAATATAAAATATTTTTTAGCCAAAATCAACGGGCGAACCCAAGACAAAGCCAACGCAATCTAGTGTGAGGGAGTTACGTGGATTAGGTTTATCACCCGACCTAATAGTTTGTAGATCGGAAATGCCTATTGGCGATTCCGCCAAGGAAAAAATTTCAAATTTCTGTCATGTGGCTCCGGAGCAAGTAATTATCAAAAATATTCTTAATATTATTGTTGTAAAGAAATTAATTGATTAATTAAATTGTTAATTGTTTGAAATTAAATAATTAATTGAAATCAATATTAAATGACACATCAAATGTTTTGATTAGGTCATCACTGTTCACGACTTAACGTCCATATATCGAGTACCACTTCTTATGGAGCATCAGGGCGTTATAGATTTTCTCAATGATCGATTGCAATTGAATATCGGAGTATCACGTCCGCGTTCCTTCATGCGAAAATGGCGGGATTTAGCTGATCGCATGGATCATTTGCGGAAAGATGTTAACATCGCTCTAGTGGGCAAATATACGAAACTTGAGGATTCTTATGCTTCTGTTACAAAAGCGTGCCAACATGCTGCCATTGAGGCCGGTTATAAATTAAACTTGACGGTACTGTCTCGCAATACTGTGTCGCAATTATTTGAAATATATATAATTTTATACATATTATATAACCATATTCTGTGCTATTATTTTCTGAATGATTATACAATAATATTATTATTGCAGTTTATTGAAGCTGCTAATCTAGAGCAAATTACATTAGTAGAAAATCCAGTCTTATATCACGAGGCTTGGACACAGCTTTGCAAAAGCAAGTAAGTATTTCAATATATTTTTATATCTGTGTGTGTGTTTTTTTGTACGTATATCCATAATTTTTAATCAAAAAATACATATCATGTTAATACAAAATTATATTTGTTGTGGTTAGCGGCATTATTGTAGCAGGTGGCTTTGGTAAAAGAGGATTGGAAGGAAAGATGGAGGCCTGTCGATGGTGCAGAACAAACGATAGGCCTTTTCTCGGCATCTGTCTGGGTTTGCAAGCGGCGGTCATTGAATTCGCGCGAAACGTAATGAATCTCCAAACAGCGAATTCTACAGAAATTGATCCACATACTAGTAGTCCTGTGGTAATAGACATGCCAGAGCACAATCAGGGAATGATGGGGGGAACTATGAGACTCGGCAAGAGACAAACGCGTTTCTGCAATAATAATTCTGTCCTAAGTGAGTAATAAAATCCATGTTCCAACTCGAGATAAATTTCCTTTTTCCTGTTCGCAATCTTTATTTGATATATTTTTAATATAAGTATTTTATATTTTAATATTTTTCTCTACAGAGAAATTGTATGATAATAAAGATGTCATAGAAGAAAGACATAGGCACAGATACGAAATAAATCCGGATTACATTCAAGATATAGAAGCAGCTGGTTTAAAATTCGTAGGTGAGTTATATTGCATTTTTCACACACAATAAAGTTACAGTTCTGCTAAATATAATACGAAATCTTAATTATACATAATTAAGATAATATATACTATATGGTTCAACATTTTTTTGTAGGTCGTGACGACCATGAAAATATACGAATGGAGATCGCCGAATTGGAAGGACATAGTTATTATGTAGCTACGCAATTTCATCCCGAGTATCTATCGAGGCCTTTAAAACCTTCACCGCCATTTCTCGGTTTAATTTTAGCCAGTGTGGGCAAACTGAAGAATTATGTAGCACGAGGGTGTAAATTTTCGCCTCGCCAACTGAGCGATAATGAATCAGGTAATAATATGTGTGTGTGTGTGTGTGTGTGAGAGAGAGAGAGAGAGAGAGATAACCCGAAAAAGATATAGAAAAATAAAAACTTATATATTAAATTATAAATTGAACTTATATATAATGCCCACTTTACACGATCTATAATTCGAGACATAATTGAAGATAGAATTCTATTTATAAATTTATGCGTCATATGTTTTAATGTATACGTGTATTGCGATATATATTTTATTTTGTATGTATTTTACATATTCAAATGTTTTTTGAATATGTAAAATACATACAAAATAAAATATATATCGCAATACACGTATACATTAAAACATATGATGCATAAATTTATAAATAGAATTCTATCTTCAATTATGTCTCGAATTATAGATCGTGTAAAGTGGGCTTTAAACTTATATATTAAATTTATATTAGTTTATATTAAATTAATATGATTAATATATTTTATAATTATATATATACATAATATATTATATATATATATATATACATAAAATGTATGTTTAATATAACAGTTAGATATAGTTTCAATTTGCAAATTCTCACAACTTATACATTTGTCATGTGGATTGTTGCAGATGATGACTACATGTTGGAGGGAGTGTCAAAATTGCACTTGTTTGGTAACGCAAGTAGGAGCGGTAGTAATATGTCAGATCTTAATATCTAATGATACCTTGTACTGAGTATAGTTTCATTATTGCAAATTAATTTTGTCTCATTCCATTTTCCTATAATCTGATCCACATGTCTTTCTCTAGTCTTACATAATTCATGATTAAAAATTTAAACATGATAGACACATGAATATGTGATAAGTACATAAGTATGATATACGTTGACAAATATAAATTTAAATCTTGATATAGCTGAAAACACATAAATTGGGATCTTAATACAACTTACAAGAGGCAACACACAGTAATAGGTACAAATATATAATTTATAACTTTAGGAAGTTATAATCAGTCTGTATCTCTCAAGCTACTACGAAACCTCGCGTTTTAGTTAATTATAGATATATAAACAGGTTCATAGAAAGCTGATTTCATTGTTTTTATCATTTTTGATCACGCTCTCTTATGCCAGAGATTTAAACAATGATTTTAATAAGTCGAATTAAGAGTGTATGAAAGATGAAATATTGTATGTAAATAGTTTTTACAATATTATCAATAGCCCGAATTTTATTCCAATTGTAAGTCCGCAGTATTCAAATTACATTTTTTATACCAATAAACCGGATTTTTATACATACAAATAAAGTGTCTAGTGAATGCCCGGAAATATTCTAATTTTATTACAATTTCATTTTTATCAAACAATTGTTACACGTAATGTATAATGTAATGTATAACTAAGTATGAATTTTATTAAATATTGTAAGTTTTGTATTTTGTAATAAATTATGTCATGTTTTGTACGTATATATTGATAAAAAAATTAATATGTTTCAAATAAAATAAAAATATATATGTATATGTGAATCTAGACTTTAAAGATTTAATCATTTACAAGCCAAAGTCACTCTCATATCTCTTTCTAAACCAGAACCAATTGTTCTCGTTTTTAAGTTATATAATGATTATTTGTAAAGATTATTTGAGACTGAGTTGTAACAACAATTATCATAGTCTTGTTGATAACATTGACGAAAGAAAGTAGTAATTAAAAAAATTAAAATTTTTGAAATATTGCAATGCTTGAAATTTTAATTTGCATCTCCTTATTTATAATTAATTATTTATAATTTATTTATAATTTATAATTAATTATGACTGGGGAGGAAGGGGGCTGATACTTGTTCATATTTGAAAGCTTAAATTTTTGCGGGTTGAATTTAGACGTAAAATTCTTGTGTAAAAAAATTATATATAAAAGGTGCAAATAAAAAAAAGTTCCAATTTTAGATATATTTATATTTTTTTATCATCTTGTAAAAATAGCTAAATGAAACCTGATTCGTCAATTCTGGACATGCACATTTCTATTGGTTAGAAATTTCACTCGACACACATACCTTTCTTTGCCATTGAAAGTCTGTGACAAAGCTATGGCTTTTATAAAGTTTTTCCCGCCAAATGTAATATTTTTCGGCCACTTTATGTTGACGGCTTGCGCAGGTTGTGTGTGACGATTTAATTCTCAGTATCTCAATTTTATTACAGTACCTACAAAGATAAGAAAACGCTAACTTGCATCGATCATAATTATACTGAGCTTCTTGCAATAATATAAAAAGGAGGATTTCTCTCGCGGCCAAAGGATATCGTAAACACCAACATGGTAATGTGTATACAAATGAATAAAATAACTAACATATTATGGATGTAAATAAAACAGATCTCTGACGATCTTTATAGAATGTTACACACACACACACACACACACACACACACACACACACACACACACACACACACACACACACACACACACACACACACACACACACACACACACACACACACACACACACATATATATATATATATAATATATTACATATATAATTTATGATATTTGTATAAATGTAATATATTATTTGTGTTTATATTATATATATGCATTATACATATATTGAATAGTAATCAAATATACTATATATTTTTGTAATTAAGAAAATGAGATAACATTTAATTTCATATGCATTTACTAGAGTCAACCAAGCTCTCCTGTACACTCCGAACGACACACTGATGCAATGACCTCTCCTGCACCTAATATAGACGAGCCATTTGAAGATGAATCCGATTTACTTGGTGAAGATAATAATGCCAATAATGAGGAAGAGGAAGAGGGAGAGGAATTATTTGGAGATAATATGGAGGCGTAAGGATTTGACATTTCTAAAATATCAGTTTTGATATTTTAACACATGTGGAAACACACATGTGGAAAAATAACTTACATATGTATAAATAATATTTAATATTTAAAAGAATTAACTAAATATTAAAAAATGTATTACATGTATATTTTATGTGTAAAAAAATATTAGAATGTAACAAAAATAAAATTATTCTTTCTTACGATAGGGATTATCGGCCTATGTCAGCATTGGACAGATACGACCCCAATCTACTTGATGATTCAGAATACTCAGAAATGTCTCAGGACGAACGTGTAGCCGCAGAAACAGAAATGCGAAAAAGAGATCGTGCGGCTGGTATCATAAGAGATGACCGCGATCTGCTTTATGGTAATTTTTTATAATTTTTTATAATTTTCTATTCAAAGCAAAGGGCAAAACAAAAATTATAAATTATAAAATAAAACTAAATCAATTCTAATACAACAATCTATAAAAGCCAGAGAAATATGCTTATAAAATTATGGAATATTTTTCAAAAACGGACATTTTCTTTTATATTACTAGATGAAACTGATGAAGAAGATGTGCAAGCACGCAAGCGACGTATGGCTGAAAAGGCTGCTGCTGGCATAATAGAAGATGCAGAAGTAATAATCTTTTCATATCATGTACAAGTATTTTGTAACTATTTAATAATATTTTCTTTATTATTTTAGATGATTGAATCCATCGAAAACTTAGAGGATACCAAAGGACACTCGGTAAAGGAATGGGTCATGATGCTAGGACCACGAACAGAAATATCGAATCGCTTTAAAAGCTTTCTTCGCACTCATACAAATTCCAAGGGACAATATATGTATAAAGAGCGTATTCGCCATATGTGTGAGAGTAATCAGGTATGGGATATCAAATCTTGCATATATATATACATATAATTCTAATAAAAAGCTCTAATTTAAAATTTTTCTTTGTTTTATTTTTAATTTATTCGTAATAAACTGTGGAATCAGAATATTTTTATTTTATACTTGAGAATAAAAACACTAATATTTTATATTTTTTAAATAAGATTTCCTTTCCTTATTTTTATAAAAATATGATTATTGGTTTTATTTCATGGTAACAAAACTATTTAACAGTGTTATTATTATTATTTCACGAGGTCTTTGTGTTTCTTTATTTCAATAGTCCAGTTTTGTAGTGGAATTTCCCATTCTTGCCAGTAAGGAACATGTTTTGGCCTATTTTTTACCAGAGGCACCATTTCAAATGCTCGAGATATTCGACGAAGTTGCAAAGGAATTGGTGCTGACAATTTTTCCCAGTTATGAGAGAGTCACGTCAGAAATTCACGTGAGAATATCGGAATTGCCGTTGATCGAAGAATTGCGCACATTCAGGTAAAGATGTATATTTATTATTTATTTCACCTAATTAATATCATTTTATTTAGCTTATGCGCAATCTCAACAATGCAAATTATATATTAAAATAATGTTGCTTTTACTTGCTTTACGTTGTTTTTATATTAAAATAATGTTGCTTTTATAATAGAAAACTGCACTTGAATCAACTAGTTCGAACTCTTGGAGTTGTAACGGCGACTACGGGAGTCTTGCCGCAATTATCGGTGGTGAAATACGATTGTACGAAATGCGGTTACGTTCTCGGACCGTTCGTTCAATCTCAAAACACAGAAGTCAAACCGGGCTCGTGTCCCGAGTGTCAAAGCATTGGTCCATTCATGGTAAATCAAAGTTCTACATTTTATTTTTACATTGCCATTTCTCATTACTTAAAGCATATTATTTTTAGTTGTGTGTAATTATAAATACGTCGTCTTTCACAGATCAATATGGAGCAAACTATATACAGAAACTATCAAAAGATAACGGTACAAGAATCTCCGGGTAGAATACCCGCTGGTAGAATACCGCGCAGTAAAGATTGCATTCTGCTCTCCGATCTTTGTGATCGTTGTAAACCTGGAGACGAGATAGACGTTACCGCTATTTACACCAATAATTACGATGGTTCTTTGAACACTGAACAGGTAAAATTAAATTTTTAACTCATATTACATATTGCATGGCTAATTAATTACATCTCATAACGTTTTTCCTCAGAAAAGTAATCCTTTATAACTTTCATAAGAGAAAGAAGTTCTCTAATTTATTATATTTCTACAGGGTTTCCCGGTATTCTCCACAGTATTATTAGCTAATCATTTATTCGTCAAAGATTCGAAAGAAATTGTAGACTCATTGACGGAGGAGGAGATCTCGAGTATACTCGCTCTGAGTAAAGATCAGCGGATCGCGGATCGCATTGTCGCGAGTATCGCGCCTTCGATCTACGGACACGAGAACATTAAAAGAGCTTTGGCACTGACAATATTCGGTGGCGAACCAAAGAATCCTGGTACTTCTTTTGCATTCCAATCATTTTATCAATCTAAAGATATGGTCTCTTTCATTGTTTATATTTATATTGAATATTACGATATGTAGGCAACAAGCACAAAGTTCGCGGCGACATAAATGTCCTGTTGTGCGGAGATCCTGGCACTGCTAAATCGCAGTTTTTGAAATATGTGGAAAAGGTGGCACCTAGAGTTGTTTTCACGACGGGTCAAGGCGCCTCGGCCGTTGGTTTGACTGCTTATGTAAGAAGATCGCCCGTCAGTAAAGAATGGACCTTGGAAGCTGGAGCTTTGGTCCTTGCCGATCATGGAATATGCCTCATCGATGAGTTTGACAAAGTACGTATTTATATCATTTAGATAATTACAGTAACATGCTAATATCAACATATTGATAATAAAGTATCAATGTATTTTAATAATTATTCTTAGTAATTAACATTTATAATTCTTATATAATATCAATGTAGATTATTTATGTAATATATATGCATACATACATATATATTACATATACATTATATAATTATGTTAAACATGTATATATGTATATGTATAATTTATAAAATTTTAATTTACTTGTAAGTTACCTATAAAATTTACACCACAATTCAATGAGAATAATTATTAAAGATACGTTGTAATTTTTCCATTTTTAATTTACTTGTAAGTTACTTATAAAATTTACACCACAATTCATTGAGAATCATTATTAAAGATACGTTATAATTTTTCCATTTTTCTTAGATGAACGATCAGGATAGAACATCTATCCACGAAGCTATGGAGCAACAAAGTATTTCTATCTCGAAGGCCGGTATCGTTACATCTCTCCATGCCAGGTGCGCAGTAATAGCGGCATCTAATCCTATCGGTGGTCGATACGATCCCAGTATGACCTTTGCAGAAAATGTAGGTACTTGTAATATCTTTTAATTCTGCTTTTTCATACAAAATCATGACTTATAAAATTTCATGCAGGTGGATCTGTCGGAACCGATTCTCTCGCGATTCGACGTATTGTGTATAGTCAAGGACGAAGTTGATCCCATGCAGGATCGTCATTTGGCCAAATTTGTCGTTAACTCGCACATCAAGCATCATCCGACAAGCACGGAGAGAACACAGGCCGTGGAGTTGGATCCCGTCACGCAAAGTCTATGCATTCCACAGGATCTTCTCAAAAAGTATATCGTTTATGCAAAACAGAACATACATCCGAAGCTGACCAATATTGATCAGGATAAAGTTGCTAAATTATACAGTCAGTTGAGGCAGGAAAGCTTGGTGAGTAAAACAAGAATACCTATTTATATATTCCTGAATAAAAAATTCCTAAATAAATTTTGAAAAAAAGATTAAGAAAATATCTATTAAACACTATTCTTAAATGTTAAAAAGTTTTACATGTCATACATTTCGTTATTACATTATATTACAGGCGACTGGAAGCTTGCCAATTACCGTACGTCATATAGAAAGTATTATTCGTATGGCAGAAGCTAGTGCCAAAATGCATTTGAGAGATCACGTTCAAGAAAATGATATGAATCTCGCTATCAGAATAGTTCTCGACAGTTTTGTAGATACGCAAAAGTATTCTGTTATGAAATCTATGCGCCAGGTATTTCTTTTTTTAGTATCTATTTTTTCATGTGTAGCTTCAATCTGCATTTAATCTGAAAAGATCTAAACTTTTTTCAATACACATGTAAATTTCATTACAGACGTTCCAGAAATATCTATCATATAAGAAAGATCATAGTGAACTCTTATATTACATACTACGACAAATCACTTTAGACACTTTGGCTTTTCAAAAAGCTTTGCATGGTGGACGTATCACGACTGTCGAAATTTCAGAGAAAGATCTATTAGAACGGGTAATGTAAAAGATTTAAGTTAAATTTGAAAATTACATTGAACTAACAAAATATCAACCACAAATTATTTTAATGGTTTGGGTTAAAAAGATCTTTATCTTATTTTATTTTTAATGTCTAATTTACACAAAAATCCCATACTTCATTATTTTTAACATTACAAATATATATATATATATATATATAAGAATCTTTTTATTCAAATATTTACATAAGAAATAAAGTTTATTTTAGCACATTTTATGCTGATATTAATGTTTTGATTACAGGCAAAACAAATTGACATACATAATCTGCATCCATTTTATGAAAGTGACATATTCAAGACAAACAATTTCGTTTACGAATCAAGAAGGAAAGTAATAGTGCAGACTCTGCCTGAAGGTATCGAAGATTAAACTGGAAAAAAGCGACGTTATATTTTTATACATGAATATTTGAATTATATATAACAACTTTTTTTTATCTCCTGTGTAAAATTTTTATATCGCATTGAAATGCTTGATAATAATAGTGATTATTATCGTCCATGTCATTGTTGAACATTGTTAAACATTGCGATATTTCGTCGTTAAATACATTAAATTATATTCGTAACAAATCAAATATTATTAATTCTATTATATTTAAGCAATAGTAGCAAAAATAATGCACTATATTTAAATATCCATTTTATGTAATAACTAGCAATAGATTTTCACAATTACATTCAATATCAAAATTTTTAAAAGTTTTATTAAAATAACATATGATAAATGCTAATGCAAGAGAATTTATACTTTATATCTTATGATGAAAAAATATTATAAGCTATATACGTATCTCAGTACATATTTCATACTTGTATAATAAGATGTATTACATGCTATATATATCTCATATAAAAATTGGTTTTACAGAAGTGTCACAAATCATTTTAATATGATAGTTATGCAATCAAAAAATTGGTTACTGGAAAAAAAAAGGTTTTACTTTAACTTAAGTATATTTTATATAAATTGATTCAAGAATAAAATATTTAATTTTACAATAACAAAAAAGAGAAAAGGCTGATATATAAATATAAATTTAGGATGGAAATGGGCTAATAGAAGCCAGGCGCAACAAACTTGTTTTTAAAAAAATTCTCTATTTAATTTGTTTAAACATTTCAAATGTTCCTTTCTTAAAACATCTTCAGAGGTATATCTGACCAGACAAGACAGTACTGACCAATTTCTATGCCTGGCTCTTATTAGCCCATTTCCATCCTGAATTTAATTTTACAACTTACATATACATATTTGCATACAGACAAAAATTTCTCACAAGTGTTCTGCATATTTTTTTGTTTTAGTTTTAGCTTTTTTTTTCTATCAAATTTGTTCGGTGACAAAATGATTTTGAATAGAAGAATAATTATAAAATATAAAAAAATGATAGGACATGACAGAATAGTCAGAAGGGAATTTCTTCTTGGTTCATTGTGCGATCTGTGCTATTTTTTATGGGCTGCTACTGCTGCTACTCAAACTGTTACTACTACTGTTACTAGATACACTGTCGCTAGAGTCTGATTCGGTGCTATTATATTCTGATGAAGAAGTGCTGCTACTACTTTCACTACTACTAGAATCTTCGCTGCTAGAAGAACTCGAGTCGCTCGAACTGCTGGATTCTTCCAGCCTCATTTTCTTTTTGACATGATTCTTTGTTGTTTCCCTATTTTGCACCTGACTAAAAATACAATATATTTAAAGTCTGTTAAACTTGTTCAAATGTAGATAATGTTTCATCTCTTATATCAAGATCAAAGGTTGTTTGACATCTTTAACTTTAGATATACTTTACTTATTGCACATTTTCTTTTATGCATGTATCTTTAAAAAAAAAGAAAAGGAACATTACTATCTAAAATAATCCAATTTGATGAATATCCTTTTGGTACCAAAATACTTTTTCCTGTTTCTTTAAAAGCTGGAAAAACATTATCTCTTCCAAGTATTTCAAAATGCTTGATTTGTCAAGCGTGTATACATAACAAAAGATCTCAAATAACATACGTATTGACATCCTGTTTCTGTTGCAGAGCCTTCTTCAGTTGTGATGTGCGAGAAGATCTGTGCAGATACTTCCTCTTGCCTGTACATTCGTAACTCCAGTGTCCCATTTCCAGACACTTCTGACAACGAATTCCTTGCGGAAACGGGTCCCTGTAAATTTGTATAGAAGAATCAGAAGAATCGCAAGCAATCGTCACATTGCCGCTATTATATCACGATGTTTTACTTTCGTTATAAATTATAAATCGCATACTCACGCTTTTTTCAACAACTTTATACCATTCGAACTCATGGTTAGTTTATCAGCATAACCAAAAAGATTTCAAAACCAACAATTGCGCGATCACGTTTCTCGTATCTCGTATTCTGAATTTTGCTTATATTGTCAATCTCTCGTTCGCAAGTGTTCGTAAAGTTGTAGTTTTCAACGCGCGTCATAAATATGGAAATTTTTCATTTGTCGATATGCGCGTTGATTGGTCGGAAATCTTATCCAATGACATTTCACAGAAAAAAATCTTTTCCTTTTATTTTTTATGTTACGATGTTGGCACACTGACGATGATGATATTCTATGTTCAAATTTTCGAAATCACTAATTTAAATCTTGAATCAAAATATTGTAAGAAGTTATATAAAGAAGTTAATTAAATTTAGTGCAGACAAATATCTGGTATTGATATTTGGGGTATTGTTTTATTATTTCGATATAACGAATGACAAAGATGAATAATTCGGAGAATATTGCTTTCACGAACAACGCGAAAAATGCTACTTTGAATTCTCTTTTGATCGCATATGAAAATAAATGCGTAGAACTAAAGATTATGAAAGATGCAATAAGTATGTATCAGAATAGTTTTTTGAAAAAGGAAAAAGTATTGAAAGAAGAAAAACAAAAGCTGGTATGTATAATCGGCCGAGAAAAACTTTGTTTATATATTCACTAGTGGAATTCGCGAGAATTTCTTCGCGAAATTTCGCAACTAAGTTTGCGATATTAAAAAAACATGATTTGGAAGAAATAAGAAGTATTCGCGTAACTTCCTTCAGCTTGTGCTCTCCTATAATAATACCGTAAACTTTTAATTTAGGAGGAATTAAATTATCAAGTGTGGTCAGTAGAAAATTCATTATGCGAACAAGTATGGCAATTCTCTCACGAACATAATTTCTCTGATATTTTTAAATATTATCCCTTCGTTATGAAAACTGATCATTGCGCAAAGCAAAGGAACAATGATAAAGACGGTAGAATTAAATGCAGTAAATTTTAAAAATTAAAATTTAGGGAGATTTTTTTCATTAAAGAAAAAATATTTCTGTTAGACGTCGAAAAGAGTTTGGAAGTGACTGATCTCATAAATGAAATTGATACAATTAGAGCGGAGATATTTAGCTTTAATCGTAGGAAAAATGTCGAACAAGAGATGGAGAATGCTTTGATGAACTTATGGAAGTTACAATTAATTGCGGATGACATTACAGAATTACTGAGGTACGTTTACAACATTATAATTAATAATTATAATAATTTTGCGAAAATTGTTTTGATTCTAGGCTGATAAGTCCTTCAGAATATTCGTGCGAACCCGCGACAATATCAATACCAATATATGACGAAGTAATTTCTGATAGTGTAAACAAAATCAGACGGCACACGAGTGGTTCAGGTCGCAAAAGTATATATGCAATTATTTTAGAATAATTTTAACGTGATAGATTATATAAGATATTAAATCTACTGTAATATAAATTTTTTTTGCTATATTCATTTTATCAATATTGTTCCATTGATTTTTATAATATTATCGATGCATTATTTTTGCAATCGTTTCGCAGATTTGATAAACAAGAAAACACGTAGCAGTCAAAAGGAGTTGTCAGTAAAAAATAAATCGTGCCTGAAAAATGACACATCAAATTTTACGCCTACTAAACAAGTAACAATTGTGCCTCCTAAAATTTATCCTCAATTAGTTCTTAAAAAGAGTATTGTGCTTACTGCGAAAACAACGATGACGAATGTATCTACAGAAGTATGTACAAAATTATTTTCTTTCTGTTAATCACTTTTTGTACCCTGTAATAATAATAATAAGATATTTTAATAATATTACAGTTCACGTGCAGCGAGAAACTCCACAATTTCACTCCAAAGAAACGCAGTCAGATTTCTGTCAAATTTGAGCAGCATCGTCAACATGTAATTAATAATTATTAATTATAATTATGTATTTTTCACGTACGTAAATTCAAATATTAAAAATAATTAAGTTTTCATTATGAATTATATATTTGTTAAAAATTGCTTTTAGTTCATTAATACTAAGGCTCACTTAAGTAAGACTTAATTAAGCAACAATATAAAATATATTACTTTTAATTATATTACTTTGAAAATTATGTTTTACATTATATAAGAATAAATTTTAATAGTAATTTAAAGATTTTACTAAAAGTCAAAAGGAAATTGTGCAAGAAGCAGCAAAATGTAAATTTCGGGAAAATATTTCATAATATATTTGTATATTTAGAAATATTTTTATACAGCGTCTCTCTCGTATAATTACGTAATGTACACTGAATTACATTTAATATTACATTCTTGGAATTATATTACACATAACACAATATTTTGTGTGTTGCTCAATAGACTATTCGATAAGTGTTTATTATCTCAGAATAGCGTATTGTGCGTTTGCAACTGTTATGTAAATTTATCGCTTGCAAACCACGGGGACTATGTGCCGTCTATCGATTTATGTATTTTGCTTTACTTCTTTTTTTAAAACTGTTTAACAGTTTATCACAACGGATTGTATTGTATCACCGATTTTGTGGCAACTTACATGTGAATGGCTCCATGAATTTTCCACACGTGAAGACTTTCATTACAATATCTAGAGGCTAATTTGTTAAACGATCGCCACGTTATATTTAGATAATCCCGACAACATTAATCTCTTTAATTAACGAATAACACTCTTTAAAATTGCAGCCTTCGTACATAGGATATATTCGTATCTCTCTGTTACGGCTAAATTTTCCAGAGTTCATAATTAATCTTTCGTTAAATTAAAAATGCAATTCAAGATTTTAAAAGCTTGGATATTCTTTTTCTTTAAATTTAATTATTTTGATTTTTTAAATTTTATAATATATTGATATCGTGTGATTTTTAACATCTCATCTTGCAACAATAAATGAACTTAATAATTGAAATATTTAAAATAAGAGAAAGTATTAATATACATCCTTGTAACTCTAAATAATATATATAATACGAGCGCATAGATATAGTTAAAAAAAGAAATGCTATATATGTAGATGTATAAAACTCTATACTAATACTAAAATCCAAAGACTTCTAAAAAATATAATGCACGCAATGCATATTGTTCCTTACATAACATTACGTATAACACTAGGTAAATTATATATATATGATACCTCTTTAAAATAAATCTTTTTTCTAATACCGATAAACCGCTGACGTTTTTTGACGTCGATAAGACGTATTTCACTATTAATAGTTTCTGTAAGTGGGAGCCCATGGCGACCGTTACGCTGCAACCTTTATCCTATATAATACAATGAAAGGAATTTTCACTTTCAGATTTAATATTCGACATATTCATTAATCAGCAAGAACCTTTGCAAAATAGTTCTGTCGTACGTTGTGCACATTGTTAAATTTCACTAATTAATTTTTACAATATATTCTCCTTCACGACGTCTTCTCATTCGTGACAGATTACAAAGTAATAATCGATGCAAACGACGTGAAAACGAGAACGCTTTTGCTAATTATTTTTAATTTAAAATCTAACGACGTTAAAATCATCAATATAATCGTATGTACAATCTAATGAAGAAAATCTGTAAATTAATCTATTTTACACGCGATGCGATCACGACAATTCCTCAGCGACAAAGATTCTTACCGACTTTAAAACAGGAAGCCAGAGACAAATTTCACACAATATTTGCGAGGTGCGAGTACACACTCTCTGTAAAACAGATACGTACTGTCGTAGACACAAATAGATATATATATAAAGAGTATATATATATACACATATATATATGTATATATATATATATATACTCATTATATATTAAAGGGATTCGCAACGTATTACACATTAAACCTTAACACGGGGAGAAAAAATACTTTGAACGGAGAATTTGCTAAGTTCCATCTTCTGATTTAAATCCAAATGTCTTTGTACACGCGATTTACAATTCGCGCGGAATAACAAACAGATAATACAAAGAGAGAATGTATAGATAGCATAATTAATAAATTGTGTGAGACACGTTTAATGTGTAACAATAGAATTATGCTAAACCATAAATTACAACAGCAATATCAAACACTTTATAACATTAGAGATCGAAGAAAAATTAGGGGATGACATTTATAATTGCAAAATTGATTATCGAGCACTTTCGATTACATCGAAGAAAAAATCTGTATAGTTATAATTGCTGCATATATAATGAAAGATAGAAACATAAGATTCTCGTCACAAATAGAGACATAAAAAAGGAAGTACACAAGAATGATTGATAATTGATATTCAGGGGGAGCAATTTTAGTATTTGAATAAAGATTTTCTCGCCACAACCACACGATAGTTGGTTTTTTTAACAAGATACGCCTATCATTTATAAGATAATAGATTACTCTGATACCAAAGAAGCTTCTTTTTTTCTTTTTCGCAGAACTAACAATCTCAATTATGATATATAGAGATTTTTATAGTACCAGACATTAGTTAATCATTAGAATGTATTAATAATTATTATGTCAGGTGCGATTACTGAACAATCTAGCATTTGCAAACAATGCAGAGCAACATACATAATAAATCGTTTCGAAATTTTACAAATCTCTTTTGGCGAACATATTCTTTCTATTAGAAGAAAATATCAGAGAAATCTGACGATTCTGGATTTATGATTAAACACGTATTCGAAAGTAATTATTACAACTCAAAAATGATTACACAGAATACGATATTCGCATATTTAACGTTAAATGAGATTGTCTGATTCTGAGAAGAAGCAGTAATTTATATATATATATTTTTTTAATTAAATTAACTTATCATCTTATTATCCATAAAAAAATCATAATCTAAATCATCAGAATCCAAATCCTTGCGCGCGATACTTGTTATATTATATCTTAATTGAATTAAAATTTAATTAAATTAGACAGTTACACATAATGTTAAATGCGCAATAACAATATATAGAGACCCAATATTTAAGTAAGTCACAAGACATTGAAAACGATAGAACAAATTAGCTAATTGCATTCGCAAATAATGTGATATAGTCTAATTTATATGTATATGACTACACTATTTAACATATATAGAGAAATACATGTGTCTAACAACATATACACAAGCGAGAAGACTATTGAGAATGAAGAAATTGATAAGCCACAAAGATTCTAAAAAAACTCAAAACCTGTAGATTTATAGGCACATTGTTAAATGCGAGCCTGTTTATATATAGATATAATAATACTTATTTCATAATTATAATAATATATGTAACGCGCATATAAATATATTCATACATACATATATATATATATGTATATATATATGTATGTATGTATGTTATATATAATACATGTAACTTTACAATTACATTGGCACTATTTCTTTGTGCAGAGTTGAGAGCAGAACAACAACGTTGATATGAGAGAGAAATGAGATGTAGCAAGCAAAATCGATTGATTTTATGGAACTTAGCAAAATATAATCTCAAAAAAATGCTCAATATATGTCGCGTTCTCCATTTCTTCTTTTACGTTTACATTTGGCAGCGCAACCTTCTTTAATCTAATGAAAACGCACTCTGCAGTATAGAAAGCGTTAGGAATGTCTTGACATTCCAACTTAGACATTTTCGAATCATATCGTGTCCAGATTTATTATTCACTCATCATGACTGTTGGTTCTGAGACGAATTGTGAAATTTATAACGAATAATTTGATAACGGTGACATTAAGATAAAGTATAAAATTAACAGAGCGTACCAGAGAACTTTTTTCATCTCCTATTTGGTAATAATATTGCCAAATTCTGTTGAGAATTAACATGATTATTATGCATGAATATCTAGACACGATGTGTTTGCCTCGAAAATGCCAAACTCGGAAGGCATTCCTGACGCTGTGTATACAGTGGCTTCATTGCTTTAATTGTCGCACGAGATACATATTGTTACGTAAACGAAACAGAGAAAGATCCGCGTATCGTTCCTTTCTTTCCCTTTTGTACAATTACAAAATATCTTCACTGTATTATATATGTATGTGATATATATTTCTCTTCGTTCACTTTGCTGTTTCGTAAATTTCTTTTTTTAAACCGTTGAACTTGTTTAACGTACAGTCTCAAATATACATTTTACACATTCGAGTACTTTTCTCTTCCTGTACATTCATCTATATTTATCTAATTTGAACAAAGGATTATACTGTAAAATTTTGTGCTATTTTACTAAGAATTATATAAAGAAAAAGAAAAATAATCTTTATACATATGAAGCAACAGAGTGAGCAATATCGCACTAAAACTTTTAGATTTACTGTTATTGTGTAATTTGCAATAATTAGCGACAATTATGTACTTTATCAAGATACACGATGATGGAGCAATTATAAGATGAACTCCATGTGCAATTATTCCTGTAAAATAGTATAAAATTTTACAGTATAATCCGCATCTTTGTTTAAATCAGATAAATATAGATAAATATACAAGAAAAGAGAAAAGTACTCGAATGTATAAAATATAAATTTGAGACTGTACGTTACAGTTTAAGGAGATTTACGAAACAGCAAAATGAACAAAGAAAAATATTATATATAATGACAGTAAAGATATTTTGTAATTTTGTACAAAAGGGAATAATTGATTCATCATCGTGAATCTCGATAAAATACATAATTGTCGCTAATTATTGCAAATTATATAATAAAAGTAAATTTAAAAATTTTAATGCAATATCGAACACATTCTGTTGTTTCATATGTACAGAGATTATTTTTTTCTCCTTCCTTATGTAATTCTTACTTTTACAAACGTAGTAGAGTGTATTTTTCATTTCATGCTTAAATTTATTGGCATAAATAAAAATCACTAATATCTTCGCTCTTCGGTACGAACTGTTGAATTAGATAAATATAGCTATAATTTTTTTTTTATATTTCAGAAGAGTGTGACTTCCCGTAGAAGGATCTTAGTGTATTTTGTACCTCATAAGGTGACATACACATCGACGAAAAAATGAGAAAAAAATATACGCGTATATAACATCAGAATGTGTGTATGGAAACTTATGTGTACCGACGTTCGTTTTGTGTGCACGTTATATTCACAACTTTTCAATTTAATATTTTAATAAAATATCTTTTTTTCTCGCTTACAATATATACGAAGTACGTTTCAACCTTTTAGTACAACAAACAATGCCGTTGATGTCGATTCTTAACACGTCTTTTTCTATCATTTCTAAATTAAAGATCTTGTCTCACTTGTTTGTACTTATGTAGTAGATAGGACGTTTATATTGTATTCTTCCATAATGATACGCTGTTGCACAATTTTCTTATATATACAATTTTGTATATATGTATGTATATATATAAATATGTTATAATTACAATTTAAAAAAATTTGTGTAAGCTACGTTTAATTGACGAATTTTGCCAATAAATAAAATGCAGGCTATATTGAGCTATATTGTACTAAGCTTTAAAAAGTAATTGCAATATATACTTAATTAGTTCTTACGAGAATTATATTGTTATCTGTTTTATAAAATGCTTCTTCTCTATCATAATTAACATAAGATTTAATTTACAATTGTTTTAATTATAAGCAATATTTACAAAATGGGAGTTTGCATATATTTTTCACAATCAAATTAATAAAAAATAAAACAATTGCATCATGTTTTTAGAACAAACTTAACAAATTAATATAATTTAGAAATCTCATGTTTCACGTATATAAAGAAAAGAGAAGCAACTTATTGCATTGTATAAAAACATACTGTGGACAGCGTATATAATTTCTTTAAAAACTATTAATTGAAATATACTATCATACACACAGTATTGAATTATATCTCTCGATAAAGCACATAAACATAATGATAAACTAAGAAAGACACCTATATATAAATATAGTTTATATAATCTTTTTGAATTTACATTAATAAAGTTATTTTGATCTTTAAAAATCTCGTTGAAATTGCACAAAAAGACTATTCTATATACATTTCTCTCCCATTTGCAAGAACAATATTCAACAGCACCAATTTGACATTACACTTAATTCGTCTTTTGCACTTGAAAAGAAATATCCTTTTGACACTGAAGAAACAAAGCAATCTAATTCGTTTTATACAGTGTATCTCAGTTAATGTTTACACGTTTCTCCTTAAAGTGAGATCATTAGAGTGAGAATTTAAGTTCGACAGATATCTCCATACTACAAATATATCTTTTCCTCCTTCAAACAATTTCTTTCGCGACGTGCTGCTTCTCTCTCTCTCTCTCTTTCGTGATTAAGAATCGACATCAGTGTGACTCAGCGGCGCGCGAAAACACGCGACCTTAATTAATCTGTTACATGGACCGATAAGGTCCCTGCATCTTAAGAAATTGGATCACCAGCGACGGTCCACCGGCCACTATCTCCGCCGGTATCTGCGACAATGGACAATTCTCAATTGACATAATACTGAGATTCGTGCACAACGCCAGCTCGAACGGTAGATTGTGCAGATTCGCGTTGTCGTTGATGTAGAGCGACTCCAGATTCTCCAGAGTGCCGATCTCCTCCGGCAGATAATTCAGGTTGTTCTCCCCCACGCTGAGATACGTGAGATTCGTCAGGTGGCCGATTGCGCGCGGCAACGAGACGACCTGATTCGATTGCAGGATCAACTTCTGGAGCTCGCGCAGGAAACCGATCTCGTTTGGCAACGAGTCGATTCGATTCTCCTCCAGATCCAGCACCCGCAACTTACGCAAATTCGCTATAGTGGCCGGAATACGCTTCAGCAGATTGTTGGAGAGTATCAGTATCTCCAGACTCTGCAGGCACTGTATGTCGTCCGGGATCTTCATCAGCTGATTCGTACCGAGATTCAGCTCGACCATATTTACCCACGTGCCGATGTCTAACGGTAGAGCGGTCAGCTGATTCTCCTTCATGTTCAGCTTCGTGAGGTTCTTGGCTCGCGAGAAGATACCGTAGGGTATCTTGTCGATCTGATTATGTTCCAGATTGATGGAATAGACGTTTGTGAATTGGGACGGTCCGCCTGACGGATACGCGGTGAAGTTGTTCCTGGACAACGTGATCGTCGTCAAATCCGACAAGCTGGACAGTAGACCATCCGGCAGCTGCGACACCTGATTGCCCTCCACGCTGAACTCGTCCATCATCTTGCAGTTCGCCAACGACTTCGGGATGCTCGACAATCTATTGTATCGGAGACCCAATCTCGTCAGCGACACCAGATTGCCGATCGTCTCCGGTATGTCCAGGAGCTCGTTGTGCTGTAGATCTAACGTGGATAACTGCACGCACTTGCCAATCTCCTCGGGCAGGTGCTCCAGATGATTGTGCGAAACGTCAAACGTAATGAGATTGACGAGTTCGCCCACACCCGCGGGCAGTTCCTTGATCTTGTTCTCTCGCAGGCTCAACATGGTAAGATTCGTCAGATTTCGTATATTATCGCTGACATATCTGACACGATTGAAGCGCAGGAACAACGTGGTGAGGGACGTGAGCTTGTACACGACGTCCGGTATCTCGTTCAGCTTGTTGTGCCTGAGATCCAGGACCCGCAGAGACTTGAGATTCTCCAGAGTGTTGGGCAGACTGGTGAGCGAGTTCTCGCTCATCGCCAGGGTCTCCAGATTCGCCAGGCAACCGATCTCAGGCGGCAGAGTCGCCAGTTTGTTCCCGTAGATGTAGAACTCCCTCAGATGCGTCAACTCCCTCACGGAACTCGGTAGATTCGTGATGCTGGCCTTGCTGAGATCCAGCCGCTTCACGCATTCGTCCCTGCAACGTACAAACTCCTTGGACACGTCCAACTCCGCCTGGATCGGTTTGCTCTTCTTCGTCGTAGGTTTCGGTTTATTCGACTCCGGATGCTTCACCATGACGGTCTTCTTGGTGTCGGGTTGACCGCCGCCGCCGCCGCCACCACCAAGGGAAGTGGTTGACAGCTTCTTCTCCTTATTACTCGCGTGCTCCTTATTGTCGCGCAGCACCTCCATGTCCTCGGGCATGTCGCCGCCGGCCGTGCAGGTGGTCAACCCGCAGCCCTCCAGGTACTCGGGTATATCCTGCTCCTTCATGTAAAAACTCGGTAGACTGTCGTCCCCGAGACTCGTCGCGCGGTCGCGCTTCGCGTTCGACAGACACACCGTCGATATGTTACCCACGCCCGTCCAGTATTTGCACGACTTTTTCATAACCTAGCGAGCCCCCCCTCGCGTACCCCGCCCCGCCCCCCCCTCGACAAAACCACGACGACGACGACGACGTGTACGAGCGCGTACGAGAGAGAAAGGCGAGGTTCGCACACCCGCACGCATGTACGCGACCCCACGCATGTACGTCCTTCCCGCCCGACCAACGTGATCTCGATGTCGAGGATGATGCGCGGTGACCGTGCCCTTTATTATTGCGACATCGTTATCTCGTACATACTGTGCGTACGCGCGTCCGTATAAAATTAACGCTCGACCGTGATTATTGACATTATCGATGTAGAACTGGCTCTGTGTGCGCTTCGTACTCGCGTGCGCACGGCGCAAGCGCGAACTGACTAAAGCCCCGTATTCCGGATTAACGTGTATTGAGAATTGCGTTTGAAGAAAAAAATATTACATTTTGTCTAATATTATATTTTTATATTATATAATATTATTTTATATCATTTTATGTTATATTATTTTTACATTATTTTTGTTTAATATTATATTTCGTTATCTCGACAAAAATGTCGACCTAAGGTCGAAACTAAAGTCCCTAGAAAGCGCGCTCTCCTATTGGAGATCGAAACGTCATACGCGGTGCGAGTTTCCCATCATGCGTACGCATACATCGTGCTCCTGGAAATCAACCGAAAGGAAAAACGAAGAGAGAGAGAGAGAGAGGGAGCGAACAGAGAAGACGGCGAGAGACGGATTGTTCAATGTTCAGCCGGCAGAGACACAGAGAGGAGTCGCTAGGTCGCTACGCGTAGCGAGCGGCGGCCATATTGTGCCAGCGCAGTGTTTGTTTTGTCGAAGGTGCGGAAGAGCTGCGCGTTGGCCGTGCGAGATCCCGTCCCCGTCGTCGGGCGAGAAGAAACCCCCGTTTGAAGGGCCTGATTTTTATCAATCCGCCGCGCGTTGAAATACTCTCGCGTCCCACGTAGCCGTCGCTCTCTGCGCCAGACCGTCGCGCCGCTCCCCTTTATCCCCGTTGGCTCTCCCCCTCGCGTCTTATCCCCTTATCCCCGCCCTCCCTCTCTTCACCCCTCCCCCGGGGCCGCGGCCCCGAACGCTGGGTGTCAGTCGTAGACGGCACGCAGTGAGCCCGAGAACACCGCGCCACCACCGCCGTCAGCAGTAGCACCATGGCGTGCGCCACACTGAAGAGGTCCTTGGAGTTCGACCCGGTGCACAGCCATGGTCGGCCCAGCAAGCGACGGAGGTGCATGCCCATGTCGTGCGCGTCACCCGGGACGTCCACGTCGTCGCCGCGGGGCGGATCGCTGCCGCAGAAGTCGTCGCCGTTCGGCGAGATAGCCAGCAAATTGACGCCTGGTAATTACCACTGCAGGCTGCGGCCATTTTTCCCCCCTCGCTCTCTCTCTCTGTCTCTCTTTCTTTTTCTCTATCTCTTTCTCTCTCTCTTTGTCGCTCTTATCGGCGTTTCTCCGTGTTTATCTCCGTCTCGCTTTCTCTCCCTCTCCCTCTCGCTCTCTCTTTCTCTCCCTCTCGCTCGCTGTCCCTTGTACGTATTTTCTTGCGTACAGGGCGGAAGGGTGACGGAGCGAGGGAAGGAAAAAATGAGAGAGAGAGAGAGAGAGAGAGAGAGGGAGAGAGAGGTAGCGAGAGGTAGCGAGCAGGGGCGGTTGAAAGCTCTAGCGATTTAAAACCCGTATTCGAGGACTCCTTGCGAAGTGAAGGGGGCGGCACGCGTAAATCATATGGTAATGTATTAACGGACGCGCTCGGGGATTCGGGTTTACGTTCCATTCTTCTTGTTTTTTTTTCTGCAATGTAAAAGGAAGAGCGCAAAGGTACGCCCAGAAATAATGTATTTTCTATCTTTCTGCACGTGATAAGACGCCTATGATGATACATAGTAACACATGACACAAAAAGATTGTTACCTAAATATGTATATATATGTTGGAAATGATATTTCACTTTTTGAAGGAAAATCATCGTTGACATTGTCAGCTGAGATGCCTGAAATATGTTTGGATGATTAATAAGTATATTTGGATTGAAAGATAGACAATTGAATATTATTCAGATATATATTTTGCAGCTTGAATTTTAAGTAAAAATGTAAACAAAAAAATTAAAAACTCACCTATAGAATATATAAAGAGTACAAGAACTAAGATGAAGAAATAGGAACAAATGAAAAAAAAATAAATAAATATTAGAGAATACACAACCTTGGAATTGAATGTAAAATAGACAAGCTAAAACAAGTAATAAATTGGTAAAACAGCAATAATCAAAGTAGATATCACAAATTGTTATAGAAAGGAAAAAAAAATTATAAGGAAAAGAAAAACTGCTTTTATAGAAAATTATGCATATAATTATGTTATATCTCAAATCTCTCAATTTTATTATGCAGCATATATGATATGTGTGTGTATATATCTTAATAATATAACTATTATTCTATTTAAATAATAAATTGATTGAGATATTTAAATATCCGAAATTGAATATTTAAATAATACATAATGTTCGAATAAACCAGGAATATTTAAGAAAAAAATTGAAATGTTACATAAATTTATGTTATAATTGTTATTTCATATATGTGATTTTTTATATTATATTAATATTACTTATGTAAAATTATATTAAGAATTATATAATTTTAATAGAATAATGCAAGGAGTGAAAGAATAATTTTAAAATTCTATTAGAAAACTTGCCATATCTAGTATAAATATTGTGTGTATATATGTGTATGAAATATATATATATTTTATTTTACAACAATGTTATTGTATATTCTTATACAGAAAAAATGGCTGCCAACATCAGAGAAGAAATTCGCAGATTGCAACGGCGTAAGCAATTACACTTTCATCCTCAGACTAACGGTGGCGATTCATCAGATATGGAAGGGCCTTCCAGTCCTTCTGGCTCTTCTTCGACTCCTTTTAGTCATAGCTCTAGTGGAAAGGAAAAACCCCTATTCACATTTAGACAGGTAGAGTTCTTCGATTAGTTACGTTATCCAACAGAAAAGATTTACTTTTTAAAATGTAATATTTTATATAGATAAATATTTACTACTATAGTAGGTAAGTATTGGTTTGTAGATCTACCTATAAGAATGGTTTTATAGGTTGGCTTGATCTGCGAGCGAATGCTCAAGGAGCAAGAAACGCAAATCCGAGAAGAATATGATCAGATCTTACATTTAAAACTGTCCGAACAGTACGACGCTTTTGTCAAATTCACATATGATCAGATACAAAAGAGATTCGAGTCTGCGGCTGCACCGAGTTGTAAGTATTTATTCTTAGAATAACGTTTGCACGTTTGTTGATGCTTTTTATTCTTCATATATTACAATTTGCAATTTTTTTATTCTCAGATCTATCATAAGAAAAGAGTCTTATTTATAAGGAGATATTTCTGTGAAGAACATTAGGTAAGTTTTGTAGGTGGTTTTTTTTTTCTTCTTTTCTTAGGAAAAGCATGAAATCTCAAATTAATGAGATATTATAAAGAAGAAATCAATTTAAAAATTTTTTATATTTTCTTGTGTTCACAGATTTCTACTGTGTGAGACAAATTTTGCTTGAGCCGAGATTCGCAGTATCGCCTTGCTGCGAAAATCATCTCTAAAAGAATAAGAAACGATGTTTTTATCAAAATGTCGGATGGAAAGGAAAGGGCTAAAAAAAAAACGGAAGAAAAAAATAATAATTAATGACGTAAGTTCATAGAGGGAAAAAAAAAGAAGAATTACGTCGAATTACAAACTACGAAAATTTACTATGTATACTTTCGAGACTAACATATTTGTACTGTTCAACATTAGAAATGCGCTGGTATCAGGGAACTGATTCTACTTATGTACAAATGTTATTACGGTTAAAAATATGATACATGTGCAGTGTAAAGCTTGATATCCAGCTGAAAGAGGGAAAGAGACAGAGAGCCGAGAGATTTTTCTCCTAGCTTGTCACACAAATATATTTTTCTCTTAGCTCGTTTGGAAAGAGAGGTTATAAAACGCGGACAGAAATTCTTGAGATTTCGTACACGTATAGATAGAGCATTGTGTTGAATGCTAAGTGATGTATTCCATATAATTTTTTGTTTACTCATCTTGCTATGATAATTTAGATATTGCTCAAGTATATATGACAAACAATGCTCTAAGTATCTTTTAATGCAAACGTGTATCATGCATTTCGCGAATTTCGAGGCAGGAGATAATGTTCGTGATTAAAAGGATTGCCTTTCCCGAGCTCTAACTGCTCTGCGAGAAGCGAGATAACGTTTAGAATTCAATGTATGATTGCGTAAATTAAATAGTTCTATGAATTATTTGTAAACTGAAATCTATATGTGGAAGATACATTAGCATAACTTGTTAAATGGATAGTAAATTTATTTCGATTGGTTTGTAAGTTGTAATGAACTCGCGTCGAGAAGGTTCTAAAATTTTTTGTTTGACTAGAAAATTTGCCATTCTATGTAAAGATACGATTATAAAATTGTAAAACTTAATATTTTGCAGTTATTTTTATTGCAGTTGTTATATTTGTGTTTCACCCTTTATTGAAAATTTTTATGAGAGAAAAAAAATAAGGAAGACGATCTCATTTAAGATATAAACGTTTACAAGAGCCGTAAAAGTGTCGGATTAATATTGTAGACTATATAGTAGGCATTGTATGAAGGCATTGTGAAGCATAAGTATTTGGAATAAAGATTTTATAAAATCTTGTCACATACAGTATTTCTGTTCCCTGGTAGCAACGAATTTCTGTGTAGTTGTAATAAAAAAAAAAGTGCTGAATAATATAATTATATACCATACTCTTTAACTGTGCCTATTATTATATAAAAATATTTATCACGATTATTATTAGTACTGTTATTATTTACTGTTATCGTCATTTCGTAAAGACATTTTTTTTCTTAGTATACAGTGAGATTCTTATTACATTGCAATAATGAATTCTTCGGGTAAATTTTTTTTTTTTTTTTTTTTTTTTATTTGAGAAAAATATGGTCTTGCGATCCTTGGTGGCTGCATGCATTTTGGCGAAAATTTTTGTTTCGCCAAAAAGAAGAAAAGAAATTATAGGACATCAAGGGGAACTCTCGGGCAAGAGAGTTCTAGAATCTAAGCACAATATAAAATAATTTTCGACCGCGATTATACTTCTTACGGTCGGAATTATCGAGTAAATGACATCTCATACGATTTCGAGGGGCATTCGAATTACTACTGCCTTTTTTATATTGCGCAAAAGAAAAGAAAGAAAGTGTTTCTCAGTTACCATGATATTTTTAGGAGCATCGTACGTCGATGGTGCTCGTGCTCATACACACATAATACACATGCATACGCATATACATAAATGACACATAGAAAAAAAAAACATATATGTTACATCGATTGTCTATAAATTACTGAATGTGAGAAAACGAAAAAGAAAATTACAAAGAAATATAAGCGGGTTTTTAATTGTTAACACGCTAAGTAATATCTATTTGAAGCTCGCGATAGGTACTGTTATCATTAAGGAAACTCGTAGAGACACACAAGCGATCGTGTGAAATTTCAGGGGATTTTATTTCGATTACAAGAGATACCTCCGTATTATATTGTATAAACATTCTATTATCGAAATAAAGATAAACTTAAGACTGAACAAAAAAAAAGGAGTTTTCTTATTTCCATTGAGTAAAAAGTTATATATACATATGTGTATGTATATATATATGTACATATATATATATATACATACATATATATATATATATGTATGTATATATATATATACATTTACTTACGTTTTACAGGAGAATGTCTCCTACATAGAGATACACTTTGTACCAAATATTATATTGCAATATTAATATGTTATTAAAATATTAATGTGTTATTAAAATATTCATGACTTATTGGGCGATAACTTATAGCGATCGCACATCGATTCTTTCTGCGTAATAACTCGCAATCCTCTTAAATCAGTTCTATAACGAAGTAATCTCGTTAATATAGTACGGCTTCAGAGCGAGAGAAGAAGCCCCAGCGAGACTATATGAGGCTCTACTCTTGGTACTCGAGACGTGTCACTTCTGGGCGGGAAACAAATTTCTCTGCTAAATCACTCGTTCGTTTAAAAAAAAAAAAAATAGGAAACAAGATGTTTCCTCTATTGTTTTTGGCCTACATTGTAGCCATTAAAGTATTCAAGAAGACCACCCCTAATGGTGAGTTTACTCAACTGTCAAGTCTCTTCTTTGAAATCTTATTCTTCTCAAGCACTTAATAATGTTACGTGAAAATATTTTATGCAGGCAAAGTTACGGTATATCTGGGCAAGAGAGACTTCATCGACCATCTAGATCACATTGATCCCATCGACGGCGTTATCGTCGTGGAGAATGACTACCTTCAGGGGCGCAAAATTTTTGGTCAGGTGAATAAAATTCTAACTTATTGTTAGTACATATATATATACATATATATATATATATATATATATATATATATATATATATATATATATATATATATATATATGATACATATTCCTATAAGATCATATTCTCATATAATTTCTGAAACATATCCAAAACTTTTTCTCGTTAATAAATAACATTGTAACATTGTATCACATATATTTAGGTCTCGACAACCTACCGATATGGCCGCGAAGAGGACGAAGTTATGGGAGTCAAGTTCAGCAAAGAGCTGGTGTTGTGTCGCGATCAAATAGTACCATCGAAGAAAGAGAAGCAGGAGACCACATCGATTCAGGAGCGTTTGTTGAAGCGTTTGGATTCGAACGCATATCCGTTCACATTCCAATTTCCGCAGACGGCTCCATGTTCGGTCACCCTTCAACCCGGCGACGACGATCAGGGAAAACCTTTGGGAGTCGAATATGTTGTGAAAGTATACGTTGGAGACAACGAAGAGGACAAGGTATCGAAATAAGGGAAAAGTAAATATTCGATTATAAGAAGTCACAAAATAAATGCACAATAGAAAGAAGTTAAAAGCAAATTAATATGCTTGCAGCAATAATATGTATTTATAAAATTTTTAAATAGAATTTCTGCAAAAACGCGCGTTTTTTTACTTTTTTTCAGGGACACAAAAGGTCCTCCGTAGCGTTAGCCATCAAGAAACTACAATTCGCCCCGCCGACGCGAGGTCGCCGACTTCCCAGCTCTTTGATATCCAAGGGATTCACCTTCTCCCAAGGTAAATTGAACTTGGAAGTCACACTGGACAGAGAGATTTATTACCACGGCGAGAAAGTTGCGGCGAACGTCACAGTCACAAACAATTCCCGAAAAGCGGTGAAAAACATCAAGGTGAATATGAAATTAAATCGAATAAATCTCAGACATCCCAGTATTTTACCGCTATCGTCCTTTCCTTTCCGCAGTTGTACGTGGTTCAACATTGCGAGGTGACCATGGTGAATGCCCAATTTTCGCGACACGTGGCTAGCTTGGAGACTCGCGAGGGTTGTCCGGTCACACCGGGCGCATCCTTCACGAAACAGTTCTATCTTGTGCCTTTGGCCAGCAGCAACAAGGACCGTCGTGGCATCGCTCTCGACGGACATCTCAAAGTGCGTAAAGTAACAAGTTGTGCAACAGCGTTAAGATGCTGAAATATATAAAAGATTATATAATGCATATTTTTTTGTAACAATATTTTATATATATATATATATATATATGTATGTAATCTACAGTAACATACTTGAAAATATTTTCACATTTATGGCAATCCATTTTGACTCTATCGTTCAGGATGACGACGTAAATTTGGCATCCTCGACTCTGGTCGCCGAAGGCAAGTGCCCGACTGAAGCCTTGGGTATCGTGATTTCTTATTCTGTCCGAGTCAAGCTGAACTGCGGTACCCTGGGTGGCGAGCTGGTCACTGATGTTCCATTCAAACTGATGCATCCGGCTCCTGGTACGTAGCTTACATTATTTTAACACATCTGCATACTGTAATTATTCGCACACACACATATAAACATTTTTAATTTAACTAAAAAATTTTCATTTTCATTTTTAAATTAACACACATATATACACACGTAAAAGATTTAATTTAAAGTTTAAATTATAAGATTACATTTCTTAGTTTATAGATTCATTCAAGCGAGTTTTTCTTTTATGCAGGCACCATTGACAGAGAAAAGGCCATGCTAAAGAAGAGCAAGAGCATCGAGAGGGCACGATACGAGAACTCTTGCTATGCTAACGATGACGATGATAATATCGTATTCGAAGACTTTGCTCGTTTGCGTTTAAACGAACCAGAGTAAACCAAAGATCGGCGCTTCTTCTCGTGACCGGTTATTCAAAAGAATCCGGAGCTTTCTGCTCATAGTGAATTATTTTCTTTATATTCAAGTAGCAATATTAAAATTGAAACAAATTATTATAAATAGGTAAAAAACCCCATCTTAAAAAATTCAATTATTTTATACAAAATTGATTTAAATTTTTTTTTGGATTCTTTTGATATGTGGTTTTTAATGAACGAGCTATATTAAATAAATGTAGGTGAAGAAACATTATTAATTGTATTATGGAATTGTTACTGAGAAGAAAAAATAACAAGAAAATACAAAAAAAAGCGAAAAGATAACTAATTAATAAAAATCATCTCGGAATTTCTGTGCGATGGTGGTGGTCGGACAGAAATTCACTGCGAGAACAAAAAAAAGAAGATATCAAGTAAGCTTAATGAATAATTCGTGTTTGGTTCAGTTTGAAAATTTCCCGTTTTACCAGAAGTGACATGGTATATTATTCGTCTTAATTATTTTCTTATGTTTTGAGTATTCCCCCCTCCCCACTCAATTACTAAAAAACAGTAACAGTATGTAACAGTATTGTTCAGTTATGATTACATTAGAAAATATATAATTGTAAAAACGCACTTTTTTATCTTCTCTTTTCATGTCAATTAATCCTTCAGATGCAAAAAATATAGCAAATATATACATCTGCTATATTTATCAATATATAGAATACGCAAACTGATCCATCAGAGTTGTTACATCACAATGAAAAGACTACTATACTATATTTTCAAAAATTATACATTTTACGATTATATAAAAAATATTACAGGGAACAACGAGAGAGAGATATCAAATCAATATCAGTCTTATATAGAGCATTTATCATGAAAATGCTCGTTGTTCTTTGTCTAATCGTACATATGTGAATAATATTCCTGATACGTCTGGATGTAAGCTTCCTTCTCTATTGGTGTCATTTCTGCGATTAGGGTATCAGTAACATCAGTGATCGCAACAGTTTTGCCATCAACACTAACGGTTGGTACAAGCTCATCGTCCTCGGAATCCATCATCTCCACTTCACCTGCAAATCAATACGACAGTCGTAAAATTCAAACACAGATTAACTGTCAATAATTTATCGCTCCGCATTTCGAGGTTTTCCATTTTATCTCCTTACATTTGAATGATTACAATTATCCTAATATTGAAGTTTCTGTTATTTAATCAATTTTTCATACCAGTATCAACAGTTTGCATTTCCATATCTTCTTCATTATCGCTACTGTCGCTGGATTCCTGTGGAAGCGCTGCTTTAATGGATGCCGCGGAATTAGTGCCGCCCTTCTTCTCGTGAGCCAACAACACCGACATGATATCTTCGCCCTGCTTATTATTCGTCGTAGTTGCGTTCGTGGCAGTGGCTGCAGCTTTGTCCAAGATACTTTCTTGTGTGCTCACGCCGTCAGGCTATGAGACAATTACGCGAGTCAAGACACAGAATATATATATAACAAAATATACATATAATAAAAAACAATATACACATACATACATACATACATACATATATATACATATATATATACACACAATACATACATATATACATATATATATATATAACAAAATAATATACCTGTGAACCATCGGAATTGATAACTGTGCTTTCCATCATCCATATAGGTCTCTCCTTTCTGTGATTTGCCGCATTGTCATCTGGAGACTCGTCTCCGATAGTAACATCCACTCTAGTCTCTTCCACCATAAAACCTGACATTTTAGTAGCTTCACCCGACCATTGTTCACTAGGTGCTCTAAGACTACTCGGTTTTCTCGTGTCAATACTATAGAATATAATATCGTTTAAACAGATTGGAAATTTTTAATATACATAGATGTATTTTCAAAAACACTTACCCTCGAATAATATTGATGTCAACAGGCTCTGGTTCTAATATCTCAGGCGCCAATTTGATTCCTTCTACTTCCCTCAATAGTATATACAATGGTTCCAATTGTTCATTGAATTTTGCTAATAATAATCTGGAATCTTTCTTTGGAAGAGCAGATTGATCTTCTTCTACTATCTCCCGACAATATGTACACCTAAATTCATCAGTTCTCACGTCGTAAAGTTGATCAGCCTATACAAGAGTTTAATGCAGTTTCATCTGTTATAATAATTGCCTTAGATTAATATTATAACAATACAATAGTATTATAACATATAAATATTATAACATTAATTTCATATGTTATATGTATAATTTGTTATATTATATTATTATTATAAAAATTACACATATAACATATTTTGATTATGTTATTTTATTGTAATATAAAAATGTAGCAATAAAATAGAATTTAATTCTAATTCTTAAGATTCTTAACTTATATATCGCATTGTCATACTTACTTCAAGATCTGTAAATGTTTTTAAACAACTTGGACACTTAAAGCTAGCCCTACTGGTTGCATCTCTCTCTTCGGTTTCCATTCTTTTCCTCATTAAGTCGAGTTTATACTTTACTACATTTACAAACGTCTAAAATAAAGATATAAATTTTCATTAACTAATACAATTTCATTAGTCTCATTAATTCCTATACATTTACTGTCGAATTAAAGAAAATCACAATTATTCGTACTTTATAATTAATAAAGTAGTAGTTAACTTTCTGTGCCTTGCCATCCGATCCTGTTTCCATCTTTAACCTCACTTGTATAAATTTATCATTTCGTAACGTTGATATCCTGGCTCTCAACATTTTGCGTTCAAACTTCAGCAATTCACAAATGTCATCTTCTTTCATGCCTGTACAAGTGTGCAATCTCTTTTACATTAATATAATTATTTTGATTGTAGAATTTTCCATAACAGAGTGTAGGAATCACTTACACGGATTCCTAACCAGCATATCCACAATTAAAGCATCCTCTATTGTATAAAATCCACGCACAACAAGACGCGCCAGTTGTTTCAAACTACTAGGCACCTCAGTCACCAGCCTCTCCTCAGCACTCATGTTTCACTCATGTATTTGACATATGCAAGTAACGATAAATAAAATTATACGTAACTGCGCGCGAGCAAGAACCGCCAAAGATGCCGAAGACTGAAGTTGAAGTAAAGGCCTTCACACATAGAATTCCGTAGCGACGTAAGACGTAATCGTAAGCAAATCGACCAATCACAATCGAGACGTAAGGCCAGTATCGTAAGCGGTAGCAAATCAAACACGTTGATTCTCTTACTGCTTACGTTTTACTGCTTAAGTTTTTTTATGTGTGAAGGCCTTAATTGCGCTGAATCGAGAGCGTCTGCTAACAGTTGCGTTACTGCGCATGCGCATACGATTTTCTCTCCCCGATGGCAGAGCCCTCTGTATTTTTTGCTTGACTTATTAAGTGACCTGTCACCTCTCTGCTGTCACATACATATATAACTGTGTCAAGACTGTTTCCTCAAGACTTGATCAACCTATTTTTAGCCGTATAGGACTTTTACCTGATGCCATTAAATTCAAGGAAGAAGAAGAAGACTTAAAATTGTGCTTTCATCAAAACCTGTTGCACTTGTATCATTCGTAAGTATATATATAAATAAGTGTATATGTATATATACAAATTCATTACATTGTTAATATTCTCTAATCGAGATCAAAGATTCCATATTTTTATTTTCAATATTCTCTGCTTGTGGCATTAATTATCGCAAAGTCATGTTCATCCAGACAGTCAAATTTGTCAAGAACAGATTTTGCATATAATTCATGCTAAAATGATAAAGAATATGCTTTTTATAATTAATCAACTGTGTAAATTATTTATTTTATTATAATTTTTTCAATTTTATATTAATCAAGTAATATATTTGTTAATACACACATATACATATGTATGTATATATGAATATGTATATATATTTATTCAGCACATTACATTAAAAACTTCAAGTTATAGAATAAGTGCATTTTATTTAGTGCATTTTATTTAGTTTTTTTTCTTTGGTTTTATTCTTTCTCTAGAAAAAATATTTAGTTTTTCGCTCAAACATGACTTTAAAGTTATATTATGATTTGCTCTCGCAACCATCAAGAGCACTATACATATTTCTCAAAATATGTGATATACCATTTGAGCAGAAGATTGTAAACTTGAAAAATCTCGAGCAATATAGTCCAGAGTTTGAACAGATTAATCCATTCAAGAAAGTCCCTGTTATAGAACACAATGGTTTCAAACTTATTGAAAGGTATTATTTTTTTTCTAAAAAATAAATATTAAATTTTTGTTTTAATTGTTCTAATTATCTTTAACTGTTCTTTAGTATAGGGATTGCACGATACATATGTAGAGAATTTAAGGTGGATGATCACTGGTATCCATCTGATTCAAAACATCAAGCAAAAGTTGATGAATATCTCGAATGGCAACATCTCAATACAAGATTACATTGTGCATCATATTTCTTATTGACGGTAATGCATTACCAATGTTGCATACTTTCTTTATGTATCTGCTGCATAAAAATATGTCTAAAAATTCTTTTTATTCTATTCTTTATATTCTAGTTTCTTAATCCACTTATGCAAAATAAACCGGCAAAGCCAGAAAAAGTGGCTGTATTTGAAAAGCGTATGAGTGATTGTCTTGACATTATCGAAAACGTATGGCTAAAAGATAAGCAATTCTTAGTTGGAAACACAATCAGTGTGGCTGACATATTCTGTGCTTGCGAACTGGAGCAACCACGTAAGTTATATACATTTTTGCTTCTCCTTAGGCATTATAAGGCATTGTAGTTTGATCACAATTTTAATAACAAGAAATTCTTTTTATAGGTATGGCTGGTTACGATCCGAAAAAGGGAAGACCGAATCTGACTGCTTGGATGGAAAAGGTTGTTGAAGCAACAAGTCCATATTATCAAGAAGCTCATCAGTTTTTAAATCAAATTACTGAAGCCAAACCAAGTCAAAGCTTCAATTTTAAGCTTTAATTTTAAAAACAGCAACACTTGTACATCACTTGTTTTAATTGGCAGATGGTAACATTTAATACTTTTTGTTGATACTTTTATATTGAATAAATATTAAGATTTATACGTGTTATATTAAGGAATAAGTAACTTACATGTCACTTGTTTTTTATTCGTTTATTTGCATCCATTTAAACAAATGTGGTGCTGCAATTTCTTTACAAATTTTTATAAAAGTATAAAAACTTGGTTATGGTTTTACATATGTAACAATTAGAAAGCATTGAAACAAACATATGCTAGGCGTTATTTTTTTAAAAAGATACACGACTTTTTTAAGTATATATTCTTGAAAATAATAACAATAAATATAATTTTACTAGCTCTCTTCTCTCTCTTGGTGGCACACCATATATTTCCAATAATAATTTGATTTATTTTTCAAGTTACTGACTTTTAGCAGTAAATCTGATTTCTCATTATAGCCACATTAGATTACGACGTCGAAAGTTAAAGAAATTATGTAAATCTTTGCCTTATGCTATACAGCAAAATAAATTAATTTTTCCACAGATCACATTATTCACGCTTAATAGTATAAGCTGATAAAATATGTAACAACCAATTGATTTTTTATGTATATCACAAAGAAAAAAATTATGTCTCGCTTTGAATGTTATGATCCAACGTGGCTACAATGCGAGAGATTCTCTAGGAATCTTAATAAAATAAGATTCCAAACAAGTCACTATGCATATAAGGTACATGAGAGGTAGCACGTTCGTAACATTTGTTACAACACGTAATATTTATATATATTGACGCGCGTATATACTTTTCGCATTATATAATTATTGCACAATACATATGCCATTTACCATTTAATAGTAAGATATAGTGTGCTGAACTCTCTCTCTCTCTCTTTCTCTTTCTTTGTATGTTCATAATTTACAAAACAGAACATTAAACTGTGCATAAAGCACCATTAAAATTACAATAAGCGTTTGTATTACAACCAGGCACACTTTATCACATTTGTGGTGTAAAATCTGATGCGATTGCAAGACAGAATACTCTTGCACATTCGTTATAATATTTATAATACTCTGACTAGAGAGGTACATAAGTTATTGGTGAAAATATGCAAATATCGAAACAGTAATACATCCGTTCACACATTTCTTAGTTAGTTGTCTTGGCTTTGAATATTATTCATTTGATACTTTATATTATTAATTTATTTACAAAACGTCGATTTTTCGTAGTTTCTACGTATATTCTCAGACAAGTTTTTTCAGCTTAGGCATTCTCTTGGGGCATTTCTCCACGTGAATGCTCCAGTGACGAGTTTGGCATCTCTCGTCGCAGTAGAAGGCCGCCTCGCAGCCCAGGCACTTGAACATGGTACCGGTTAGACCGCAATTGGAGCATTCCAAATTGCTCGTAGTCTCCAGAGTGCGGTTCACCTTTCCCAGATGCGGCGTTTCGCAGTTACGACTCTCTTTCCTCACGGGTTCCTTGACAGCGCTGTTGGACGTCAAGACCGGAGCGGATTTGTATGTAGTCGACGTGGGTACCGAAGACGTTGATTCCTGCGCATTCTCGCCGAAAATGGCCAAAGACGGCTGAGGATAAGGAACATCGTCCGCCTTCACATAAGGTAACAAAATTATATTCTGTAGCTGACGGTGACCACCGTTGTTCAGTCGCGAGTCTATGTTGACGCCAGCGACGGATTGCACCGGTTTCTGCGGCAAACGCTCGCGACTCGCCGTCGGCCTATTCGCTGCCATCAGCTGCGCAGATTCGTTATCCATAACGCCACCGATGCCGCCGGATACCATTTCCGCGTCGGTTCTACCGTACGAAGGCAGAACCGTGCCGCGTTGTCGGCCGAAGGAGGCCGCCGCGACTGCCGCCGCGGCTGCCGTGGCCGCGGCAACGACATCCGGGATCATCCTGTTCCTGCCGCATTGACCGTTGTTCGCGGCGGGATAGCCGGTCAGAGCGGTACGCACCAAGGTACCGTGCTGCGCGGTGGCCGCCAACGGCGGAGGTGGCGTTATCAATAGCGACGGCAGACAGGCCGATGGGGTGCCGTTTTGCTGGGCGGCCGTTGCCGTTCTCAGTCGATGATCATAGTCCAAGCCAGCGGCAGCGGCGGCGGCGGCGGCGGCATGCTGATAGCCGCCCGTGGATAACGAACCAGGATACTTGAGGAGATCCGCAGCGGCGTAGTGGCGAGTCGCCGCGTCCTGCAGGTGCGCGGGAAAACGCTTGTCGAGATGCTGCATCTGGCGAAGCGGAGAGGCGGGATGCTGCGGGTCCTGCAACGGACCTATCGGGTAACCGCTTATCGATGATGTAGCGGGATGCAGGCGTGAGTGATAAGAGTAGTCGCCGTAGGGACATATCGCTGAGTGGTAACCGAAAGCCGCGCCGCTGTAAGGATCAATCTGCAAAGATAAACGAGTAAAGCTGTATATTTTATCGTAGGCAAAATCCTTTCCAAGCAACTGATTAATATGATAAAATGTTCAATCGATTTAGATAATCGTAGATAATTGCGATGTTTTATCGAGAAACTATCGTTTCTTACCGCGTAATTAGGCGGATAGAACTGAGTAACCGAGATGGGGGGACAGATACCCGGCCTCACTGCAGGCGCGGCCGACGATGCCGCCGCGTACAATTGTTGCTGACGTTGCTGATGCTGTTGCTGACGTTGCCATCTTTCCGTGTTCCATTGCGGTGCTACGTTGACTATATTGTTTCGTGTCGCGTTACTCGGCGCGCTCGCACGGATCTTTTGCGCCTCCAATCCGGGAACCTGCATACGCACAAGCAGAATTTCTCAATAATCTATTTCATTGTCGAAGAAAAGTAGTCATGTTTTTTTTGGATAAAAAAAAAAGATATACTCACACGAGCAGCTTCCGCCGTCGACGCGGTTGGTAAGCTAACTCCAGATTGTAACTTAGACTTTGATTTGGTAGCCTGCTTCTTTGACATTCGCGCTACCCAATTGCCCAATGTAGGAAATTGTTCCGTCATGATGCGGTTTCCGTCGTTTCGCTGATTGGTAGTCTCCTGAATGACTTTGTTATTGCAGCTGTTAGGCAGGCTGATACGTGTGAAAAAAACGCATGTTAAATTTGTATTATATATAATATTATATTATTACACATTAATATTATATTTTGAAAAAAATTGTATTATAATTAATATAAATTAAATTTTTATAGCGTATTACATATTATACATTTTATAGTATATGAAATCATACTTACACGACACATTGTTGGTTTGAACTACTAACGGTAGATCCAGATTGAGTGAATCCCAAGGACATTGATGGATCTAATGCCACAGATTGATTCATGCTTGATGTCATCATCTAGAAGCATGTTAAATGCGCTTTAATTTCTTAAAATTATTTTTCTAAGATGACCCAAGTTTTTGCAATAAAAGGGAATAAAAAATAAATAGATGATTGATAGTAATAATATAATATATAGAACAACTAATCATTTGTGTTAATTATTCTAGTTAAATTATTATGTGCATTAATTCCCAGATAGAGATTTAACGAAAGAAGATATGAAACGAAGAAAAAAGCTTAAAAAAGCGCAACGCAAATTAATCTCAACAAATTGTACTAATTGCATAACATATTTGTTTTATTTTTTATCTAGACATGCAATTTTTGAATTTTAGTACTTGATGGCGATTTATATATTTAATATAAGCGATTATTTAATATAATTTCAAATAGAAGAAAAAGATCCATTATATTGTTCACCTTCTGTGCATCCCTCGAATTCTGTATGACGCCCGTAAAAACAACGTTGTCTTGCGCGACGGACGAGCCGTAATAATTTGACTGTAGTTGTAAGATGTTAGTCACATTGGCGGTGGGTACTTGCGGTCGTCCGGTTGCTATCGTTGACGCAGCATCCTGTGCAGCAGTGACCGCGCTCACGACCGCTTTACCCTCGCTGTTGATCCTTTCCTCCGAATCGTAGCTTCCATATTCCGTGGCCTTTCTAGTTTTCTCGACAATCGGCGGACTGGATGACGATAAGGCCTCGTTCGATCTCTGATCCGGTTCCTGTTTCTCGCAAGCAATCTGTTTGCTCGCGGCGATTTCCAAAATCTGCGTTACGTCATCGAGATGTCCAATTTGAGTAGCCGGTTCTTCCTTCGTGTCTCTCGCGTCGCTTCCATCTATCTCGAGATCCAACGTTGAACCTATAAGAAAGTTGTCCGAAGATATCGATGGTGTCGCTTGTCGATGAACGTCGTCAAACGTTTTGGTATCCTCTGCGATCTTCTCCTTGATTTCCGGATTCTTCAGTTTCGGCGAGGCCTCCTCTCCGTCCCACTCTGCCGTACTGCTTCCCGCGCCTTCGAACTCCGATGATGAAACCGGAGATACAATTGTTGGTGCTGCTATTACATTAGCGCAAATCGTTCGACTCGTATCATCCATCTTCACATCCTTCTCGATCGTCGAACTCGACGAGCTGTCGTCTGCGTGCCAGCTCTTAGTGGTGGATTTAAGATTTTGCTTCAGATACTCCAGAGCAGTTGGCTGGATCGCGATGTAAACTCTGGGTAGCACCGGTGGACTGTCTCTGATTGCATCGGGCGATTTAACTCTCTCGTAGTCGATAGGGGAGCGAGGTGACAGCTTCGGCGGTCCCGGGGAAGGAGACGGGGAAATGCTGCTTCTCGATACTCCGTTTACCTTTTCGACGAAAAGAAAAAAATGATTTTGTTCTAAAAATAAAAAGGAAAGCTTTCGCAAGAACTATATTTCATCAAATTTCAAGCATCCTGTTTACCTGCGCGACGTCACTGTCGACGATTTTCTCGATTGAAATCGAGCGCTCGTCCAGCTCATAGTCGAGATCGACGACATCGTCGTCGTTCGTCGACGGTATGGAAGCGGACAGTTTGCACAACAGCTTCGAGATATTCTCGATCTGCTTCTCGTAGCAATTCATCATCTGACGCAGCCGAGTGCTGTGCTGCGGGCTCGTGTCAGCTGCGTTATCGCACTCTGCCATCTCGCGTGACAGCTCCAGCGCCTTGCCGCGCAATCCCCGCAGCTTCTGACGCAGCCGATTGCGACGATACTTGATCTTGTAGCCGTCGCTCTTCGGCCAGGATCGCCGACTCTTGTCCCGCGTCGACGATTCGCCGCCAAGCTCCTTCTCCGAGATCACGCTGCTCCAGAAGGAAGTGGCGGAATACCCGGATGGCGATTCCGGACGTGGCGTGGCGCCAGTGACGATGCGGTAATTGGACTCGTTCCCCAATTTCCCGGCGCTCATCTCGATGTTGCGGTATTCGGTGGTGCTCGCTGAAAATAAAAACCAAACAACCAACAGGTAATAATGTGAAAAAACCAGTTAAGCATCTTAATATATCCGCGTGCGTGAATAAAAAATTCTTTTTCTTTGTTTAATTCAATTTCGAAAAATTTGCCAATTATCTTCCGGCCGCAAAGAATTTATGAAGCCAAATAAAATTCCCTTGAAATATTAATATTTATAATTAACTGAAAGCATCGAATAACGGAAGGCGTACCTTCGCGCACGATTTTTTTTAATCTTAAAGGCGGCACGACTTTATTGCAGATTTCCTTCGTCTTTTCTCCCTCCGGCTCTGTCGTTGATACCACGAGCGATGACGAATATCTCTTAGCATCCCACAATCTCATCATCACGTGTTGCTGCGATCTCTTTTCTTCGATCAAATTATTCGAATAGCTTTTGGAGTATTCTTTCAAAATATTCTTGATGCGCTCGTCCTGTACGTGACTGGCGTCCGCTTCGTGTGATTTCTTTTGTTTCTTCACGTCTTTGGTAAGTTCTTTCTCGTATTCTCTGTCCCTATCTTCGCCGTTTTTTTTCTTAACATTGTTGACCTCTTTCGTAATCTGTAATGTGACAATCGTCGCTAAATTATGTTTACAATGTCGCATAATTAAAACGGACAGTTATTGATTGACTCTAATCTTCAATTTCGATCCGCGAGCAAATTGCTTGTTTTAGAATAGCTCCAACTTATGACTGTGTAATGAACTATAATAGATATAAAACAAATATATAAAAGGGCAAAGTATTGAGTCAATATCATTACACGAGATTATTCTCTTATAGTAATAAATTTTTTAAATTCACAAACAGAGAGAGAGAGAGAGAGAGAGAGAGAGAGAGAGAGAGAGAGAGAGAGAGAGAGAGAGAGAGAGAGAGAGAGAGAGAGAGAGCAATTTTGCAATTTCAAATTATTTTAATGCAACGATAGAGAAGTCTCGTTTTATGTTAAAAATATAGAACACACTCGAAAACAATCTTTTCGTTATCTAATCCGTCCCCGGGGCAAAGAAAAAAAAAAAAAGCTAAAAGCAGCTCGATCTCCAAGTTTGATCCGCTACTACCTGCACGGCATTAGTCGGAATACGTGACAGAACGTAGCCCGAGCGATCGATCGTGAGCATCATTCCGCTTCCATCCTGCCGGCCGAATGGAGGGAACTCGTTCAGATCGTTGGTCAACATCGAGGACGATATGTCCGACTGCACCTCGACGACGTCGGCGAGATTCGACACCCGCGACTTCGGCAGCTTGAGAATCGGCGAGCGCGACGTCTTCCGCGACGTCACGAGCGACGCCGCCGACCTCGTCGGCGTCGGCGGTGCCGGTCGGATCGGCAGGGAGCGATTAGGCTGCACGGGGATCACGCAAGGGCCGCGATCCCTCAGGGCGGTCGCCAGGCTGCCGCCTGTGCCGCCGCGTTGCAACCTGCTGGAACTGTCGGCTATCATGATGCGAGGTTCTGGAAAAGAACGGAACTTGCAGTTAGATTTTTTTTTTTTTTTCGGCGTGACGAAAAAACAGATTTAAAAATTTCATTGTCATATATTCGAGATACATTCCATCGCGGCGCAGGAGATTCCTCGAAAAGATTTTGCAGCAATGTTTTTAGAAATTATACGATTGATGTACGTATTAACATCGAAATGCAGACGAAAAATATTTCAATTTATTTTAACGATATATGCAATAGAATTATATTTTTGATATAATTTTTTCTAGCAAGTTTAGAAAATTTCGAGACTTATCGCAAGCTTATTAATGTGATCGGAATATTTTTTTCACTTCTTATTTATTTATTTATTTATGTATAAACGGGAAAAAGAAGAGATCCCTTTAATACAAATAATATGATTACAACATCAGCAAAAGACGCAGAAGATGCGTGAAAGATGCTGAAAAAAAAATAAATATGAGAATAACATGAGATACGTTCCATCGCGGCGCAAGAGATTCCTCGAAAAGATTTTGCAGCAATGTTTTTAGAAATTATACGATTGATGTACGTATTAACATCGAAATGCAGACGAAAAATATTTCAATTTATTTTAACGATATATGCAATAGAATTATATTTTTGATATAATTTTTTCTAGCAAGTTTAGAAAATTTCGAGACTTATCGCAAGCTTATTAATGTGATCGGAATATTTTTTTCACTTCTTATTTATTTATTTATTTATTTATAAACGGGAAAAAGAAGAGATCCCTTTAATACAAATAATATGATTACAACATCAGCAAAAGACGCAGAAGATGCGTGAAAGATGCTGAAAAAAAAAGAAATATGAGAATAACAACCTTACAAATTACAATAAAGAAAAAAATCTAACGAAGACAATAAGATAATTATATTCTCTCCGTGAATAAGCGAGAAATAGCAGCAGAATAATTTCTCGCGTTTATATATTTCTCGAGCTTCAACAAGCGATATTGAAAAAGACTAGAAGAAATAGATTTGAAGCTCTCGATTTATACATACGGCTGTTTGATCTCCGAAGATATCGTTTTACGCAATTGTTCGCTTCTACATATGACGTGCATCATACGTCTATTCTAAAAAAAAAATAAAAATAAAAATAAAAAAAAATAAAAAATATTGAACATCAAGATTAGTAAAGATTGACGAGAGGGGAGGAGGGGAGTGTTAATTGCGGGCGACGATACATCGCTTTTGCTCGTTATCACATTCTCACCCGACATCTCCGAGCTCTCTTCGGTGTCGACGAATTGCTTCAGGATCGTCTGCTTCCAGGTGATTTGCTTCGACTCCTCGCTCGTCAGATCGACGAGAATCGGAGCTTTCTCGTGTTCTATCGAGACGATAGAAGAGACCGTGGAAGCCGTCTCACCGCCGACAACATCGGCCACGTAATAATCCAAGTGTTCTTCCGACAGTTCCTCGTCCTGATCCTCTTCCTCTTCCGTCTTGCGTATTTTTGTGGCGGCGCAATCTTGCTGCTGCTGCTGTTGCTGCAACTGACACTCCGCGCAATCTTTGCACGTGGAACACACGTCGTCAGCTGGCTCCTCGAGCTCCTCCGTCGAGCTGGAGATCCGCGAACAGGTCGGCCTTTCCTCGTTACTCGCGTCGCAGAGTAGCTCGACGATGTCGCAGGCGACGACGTTGGAGTCGTCGACAGCGGAATCGAATCGGGATAAGTTCCTCTCGGGTTTCTTCCTTCGCGGCTTTAACGCGACGTCCGGATCGCATTGATCGTGTGATTGCATTTTTTTTTTCTTTTTTACGCGTTACAATTGAGCGACATGAGGAGGAATCTCTTTTGAACGTTCGACAAGTAGAATCTCGCCGCAGCAATTTCGTATTCCAATTGCGTTTAGAAGTATTCACAGTACGAACGGTTCATCCCCTTCTCCCTTCGCGGGACACACTCTACGATAATAATTATGGTTGAAAGGGGGGAGAAAGTGCGGGAAGAAGAGTAATTAAGTATTAAAGAGCCAACGCGGTATACTTTATCAGTTTTGGTCGACGAAGTTGAACGAAGTCTCGCGACACGCGGGCGGCACAAATAATACATATGTAGGGGAGAGAGCGAAGAGAGAGACGATCGCACTCGCGAAAGGGATGGCAATAATTGCAAAGCTTCGTGCGCTACATGTCAACCGTTCTAGACGATGGTTTTTTTTTTCTTCTTCTTTCTCTTTTTTCGTTAGAGTTTCTCCTCCTATCGATTTTCATCGATCGTTCCTCGTACGCACTGTGCATCGGAGAGTGTCCTTTTGTCCCCCGCGTGCGCGATATATACAGAACACACGAAAAAGGGAGAAATTACGTTTTGCACGCGATGCACGCCCCCCTTGTTCCACCTTCCCATTCTCTCTCTCTCCTTTTTTCTTGTCCGACGCACACGCACACACGCACTTTTCCTTTTTTTTTTTTTTTTCACTTGCACGGAAATTCACGAGTTAGGAAGAAGTTGAAAGTACAAACCCCTCGAAGCAATCGAATATCGAAAAAAAGAGACCCTGTATTATTAAAAACTTTCGTCGTGCGCACGCATGCGTGTATGAAATGTAATTACTTTATATTCAACTTATATAACATCGCGCAATTAGGCCGTGAATATAATTGTTAAATGATAGGATAATCAACACTTAAGCAAAATTACTGGCAGCAGATTGAAAAAACGAGTTCACCGTCTAAGTTACGAAATAGAGCACTATTTTTAGACACAATCTATATTGAGTGGCTTATCATAATTACTCATAAAACAATTTTATTACACATAAAGCAATCACACATTAATTAATTAAATATCTTTTTATTTAATTTGCTCTCCCCCCTCCTTTCTATCTCTCTCTTTCTTTTGCAAATTTCATAACGCTCTTTTTTCATTATATTAGTTTATACATTTTTTTATGTCATCTATTTTTTTCAAATAGAAAGTACGGTGAAATTTGTTAAGGATAATTACTAAGGGGAACATTTATAATGCTACCAGTCAAGAGATTTTGCTCATATACATTTCATCGACCTTACATTGTCGTGTCAATTTTGATAACGAGAGAAGCACGAATGCAAATTATCTTTATCGATATCGAGGGTAATTATCGAGGTATATCCAGTCGTTAAACGAATATATCGCGACGATGAAACGATGCGTAGTTGTAATATCGAGACGTCGTGAAAATCGGCAAATGACATTTCATTCGACTAATCGATCGTTATCAATGTATATTACGTTAATGTAATTTTTACACACACACACACACACACACACACACACATACATATTAGATCGCGAAACGAAACGTCGCATTTTTCCGCTTGATGCAAACACGAAGCGACGAAGCTCACGAACGGAGATCTTCGTTATCACTTTCTATGTTCTATCTTCGTTGCTTTCGATCTTTAGCACCGACGAGTTAATGTATACTCTACACCGAATCTTACGTCACCGTATCACACTCTCTGCGCCAGGAATCACATGTCATCACCACCATCCATCCGTCAGAGACCACCAACCCCGCGATAAAGCAGTAAAAGAACGCGAGACCTCACACCTTGCTCTTTCTCTCGCTCTCTTCTTTCTTGTTTTTTTTTTTTTTTTTTTTTTTTCCCTTTTAGGATATGCAATAATTTTAGGACGCGTTTTCTCCTTCTTATCTCCTCTCTTTTTGTTTCTTTTTATTTCAATTTTATTTTATTTCATCTAGAGAAAAAATTATCGTAGCCGACGCGGTATCTCAAAGAGAACATCGTCGAGCCTGTAAAGTCTACCGGTACTTTTGTAGAAAACGGAACGCGTTCCCTTCTCCTCGACATCGCGGCGAGGTCCGACGAAATTCGCCACGATGAACATCATCATCCTCCGTGGAAACGATACCGCGGACGATGATATACCTCGGGGGACGTGTCACAAAGTTGCGACGTGAACTGTCACGCGGAGAAGAGCGGACCGGCCGGCGGGGGCCGATAGAGCCGGCATGTGTTGCGTGTTGTGTTCTTTCCCCCCTCTTTATTTAACACCACACGCGTGACGACTGGCTCCCTTTCAGGTGCCCTTCGATACACGACAGGCGTATTTCATTTCAATTGGCCGTTCAGGACGCGCATCCTCCGGCGCAGACGGAAGGACGAAGAGAAGGGACGAGTCGCGAGTCGATCACGTTGGTGTCTCCGTGCGAATTTTTTTTTTTTTTTTTTTTTTTTTTTGTTACGCGTCTGCACGACTCGAGGAATCTATTCCTCATTTAGGATCCGTCGAGGGGGGTCGAAGATTCAAGTTCTCGAAATTTGACAATGCTCCGATTCCGCGGAACGACACATTCCTCTCCTCTTTCTTCGTCTCTCCGAGCGGCAAAGGTCTACGAGCGGCGCTCGATATCTAAATGCCTCGACTGTAAAACATGTTAAGCAACATTGCGAGCGATCATGAGAGTGCCGTGCTAATGCTTCACTTATCTGCAGTTTTATGCGGTTGTACGGCCGTTCAAGGATTAACGATAAGTCCATGGCGATAAAAAAAAGAAAAAAGTAGAGACGCGGCCACAAGCGCCGTCGTAAAACTTGGCGCGCCAAGTTGTACATTTTAATTCATATTTTTTCAACAGGTATATCGACATGCGATGATAATTTCAAATCGTGTAAATTAGATTCTGAAGATTAATCCCCTTGAGAAACGGAATAATTATTTAAGAGAGCCGTGAATGTATCGATAAACAGAGCTATTATTTTCATAAGATTCTTTTTTTTTTTTTATAGACTTCGTTGTTCAACGAGCCTTGCAAACAAGCGTGAAACTCGTTTGTGTCGTAACAACGCCGTTTCCAAGTTAAGAAAGTCGTTTCGACATTGTTGCGAAAAATGCAATTTCTATGACGTTCTCCACAAGTTGAGGCCGAGGAACTTCCGAACGTCTATCGTCAATACGAGGGGGATGAACGCGGATGCACCCTTTGCGAATAATGTTAATACGACGCGCGTATAACCAGACGGACAGAGAGAAAGAGAGAGAGAGAGAGAGAACAAAACCCTTTCGAAGAGAGAAAGAAGCTTTTTCATCATTTACGTCCCTTCCTCCCTTCTCCCCGCCTCCTCCTTACACTTACGCATATCATATCCTGGGTCGTAGTTCTGCACGTTATATAAGTCCGCTTAGAGAGTATACAACCTTGCGCTACCCCACCTGGCATCCGCGAGAGAGTGTCGTTTCTTGCCACTTTCCCGCGAATGTAATATATGTAGTTCCCGAAGGAGAGGATCTCGTCTTTACGATCGCGCGCGCTCGTAGGAATGCGCGAAGGATTACTTATCGGAGAACATACGAGGGCATATATATTACGTCATATAACGCTCTATATTGAAATATCAACCCACTTCCGGTTTGGGCTAAATATATTGACGAGCATGTACAATTAGATATATAAATATCGCTTATTAAATAAAGTTTACTAAGTAAAATAGATTAATTAAAATATATATAATAAATTAGAATAAAATAATTAAAATTGAATCTCTCTCTCTCTCTATATATATATATATATATATATATATATATATATATATATATATATATATGTGTGTTAATTAATTTACGGAGAAGGGGGACGCGATAGCGAAAGAGATACCGGCCGTTCTTCGAAGGGGGTCTTTGTTGTGACAACGACAATGACGTTGTATATGTGCGGCGATGTGGCCGCTCGACGAGAAGCTATGTCTATAGATAGATCTTTACGTGCGCCTTCGCTCCTCGTCGCGGTATCTACGTCCGGGTATATAAGGGTCATCGACATCCCTCCTTGGTGAATATCGACGAAATCCGGACGAGAAATCGGCCGGCGCGTGGAAATTGTCGGTTCGCGACTCGCGCTCTCTTCCGAGAAGCTCCACCGGTGATAATCTATATCTGCGTTTATAGTATAGCGCGCGCTTAACACAAAAGCCGGTGCTATCGATTGAATGGAAAAAAAAAAGTTTTGCAGAGACCCGATAGAAAGCCGACGAAATGTCGCGATCTTTCGCGTTGATACGAGCCTCGCTCGAATTCTTGCGATGACAGCAAATATACGAACATGGTAAAGGCAGATGAGATGTACATTTATATATATATAAGATTGCGAATTATATTATCGGTCTGTTTAAGTATAATTGTAGTATAATTCTAACTCTAATTGCTCGTGTTTTATTAAACGAGCTGAAAAGTAAAAACGTTGTCAACGACCGAGATGTAGGTCGAGAATTAAATGTTTATTTGTACTCACTCGATAGACAGAGGAGCTCCAGAATGTTCTGCGACTATCATTTCTCGATGATGATGACAGTCAGACTATGATCTCGTGCGCACATCATCTCCTCTTGAACTCCCATCCAGATGTATCCGTGGCACCTCCGTTGTTTATTTTACGCGGACCGCATTATCAAGGAAGATACACTTTCGATCCAACGTGTGGGCGGATTCACTTAAATATTTCATTCACCAACAACGCGTCCGTGCTTTGAAAACAATTATAAATTTTTACTATTTACACAAATGAAGAAAAATGGAGCTGCAAGAGAGAGTGAGAGAGAGAGAGAGAGAGAGAAAGAGATATTTATTTTCTACCAGTTGTCAATGAATTTTCCAGAAAAGAGATAACGTTTCTCTCTTCCCTCTATCTACGATTCCGCGAGAGACGCCAAAGTGCAAACGTCATCGATAATCAATCCATCGTATATGTCGCGCTTCGAGTCGTCCTCTTGCAGCGGTCTCTAATTTAACCGTGTAATTTCACGTCTAGGGACGACGACGGGCGGACGCCGTGACGATATTGCGACAGACCGCGATGCGCCGGAGCCGGTGTGCCGCACGCGAGTGCGATCGCCGCAGGTCTCGTGGTACACATAGCAGCGCCACGTGGTACGCCACGGGGTCGTTACCGTCGACGGGGGGGTTCGCCGTCGTTAGTTAGCTCTCTCGCGGATCAACGACGACAGCGGGGGGCCGACGACGATGACCTGCGCCACGACGACGACGATGTCGCCAGTCCGCGGCCGCGCGCCGGATCATCCGCTGCGGACGGCTGCGTCGGGATGCAAAAATCACATTTATTTTACTTTACATGAAAAATATTCATAATGTATAGAATACAATATCAAAAAAAAAAAAAAAATTCATAAAATAAAATAAAAAATATATTCATATTATAAGATAAAAATATTATACATGTATAATGTAAATATTATATTCATATTATAGATGAAAAAATATTCATAATGTAAAATACAATATAAAAAAATATTCATAAAATAAAATAAAAAATATTCATATTATAGATAAATATTCATATTATAGATAAAAAAATATTCGTAATATAAAATACAATATATAATAGATAAATGTTAAAATGATATGTATAAGTAGGATTGATTAGACATATAAATAGGATATACATATACTATTCAATTTTCATTTTTTTTTTTTTTTCAAAGGGAAAAATTGTCTCTTTATGTGCAAGATATTCTTTCTATGAGTTAGATCAATCCTTCCTTTTCTCTCTTTCGTTCAAGACTTAAACTTTAGACTAAATTTAACTCACATAAAGCATGTCTCTAGATGCTGCGATCGATTATTATCTTTTGTTTCTTGAATTTTGCCGTCCGAAGACTTAACTACTTGCGCAGAACCTCTGTCTCTACCTATTGATCGGATAATTATTGTTCGCAAAGTTAATGCGCCTCATTTCCGTGTTATTAGACTTGAGCTATTCTACACACTGCATTAGTAATTCTCGCTCGTACGATATGACGCGCGAAACTACGAGAAGAAAAGAAGGAAGGGAAGAAGGAGAAGATGACGATGAAGAACAAAAAAAAGTGATGATTCACGTTGATGAGAAATAAATTATACATGCGAAAGGAATAGAGTATATAGCTCGAGTCTAGGCATGAAATACGTTCTCATGGCAACTGATGGCGAAGGTCAAGTGTAGGGGTGAGACTGCGTAGCGAGGGGGCGATGACGAATGGGGGTTGCAATATTGGATACTGTAATATAGCAATTTTAATAAACATTCACCTCGCTTCGCAATTGCATCAAAAATTTGTATTTTATTGGGTATCAGTACACATAGAGGACATACAAGCTAGAGACATATATATATATGTCTCTAGCTAGAGACATATATATATATATATATATATGTGTCTCTAGCTTCTATCTTCCGGTAACAATTGCGTCGATCAATCGCTTGCATTTCTTAAAAAAAAAATAATAGTTTCAAATAGCGCGAGTTACATCTTTTTTTTTTATCCGCCTTATCTAGCTACGTTGCGTGGCCTTCGCTTAATTTCGCTCACGCGATAAGCGTACGCATACGTATCGATAAACGTAATTTCACGTTGCGCCCGCAAAGAGTTTCCCTTTTTTTTTTCCTCTTCCCCTTTGTCCTTGTCTTTTGCATGCATCACGCAAACCATCATCCTTATTCTATGAGTCAGATAGATTACGCACATTTTATATGCTCCTTTCTTGCATATATACATATAATTTATACGTATTTGCGATTCGTAAAAAAGTTTGTCTATCTCATCTTTTATATTTCGCGTGAACGAGGAATATTTACCTTCCGGCAAGGGGAATTAAAACAAATATATCGACGCGCATCCCCCATGAATATTTCCCCGTGATATCTTCTTCGAGACCGAGCGCGCCGAGCTTCATCGCTCCTTTGCGAGATTATCGCCCGTTCATTCGTGCTAACGCGAAACACGATCCCACGTAACACGATCGGCCACCTGTATCCCCTTGGCATAATTCCTCCTATCGAACAAACAAAGGAACGGTTACTCGTCGGCAAACAGTCAACGACGGTATACCGGTTCGTCGCGATCCGTTCCTATATCGGGTTACCTCCAGCTTTTCTCGTCTCGCTGCGGATGTCAAGGGTCATCGTCTTGCCGCGTGTGAATATTTATTCTACATTATAAATATTTCTTACTACGCACAATTCCGGGGACATCCATCTAAAGACAACGATCCTGCGAGCGATCCTGATGAAGGATCTCGTCTCGCGCGCAACGTCTCGCGGCTGTTGTTTGACATTTCTTTCCCCGAGAATACCGATAAAGTGCTCGATCGGACTCGAGCGGACAAACGATCAACATGTCAACCAAGATCGTGGTACGAAAGACGGGATCCGGCAATTTCGAGTACCACGGCAATTCGAAATTTCCACCGGGTGTTTACACGATCCATTCGCCGTCAGTATGCGATCATATGCTCGATGACAAACCGATTCATTTAAGAAGAAGTAACGCGTACGAAGGAAAAGAGGTAATACGCACAGTCTATCGACCATGTAAAGCGAAACGCAACTTTTTTCCATACGATATACTACGCTCTCGCTCTGATTACAATTAAATTATATTAAGGAAAAAGCATTTTATGTATATTATAATTATAATATGATATATAATATGATATATAATATATTATGTGTATTATATAATTTATATATATATAATATATCTCCCTATTAAAGGGAGCTGTAAATTAAAATAGCACATGCGCTACTAAACGATTGATTGAACCTGGCAGATTGGAAAGATAAGGGATAAAAGCGGTGCGAGAAAGTATCTGATCCCTTCGAAGGTGCCTACGGTCTATCCGAAGATCATGACGAAGAAGGAGTACGAGGACCTGAAGGAACGCAGTTGCGTGATCACGAAGGAAGAAAGACGAGCGGTCGCGGAAGCCGCGGAGAAGGAGAAGGAGAGACTGACGAAGGAGAGCATCGAGCGCAAAGAGACGATCCGCAGGATGGATATGACGAAGGGTCGCGAGAAGGATCCGAGAACGAGGGAAATCGAGGAAGAGGCGAGGAGACGAACGATGCACGTCCTCGAGCGTGCGTACAACATGCGTATGGAGCAAGAGGAGGAGATACAAAAGTGCAATCGGCTTATCTTGGAAACCAAATGCCGTGCCATTCGCGATGCCCAAGTAAATTCGTCGAGTACTACGATCAATTTCGAAGATATGACGATAATATCTCCCCGTAATATCCCAAATTTTTCGTACATTTTAGCTGTCCGTTTGTAGATTGCGGAAAAAAAGCTGATGGAACGAGAGCTTCGCGAGGAAGAGAAACGGCTGAACGATATGATGGAAAATGAGAGGAGATGGGCGATAAAGGAAGAATTGCGAAAAGAGCAGGAGGAGACGGCCAAGAGGTTGCGATTCGCCAAGTTTCTGAAGGAGCAGATCGTAGAGAACGAGGAGCAACGAATCCTCGAGTTCGAGAGGAAGCAGGAGGAAAGTCGGCTCATTAATTTAAATAATATCGCCTGGCAGCAAGACGAGATCGAGAAGCTGCGTAACAAAGAGGCCGAGAATATTAAAGTGCGACAGGAACTTGCGGAGGGAAACGAACAATTAAAACATTTTAAAGCTATGGAACAAGAGGAGAATAAAATTATAGATCTAAGGTATATTTTAAAAGATAATATATATAGTATATATTTTTTTTTTTTTGAGGAGGGACGTTTAAAAAATATTTAAAACGCCACGTCAGACCTCTTTGAATCCCTTTCTTTTTCATTGTAAAAAGATACGTTCTTTTTCAGGATACAAAACTATCATCGACTGAAGGAGGAACGAGAGGCTAAAAAGGCGAAGGAGCAGAAATTGGAAAAATTAAGAAAGGAGCGAGAGAAAGTCCGAGTAGCGACGCAAACGATGCAAGCACACGAATTTCAGGTATTAAATACCTGATTTGAAAAGTTTGCGATATTCTAGACGATACGAGAGAGTGATATCTAAAAGTTTTATCACACGCTATACATAAATAATCCTGTAAAGTGCATACAGTGGAAAATCATGAATTTTCCCTGTAATCATTTGCGCGATACATCATCATATTGCATTGCATATATGTATATATCGCTCTATATATACTTCTATAATTACCTTCGTACATCCTTCTGTTTCAACTACCTGTTATCAAGGGTCAATATATCCATGAGCGCCACGTCAGACCTCGCTATCTACAATATGTGCTCTCTTTCTTTTCGAAACTTCGTTCCGTGGTTTTTTATCCCACGTGTAATTATTTCTATTTAACTTAAAATTGAGTATTATACGTTTTTCAGCTAAAAGATTAATGTTTGTTGTTAATGAAATATTAAATCTTTTTTTTTGTAAAACATTTCTTTGTTATTTCTGATAACGCTTGTATGTTACATCATAATGCGTTTTGTTTAATGAATGTGTTTTAAAATACACATATATGATATTTAATGAAAAACGTAATATAAATTATATATAATAAAGTTGACTAGGAAAATTGTGGCGACAAATTTCCAGGCACAAATTGACGAAATCAACGCGGCTCGAGTTCAGGAAGAAGTAGAACGAGAATGGAGACAAAAGGAAAAGGAAGAAGCGTTGAAGAGATTAGAGGCTCAAAGGATTCTTCAGAGAGAGCGAGAGGAACAAATAAATAATAAGCGAGTAATGCAAGCTATTGAGATCGAGCGAAATAGGCGGGAATTTGAGAAGATCGTACGCGTGCAACGAGCAGCTTTTTGCAGAGAAAAGAAGGAACTCGAGCAGAAACAACAACAGACTTTAATCCACCGCAGTGAAATATTAAAGCAGGTTCGCACTAATCATCTTCACGCATTTGCGAAAAAATTTTCGTATATTGGTATGCAGCAATATATATATCATATATGTATTATTGATTGGACAGGTAAATAAGAAGGAACGAGAACGTATAGTTGAGCGACAAAAGATGTTTGAAGAAGGTCTAACGATCCGCGCAGAGACTGCGATGCGTAAAAAGAAATTGCAAGACGCAATGGAACGAAAGTGCCAAGAAATGAGGGAGAACAAAGTACCAGACATTTACATCAATGAAGTAAAACGAATGATCGAAAATATTCAGTGAATTATTCCATCAGGCTTATTGGAAGCAAATATAAAGAACACTTTTAAGTCCAAGTTTTTTAAAGATGGCAAAAATCACGTATCTTTTTGATTTTATTACACATACATATGTATAATACAAAACTATGCACACACACATAGTTTATGCAAGAAATATAGATTTATATTAAAATAAAAAAATCCTTATAGAGAGAGTGCTAGATTTGTGCTAATGCGAAATTTTTTACATAAATATATATAGTTCAAAATGACTGATATACTTTTTTAGTAGTTTTAGTCTCCGATATCTAACAAAAGAATTTATTTTCTGGAAACAATTAGAAAACAAATTCTCTTAATAAATATTAAATGTACGTTCTGAGTGTCAGAGTGTAAGATCTCGAAAGAATCGAAAAGAAACGTAGGCGATGCCTACAAATGAAGGCATCGCCTATTTTTAATTTTCAGCTTTAATTTTTAGTTCTATAATTATCACTTCGATATCATTAGTACGTTTGGATCGCGTTCAATAATATCTTCGATTTGCGCGGTTGATTGACCCGTGCTACAACATATTTCATCGAGGCTATACGTGCCTGTAAAATACTTATAGATTGGATTGTTTCTCGCTTCTTCGCTGCAAGATGCGCCGGGAAGAAGTACAGGATACTATAAAACAAGATAAATTCATATCACTGTACTCGGTACACATATATATGTAAGCTACTCACGTTATATACTCTTCTAATAAGCCCCTCTATCATACCAAATTGTACCAGTCTTCTCTCATTTATTCTCAAATTTTGTGGATTAAGACGTTGGCACAAGTCCTTCATGGTAATACCATAAGTCATACTTGAATACATACGGTATATATCTCTAAAAGATGCAGGTTGCCTAGCTAGATAAGAAAAAGCAATCTATAAATTTTATTGCAAATTTAAAATAACATTGTAATAACGTTATAAAACATTGCTCACGTAATTTAGAAGCATATGCTATACATCTCTCTTGTAATTTTATATCATCTCCCAATTGCCTTAATTTCGGGGTTACGGCATAGACATTACTGTATTGAAATATCGGAATCAGAGTCACAACTCCATAATATCTGCAAAAAACTCGAACGTGTCTTTTTGAATTATTCGAACAATTATTGGAAAAACTGCAATCTTTGAATATTTCTTACACAAGATTTTGTACGCAGCTTTTAACTAAATTATTTTCTACATCGGCTGCAGCTGCTATACGCGCCACATGATTAAAGCCATCGATATAAGGCAACACTTGCTGCGTAGTCAGATCCCATTGATCATTTTGAAATGTCTCTTTATCCTCCAAGAATATCGGTACTTGATGATCAAGAACTGGCTTGGGTTCGGGTGCTAATTTTACTACTTTCAAATGAGACGTCATTGTTCCTTCTATCAAAATATTATATATATAAAATGTATCACAGCAAAATATTTTCTATCAAAGTAATATATAAGTTTTACCAGTCAATGTACACATTTTGTGCAGATTTAAATCCTGCATGACTTGTGCAAGCATTTCTGCTAACCTAGTTTTATCATCGGAGGCAGATAAGAAGCAATTTTCTATTTCCAAAGCCATCTAATCATATAAAATTTATAACATATAAATTGTTGTATTTCCCAAATATATTAAAAGAGTATAAAGAACTTTATAAAAAATTATTACCAAAAAATCTGACATTTTCTTAACTACCGGTTCATAATGAACAGTGCGAGCATTTGCATCACAGACAAAACACAAGTTGAAATAAAATGCATTTCTTGCATACTTCTTATCATCGATCTTTACAGGAAATCCTAAAATTTTATAGTCCTTTAATGTACTGCAAAAAAAAAAAAAAAAACAGCTTTTAGATATTATTAGAAGAGAATTGACAAATTTTTCTCACAATTAATTTTTCCAACTTTAATTTCTTAAACTTACATTGTAATGGTGCTTCTTTGTAATTGTGCTTTGGGTATAATGTAAACGCTAACATTGTCAAAAATGTCCTTGGATATAAAATTATCAGGTACCTGTAAGAGATAATATAATTCATGTCAACTTCAAATACAAAGGAAGAATGTTTATCATTTACATTTTTATAACGCATGCTCTCCTCACCTGACATGTAATTTTAGGTCCAGCTATGTGATGAAATTCGGCAAAGAATATGCATCTGATCGGACCTTCTTGTCCTTTCTCCCCCACATTCTCCGAGGTGGATGCCATTATTTTCTTGATTGTTTACTATCGTAAAATTATTTTGATAAAAAGTTTGTCGTTTTATAACTTCACTTGCTCCGTACGTTATATTCTTCTTCTTCTTCTTCTATTATTTTGTTTGGCACCGTGTGAATAATTTTCACACTCTAGGCCATCAACTGGTAGTGGAGGTAGATCTTCTGTTTGAGCTGGTGTATCTGTTGAAACTCCGTACGTTATATTATTTAAATATTTCAAACTCTAAGCTCCGAATAGAGTCCCTAGAATAGAGTCTTCGAATTGGCGACCCCGCGCGGTGAAAATGCGAAACTCCGGTTCCAGGGTTACCAACGCTGAGAAATAAATTCTCGGTCCCTATATAGAAAAAAAAAAAAAAAACTTGTCCACCTATCATGGCCTTTATAATATAACACGTGCGTTTAGCATGAGTTTATACATTAAATAAATTTATATATTAGAAGTTTATATATTAAATAAATTTATAAAATAACAAGGAAACACAATTCTTGTTACAAGAGATTTTATTAACACGTACGTATCATGTGATCCATTAGTTTTATTTTCGAAATATTATAATGAAAGATTTTGTGATTATATATGAATATACGTAATTTATATATCTAATAATTGGCAATTTCAGTGTCTTTTACATTGATTTTATCAAGATGACTAAAAGGAAGCTTGACGAGAACGACGGCAGTCTAGCGGATAGTGCAGTCAAGATAATTGCTTCTCGTTTTAAATCAGACACTGGTGAAGTTCTACCTGGTGGTCTGATACAGTTGCCAGTCAACGTTACTGTAAATAAATTACAAGATATTTGCAACGCTCTGCTGCAGCAAGAGGAATCGTTGCCTTTGGCCTTTTATGTGAATAATGAAGAGGTCACAGATACATTGGAGAAATTTGTAGACGAAGACTTTAACACTAGTGAACATGTTGTGGAAATCGTGTATCAACCACAAGCAGTGTTCAAAGTCAAAGCTGTTACGAGATGTACTGGGTCTTTAGAAGGTTGTTAATCATAATTTTACATAGCTAATTCAGCATATTCAAAAGTGACAAAATATTTTATGAATTTTTTTGCTTTTTTATATAGGGCACAAAGAAGCCGTTATATCTGTTGCTTTTTCACCGGATGGCAAGCATTTAGCCAGTGGTTCTGGCGATACAACGGTAAGATTCTGGGATATCCACACACAAACACCACACTATACATGTGAAGGACACAGACATTGGGTCTTGTGTATTTCCTGGTCGCCCTGTGGTTCTAAGCTTGCTTCTGCATGTAAAAATGGATCAATCTATTTATGGAATCCTCAAACTGGCCAACAAATGGGTAGACATAAATTATATTTATATATATATATATATATATTGGTTAAACTTAGTTTTTTAGAGAAAGTAATTTATCTTTTTTTTTTTATATTTATACAGGAAAAGCCATGACAGGACACAAAATGTGGGTGACATCCTTATGCTGGGAACCCTATCATAAGAATCCAGAATGCTTATATTTAGCAAGTGCATCCAAGGATTGTGACATACGTATTTGGGACACAAAGAGGGCACAAACTTGTCGTGTTTTGTCTGGTCATACGAGAAGTGTGACTTGCATCAAATGGGGTGGTAGTGGTCTCATTTATTCCGCCTCTCAAGATAGAACTGTCAAAGTATGGAGAGTACAGGATGTATGTATCTCAATAATAAAAACTAGCTAATATTCAAGCTTTATTTCTAACCATTTGTTAAATCAATTCCAGGGTGTATTATGTAGAACTTTGGAAGGCCATGCTCATTGGGTGAACACTTTAGCTTTGAATGTTGATTACGTGCTTAGGACTGGCCCTATGCAATTGGGATCAAGTGCAAACAATCCATTGGAATACGCAAGAAAGCAATATGAATCTGTAGGTGAAGAGAAACTTGTGTCTGGATCTGACGATTTCACATTGTTTTTGTGGAACCCGGAGAAAGAGAAAAAACCTATTGGTACGTTGTATGTCAAAATACAATTAAATCAATATTGTAGAAGAAAGTATCGCGGAAATATTTTTCTTTCAGCAAGGATGACGGGTCACCAGCAACTTATCAACGATGTTAAGTTTGCGCCGAATGGTCGTATAATTGCATCTGCGTCCTTCGACAAGTCCATCAAATTGTGGGAATCTAATACCGGGACATATATCGCCTCATTAAGAGGTCACGTTCAGGCGGTTTATTCACTGGCGTGGAGCGCCGATTCTCGTCTGCTGGTCAGCGGCAGTGCGGATTCAACCTTGAAGGGTAAATACAGTATCAGGCATAGGAAAACATTTAGCAATTAAAACATTATAATTGGAAGTAATATTCTATATTACATCCTTTTTTTTTTACAGTTTGGAGCATGAAAACTAAAAAGTTAAGCCAAGATCTACCTGGTCATGCGGATGAGATTTATGCTGTCGACTGGTCACCAGACGGTCTACGAGTCGCTTCAGGTGGAAAGGACAAAGTGTTGCGATTATGGCAAAATTAAATTAACAATTAAACTAATTTATAAAAAATTCATGGAATGTATTTTTATTCATTCCCCAAATAATAAAAAATTGTTTTGTAATTGATGACATCGTTATAAGCATCGAAACTAGATCAATATACATATAATTAAGTTTCTTTGCAATATCATTTTGAACTATACATATTTCTAACACCATATAAATAAAATGAATCGCAAAGCTATGCGTAGCAAATCTGTGAAATGGAAATATCAAAGTAAAAGTAGTTCAGACTTCTCTCACAGATACAACGCTGTAAAATTTACAAAATTATTGTAATTGTGCGGTAGCTGTGATTTAGACACATGTTTCAACAGTTGAAGCTACAGACTTTTATATATTATATTAGATCATTAACATGTAAAGGCCATGACACGTGAAAAAGTTTTAGTTGTAAGGCTGTAAACAATCAATTAAGCATTTTCACAATGTAGTAAGAATGCTTAAATTATTGCAGACAAAAGAGAACTTATCGATGTGATAGCTCTTACAAAGTTAAATATGATACTTTATCAATAATGCAAAAGCACACAAATTAATATCCAAACTGGTCAAAATGCATTTTACCTATTAGTAAGTTTAGAAGTAAAAACGTGTGAGAGAAATGTGACTATAAAGTTCATCGAAATTTAACTTTAAGGTAATTTGGATTTAGAGTAAAAATTTCGGCAATGATAAAATAATAAAAGTAGGTATTTTAATTATGTTTTTAATTGCTGCTTTTTTACATTGTTATTCTCTATATAGTCTGAGCTCTCTCATCAAATTTCTGTTCCTCTATTGTGTCGTCATTATAAATTTTTAGAGTACTAGTAGAAATTTTTTTCTTATGTTTTGTTCTTGTGTCTGATTTCAAGCATATTTTATGTCCTTTCAAAACAGGCCATTTATTTTTTTTCTTCAAGTATTCTGCTGCTATTTGAACACTTTCCATTTTAGCTATTGCACTTCTATAAACATAAATACATAAATGTATTGTTATATAAGACAAAATTCTAACATATATTAATGGTATTAGAAATTTAATAAAAATTGATTAGTTGAAAAAAATTGATTGATTAAATAAATTATACTTACTTAAAGTCTTTATTATAAGATTTTAATAAAGTAACATGGACACATCCTGGAAGGGCACCTTTCACTTCATGCGATTTTAAACCATTTGCTATATTTGAGACAAATATCCTGTACAAGCATACAACAAAATATAAATAATGCAATATATAAATTATGATTTAAGTGGAAATAACGTTCTTACGTTTGTGTCACTTTAATATCTGATTTGATTTCGGGCATAAAAACTTTCTTCCTTTTAATCTTCTTAACTTTTTCTTTAAGTACAACAGCACGTAGTGGTTTGACAACAATTCGCTTGCCATTGACTATTTTTTCTTTTGCCAATTTATAATTTGTTATTTTCTCTTCCACGCTGGAGAACACAACACGACACGACCTACTGGACTGTCGTGGTAATTTTACGTAAAAATTACCCGTGAATAAACATTCAACCTCTTTCTTATCTTTAATTACATTGGGAAGATGCACACTCAATGTTCGTTCTCTTCGCTTTTGCAATCGAGATAACTGCATAATCTAAAAGTTACCGTATTGTTTCTTATAATTAGGACTTTTCAATATATTTAAAAATTATATTTATATAAATATTACAAAATTGAGAGAAAACAAATATAAATGCATAACAACATACGTACGTGTAATTTGAAAAAAGATTACGTTCACAATTAAATTTTTATTTTATGAAAAATTATAACACTTCTCTTTTTCCTCTTTAAAAGCAACACTCGGCAATACTGAGTAACGTGATTGAAATAATCAATTATAATTATATCCGTATAGATAGAGGTATAGATATAAGATGCTTTCCACGATTAACACATGATGCGCATAAAGCCATAGAGTATCATTGAAGATTGAAGATTAAAGATTTGGAATTTGACTAATCAGGACAAAAGGAACTAAAATTTCTTTCTTCTGATTGGTCAAATAGTTCGTTCATATGTTGTATTTAAAGATCATCTTATGTGTCTATGGTTGATGCTGAATCGAGTTGTGTTGTTGCAGGAAAGCACGTGAGAGGCTACATGAAATTTCGCGATGAACGAAAGTAAAGTAATGACGATTATTTTACGTAGAATGTTTAGCAAGAAATACTTCAAACCTCTCGCCGGTGTTCGTACGAGATTGCAATTAATGAAGCAGGATGAACAGGATGTTGATATTGAAAATTTTGACAGTGAAGATTTAAGTGAATTCGAGGCAGATTTTATGAATGTCGGTGAAAGCCATAAAATGCACGAAAGGTATATACACATTATATTTGCAAGAAAATTCTATATATTGCGCTCGATGTGTCATGCTACAATATATTTTTCATATAGAACTGTATAATGTATATTTGCGTTTATATTTAAATTGGACTTACTTAACCTTCTATTTGAAATTTGCTTATTAAAAAATATAGTTATTCAATATTAATTCAATATATTTTCTACATGTTGATTATAAGAATAGTTTGTTATAAATATATATATATGATGGGATACATCCTATGAATTTATTACAAGGTATGAATATAATATTTTTCTTTAGGGAAATGCAGAAAAACAAAGAACATCTTAAACAACAGATTGTCAATCAGAAGTATTTTAAAGAAATAGAGCCACGCTTTCTTACATTTGCTGAGAGGGAACTGATTCGTAAATTATATGAGTCCAATCCTGAAGAATGGACAGTGGAGAGGCTTAGTGAGAGTTTCCCTGTTTTACCAGAGACAGTACAAAAGATCTTATGTGCTAATTGGTCGCCAAAATCAGTGGAGAGAATCATACAATATGATAATATTGTAGTTGAAAATTGGAAGAAGTTTCATGCTGGAAAACTTCCGGTAAGCCCCAGACTCAGTGAACATCTGACGAAATTTAAGAACAGGAAGATTATCATGACAGACAGAGAATCATTGGCAAAACAGTTTGTCTCACCTGAGCCAAAGTTTGAAAAACCAAAGAGTCAATTGTTTTCTAGTATTATACAGTCTTACCTAAACGAAAAACAAGATGATAAAAAATTATTATCACAAGAGGATAATTCACACAAAGTGGAAGATGGGTTTGCTCACTCTAATAAAAATCAGAATTTATTGATCGCAGATAACAAGACTGAGAGTAATTCTATTGCTATTAAAAATTCAGAGGACTTCACATTAAATGAGGGGCAGTATCTTACATTAAACTCGCGTACAGATTCAGAAAAACGTGATATATTGCCATTTGATAAAAAGAATAGCAAGAAGCTATTTACATTCAATGAATTTGTAAAAGTGAAGCTGGAGGATATACAAAAGGAGTCTCCAAAAGAAGGTATCACACTATTAAACCTCTACAGGAAACAAATGGATGCCAGTCAAGAGGTGCAAGCTACATCTGATAATGCAATAATTAGCAAGGAAAGGGATACATTAGAAATCGCACAGAAATCTAACGAAAGCATTTCTGCGGTTTCTGAAAAGGAAGATAGCAATTTTAATATTGTCACGGCAGATGATAACTTGATAGATACAAGTATCAAAGTATGGAATAAGAAGAGAGATACAGAATGTGTCTATGCTAAGCCAATAAAGATCACAAAGAATCTCTACAAACCTGGCATGACTTATCGAATCAACGATTGTTATTATGACGACGATGGGGAATTCTTGTATCGGGTTCCGGGTATACAAGCCTGATTGTTACAATCATTTCACAATAAATTTATTAATGTACATAGCTAATCCATATTGTATATATAATGTATGATAAAGATATTTAATAAAAGGATGTGACATCTCTGATGATGTCAATTTATTAAATATCGTTTATATTGTATCATAGGTATACAAATGTATAATAATTTTTTTATTTATTTATTTTATTCATATTTTGTATAAATATATCCGACATTATAAAAAGAAAAAGAAAGTAGAAAATGTTAAAAAAGATGTTTTATGTTGGTATCATTGAGCGAGTGCGCAAATAGCGACATCTACTCTGTGCAGCTTGCAGCACAGTTTGTGCTAACTTCAGTCAAGAGGGTTATGTTAAACAATTCGAGGTACCCTAAATAAGAAGTGTACCCTAAAAAATAAATTGTTAAATGTTATCATCGAATTAATACAATGTTATCGTTGAATATGATGTCGACTGTTGGAGCCATACTTCGCGTTGAGCGACATTTAAGTTAGTATTATTACAAAAGAAAAAAATTAATCACAATCTTGGTGTTATAATTCTTTCGTTCGTTCGACTATTCTCGTCGCACTTATTCTTCATCAATTTTCATAACATTCTCGTGAATAAATTTCTTATAATATAATTATTTATTAATTTATTACGAGCATATCTCTCATCGTTATTATATTTAATATTATTTTTTATTGCAGATTATAATATTGTGGTTAATGGATTTCATCAGTCTTGCGTGCAATATTTGAACCAGAGATGGAGGGAAAAGTATGAATATTTTTCAAATTGTTTATATTTGTTTAAGCATATAGAACGTTATATAATATGTATTGTTTTGTGTGTAATATCCAATTTAAAATAATTATTCCTAAATTTATATTTACATAAAGTATCCACTTTAAAAAGTATTAATAAATTAATACATTTTTTGTAAATTAATCTATATGTAGTATCCCAAATTTATCAGACCCTTAATTAGTCTATTAATTCAGTATTATTTTTATGACACTGATACATATTAATTTATTTGTTTGTATTTTTAGACATGGATTAACAGCCAATCCAAATGCTTTTGGCCTGTTGACTAATTTACCAGATTACACATTTAAAGATGGAAAACCTACGCCTCTTGGGATAAGACAAAAAGGACGCTTAGATAAACAACGTGATTATGCGGTATGTGAAACAAATTGAGTTTTTTATTAATTTTTATTGTATATTTTTATTTTTTCTAGGCAAAAGTTATCAAATTAGTAGGAGAGATAGATTATGCTGTTGAGAGGCATGCTAAAATGCAGGAAAAAGAAAAACAAAGAAGACAACAAATCCTTGATAGTAAATTGAAACCTAAAGGAGATTTATTGCTTCAGAAACAGACAGGTAAAATAAAAAATTAACTGATCTGTGCATGTGTAAAAAAAATATATTTACATAAACGTTATTGTATATAAACGTGATTGTGTTTAATTTCTATCTTTTTATCGTACGATCGATAATCGATGCAACGATCAATAAACATGATATATGAAGAAAATATATTGTATTTCTAATATTTTACATATATTTCTCTTTTTATATACTGTAGCATATTTTTATACAAATAATTTAGTTTTTAATTTTACACTATAATGTCACATACATACTAAATTATCGATTATTAACTTGAGTTCTAATTTTATTATTGTCACTCTCGATTTGCAAGTAACACAGATACATAGCCTGCTGATGTTTTAAGTAACTGAAATATTTCATTTTTTAAGTTCTAATTAATTATAATAAATTACTTAAATTTACTAATTCTACGATAAATTTATTCCAATATTTTGAAATAAATGTGTATCATTAAAAATTATATAACATGTTCAACGATATCGATAAGGTCATTATTTCAAGGTGCAATTTAAAATAAAAAAAGAGAATGTGTATATTATATACAATATATTTTCTATTATAAATAACTCACGTTGCAAAATGTGCCCATCGTCATCGGAAAGGTTTTCCCCGCCGTAATGTAGAGCGGTTTCTTCGCACAGAGCATGATTAATATTAAATTTCTCGCTGTCTTTGGCTCCAGACTATACCACACGTATTCGTACGTGGCACGATGTATCTTTTCAGACTGAGAAAAATATTATTTATATATACTAATTGATTCTTGAAATTAATTCACCAAAATAGAAAGAATAAAATCAATTTTTTAGTCGGATAAGTTATTGAAATTTTATATAATGATTATAGAGGGACAAACACACACACACACACATTTAAGTTTATTCATTGACAGTTATAAAAAGTGTAATTTTTATCATTTTTATTGCAAAGAAAGAATTATCGAATTGATGGTAGTTCATGCTACTTCGAATGACGTATACATCATGAATATGATTATTAAAATTTCAGAATTTCATGCAATAACCATTCAATTTTTTATGACCTGGTTTTTCTTGTAATTTTTGCTGCGAATATTAATTCGCAGCAAAAATTACAAGAAAAACCAGGTCATAAAAAATTAGACGATTTACTCTGTATATACTATCATTAAAATCACTATTATTTTACTTACTTGAACCACGAGAAATTCGCCGACCGCACAGTAAAGACACATATGCATTAAAACACATACACTCGCTAAGATATATGAAGTCAATTGCATAAATGACAAGTGACCTCCTTGATTAACAACCTAAATTATTATAAATTGAATTTGTGTTACATTACAAAATTTATCGTTTTACATTCGAAAACCATCGTACGAAAAATGCTGGTAAATAGTGAAATGTTTATAAAACGATGTTGATTTGATAAATGCATCTTCGCAGAGACGTTGCACATTTGCCTTAGTAAAATCATGCTATTCGATTATATTTACTTACGTTAATGATTAAAAATCCGTGAAGGCAGAATAATATGCCAAAGAGGAATAACAGGCCAAGCAGCATTAAATCGAATATGTTATCGATGACTTGGATAGATCTATAATAATATACGAAATGATAAAATTTCATAAGTAATGTATTGTTTGTAAAATGCATATAGTTGTTTAGACATCGTGTGTCCTTGTATAATAATTAGCGTATAATCAGAGTTTACAGCAATTACTATTAATTTATCAATGATACTTAAACGATCTACGATCCGATTGTTACGCGAACCTGATCAAGCGGACGTGATCTTTGACGTTGAACTTTAAAGCTGCTTTGAAATTCGGATTATTTCCCAGTTTCAATAGTCGCAGATACAGATTCTCCATCTGGCCGCATATGTGTAAGATCAGTAGTCCGAGAAAGTTGTCGATTCCGGTATAAGAGAGACCGGATAAGGTCAGCGCGATCGCTTGTATCATAAACGTCAGCTCGAATTGCGGGCTCTTGGACACGTCGTGCAAGTAGTAAGCTTGGATTAGCAAGGGTTTGCCAGGATCGGTAAGATTTGTCACGTGCCTGAGCGTGAATCCGAACAATAGAGATGGGATCGTGATCAGCAACGTGAAGAGTATCATCACTCCTCCGCATAAGGCGAGCACGCGAATGTTTTTGGCTCGTTTTAACATGATTCTTCGCTCCTCTTTTGCCTTCACTCTCATCCAGTCCCTCACGATCATGTCGATTAGCGACGATAGAGCTACAAAGGAAAAGCGATATATTAATATGTGATATTTGATGATTCATGAAATTATTCTCTCTTGTAATTTTATTTTACAATTGCATTTTTTTAACGTTCGATTGTAATAGTTGACTTTAGCAATGTATAGCTGTCGTGATTTTTGTCAAGATTTGCTAAAAGAAATTTCGGAAGTCAGCGAATTCTCTCACTTGCATACGAGTTGAATAAAATAGTGTAAAGAAAAAAAAACAGAAATTAGAAATCCAGATAAATATAATTTATCGAATAATATGTACCTCTTTTCTTATACCACACGATGGAGACTTTCAATAACGTAATCAATAAAGGCAGAGTATATTGCAAATTATCTATCATCAGCATCATGTCGCCCCATACTCTTATCAGTGACACTAGAGCCGGTATTGTCAGCACGAAAATCAACGTGATGACGTTAAATAGAAACTGAAATTTTGATAATAACGCTTCACGTGAGTTCTTGCTATCCTGCGGCCACAGACCGACAATTCTCAACATGCAGCGATTCAAACCGATTGCCCATTCCATATCTATTTGTGATCGATTAATGAAATCTTGATGTAATAAAATCTTGTACCCGAATATCAACGTTTCTCGATATAAACATTTTAATTTTTAAATTTAAATGTATAATTATATAGAAGATTAACAAAGTATATATCGCGCAAGGAACATAGAGAATTTGAATTGGACAAAGACTATTAATTTATCTCAATTTTTATACATAACACACGGTCTATTTTAATCAATTTTATATGTGGAAAAATTGACAAACAAAAATCTAGCGAAAGTACACAAATATTTAGATAGAATTTAGATTAATCTCGAATTGCTACGATACAGAAAAAAATTATTTTGTATTGGAAACTATTATTAATTGATAATACAAAAGAAAGAACACCGTTATATTCGTTATCGTTTGGACGATCCATGGCATTGGCCGAAAGGACACTGATCTTTCTACGGACCTCGATGCGATATCATCCCCACTTTCGAAATACCATTATCACGCATGCCTCCGACGAAATTCTTGAAACGCGAAAGGGTACATTGCACCGTCGTAAATATTACAGCACAACCAGAGAAAGAACATATGCACTATTATCGTCTCGTGCGCGAACGTGTTCATCTGACAAAAGGGTTTGATGAATAAACTATAACGGCGAGCGCACGTAAACGAGACGTATTCGAAGTTCATCGTCTCGCATTTTCGTTTTTTTTTTCCCTTTCGCTACTGAAGACTCCTTAAATGAAGAGTTGAAACCGCGTGCATGTTAGGAAAAAAATTTCTTACGCCCACGATCGTGAGATCGTGATGGTACGAAACGTGCCGAGCCAAGTTGAAAATTTCAGAAGACACGTGAGAACGTCTGCAGCTTGTCGACATTTTTTTGCGTTGCTGAAAAGTTTTGCCGCTGCTAAAAAGAAAATTATCACTTGCCGGACACTGTTGACAGTGCATTATTAACGAATCCGTGATAGATGTAGGGTCATTTTCATCAGACAGTCGAAATACAGCCGTACAGCGAGAATGACAGGAAAAAATAATAGTGACGCGATGACAATTTGTCAGTAAAATGTGGTCTGTAATTTATATAGTGAACGTAAAATGTGGATACATTTACAAAATATATCTAAATAAAGTGTATATCTGAGTAAATATTGAGATGTTTAAAGTCCGAATGTTACTCTTGTGAAATAATAATGTGTCATATAATGATTACTCTTATCGGTTACAACGTAAGGTATGGGCGCGATTAATTAGATAACGTATCATGAGAAAAATTATTATTTTTTTTTTCATTCTTCCAATCGAAAGGGAACATTCCAAGTAATTATCGAATGCCGATGATTCTTAAATTACGCTCATTGTCAGTCATAAAGAGAGGAATAAGAATTCGCCCCACGACGAGATGTGTCTGTTTTGCATATTTAGCGGGGCAAATAAGAAAACAACTCGAGAGGAAAATCTTGATGACGCATTAATGAGCTGGTTCGGCGGGATGTCGGGGCCTTTTAGCTCTAATCCTTAATTTGCTTGCTTGCGAACTCGGCGGTAAAACGAGAGAGGCAAATAAACTTTACGACACCGTTCGTTTCGGACAAGAATTTCTACGCGCGTAATGCGTCTGTATCGATGTAAGGTGCATCTTAAGTTTTGAGAGAGAAAGAGAGGCTGTAGATATTTCTTTAAAAGGAAAGAGATAAAAATATCAAAGGGAGAAATATTTCTATTTCGAGAAAAAATCAACTCGATAGAGTGTATCCTTGAAATTTAATATTTGTTTCCGCGTATCTACCGCACGGATCTTTATTTCGAATAGATCTACTTTTTAAGATAAAAATTGGCTTGTGCGAATCGTGTTTGTTCGCGGAAAAATGTTTATACGCGAATAAATGTTTTATAAAATGTATGTTTATGTCACACAATGTCACGAAAATAGTGACAAATTTGCATTCGTCACGTGTGACGATGCTCACGCGCGGATACGTGAGCTGCATGAAGAATTGATCCGAATACTCGTTACGCAATATTAATTATATCTCGTTTTTTTATTAACTATTCTTATCTGCCTTTTGCGGAAATTGGAAGATTCAATCGATCAATTATGTGAGCCGATCATATATTTATCTTTATATATTGATCAATAAAACTTGTTGAAAAATAAAAAAAGAATTATCTTTTCTATGTGAGCATAAACGTAGTTAGTAAGTAACGAGATAAAGTAACTGATTGTGAAGTAACAGATAATGACGATTATTTTGTTGTCTTATCGGGACTTTATTTTTGCGCAGAATAGGATACAGGATAGCGGGAATACAGAAATTTTCTTATCACAGTTGATAAATCTCTTTGCGAGAAACAAATGCAATTTTTTTATTTTTCTGTTATTAATGTGCGAGTTATAATAAGTGTCTATTGTACTTTTTTTTTGCACATGCTTGCTTAATGCACTGCCGCGACTATCGTGAGATAGGATTTCGTATTGGCAGAGGCACGGATGTTGATATTGCCTCTGGATGATCCCAGAGTGTTCGGCTCATCGCACACAACCGCATAGCTGCCACTGTCATTCACTACGCTAACGTAATGAAGGATTCCTGTGCGTAAAGAATATTCAAAATCAACAACTGTTTGTAAAAAAAATGGTAAATTGATGTTTCAACTTATAATATGATTTAATAAATATGTTTTTCTCGTTAGCAGTATCTGTCTCTTCAATTTCTAGGAACATGGTGTGCTCATATTAAGCGGAATTAAGAGTTATATATTTCTGTTATTAAATATTTCCTTACCATTATTGACAGTCAGCGTTAGAGTACTCGACTGAACGGTGTTTGTTGGATTGTTAAACTCGATCACTCGGCGGAAAACCGTTTCTTCGGGATATCGTCTTCCAATCTCGAGATTTCCGATGAATCCACTAGCAGCATATGTATCGGGCACCAAACTTTTCTGTACCATACGACATAAGACGTACATATTTTTTTCAATAATTAAAAAATAATTAAATATTTAGATAATCAGATAATCAATGATTAAATAATAAAAAAATTTTTCAATAATATTTCTTCTCTAAAAGATTTTATATTATAATATCTTATATAAGATGTATAATTTCTTATATAAGATGTGCATAAGATGCGGCAAAAAAGAGATTCGTTTTAAATTTTGAAATGCTTTCTCGGATTATCTCGCTAAAAAATTCAATAATCGACATTTTTGAAAATAAAGATTTAAATTGATACGTGTCATATTTATATAAAGTGGAATTAAAATTGTGTAATAGATTGATTCAGTATTGAGCATCAAAAAGCTAAGTTGTCGGAAATTTCTCTTTCAGATCTCGGCATCAAATTCGTCGAAGGATCTAAAAAGTGAGAAGTAAGAATCCGCATCACATTGTGCGATTATATAATAAATATAATAAGTTTATACTTGTATCTCCAAAAGAGAGAGAAAGAAGATTAGATTTAATTGCATTATTTACAGATCTCTCTATTACATTTCGAGATACTTGACATCTCGCGACTCACCAACGCTGTCTTCGGCACGATATCCTCGTCGGCGAACTGGATCTGGACATTCTTGGTCTCGGACAGGTCGATGGCGGAGGACGCCTGCAGGAGCGCCAGGACCGCGAAGACGACGACGATCGGACGAGACATTTCGGTACGGTTTGTTCGGGTCGCGAGGTGCGTCCGTCTCTTTTATAGACCAGCTCTCTCAAGTGCCTCTGCGCCAAGGTGAGCGTGCCTTATCTGCACGGTTCTTTTGTGATTCTCCACCTTGTTGGCCCACCACCACGCGTTTCTCTCCCCCGCGGAATACAAATAAGGGAAATGCGACCGCGCGCGCACGTATGCCGTCCGTCTGGTTCGCAGAGAGAGCCGTGCCTGGACGACGAATTCTCGCGCGGATGACCCTCGAAAAAGGTATCGGCCGTGTTTATCTATTGGTATTCATGCCGTAATGCTCTTGGCGCATTACGACGCTTCGGATGTATCTATAAAAGCATGCTGCTCTTATCAAAACACACACGCATAACTTCATGAAAGTTATGCGTGTGTGATTCAGCAGCAGAGGGCTCTTTCAAATTACTAATCGCTTCCTTGAATTGACAAATTGTTCTCGCGTGTGTTCTCGGAAATTCTCTTTACCTTTTGCACCTACACAATCGTATAGAAGATTAATGTATTAAACATAAAAAATCTGCGGCGTTTGTATTTTTAGAAAGAGAGAAAAATAAGACATTGCGCCATCAGTGAATTTAGCTTCAATATTCCTTTATACGTGTATCTCTCATATAAAATAAACACGCACGTTTATAATCTATTGGTTTATAATTGAAAAGATTTTTCTCATATATTTGATATATTCTATATTAATTTCTTCTGTCAAGAATAATGAATTCCGTCTTTTGAGTCTTTCCAACTGAAAAAAATTTCCAAGATAGTCGTTTAAATTTTATTACTTAAGTATTATTTTAATTTTTGATCTATTTCTAATTATATCGATATTACTTATTGTTGGAATAACAATATCATCCGTAAATTATCTTATTTTTATACAAGTGATGTAATCACTTTGTGCAGCTAATGTGTGTGGAATATATATTACAAAATATATTTTTCCTTTTAAATATAAATTACAAGTTTTATGTGTCATATTGTTATATATAAACATATGCACAGACTGACAATTTCTATGTACGCGTTTAAGGATAGTCTCATCAGAGGATTTAAAATTGTTATATTTTTGAAAATAGAAGATATATACTTATCATAAAGATATACTTTTATCATAAAGATAACAATTATTCGATGAAGTTGACACATTATTACTCAAAATTACAGTAAATTATTACATCAATATCATGCTGCACAACGACTTCATTGTTTCTCACAAAAATTTCATTTACTTTTTACTTATTTTTTTGTATAATGGCTGTTACATGTGGATAAAGAATAATACTCTTAAAAATAATAACTAAATATAGTTAAAAAATATATAATTTCAATATATATATAAAACGATTTTTCTTTCGATTCCCTGCTATTTTTCTTATTTGTCTTATTAGTATCTTTTAAGACAAAATATATTTTCTAATTATTTTAAACAGAATAAAACGTGTTATAAGATTGAATTAGTAAAATTAATTAATCTTTTGTAGATGAAGCTCTCAAACTCTTTACAAGATCATAACTAAGAATAAATAAATAAAAATTCACATACTTGATTATAAAAGGATCTTCTCAACGAATCGATATAAATATAAAATCGCTATATAATCGATTTTCGAGTTCGATTTACAATCGATTTTCGATCGCGCTGACAGAAAAGTGCCACTACTGCCCTCTACCGGAATGAAATAGAACTCAAACGATCGTAAGCAGTCGATCAGGTCGATGGTCAATGTCAAGAAGCACGCGCGCAGCTTTGTAAAATCGTGCGCGGCGTGTGCGGTGCTCGCGAGCCGTCGAAGATGTCGTCGACGTTGATCTGAACGTCGAGAATCGTCGCGCAACAATGTCCCTGTGTTTTCGCGCGCTACCGGGCAGGCTGTCGTCGCTCGTCAGCGGTCGAAAACCGCTGTCGAAGCTCGACCGTCATCGGCTTCGAGAACACGCCGAGTCGTCTGCCTTTCTGAAACAGGTACGTTGCATCCCCGTCGACAGAATTTTGTTCCACGAATTTCGCGTAATATCCTCGAATTCCGAGAACGCGAATTCGAGTTGCACGATCCTGACGCCGGAGAGCGAGTGTCCTAACCTTCGAACACTTACATAATCGCATGACTTTAAAGTGGGCTTTAAGGTTAATTCGTCGAGCCGCGAAATGCCGCTATTCCAATGCTATTTTACGATGATACTCTGTGAAACACGAAGCTCCGGCTTCCGTTAAATCATAATAATCGAGAAATAATTAAATAACGCATGTACACAACGTCATGTTGTTGCAAAAATTATACATCTCGATATGCTAAATTGTTTGTTGATGCATGACATATAGAATGATTTAAAAGTATCAATCTCTTTTTCTTTTCATTCTAGAGAGTTCTATGTTTAGAGTGAATTTTTCTTGGACAAAAATAGATCAAGACTAATAGTTTATGTCAATCTGTAATATTAAATATTTCTAATAAAACCTAATAATTACAAATTAAATTTATAAGCCAATTTAATTTTGAATATAAGTACAAATAATATAAATATAATAAGTATAAATAAAGTAAAAATAGTACCAATTAGGCCTAATAGTTGCCATTTTTCTTTTTATTCTACTTATAATTGATAGAAATACGTTAATTGCCATATATTCTGTTTCTTCTTATATTATAGTTGTTATGTAGCTATGTCGATGTGCTAACTGTGTATATGTAAAATTTCAGTTTTTGGGTACACAGAGAGCATTATCAGTAAGAGCAAATGCTGCAGACAAACCATCAATACCTTATGTGAGTTGTACATTGCATCCAAATTTATCGCTTGCTTCTCTTGACACTTGTAGTCAATGGAATAAGAGGCTAGATAGGCGATATGTCGATAACGAGACTAAAAGTGAGATGGCGTATTGGGGCCAGAACTCGCATAGGCTGCATAATAAGTCCCAGAAGCCCAGCGTTGCCTTCTCAAAAAACAGAAAATATGTAACTCCTATAGGAATCGCATCGGACAATATTACTGTGTTTCAGAAAGAAAACATTGTAGGAAATGATAAGAATAATTCGTTTCTAGATAATAATAGAATGATTTCTTCGGAAAGCTTACACAGTAGTCGGAACTCAAATATCGACGGAAATATTTTATTAACCTCTGATGATAGCGTTTTAAAGACGAGTTCGCAACCACCACCATTGCAAGATAACGAGGGTAAACCATCGCAGGAACAACTGCAATTCATAGTCGATTCTCTTAGTCAAGATGTATGTTGGATAATTGACAGAATATTCCAGAATTATTGCACTTTTTTCGAAAGTAGAGTCGTGTTCTCTAAAGAAAAATACAATAATTCTGAGACACCTTGTATGAGGTCTTTTTATATTAAGAATTTTTCTAATTGAAATATTGTTTGCAGTTACCAAAGCTGTTTGTAAAACCTCAGAATTATTCGATATACACTAAGGATCTAATTTTTATTAATAATATTAGAGGAGTGACAACAAGGTAAGCTTGATCAAGTATTCTAAATATTCTAAGTCTCTTCATAATATTAAGAATTTCTGCAAAAATGTATGTATGTGTACTTACAGGGGAGTTATGAATTATGCAAAACAATTGATATTCTTAAGGATGATTGGCCATCTAAAATTTGCACATGTCAGACTTCAAGTTATAAAGATCACGATGCATAGCGATGATGGTACTGTAAAGATTCGTTGGCGTATACGAGGTGTCACAGGCTGGAAGGTGTTCTCTATGTTTTGGAAATACAAATTTTGGAAAATACAAGATTCTATAGACAGCAATCACGAGATGTAAGTATACTATACAAACACATCAATGTAGTAACAGCAATAAAATAAGTATGATAGTTTTTTTAGTTCCATTTAAATCTTTAATTTTGTCTTCAGCAAAATAGAATATTATTAAAATATTATTAAAATTTCAATTTCATGTATGAAATCTACTCTAAAGACTGCAGAAATAATTAATATTTAATATAGGATCCAAGAAGAAAAATAAATATATGTAATAATTTTAGATGGTATGATGGCTTCTCTACTTATTATGTTAATGGCAATGGGAAAGTTTACAAGCATGTTGCAGACAAAGTGATGCCCGATGAAGATGTAGTTGCGAAAAAAGATGATCTACGCATTGCACCGAAATTAGCACTATTCAAAAGTTTTGCAAGCATGTTTGATAATGCGACGAGAACTTCATTGAATTGAATTCCGATTTATAATTGCATCAATTGAAATAAATGACTTGACAAATGAGTCGAGCACTGGAATTGTAATTTTATTCGAACTGTTACAACGAATTGCAACAAGAAGAACGCTTTTTTCACAAATCGACGATTTTGAGTGTATGTCGGTATACGTTTCCTTGCAAATGTATCATTGCATAACAATTATTGATAGTGAATAAGTGAGACATATGAATTAAAAACATGTATATAAACAACATCTTGTATGATTATGAACTACCTATATTTGTCTTTAGCAAGGGCAACATTCGAATAATTTTGCACTAGTATTTCTGTGTAGAGACATAGATTATATTATGTAATATAACCGAAAAATGTTGAAGAATGCATAAAAAAAACAAAATTAGTGAAGCATCCTATATTTTGCTGATATAACGATATCTCATTTGTTTCATAGTCTGGATTGTTAACAATACACAAGATAATATTAAATGTTCCTTCAATATATTTTTTTTTTCATAAATATAATTTATGATTTTTGTTGTTTTAATTTATGATATTACTTTGATTAAAAAGGCATAAAGACAGAGTCATATCTAATATTACAATAATTGTTATCATTTGGTTAAGATGGTTTTATATACTTTTTTTTTTTTTTTTCCCCCTCTATATTTCCATATTTTTTTAAATCCAATTTATTATATTTTCTGTTGCGTATAAATGTAAAAAATTCTTTATACATTTATATTGTTTTCAGGCATAGAAATTCTGTTTTGATAAACTTAGAAAAGTTTTTGCACATGAACAGAATGCAGATACATTAATTACAAACAAGACCTGTAAAGATAAAAATAAACTATAAGTGACACATTCAACATTAAAGCGTTAAAATTCAAAGCATTAGTCTTATTACCCAAGTAATCGTCCATTAATGTTCCAATGGCAAACTGAAAAATAAGTGATTTGATATTTAAATTAATGTAATGCAAAACACACAATTCCCATTATAAGTTTAATACTTACAATTCCTGTAGCATCAACTCTTGTGCCCACTATTTTCAATCTAATTTCATCATCTGCTTGAATAACTACATCCTGAAAAATATATTTCAAAAACTTGTTATTATCAAACTTAAAAATTTTTGTTACAAAACACATGAAACTCTATGGTGTGACTTACTTCTTCCTTTGACTTATAGCAAGCTGGATTCACATTTGGACAAAATTGCATATCCTCTGGGATTGACTACAAAAAATTTATTTAAGCTGTTAAAATCTTATTTTGTATTGCAAGCACCATTTTTTATTAATTAAAACCTTATGCGTCATAATTTTTACTTTATTTTCAAGTATTGTAAGTTTATATTGTTATAACTATATCTATCATATATATTTGTTATAATTACTTACATGATGAGATATGAAACAGGAGAGTGGACCTATTTCAGCGAACATTCCAACCTGCAAATATTACAGGCAAAATTTCAAACAGTAGTCTAACAATTACTTTTGCAAAGGAATCAATATTCATAGTTCAACATTCAGAATATCAATATCAACATTCAGAATAGTCTATATTTTCATAAAAAAACATTTAGTTATACCTTATTCACTTGCGTTACAATCGCATCCAGCACTTCACCTTTGAATGGTCTAAATACGATGGCTTTATATTTGACTGGATAAACTACGAAGCCTTGTCCTGGCTGTATAATTCCAGCTCCTATATTGTCTATCGTCGTGACTGCGACGACAAAGCCATATCTGCATAAAGATATTAGATTAAAATCGAAATTTTTGATACCAAGATATGAATTTGATACTTACTTTCCTGTACAAGTGCCTTCCACTTCTGTGTAGAGTTTCTGCTTTACTGTATCAAGTAATTGGGGACCAAAGTACCGGGGATGCAATAGAATCTCGTGCTCCAACGAGATCTGTTTATTTAAAACAATTAAATAGTAGTTAATATTTCATGCTTACATTTAAATTTAAATGATTAATAATAAAAATTATTATTAGCAGCAAAAATTAACTTACGTGATAAAACATGTTGCACCTTTATGTCGCACTCGTGGATCGTAAACATTCTCGCGCCATATTACATTATTACAAGCAGATTTTTAGGGAATTTATGTTTCCATCACTAAAAAATTACTATACAATGATCAGTCCACGTACAGCCAATGAGAACACATTACGTCACACAGAATTGCTATGTGGTTAATCGCAACTTGATTAAACGAGACACGAGATGCTTTCAACTAAATCTCTTTAGAAGACTATCGAGATATGTAAAAATAAGAAACGACTCGTAAAAGAAATCTTTACAAATTCTTTATGCATATGATAAAGTCTGTCGTTAACATTCGAGTATATCTTTGTATAATTTTGCATCTAATATACTTCACTTCATACATAATTTATAAAAAAAATCTTATTTAAAAACAATTTGATTTTGAATCAGTAACTATTTATTAAATGAAAAAGAAATGCATACAAATTAGAAATTCAGACATACACAGCTCGTTTAGTGCATTAAAAAGTTATTTTATGCTTTTTATAATTATTTGAATATGTTGCTTTCACAAAAAATATAAAACTTATTAGTTAATGCTTGTAATCTCTTGAAAAAAAAAAAAAAAAAAATTTGATAACTAATCAATAACTTGCATATATGTATGTAACTGATATATAAAACTAAAATTAACATGTTTTAATCGATATCAACTTTTAGTGTTTAAATTGAGAACTTATCCATGCTTATTTTGTATTATGTAGTTTGTGGTTTTTTTTTTAAACGCTTGTTACTAATTTTCCCAGTAAGTGCGTGTACGTTTCTCGACAAAGTAACCATTGCCATGTCGACCACTTGTAAAAGTACGTTCACGCACAACAACACCATTCTTCCCTTCCTGCAAATTAACAGAAATTATTTCAATTTAAAAACGATAAAATTAAAGGAGAAATAATATTAAAGAATATGTCTTAAAAGTGCTGTAACATTTTATCTTACAAAAAATTCAAAGTATCTCTTTAGAATTGACATCACATATATATGAAATATAAAAAATATTTTTTATCGCATTGTGTCACAATTATTGAAATAAAATATATCTATAAAAAAATTCTTTACATTCAAGAATTTCTCTCTTAATTCATACCATGTAATCAGTTCGTTGATAGGCTCTAGCCTCTTTATAATTATTTCTTAATGCCACTTGATTGTCATTTTTGCAAGCTATGGCTTTATTGTTTGATTTGTATGAATCATTAACATATTTGTTTCCACTTGAAGATGGAGAACGTTGGTCAACATAGTCCCAGGCTTGATCTGGTGTATCAAATTTTCGAAAATCATTTTTAGAATATCCATTAACTTGTTCTTTACAGTCCTCCCTTGTAACAAAGAAAGAGTTTCCATTTAGCCTTTAATAAAAAAATGTTTAGTTTTAGAGTACAACAATCTATTTTTCTTACCAATTATCATAAACTCCAACGTTACGACCATTAGCTACCGCGTAGTAAGACATCCTATTGAAAGAATATAAGTATAACAATTTTAACTTTAATTATCACATTATCTATTATTATTTATTATTAGAATTATATTTTTTTCTTCTTTTATACATATAAATTTATTTCATTCTGAATGTAATCAAAAAAGGCTTCTTGCTAAGTCTTCTCTTTTTTATAACTTTTTACCTTTTTTACTTATACTTATTTTGAAAACATTGAGAGGACGAATATTACGTTTCAAAACCATATAAAGAGAGAAAAAAAAAAAAAAGACGCGTGGAAAAACAATTCTATATCGAGCCTTGTTGTCTTAATTAATAATTTAAAGTAATTTAAAGTAATCAATACTCTTGGAAATTCTATTATTTACTAAGATACACTTAATATTAGTTTTAAAATATAGAAGATATTCATCTAAAACTGACACGCGGAAGCATCAACGCAATAGAGAGATCCATGTTAGTTCAATTAATCGGAAGATTATTTGAGATCGATTTTCATTATATCTTTTCGCGAATACAAAATGTTACGTTCGTTGCAAAACTTACTCGGTTAATTTTTTTCAAGTATCAGTAATTAATATAAGAGCTTCAGTATTTCTTGACTTTTAACAAAGAAACCTTCGCACTAAAATGGCTAACGTGACGTTTCGACTCGAAATTTCTCGATCAACTTATGGCAATCACACATGAGCACATATATATATATATACACACTTGTCTTATTGCGTTATTTCGGCTTAAATTTCGAATTCTGTGAATTCCCTTTATCTTCATATCACGTGATCAATGATCAATGAATCTTTTGGGATATGTTCGTTTTAGGACATTATCACATTTGTCGACAAAACTTGTCGAACGATTGATTGGCTGCCGTTGTAAGAAACTTCGAAACTCTAGGAATTCTCTAGCCAATCACGTAGTAAGAATGTTTGACTGTGATTGGTCGATTTGTTTATGACCTTAGGAATTAAAACTTTTTCATGTGCAATGGTCTTTGTTTAATGCTGCCATTCTTAAAGAGAGACAAAAAAATCTATATTTATGTTACGTATATATAAATTTTGTCATTTATTATGAATGTAAATTTAAATTATTTAATTGTTCTGTAAATTTATATTATAAATTATGCGTGAATCGGAAAGCATCCTATGCATCGAAGTACATGTATATTGACAGAAAAATTGTAAATCCAAAAATTTGTGAATAACGGCGAAATAATTCTGTGGAAAATGGCTTTTCCGCAATCGCATCAGCAAGAATTGATTGAGCTGGCTGAAATAACGGGAATCTCTGCGGTACCCGGCGTTTTCCGGTGAGATAACCTTATCAGAGTAGACTTTTTCGAACCTCTCCATAACCTCCGCGCGATTTTATTGAGAATATTTTATCAACTTTTTCAGCATCGTATTGGAATTGCTGGCGTTACAAGTATCTCCGGAAGACATTTACATTCTTCTTAAACAAATTTCGACAAGATCATCGAGTCAACAGACGATAAACGAGAGTGCGCACACTTCCATCAAGAAATAGCATTTTGCACATATTAGAGAGTTACTAACTTTGGTAATAAATATTTTTATATAATTACAGTGTTACAAGAAAGAATTTATTTACATAATATAAAGATATTAATAATCTATAGTGTAAAATATTTATAATCGCAATTAAACAAATGTTTGTGTCTCTAATTAAGCATTTATTTTCACTTGACAAGAAATAATATTGCATACATTAAATCTAACAATTTAGCAATGTCTTTAGAATATTTTTAATTATAGACTCAATATTAAAGAATTTATGTATATAAAGATATGATATATAATGGATTAATATATAATCTATAATTTAAACAATTTTTTTGTATATTTGATTAAATTCTTCATTGGTAGTCTACTTCTTAGAATGAATACTTTATATATTTGATTATTAATTTAACAAATTAATGTCTAACTGCAATGTTTTGCATGAAAGTTTATTTATGTTTACAAAAATAAAATATAGTATAAATAATTTCACTTATATAGAACATATTAATTTAAAACTTATAGAAAGATGTTCTTTATATTTTTGATTAAATATTTGTTTTGATTGTTCAATCTGATTTATATAGCAAGCAGCCTTGTCTTGCCAGCTTGTCTGCCATTTCATTACCATGAATTCCTACATGTCCATTCACATGATTCTAGAAAATTATTTTTGCTTAAAATGGATTGTATAATATTTTTACCATAGTATGGTATATTTATTAATTGAACGTTTATTATATATATATTTAAATAATTTTTTTTATTTATATATATATATATATATATATATATATATAAAATTTATAATGAAATTTTAAATTAAGAATTGCTTACCCAAACAATGGTCAGTGATTTCAGTTCTTTCTCCATTTCCAACAACTCTGTTTTATTTATAACTGGTTTGTTATCCACCGTCTTCCATCCTCTCTTCTTCCAACCTGGCATCCATTGCGTGATGCAGGAGATGAGGAATTTTGAATCGGTATTGATCTTGAGCTTTTTTATTCCTGCCTTCTTAGCCTGCCTTGCAGCTACCGTGACAGCTTGGATTTCTGCCATGTTGTTGGTCGGTCGTCCCTCCACTGGTCGAGATACATTTCTATGGAAATTATATATAGCTATTCTCTAAACAATATATTAAATATTAAAAACTATGAAGGATAAAACTGTGAAATAAATTACAATGGATGATTGTCTCGAAACCAAACGCCGATACCGGCTCGCGCGTTTTTGTGTCCATTGGAACTGCACGCACCATCCGTGAAGACATTCACATAGCCATCTTCGTCCACGATAAAATCCACTTTGCTATCCTGCGCAATCCCAAAATTACAAGATGCGTACAAATTTCTCATAAAATACAATTCATTAATTCATAAATTAATATATTTTATATCTTTTAAGATGCTACATTTGCCTCAAACCTGATCAGAGGATTTAATTGAAGTAAAGTCAGCAGTATCTGATGTAATTTTTCTTTTTTTACTTGGCTGTTCACTGGTATTACTTCCTGACAAAGTTCTTTTTGAAAGTGATGATAATAATTTTGTCTGAACCATTGCGGATTGTTTGCTTCCAAGTGGAAACACTTGTTTTGGTAGAACTTGCGATCTACAAACAAAATATATGTACATTAAATAATATTGTTTTAATATACAATATAAGCTTTATTAGTTTTGTAATATTCTTTCTTGCTTTGCGATAAGAACAATTATTATTGATACTTACTCTACAGGTTTAACAATTTTGGACGAAAGAGAATTTTTGGTCAGATTTGTTCCTATGGTTGAAGAGGAACGTTCTTTTATAAAGTTTTGAGCCTCACTTTCTGTAGCAAATTTTTTGTATATGGATCCAGGAAATTTAAGAACCTGAGTACCGCATTCATCCCTTTTGAAAATAGAAAACCTTGCGTTTAATTAACTTTTGTTAATAATTTATCTTTGAATTATATAGTTTCTTTACCATGTGGCATAAATTCCAGGTTTTCGACCTTTGGCAACTGCATAGTAAGGCATTCTATTAAAGAAATATTGCCTTGCTACAAATATGAAATGTAATTTCATCAATAAATTTACTCAATATAGATGACCTTACTTCTGAAGAGTCATACACCTTTGTTAATTAATATATAACAGATTTATATAGTTCCATCATATCAATATTAATGCATTACCTCCTCAGGATTTCCTGATAAAAAAATTAAAAATCTTTTAATAAAAGATCTATTAGAGACTTGTAATTCTTATATATTATAAATATATCACCCACAATATTATTTGAGAACAAGAAAAATAAAAATGTATCCAAAATGCAAAAAAATAAATAATTATGTAATAAAAATATGCATAACATCTCTCAAATTATGATGCATTTATTTCCGCAATTATATTATTTTCCATACTAGAGTTTATAGATGTGACAATAATATCATTGCATAATCATAAATAAAAAATTTAAAATAAAATTGCAACGAAATTACCAATGAGGTTATATCATGAAATTTTATAATTTAATACGCAAAATATTTTTTTTATCAAAACATTTGACTCTGTTTCGTCTCGATTACGTACAAATTTATATTCTGGCTACGTCAAGCTGCACCAAATAACAGATAACAGATTGTACAGTTCACTTTCTTAACTTAACAGCTGTAAAGTTAGGTAAGGCTAGGTGACACGTGCGTATAGATTTTCACGTGAATGCACATGTGATTATAAATCTTATAAAAGATATTTTGTGAACCCTTCGTTTAATTAAAAATTTATTACAATTAATAGAAATTATAAAAGAGTGAGGTAAAATAAAATCATCTTCAGACATGAATAAAAGGTAAGATATCACACAATATCTTATTACTTATTTCCTACATTCTTTCTCTTTCTTTCTCAAATAATACTTAAAATTACAATAATTTTAGTCTGTGCATTTTAACATATAGCAGTTTGGAGATTTTAATTTTTTATTTTAAATCTTTTTCATAACACAATAAATACGCTCACAAGAATCTGTCAGCTGGAAGCTTTGTTACTTATCTCTAATCAACAATATATACATACATACACATAGCTAAACCTACAATTACCACTAATTCAAAAAATATATTTACTTACATCTTTCAGTAAATATTTTTTAATAAATTTATATGCAGTCTAGATCAATATTTTCTCTTTTTCTATTTGAGCCATTAAAATGTTTAAATCGAATAAGTGTTATAAATCTTCCCTAGCTGAAAAAACTTAATACTATATCACTATATCACTAACTTAATACTATATCAATTCCATATCTTAAATCCAACATGTACATATTATCTTTTTATCTCTCTTAAAGAAATCTTTCTAAAAATAAAAAATTTATTAACAAATTTAATGCCTACATTTTAATGTCTACTTTAACACTCAATAAGTAAAGATGTATCCATTTTAACTTATTTTTTGACATATTTCTCTTCATTTACTTTTTTATTTTTACTATTTTAGAGCTATATAAGAAATGTGTTTTAAAATAAAATATATCTATAGTTTTTAAATTAATGTCTACCAATGTAAAGCTTCTAGATATATTACACTATTTTTCCTAGAATTATTCATCATCGAATCTCAATTTATGCTTGATCTCTAGGGCGAGCTTGTAGCCCAGCTCCGGTCGTCGATCTCTTCCTTCCACCATCGCCTTCACTTGGCTGGAATTCACTATCACGCCGTTGCTGGCTATCACTGTGGCCTTGGTCTTCTCGATGTCGACGAGATCCACGCCGCGGCTGCAATCGTCGATAAGTATAGTGCGGTAACCACTGGTGAGCGCGTCCACCGCAGTAGCACCTACGCATACATCGTAGGCCAGTCCGCAGATGTAGATGTCGGTCGCGCCCTTCTCCTGCAGCTGCGACGACAGCGTAGTCTCGGTCAACTTCTTGTTGTCCCAGAACACCGAGTACGAATCCACCTCCGGATTTGTGCCCTTGTAGATTTTGATCGCGTTGTCCACGATCTTTAGGCCCTTGTGAAGCTCGGCACCCCACGAGTCCTGCACGCAATGACGCGGCCACAAACGTTGCTTCAACAACGGCGGCCCTTGAAACGTCACCGTGTCGTACACTCGCGCCGCTTCCTTGGAGATATTGCTGCTAATGTCCACTTCCCTGATAACGTAAACGAATATCAATGAAAGAAGGTTTATTTGTTTTTTTTTTCTTCTGTCCAGACGCACAATTTCAAGTGCCCTTTAGACATGAAATTTATGTTAATAAATGAAATTTGATATACTTTTTCTACTGCGTTTTGCGACTACCTGAGGTGCAAATTATCGATAAAGGACACGTGATCTATGGGATGCCAGTCCAGGGAGTAAAACACCGAGTCGAACGGTATGGTTTCCAGCAATCGATTAATCGGTTCGATCACTTCCGAACCGTCGTGTTGCGCGGCGCATTGCTTTATATTCAGGGAACCCGTTATAAAGTCGTTTTGCACATCCACGATTAAGAAAGCGCTCTTGGGACGCGTGCATACTTTGATCCATCGATTCCAGCAAACCTACAACATAATAATGTGTTAATAAAAAAGTAATATTAACAACGTTAACAAAAAACATAGAGAATTTATTATTCAGTAACTAAAAATAATGCAGATTTTAGAAAGAGGACATTATTCCAAAATCTTTAATACCATTATATAAAGACATTCTATCATTACTATCTCAGGTAAAGTAGTAAGATTTTTAGAAAATATATATATATATATATTAACTCTTTTACTCTAAAAAGAGTAGTGTTTCTTTCTCTGCTATTTATAAAAGAATTTAGAAAATTAAATATATGTACATTTTTTTTACATTTTTTAAATAATATCTAAAACAAGTGATATAATCGAGCATCCTCTACGTACCTCGAACTCTTCCTTATCGATCATGCCGTCCCCTTTGAAATCAAAGATCGAGTACACTTCGCGCAACTGGTCTTCCTCGAGGCCATAAATCTTGCCGCGATCATTTCGAAATAACGCACGGCATATGAGATCGAACTCCGTAATGGATAGGAATCCGTCGCCGTCTTTATCAAAGGCATTGAAACATGCGTCCATGTCTCTCAGCTCTACCATTTGCCGACTACTTGTTACCAGGCTCTATTTGTTTAATCAATACTCAGATTAGCATCTCTCCGTGATTACCTTTTTACACCTAAGACCACTTTGCCAAATCTATATCTGTCGATGAAAAATACTGCAGTATCTTATATATAATTCATTTCGATGTTACTGCAACTATGTTATAATTCGGCCTAACACATTTTCTCAGAAAGGAGGTACCTATAAATATCGTCCTTGTCGTCATCTAACTCAATTGTCAAAAACCTCAATACTGCACAATATTACATGCAAAATTCTCTTTTTATTTGTCATATCTTATATTTCAGGATTAATAACTTAAAAAATAATTGATTAATTCTCTCGTTTATTGCATTTAATTTTTCTCTCTTTTAGAGTTTTCTTTTCATGTTTATTATTTGTAATACTTTATTATTTCTTTGACGATGATTAAATTGGATTTATTAGAGTGTTACAACAGATCGCGTAAGTCTTTGATGCGTCAATAACGATACATCGATCATCGCTTCGGGTTGCAACAGTTCGTGCACTTCGTACTTGGTAGATTCTTCGTAAGCGTACGTTACGGAAGTGTCAGACAACAGCATGTTACACTGCGCCAAGATCAAAATGCAGTTACGTAATCGCGCACACACCTCGCGATTCTCCAATGGAATTCTTGACAGATCCTCAGTGAAACCTCCCTCGGATTTATCGACGTTCTGAATGTTCGCACCGATCCACACATAGCCGTTGTAACCAAGTATTAGAGTGGCGCCATTTTCTAGATTATGATAATGCGTCTTCTTGCGCTGGATCAGCATCGGTGGTACTTTCAACATTATCCCCTGTGACAGTTTGCCATACTTCAGGACTCGCGTGTGCAACGAGAGGGAACTGTCAGCAAAGATTGACTGCACCTCTGCGCAAACCAGGTCTCCCTCCTGTAAGTACCTGCGCATTGTCTGTTCATCTTCGGCGGATCTTCTTCTCTGTGAAATTTAAGAGCATTACATATGTAATGTATATATTCCAAAACTATTACATTTTTTGCTACAAATATTTTTTTACTAGAAATGTCATAGATATAATTAGTTACAGAAATGTTTAAGATATACATATCTATGATTTTTTATATTAATGTAAAGCTTTTAGATATATTACAGAATTATTCGTCATTGAATCACAATTTAACATTATTACAAGACTTTGCAAATTTCCATGATTAATGGGGGAACAGGATTATTTTCATATATTTTGGAAAATTTATAATTAAATGGAGAAGGTATAACTTTCTGTGAATGTTTTGTACGAATACTAAAAAAGAAAGAACAGAAATATCAATATATATCTTTACCAATTCACCACCAGGTAAATTAACACTGGACAACAGCAGGACAGCGTCGAGCTTGGAATTTACATCAACTTTCCAACGCTTCTGTTGTACCTCTGTTATCCTACCCACGATAAGATCCCCGATCTCGCCGTTGTAGCGCGCTTTCAGAGGCCTGATGGATATAAGTTTGTTCACCTTCTCCAGAACTCCAGCGACTGACGCACGTAACGTTTTTTCCTCGTCGACGTAGGTTCCATGGCCTCTAAAATTAGATAATGAATTTTCGTAATCGCGTACTGTGTAATCGCAATACTAATCTACCTCAGGAAATCCGGTTGACTGGATATCTCCTCGCCGGGAGTGTAAAGGCGTGGCTGGACACCCTCATTCGTTATTAGGTTAAAATCTACCCTGTTTACCGCCAAGCGAACGTTAATAGGCGGATATTGTGACATCACGGGGATGATAAAATTGACGAAATTCAATTTTCGAGACTTGTTCTCTTGCTGTCAAATGCCGCTAATATTTAAAATTAAATAATTTTTTTCTTTGTAAGGTTATATCGCACTACATGCGTGAACCATGCAAAATAAAGCCGCACATAAATTAAAATTAGTCATTGACTGTATAAAAGCTAGAAGGTTTGCTCTAAAAAAGAAACTGCTCTCAAGGATGCGTTCAAAAATTTATTCGTCGAGTGTTGCGCGTTTGATTGACCAATCAGGACAAAGAAATCTTTTGTTTGATTGGTCATTCAAACGATGCGCTCCGGCGAGTGGATTTTCGAACGCAATCTTTATTGGACATAAAATTCTGCATCTGCGTGTGTAGAATCGTGCAGTGTGAATGCGACAGTATATTTTGATAGAAAAAAAAGTAATATTTTTGTTGATATACCGCTAACGTGGGTACTTATGATTGTAAGTTGATATAAGTTAATATAAGTTAATATTATTGATAACGTCAATTTATTTTCTTTTTAGAAATACATTTAAAGTGTTCTTGTATATATTTTGCGATTTTTTTAAACTACTTTCCTCAAGTTGTAACGATTAGTTCTTCTAACCTATTTATTGTTAGTTAATTGAAGCTAACATTTTCTCTGATAAAATATTCTTTTTTTCAATTGAAGAAGAGAGGCTGAGGAAGAAAGATGGAGGATTTTGTGCCAACACGCGGGTCCCAAATCAAGAAAAATACAACAAGCGATTACATCTCTGTGAATTATGAAGCTCCAAAGAAAAAGTTAAAACCTATGGATGGCTCGCATAATAAAGAGGAACAAGAGAATTCTAAAACAAAGCAAACGCCTGCTGAAATGAAGGAACAACAAGAAAAGGAGATGAAAAGGTTGCGATACGACGTTATTAAATTTGGTATGTCTGGTTTCGAGAAACCAAAGGCAAGAAGAGCAAAGGTCGAGCTTGCCATCAGCTTAGGCGCGATACCTCCTAAAAATAGAAGGATGAATTATAAGGCTTTAAAGACGCGTCGAAAAATAGAGAAGGAAAAAAAGAAAGAGGAAAAACACACATCTGGATTCACAAGTAGTTTGCTTAAATCTAAGTCCAAGAAACTGCGCAAGAAAGATACTGGCATTTTAGGTGTTTATGGAAAGGTATCTAAAGGTATCGTGCCCAAACAGAAGAACTGAATTTATCAGTAAATATTTGAAATGTTCTCTGAGAAAATTTGCCAAAATTCGTAGAGTCTGGAAGAAACTTGTTCAGACTTAAATAAAGCATCTTGTAAGAAAGATTATAATTAGGAGAATAAAAACAGACTGTATTTAATATGTGCTAATTATTGAAAATATCCTTTGTTAATTAAATTTATAATTAGATACTTTTAGTTAAATTAAGATTATTGAAACTTTTGGGTATTAAAAATAATCTATAACAATTTAGATAGCATCTTAGGAAGATCTGGGAGAATAAAAGATGGATGTGTAAAGAAAAAGAGAGGTCAATTTGTAACTGTAAACATTTAAAATATTTTCTGTTGATTCATTGCTGTCTTGTTACAACATCAACTATCTATCGTCTAACAATAACATCTTCTCTGCATGTTGTATACTATGTACGAAGAATAACAAGTAGTAAAATAATATATTTTTATATAATATATATATTTTTTTTTTATGGATTCTTTTTTTGGGCCAGCCTTGAGCTTTGTAATATAGGATATATAACGCTCTCGTCTGTATGTATTTAAAATAGGGTTATTCAGGTGTACACAGTTCGCGCAATGCCATAATGGAATGATTCGGCATCCTGAAGAACTGTACATTGATCTGCAGAATTATACCTCTCGAAATCAGTCGAAGGCAACCGCCGTTGGAGCCACTTCTAGTAACATTTGCAGAAAAGCGTTGACACCCTCTGCAATCGGAAAACAGACACGAGCATTCAATAGGAAATTTAAAGGCATGCAGAAGTATAGTATAGAAAAATAACAGATGTTCTGAATATTAAACTTTAATTTTAGTGAAAATTTCAAACTTGCAGTTTCTTGAAATTTAAATGTCTCTCTTTGTAAAATCTTAATATATATCTTAGACTTTCAAATTTTTCCAAGTTCTAAACTTTAAATAGTTTTTCATATAAACTTTTCGCATGAGATTCATTTCTACGCTTTAATTTTAATCTGAGATTTTTAGAAGAATTCTCTAGACTTTCTTGAGTTTAATTTGAGACTTGGAATTTTAATTATTAACAAATATTTCTATTTTTTCTCTGAAAGTTTATTTGAATTTACCATCAGATAACTGATACAGGATGCCCTAGATTGTGAAATGTCTGGGCGTCTATGAGCTCTCTGCGGCTCGGATTTTATTTTAACCGTATAATGGCGTATACTTACCCATGAATTTGGGCACATATCCAAACTTTACGAACGGGAGGTAGACGAGCATGCCTGCGCTGATGAAGCCGGCCGCGTACAGGTACTCAATCTGCGGCTTATCGATAATCGGCGCCACTATGAGATATGCAGAGATGATGAGCACAAGCACAGGTATCACTAGCGGACATTTGTACGGTCTCGGATGGTTCGGTCTGGTCCTCCGCATCACCAGCAGAGCGAGCATCGCGCCTCCGTAGAATATCCATGCAGTGAATGAGAAGAAATCGATCAACGAGTCGATATTGCCGGAGAGAACCATCGCGCCTGCGAAGTCGATGATTTGGCTTAATGCGTCTAGATACTTTGAAGTCAAAACGATCGATAGGCGACAATCTCACCTTGGAGAGAACAATGTATAATACATAAAGTAAAATATTATATAAAGTAAAAGCGCTCAAGTAATACAAATGTTTTAAAGGGTTCAAAAATTAACTAGGATACTCAAACATTTCAGAAATGATCTAAGAGAGTTTAGGACAATGACTGGCATTGCGTAATACCTGCTACGAGGGAATGGAAGATGAGACCTGGGGCAGGAGTAAAGCGTCGCACGTGCACGTAGCTCAAGCAATTGAGCAGGTGACCCTCTCGCGACGCAGCAAAGCAGAGCCTGCCTGCGGCGAATAGGGTGCCGTTAGCGGACCCGAATGTGCTAATCGCTACGGAAAGCGGCATCAGCCACGCCATCACGCCCAGTATCCGATTGCCGAACGTCTGCAAAACACAAGAAGATCTTAACTCGTCGGAGTGATTGGAATGTGGCAACGAATTAATCGGAGCAAAGTAATCCATTGATATCCTAGAATGTCCCAGATTCGACAAGCCACCCGTTATCTCTAGATTATTCTACGACTCGACTTCTAATGCGATATTGAAGAAAATTGAAGAACACACACATTCTGTGCTTCTATTACTTTGTTACCGCATTTCTTAAAGATAATTTTTTTTCCGTATCGTCAATACTTACTACTGCCACAGCCTCGCTCTCGATCATCTCCGACGGCGACATGACCGCCAGATAAGATACGTTGATCAGCGCGTAGCAAAGGGTGACGAGCGGTATGCCGATCATGATGGACCTGGGCAGATTCTTGGAAGGATTCTTGATCTCCTCGGTCACGTAGTTGAGATTGTTCCAGCCGTCGTAGGCCCAGAGGCCGGTGTAGAAAGCGGTGGCGAGGCGGCCGATGTTGATGGTGCTGCCGTCGATACTGTTGAACGCCGTTTGCAGATGCTGCGTGTTACCCTGTATCAATTTGTACGAACCGCCGGCAATCACCACGAGTATCGCCATCAACTTGGCGGCGGTGAAGGCGTTCTGCACACCGGTGGCCAGATTGACGCTGTAACAATTGATCAGGAGTATCAGGACGATCGCCAGCAGGGCGACGACCTTGACCACTTGATTAGGTGGGTCGCAATCGAAGGTGAACGCTTCGACGGTATACTGGGCGAACGACAGGCAGATGATTGCCATTTGCGACGGCTTGAGCACCAGGGTGGATACCCAGGAGAAGAGGAAGGCAGGCGGCGCGCCGAACGCGTCCATGAAGTACGCGTATTCGGCACCGCTGCTCGTGTTCATGGTGCCCAGCTCGGCGTAGGCGAGGGCGCCGCACAGGCTCAGGAGACCGCATGCGGTCCACACGATGAAACTGATGCCGACGCTACCGGTACGCAGCAGCAGACCCGACGGCGACACGAAGATCCCGGAGCCGATCATCGTGCCGACGATTAGAGCCACCCCACTGACGAGTCCCACCCGTCTCTTGAGGTGAACAGCGTCGTTCGCCTCTGCGTCCGTCCCCTCCAGCCCTCCGCTCCCTCCACCCCCGTCTTCGTCATCCCCCACACCCCCAGATTGGCCTTGTTGTTGTTGTTGCTGTTGTTGAGGATGATTACATAACGACGGCTTGCCGCTGCCGTTGATCGATTTGCCTGACGATGATCGGCAGACCAGTCCGCTGCTAGTGTCACTGACACCGCCCCCCAGCCATCCCCCAGATTGTAGCTGCTGCTGCTGCAGTTGTGGTTGACTGCCGTTACTCGTCTGCGGATCATGTCCCACGGTAGCTGGAAAGAAAAAATACATTTTGTATAATCGATCAGGTACTCTCTTTGTCTCTCCCTCTCTGGGTTATTTATATACGTTAAATGATTGAAAGATTGAATATATCACTGGAAATTAATAAAGCGTACTTTTTGCCAGAAGTGTGATAACGTAAAAAAAATTGATGATGATAAAATAGCTATAGTATTCGCGCAAAATAAAATTACACTACTATTTTATTTATATATAAATGTTTTAAGTATACAATTAAATATACATATTAAATTGTATAATTATTATAATCGAGAATTGAGATATCTCTCTAGTAAAAGTACATATAAAATAAAGTATATATAAATTAGATTTATTGTGCATGATTATATATTGATTCGATTTATCGCAAAAGCACTATAAATTTTAGAGCTTGTTTATAAATCAAGTACGTTAAAGTAGCTAAGATTAAACTTCATTAATCCTTGCTTATTTTGACAGAAATATAACTCCGTTCTTGTAGAATTATTTCGACAAATAATATAATCTCATTATCTTCTTGATTAACGCTACTTCGCTTAAATAAAATAGTTAACGTTTGAGATATATTTACTGAGTTTTTCAGACATTCTTAAAAAGTTTTTTGCTCGATTAAACTCCTTTATGTTAAAAAAGTCAAAAAACATAATAGTGCAATATATATATATATTTTTACTTATATATATATATATATATATATATATATATATATATATATATATATATATCTTCATAAATAATATATTTATTCTGTCAAAATTTCGAACAATAAACTTTTCAATTTCTTCAAGCGACAACGGATCAATCGTTTGTTTTATAAAGTAGTAAACTTCACAGAGGCTATTCATAGCCACACAAACTTAGATATTCCATAAAAAAGTAGAACGATTCGATATATTTCCATCTTCTATACTAATCATTCTAGTTAGAGGGAGGATAAAAATTTCCGTAAGGGAGGGTCTCGGAAGGGTCGCAAACAACGCACCAACGTCAATAATATTTATTTCCAAAAGCTTTTACCTAAATAATATTTGTGGTCGATTTTTTCCTATTTTCTGTAATACAATATAAGTAATGGAAACCAATTGGACGAAGGGCATATTGCGATCTGATTAATGATATTTTGTTCATACTCTTTCATAATGGAATACGATTCAAGACAGCAAATGTTTCGCAATTTATTTCGACCACAAAGCCTCATTGCAATTCTATTCCAATCATGTCCTTTTAGCCGAGCCCTAAAATTAGATCGGCAGTAGATCAGAATAACCGAGCTGAACGGATGAAACCTATCTAAGGTCATTGGGCGGAACTCCAGCGCGCTCCAAGGAATATACCATTTAGGAAATACTGCGATAGGGTGTTGCGATTGGTGCTTTATAGGTGCAATCGATAGGCGTGCTGGTCGACAAGCATATATATAAAAGTTCGACGAACGCAATGAAACAAATCCACGTGGATTCCAATCTCGCTCCAAGTACGAGAATATCACGCAGCGGTTAATAGGAAACTTTGAAGGAAGTTGAAAAGTTTATATAATCTTAATGAGTTGTGTCGCGTTTTTACTCGTAGATCCCCATTTTCGCGTGTTTCTAGAAAGAGGCATAATTGTAGAAAAGCGCCGCGGAATAAATCGGACGGACTTGTTACGCTCAGTTTGTGCGGACTCCTAAGTTTAGAGCCACCCGGCGAGGTGGATTTGGACCACGTGGTTTGCCCTCGTGTATAATTCGCGCGCGACACACGCCGGGCTCGAAATAATTCCGAACTCCGCTGCTTCTTACATAAACGCGAGAACTACTTTTGACTCTGATCTTTCGGAGACCGCACGGTTACCGTGCGAATATTTCGCGAGATTAACGAGACGGATCGTTTTACAACCTATTGCAATGATTTGCAGTGTTGATGATTCAAGAACCTTTGTTATAATTATTTTATTACCAACTATACGCGCGCGATGAGTACGTACATCTGTAATAAAGTAATTTTATTTAAATTATATATATGAAAAATTAATTATAATTATATGAAACTAGATAAAGAATACTGGATGAAGAACAATTTTCACCAAGAAGTAATTCGCTTAATGTTCTCCGTTGCGCGATTTTTTTTTATTAAATTAACAATCGATATTAAGAAATATATATATTCATACACCTAACGCTATTTTATTTTAAATGTGGATTATAATATTTTTTAAATCAGGAGGCAAGAGTACGAATAATTATTTCCGATATAAGAAATACACTTGCTTTAACGATTCTTCAGAGAGATAACGTTGGAACATTTTTTTTTTCACTGATCTGTTGGAATTTAAAGTCCTCTTGTTACGATTATATTTTATCAATTTTATACGTTTGATATATTTTAACGTAACGGTAAATTTGCCATACCGGATGTCGTAAACGAGCAAATCGACGGGTGCGGATAATCACTCGAGAGTGGACGCGCGACAAGAAGACTGACCGGCTCGTGCCGCATCCCTTTCGTGACTAACTGGGGCGGTAAACGGTGACTCGTGCCGGCCAATCCCTCGTATCCCCACGTGACGACGATTATATCATATTATTATTATCGAGTCGCCATGCCGCGACCGTAATAGTTCGCGTGGCGGCACGCCAGAAAAGCAGACCGGCCCATCTTTCGCCGAGATAAATAACGAGAAATGCGCGCGAAATTCGCCGGTCATATGGCGAGGCGAGAATTTCGAAGCGGGGGTGTGTGCGCTTCTCTCTTTACTCAAGGTGACCTCGCTTCGGGTACTACCGTTTCGCGCTATCGATCTCATCGAATACGCAAATGCCCCGCATTCCTGAACTTCGGCGTTGCTCGCGAAAACCGAATTCTGTGCATTAACGGGCAGATAGAGCGCGAACGCATAGCGTAGTTTAACTCCTTTTAGAAGAGAATAACTTTATTATGGATTTAAAATGTGCAATTAACATTCGCGAAGATAAATTACATGGAAAAATTTATTTTTCTATCAATAGACTTGCTCACGCATCATTGTCGGGACTATTGAGAACACTAGCGAGAGAATCATACAATTTTGTCTACCTTCGCTGCACGCTCTGTATATTTACTGTGTATATTTCTGAGCGATGATTTTGGTTGTCACCGGTTTTGTTACGTAGCAGTTCGCGGCCGACTTAATCCGACTTGATTATTTCAAATGACAGCTGCGTATTTTGGTCGCATTCGCATGGTCCAAAAACGTGGAGATCCCCTCCCACCGACGCTAACGAGAGACCGCTCTTATGCCAATAAAGTGCCCGAACAATAAGCATATTATTTAGGACTTTATGCGCGCGTGTATACACGTGTATATAGATACCCGAATCCGTGCAAATAATTGCGCGATATCGCGAAATGCACGACCATCGAGTAAAATGGGAGTCAATTGCATCAACATCATTTACCGCATCATTAAAGCGCGCTTAACGTGATGATCATATGGGCGGTTTCGTAAAAATTTATACGCAGATCCTATGACAAAATTGAAAGAGAAGTTAATTTTTTGGTTAAAATTTTATGCCAGAAAGTTTGTCGTTTCACGCATTTTATTTTCAACATTACATGTCCTGGCAATTAAGCATCGAAATCAGATTTTATTCAAATAGATCGTTCAAATTTAAACGAGACTAAGGCTTATTACTATTTTTTTTTTTTTTGTAGAAAACCGTCAAGCGTGGGAATTGAACACAAAACTTTATAGTAATATAATGAGTTATAAAAAATATAAATTATTATTAAAAAAAAAATAAATTAAATATAAATTTGTGGCTTTATAATTTCTTGAAAGATTGAATTCTTTTATACAAGCGCCGGAAGGTCTTCTAAAACATGGTGAGTGACGGCACTTATCGATTTTTAGGAATCAGCTTAAAAAAATGAATCTAATAAAGAGACGGTTTTTTTATCGACAGACGAATAAACAAGCATATAGTTCTCTCGAGAAAGGGCGCAATATCCTTGCAAGAAAGGGAGGCAACAGACAATTATTTCGAAAGCAGTATTTTTCCGAAAGGCTCAGTAAGATTAGCTTATCATAACGAGTATCGTACAATATTAACTCATGCAATTAATGAATTCTTGTGCAAAGAGTTCAAACTTTTTTTAAAGTTTGATTATTTTTGAAGATAATAATAAATAATTGTGAATTAAAATTATGTGCAATCATATCATTATGATTTTTGTTAAGCAATTAATCGATTAAGTATTCTACAGCAATTGTAATTATGCGGCCACTTGTTACTGAACATTGCAAAGCTGATTGGAATTCCTTGAAATTCTACCGAGTAACCTTCGACCTCTCAGACAGACTGCGTGTCTGAGAGGATAATCGGAGAGAGAGACATAAATTTTAGTAGAATTCGACGAAACAATCGTTAACAATATATATAAATTGACTACTAAGAGAGCAACACAATTTTTCTCAAGATCGATTTCGGAACAAGATCGAGATTCTGAAAAACAATAGATCCGAACGGGAAGAATTAATACGCACACACACACATAAACTATTACGCCGAACTAAATCACGAGATAAATACTTTTTACACATATAAATTTGAATAAACCGCTTGAATTCTTTATATTTATTTCTTCCATATAATAATGAATTATTAATTAATTTATTCCTCGCGGAAAATAAAAATAAAATGAGATAAAGTTATAAGTCTGGCTTTTACTTTAATTATATTATTAGTTCTTTTCAATTATTTAATTAGTATATCCTCAATTAATTAATTTCATAACAATTTACAGCAAAAATGAGATAAATTCTCGTCTAACAGCTAATTAATGTTTCATTAAGTCTTCTGTGGTTGTAGTTGTTAGAACTCTAATTAATACAGCAAAGTTCTAAGATATTTTATACACATCAGATATAACTGTTCATTTTATTAAAGAAACAATTATAAATTATGTGTGTTATTGTTCGTGCTCTTGTATATATATTTGTATGTATATCCATGTGTATATGAATATTTAGTTTAATATAGCTCGGCTGAGCAATATATAGCTTAGAATATTTCTTCAGAAAATGCAAAAGATTTTGAAAAAAACGAGAAGAGATTTTTTTAAATTAAAAAGATTAGAATACGGTCGCTCGATTTAATCGTATGATTAAAGTTAAAAAATCGCGAGTGGTAACAGTCTGAATTAGTCAGACCGCACTCTTTCAATTTATATAATAAGCAAGTCAGTCTGTCAGTTTTTTCATAATTCAGATAGATATGTTTGTGAATATTATCCTCTCTCTAAATTAATTATCGACATTACGTAATTCCATAATTATCACGTGATTATAAAATTTAGCCTCAGTTTCTTTTTCACATCTATCCGATAGCAAAACAAGTTTGTGCGCAAACAATGCATGAAAAAGCTGTTGCAGAGATATCTCGCTGAAAATATCGTATTAACAATATATTGTTAGTATATTGAATAGTATACTATTCGATATTTAGTCATACTAATGCATCAGCGGGATTATAAAATAAATTATCGCCTTCGGTTAACTCGCTGTCTTACACTTTCGGCAGCATATTTTTCAGTTGGCATCGCAAACTGATTTTACTTGTCGCGCTGCCTCATAATTCATCCCCGTCGTTGCACCATTCGCAATTTTATTAATGCCAGCCAACTCGCTTGTAGTGGCGCTTCCATATGTAAAACGAGGGAGTGATGTATAACAATGAATGCGCGTGTAAATATAATGACACAATAAGATTATACGTGAAGACACCACTGGTATCAGCGAGAGATAATTTTACGCTCGTGTTCGTATTCAATTAATATAACTTATTTTGACGTGCTCGGGCTATACGCTCGCTTGTTATAGATGCAATTTAATGATCAATAATAGAAAGAGGTTGTTCGATCAGAATAAACAATGATACCAGACATATCTTTGACTTGTTGACAGGCGCGTCATCTGATATTTCAACAAATACAAATTTCTCGAGGAGTTAAAAATAGCATACACACTCTTATCGGATATTCATTAAAAAGATACGTCGTTAGATCTTAATTAAGCTGATTAATTCTCGATGACGTGAGCATTTTTTATTTTTCGTCGCGACGCGAAATTTATCATCGACAAGTGACAAAGTGGAAATTGCGTCGCAATTCCTTCTAGTCGCCGTCATCTCGTCATCGCAGCGTCACACAACCTCGTAATCCAGGCTCATTTAAAAGCGACCGATATTCCGGCGTATTGTTTAACGATGTAATTGCCGACGAGATGCGTTCATACGCTTTTAACGACTTTAAACGACGATGAATACGGTGATGAGGGACGACAGTGCGGGATGAAGCGAAAGCTGGCGATTTCTTGTCGGGGCGATTATTGTTCTTCGTGTCAACGTGACACGAATTAGATTAGATTGAGTTACAAAATTCTGCGAAGTAGTAACCCGATACGACGACAACGGTAGCACGCACGCGACAGCAAAATAACCGATTGAATGGCGTTCATCAACACATATCGGAGTAACAGTCGTTGTCGACGGCGCCGTCAATATTGTACATATACATAAATAGTGTATCAAGAAAGACAGCTAAATAAAAGAAGTAAATCTAATTCAAATTCAGCATGTATCTAAATGTAAGAATCGTCTAAAGGATATAAAATATTAAAAACTTGAGAAGTTCCGAGAGATGCGTTATAAGTTACACAAGTACAATAACTTGAAGAGTATTTTTATTAGGGCAAAAACAAGCGATATATATATGTGTATATATATATGATATTTAATAGATGTTTCTTAATAGATAGCCTCTATTGTGTTTTTGCGCACCGAATTTTACGTCTGATTATAACGCGACGTTACCACTTAATTCTTTAACTACTTTTATCTTTAATTACATTTTATTAAAAATCATTGGCAAATATTATAAAATGACCTATAATCAATTATGTAATATATTCTTAGAAAACTGCAAAAAAATAACACATATATAAAAAAGAATAATATATATGTGTTTCAGAATATTTAATTTTAGTGTTTAATCACAGATGTGCTTTATAGATAAAAATGGGACTTAGTCCTCGTTTCGGCTTTTAACTCCTAATTTCTTCCTAAAGGTTCTCTCTGTCTCTCTCTCTTTCTCTCTCTACAGTAGTACGATTAAATATATTAATTAATTAATAATAGAAATTTGCATACATTCAACTAATCGCATTGTTTCAGATTTAATTAGATTGAATATTAATTTTAACATAGATAATATTACAATTTTATCGTGTGTAACTTCATTATATGTATATGTATTTCGAGAGATACATAATACCAGGTTGAAACGACACGTGTTTCGTAATATTAACATGCTGCCACAGGTCAAATTGCATTAATAACCATTCATAGTAAAGTGTCACAATGATCCAATTGCCCTTAATTTGAAGCGCGTGCTGAACGGTTCCCGTTTGCGGAGGTGTCAGAAAACGAATTACTGTAGTGCGTTTCATGAACAAGGCCACGTCGATCGTAAGAAATCCTCGTCGTTGGAAAAACGTCGTGTTATATTCATCTTATCGTTTTTCACATAGAAGTTGAAATTAAACGAAGATAAGGGGAGGGTAATAACTCTTTATAATCAATCTTTCGAAGATGAATAGACAGAAAACGTTACTTTTTTAAAAGAAAAGTAACATTTTATAGGATGCAATTAGAGAACATTACATAAAATATATTACACATGCATGAATAAATTTATTTTGAGATATTATAGAAAGATTATACAAAATTTTATAAGAGATTAGAAACTTGGTTGAAGTTCTGATTTAATTTAATGGAAATTACAGTAGAGAAATTTATGCTATTCTTTGATAAGGATTATTTTTAGAAAAAGTAAATCTTGTTAAAAAGTAATTTTCAATTTTCAGACAATTTTTTCAATTAATCCTCTCTTTTTTTAAATAAATATATATATATATATATATATTTCTAATTAATAAAAAGATAGAATATTAAAAATACTTCTGGGACATCTCGTATATAAGAAAGATATAAGACAATTCTAGTTGTAATTCTCAGCGGATCTTTTTATTCCCATGCGCGAAAAATAATTCGCGTTAATGCGATTGTAAAGGTCATTTCCCATTTGGGTCATTTTTTATCTGCGATATAATTTTTTGTATAATTTGCGCGGTCAGAGTAAATTAATGAATAAAAAATGTTACGATCAAAACGTTATTCTCTATGCAGATTACGTAATACGATTTGCATCGATGGAAATGTGACACGGAAAATTTTTCGCAAAAAAATATAGCTCAAACAAAAAAAATTCAATGTCTCTCAAATTTGATGTAGTATTTTAAAGAGAATATACAATGTACAATATGTTATACAACCGAAAAATTTATTATTAATATGAAAAATAAGCGTTACAAAAAACAACATATCTATATTATTGTAGCTGTACTTAATAACGCACAAGTAATAATACTGCTGCAAATATTAATTAATATTAAAATGCATGAAATTAACAGTATACATTTAAATTCTTTAGTATTTATCTAACACTGAGAGAGAAATACTAGATTTCTTTTTTAGAAAAATTAATTTTTTATCACGTATCTCTGTTAACTTCCCATTTGTCTGCGAAAAACTATGAACTTAATAACATTTTATATAAGAAATTTACATAAATATTATGTTGTTTTTTAAACGCATATAATAATCTCAATTTGCAAATTAACAATAAGTTAAAGAAGCTGCGACTGATTTTTTTTTTTTTTTAAGATAAGATTATTCGTTCATATAATGTCAAAGCAAATTCCTTGTCGTTTGCTGAACAATCAGCTTAACTTCGAGGTGGAAATATTTCTGCCGCGAAATTACGTCCTTTCAGAAAGCAAACTTATAAATATTTGAGTTAATTGATGGCAAATTATATAATTTATTCGTTAGAGTGAAAAGCCTATTACACATCGCGTCTTGAATACTGTAAGATTTACTAAGTCTCTCAATATTGACGGAACATATTTCGCAGTCTACAAATATTTTTTTTTCAAAAGATTTCGCTTAAAATCTATTCAAAAGGTTGTCTCAGCGCGGTAATTTCAATCTATTGTTACTTAAGCTGCTGATGCGCGTTGCATTATGCATATCACGCTTAAAATTACGTCACGCGAATCCTAATCAAAAGCATTATCCTATAATATACATTTGTTCTTAATTTTGTATAATTTTCTAAAATATTTTGAATTATATGTTCTAATAAAAAAAGAATATGTTTTTTATAAATCATGATAATAAATTAAGATTAATGTGTTATGATATATAACGATTTTAGAATATAATTATATAAAATTATATATAATGTAATGAATATAATTCAATATAATTAAATAATCTGATAAATAAAATATACAAAAGAATAGAATGTATAAAAATTTAATCCCCGTTTTTAAATATTTCTCCCGTCATTAGATATTTCTTAATATTTTATAATTAATTTTATAATTAATCCGTGCAAATCCGAACTACTTGAGAATTTGAAAATTACGACATTTCATTAAACTGCATCTGTAGTTGAATACATTGAAATATATGCAAATTATTTTAACTTCAAATACATAATTAACTTCAAACAAATATTCGCGCACGAGTAGAAAAAAATAGACGTGGACGAATTGAAACACGGTAACTTCTATCAATAATGTCAAAATATCATTTGATAATATCGAGTTGGTATTTTGTAAATACCATGCCGAAAATGCAATTTTTTTTCTCAAGATCGCCTTCGTTTCGCGATTTGATGCACTGTTTTAACGACTGTGAGTGTTGGTTGCATTATTCGCTACTTTATTCGTTTCGCCTTCTCTCTATCGATCGATACGCATAAACGATCGTATAACCTGTCTCGTTTAGTATTTCCCGTTCAAGAATATTTTGCCATGCAACGTAAAAGCATGTTGTCTCGAAAATCGAAGAAAACTGCAAAAATTTCTCGTCAAGAAATTTTACGAAATAAGGTATTTTCACATAGAAATATTATTCCAGAATAGGATAGAAAAGGATATGCAGCCTGAAATTTCTTTGTAAAATTTGGAATAAATTTTTTTTTAAATGTCAAAGAAAGGGGAAAAAAATCACATTATTTATATAATCTTTCAAATGTCAATTTTGATAAATGACTGAATTTGAAACCTTGAAATTCCGTTGAAAGTAAAGTTTACAACTGAGTACATAGTTGAGAAACGATCGATTATAATTAACAGAAAAGTATTATAAGTCATAACTGTATGAACTATGCAAAGGCTCAAGAGAAAACGAAGCATTATGATCAAATATCCCATGAAATTAATTCGTACACATTAATGCACTATTTGCAAATTTTTTAAAATTTCTGTTTACAAATCCTTATTTTTATTAATACTATATCTATACCATTATATTCTAATCTCTGCTATTGATACTCCAATTAAAATTGTTAATCTGTTAAAACTTCTCACAAACAAATTATACATCTCTCTTATCTCCTTCGAACGTTTTGCCCTTTGTAGGGTGATTTATGTAATATGAGAGTAAATGCAGAGGAGGCTGTGTGGAGTTGCGTCATCTCGTGAAATCAGAGAAACACCAAAGAGAGGAAGAGAGAAAGAGAGAGAAATTCTGGAGCACACGCAACATATCTTCTCTTCCGTTTCACCGATGCGTTTCAAAAATATCCACACTTCGTGTGTCAGCAAAATTAAACACGAATGAGGTGAAATCGATTTGCTCGATCCTTCGTCGCTCACGCGCCTACATATTGCCTCGCACAAATGTGTTAATGTAGTAATTACGTGTCGGATAAGCTGACTATTGCGTCGCAACGAACTTACGCACATTGCAAAAAAATGGAATATCTAACATCCTATTTTTTACATTTTATTATCATTTATAATTATTCATTTCATTGTTTAATAATCACATTGATTTTCTTAATAAAACTATATAAAATATAAATATAGTGATAATATATGTATATGATAAGAAAATCAATGTGATTATTAAATCACTCATTTGTGTATTATATATATGTGTATATTTTATTCTATTTGTGTGTATATATATATATATATATATATATATATATATATATATATATATATATATATATATATATATATACACACACACACAAATAGAATAAAATATTATAGATATTTTTCACATCTTTGTAAATTCTTTCTTAAATTATTTTAGAACTAATATAATAATAAATAATAAGCATCGAATTAATTGCCTAAAATTTCTAATGCCTCAATTTCGACATTTTTTATAATTTGAATAGCTTTATTACAAAATTGCAAATTGTGCGTAATTGTACCGAGATGACCGAGATAAGCTTCCTGTTGACGTATACGAATCACCACGTGATTGTTGCACGTGATTTAACGCTGAATTCCACTGCTCAATTCTCACCTGGCAAATCACGTAAATAAAATTCATGATGTGGACGAGCGTAATCTAATGCTGAATATACCGACACGAATATGCGATCCAATGACTTCTGTCTCTGACGTTATATCTCTCTCCTTCTTTTCGCAATTTAATTCGATCCGCGTCGAATATTCGTCTACGTGGGCGATCGCGAGCTTATTTTTAACGTTTCAAAATGGTCATGCAGCGTGTTAAAACCAGCCACAAATAGACGAACTCTTCAACAAGTTCCAATCGATGCGAGATGCGAGAAAGAGAAAAGGAGAAAGAGTGAGTGATGATGAGAGAGAAGAGTGCGACGTTCCGTTTAAGCCAATCATTCTCTGCACGCAAACTCATGCACGAGCCGCTTTTCATCAATGGATGTATGCTAAATAAAGTAGCGCACAATAGTCGACAGCACTCTCGTAGCTTCTCGTCGAGAGAAGAGATCTAAGCAAGGCTGGTCATAATGGATACAGTCGGAGGTGAAATGTTTTTTTTATACGAGGTGTTGACGAGCTGAATTACGTGTATAACACTAAGCTAACATGTATCTTGTACAAGTTGTAGCACTAATAAATTCCGTCTTTCATGCGTGAATTTTGAAACAGTGTATACGACATTAGTCAATATAAATTTTGTAGTCGCAGGATTTTTATTTTTAAACAATTAAAGAAATTTTATTTATATGCGTGTTATTTTTATATCGACTACTTATTGTTTGATATAATATAATATACATACTTTAATCGATAAAATATATTTTAAGATATTCGGTAGATACTAAAAATATTTTATAATTATATATTTTACTTATATTTCGGATAGCAAGATCTCCTTCTAGAAGAAGGATATTGAAACTAATACGAAAGAGAGAGAAAGGGGGGAGGGGGCAGATTTTAATATCGATTTAAAATAAAACCTACATAAATTAATAAAAGATTAATTCTCTTATCTATCTGTATACTTCTTAATTTTATTCATTGAAGTGAAAAAATTTCGTAATCATGCGTCCTTAGCGTTTTATTTCTTAAGAAAAATCGAATCTGACATCGTCGATAAGATACGTGGATTGTATTGGCCAGGGGTTGAGCAATATTCGCATTAATCCATTTGTCGAGATTAGGAAGTTTCATGACGAAAGTCACGAGACGTAAGTAGGAAAATCCATTAACATTATCGGGAAAGCACCTGCGTTGACGTAGAAAGAGAGCTTTACTTTGAATGACATCAGAGATCTATTCCTGGTATGCAAGAGGTCACGTATGCGGACAAAATGAGTCTTCATGTTAAAATCAAGTATAATCACGTGTAAACTTGCAGAATTTATTATGAGCGAGCGACATAGCAACGATGTCTTAATCAGTTTCCCTTTTTCTTTATCGACTTTCATCGAATTTCAAAAAAAGTAAAACACTGTATATACAAATTTGATATATTATACTGATTAGCATATATATATATATATAATTATGAGATATAATTGGAATATGAAATAAAAGATACAATGTGCGAAATTATTGCGACGCGAAAATATTATTCTCATATATGAGAACATATACGGACTTATTAAAATGTAACAACGCGCCTCGTTAAATTTGTATTCGTTAATTGTGAGTTGTAATCGATGAATTCCAAAGCAGAGGATATGGGAGGGCACGTTAGGTATGAGAGCGTGATAGCATTGTTATCATTCCATTGATGATTAATCGCGAATTAAGCGGCCCTCGCAAGTGGACGCTTGATTTTATCGCGCGTTAAACGCGCCTGCAACAATTACGCTGCAACAGTCGTGAGAAAGCGGTCGATACTTTCGATGCAATGATCATTATCGGGTGTATCCGGTATTATCCTCGAGCTGGAGGTTCGTCCGATTTCGAATTATTGTGCCTCGCGATATCGACCGGATTTCCCGTCCAGATTCCAAGTCTGTCTGATTATAACGCGCTGTTTCCCCTTAACCAGTATAGCCTTTTTTTATCGATTATTAATATAACCATAGTATCACATATTACGGTTATTAATATAAAGCAGATATTAATATAGGATTATTATATTATTATCTTATTAATATCAAGCACACAGAGAGATTAATCAAAGAAATTACTCGAAAATTATAAATTCTCAAAATTAAAAAAATTTTTTTATGAATATACGTATAATGATCAGTACTCTCGCGCTTTTTCCTGCAACGATCTAAATGCAATTCGCAGAAAAGACAATTTATGACATTCGTATGACATCGGATCATTTATCATCGTAAGATGACGACAATGTCGCGAAAGGGTTAAATAGAGAGTATCATTGTTCACATGAAGAGTCTCATCTCGGACAGTCAATCGTAAAATAAACTTAGAGATGCAATTTTTTTGAAGTTAACCTTCGCCTAGCATTGCCACAGGAATCCATCAATTACATACTATTATATATACATATGTGTATGTGTGAGTGCACGCGCGCGCGTATTTATAATCAATAATTGACGATTAAATCATTAAAATATCAAACGAGAAATGTTTCAAATAAAAATAATATCGCAAAAATACAAATTTTATTTTCACCTGATGTGGTTAACTAAAAGTTTTTTTATTTGATTAATTAACGAGTACAAATTTTGATTGAAAACTGTCATTATTTTTCTATTGATGATCGATAATTTTTTCGTTTCAGGCCTATTTTTATAATTGCTATTACGTTTATAACTACTATTATTAATTATTCATTTGATCATTACTGCAACTACTTATGTATTTATTACATTTTGTCCAATTTTATGCTCTCTCTTTCTCTCTCTATCTATCTCTCTCTTTCTCGGCTAAGTAATTCAAGCGTAAGATTACACAATGTGCAATTTCCCGCAATGATGTCGCCTAATTGTAAAAGTGATTGACAGCTGTGAACTCCTCCGAGTCACGCCTCGTAAAACTCATTCTTCATTGACAGAAGAAATAAGCGGTTTGGCGGCGAGACGTTTATAATTAGCAAACATCTCGAGACTTGTGCGATCGAGAGTGTAACTACCGGACACATCTTCTTGGCACACAACATTTCGACCACGAGGATGACCAACAGGTTTTTCGTAACTTGTTAACTTATTCGAGTGCGTTCGCGATACGAAATATTTGTTGTTTTCGATTACAAGCTCAATTTGGGATGATCCCGAAAGTATTCGCCTCACCAAGCGGCTAAAATACGAAAGCATAAACGAAAGACTCAAAAGTTCTTCACTTTCTCTAAGATTCTAAAATTTGCACTTTCCAAATAAATATTTTAAAAAATTCAAACTTTGATTTAAAAAATAAAAAGAAAAAACCGACTTAAAAGGAAAATAGCATTTATTCAAATTTATGCCTGGATTTTATTGTTATTTCTTATTTTTAAATTAAATTTTCTTGATATTTTAGTTTCATTATACGCCCACATATATTTTTGTTTAGAAATAAAACAAGTTATAAAATAAGATTGCATTTTTCATTAAATATTGAAAAAATGCGAGAATGTGATTTTTGTTTTTATTATCCTTTTTTTATACTTTATTTCTTTTAAAAACAATGTTTTCTGAATCTCTCATTGAAGATAATTCTTTGCGGATTTTCTTAATCTCTTTCGTGCTGACTATAATAAATTCGTAATATATTCTATTAAAAATTTCAATATTTTTTATACGAGAAAAATATTAAGTTATAAATATCTTTTTTCATATGACGGAAATCTAAATTTTTTTTCACAAACTGATTATATTGAAACCTAAATATTTTTTATTTTCGCAAGGAACATTTTGTGCAAAGATACCGTTTTTCATCGATCACAAAGAACATTTCACCTTCCATGTATTTCCCATTGACCTTCAGCTACTCCTTTGTTTTATAATTAATAAAAATATCTCCTTAATGTGTTTCCTAATGTTAGAACCAAGAAAAAAAATGATTATCATTATTAATTCGACGTCGGTATTGAGATAAACAAGTCCAATCCGTGCTTGTGTTGCGAAAGAAAGAAAATATATATCTAATAGATATTTTGAAAAATATGTGTGCTGTGCGAAGAAGTTATTTTAGAATTGAATTTTTTTCCTTCTCTCTTCTCTCTCTCTCTCTCCCTCTCCCTCTCTCTCTCTCTCTCTCATGAACAGCACTCTTATGCAAGTGCATAAGAGTGCTGTTCATGAAAGAGAGAGTGCCTTCCTCTTCCCTTCCTACTTCCTAATAGGCCTGATTATATTCGCAGAATGCCTCCCCAATGCAATCTCAGACAATATTCTCAGAACTGAGATAATATTGCCTCGGATAATATTCCTAAGATGTAAGATATTCTAGATCTGTGTGTGATAAGAATAGTCTTGTAAGAATATTTTCGTTTTCCATCGCTATTTTTAGATAAAGGAAGAAGACTTAATTGTGATTGGTATCGACTTTTAAATAGAGATGCGCGAACAATTTCTTTTTACTACGTTTGTTTTGCTTGTTTATTACATTTGACACACACGAAATATTTTAATCTTAATTTTGAATCTTGTTTAAAATTGTCATTAGATAATTGTCCTAGCGGAAGTTGCTTGTCCTGCCGACTAAAGAAAGGGGCTTATCTAGACAAGAATTAATCTCGTCTTCCTCCTCCACTCGAAAGATAAATCGCCAATTGAAATTTTGCACAGCAACATTGCATAATAACCGGATATTAATTTCCGATAGTAATATGATGCATATAACACGTGCGCATCATTTATAATTGATAATCTTGTCATTAATCTATTTACTCGTAAAATCGAGATGCAACAAAGTTCTAAATTTCTCAGCAAAAGATTAGTAGATATTATACAAACGGTAATTAGTAATAGAGCAATAAATTACTTAAATAATATAAGTTGGTTTCAACAAATTGATTAATTTATAATCGTAATTTAATTCATTCTTTGCTCTTCTTCACGATAATTATATTATAGTGTAAAAGAGAAGATTGGTTAATTTATTTAAAAAAATTATTTAAAAAATTATTTAAAAAATTTTTAACAATTTTTACATTATTCCTAAATTTTCGAATAGCTCTTCATTCAATTAATGCAAGTAGAAAAAGCTTGCCAATTGTTTTTATTACAGACAAAGTGAGCGTATACAGTGTGTATACCGGCAAAATGTGCGACCATTAATGGAAAGAGTTTTATGACATAATGATCTAATCTCCTTTTTTAAGAATTTGAATGAGAACATTACTAGCTAATTTAATTTTTCCTTAGATGGGAGTGTTATTATCCTTCAAGTTCTTACGAGGAGAATTAAAGAACTATATACGCAAAAGAGCTACAGTAAACAATAGTAGAATAAATTCAATTTTTTATACGTTTTATGACCGATTGCATCATCATAGTCTTACCTACGCGACAGACAGATATAAATAAAGAAAACTCATTTAGATCCATTTTAAGAACTTTTTCTATGAATATTAATTTATTAATTAATCGCGATTTAATCAATTTTTCCTCTTGAAAAGCAAAACTCCGAAGATACTCCTTACTTAAACTAAGCGACCGGTTGATGCAACCGGCTCCTTTATCGTCGAGAGCAATATCCCGGCATAGAGGGATGCTCCGGCGATTAATACGCACTTACCTCGTTTGAGGGGCGCGACATGCATGACTCTTGGAGGGACCGATAAGAAGGGCGGACCGTGAGACCGCCTCTCATGACACCACGCCGCTACTTTTCAATGCAACCACCGCCGTTCGCGCCTTACGCAGCTGCTGTCCTCACGCTTCGTCGTCCTCGTCCTTTACTCGTACTCCTTCTTCTTCCACCCCTTCGTCGACCTCTACCCTTCCGGGACCGGTCCTTGCTGTCTCTTCTCTCTTTATCGCGTTTTATCCCTGTCTCTCAGTAGCGTTCGCTTTCTCGCGCGATGCTCGATCTATTTACTCGCCGAAGAGGATCTCCAAGGATCTCCTTTTTTTTTTTTCAATATCCTTCTTTTAAATGGATTATCGCTGACGCCTCTGTCAAAGTGTTACTCTCTACGACACACCTTCACCGAGCTCTCGCGCTTTACTGGGCGTTCGTCGGAGGTGAGGTCTACTAGAACCACCGGGATGGAGGGCGAAGCGAGGAGAACGCGGGGAAGAGAATCGGCGCGACACGACGCGCGCGTCGGAGCTCGCTCGATATCGACGACGGGGCGACGCCACCGCGAATCCTTACTCCAATGTGAAGCCTCCATCGGTTATCCCGCGCTTATCACGCGCCTCCTGCATGCAGGAGCAGGATGACTGGACCGGCGCGCATCTACGATGGGATGTCGATGACACGTCTCGTAGTATCCCGGTCACTTAATTTTAACCCTGTTGCGCGTTTCGCTGGATTCCTACGCATGTTCGAATTCAAATAAACGCTTACATGTTATTTCTAATAGAGAATCTTAATTTATGAATTTTATATATATATATATATGTTTTTTTTCTGTGCGCGTGGGAATTTTTTTTCCCGTTTAAAAAATATAATTTAGTAAAACTTTATGCAAATTTATTTGCATTTTATTGTATCTATTTAAATGATGCAACTAGATAATATATATATACGGAATCAATTCAAGCTAAAATTATTAAATATTATCAAAAATTCTCTTCATACACATATATATATATATATTTTGTTATTCCATATTCGAGAGTTATATTACGTATATAACTTTCGATTTGTATGACACAACTTGCACGCGATATTATACCACTACAATTCGAGATCCATCACGTTTTATTGGTACATAAATTGATAGAAAAATAAGTAAATGTGATTATATAATTCATCATATATATACTTGTTATATAAAAGTATTATTTTTCAAATATTGCCACTTGTTCCTTTTATTGGTGATCGATGCAGCTTTCTCGATTAAAATCTGCTGCAAGGTACAAATAATGTGATAAGAGCAATCGTAAATACTTTGTATACGGTTTGATTAATAATCGAATCACATTTTCGCGAATAATTTTCGTCCTCTTGTGTGCGCCCGTATAAATTTTACCGCTCAAGGATTTAAAGACGGGATTTACTTCTTTTTTTTGAGGAGGCTCTTCTTTCTAAGGAATTAAATTAGTATATTTCGTCACAATTTACGGGGAACAATGTCGCGTACGAACACGCTACATGTTACATATGCATATATATACTAGTATGTATATACAAACGTATACATATAAATATATAAATGCGCGTTATTTGTATATTATAATATAATACATCGTTGGCCGTTCTCTTTCTCTCCCGGTTTCAACTGCTAGGCCAGCAAATGCTATTTGGTTCATAGAAAACAATTATAATAAGTGTGCGACATACATTCGAATAAAATGTACAACAATTGATCATATAGCGATCGATATTGATCGATATACATATGTATTAACAAGTAAATAACGTGAAGAAAGGGATCCAGGTCGGAACGCCTTAATGTGCGCTGATAAAGTAGCGATAGACGAGGGTCGCAAGCACTCCAAGAGCGATCGGGATCAACCAGGACCGCCAAGAACTGCAATTGCCAATCATCACATCACGATGCAGCATCGACTATTTGCACATGATAATACTTAAAAAAAGAAACTTTCTGTCTTCATAGATTGAGACAGTATGAACACTCGGTGTTAACTATATTTATACAGGTGTGAAAATTATGAAACAGAAGTGAGCTATTCCATAGATAATAAAAAAATAAAAAAATAAATTTTTAGAAAAAAAAAAGAATAAGAAAATAAAAAAATGTTTTACAAGTAATTATAGAAAACAAAGTATATACTTCTGCATATTAGTTTTGCAAATAAAGCATTAGCATTGATAAAATTATTCTCATGCATGATATTATTAGAATATGATAAAAAAGTGTCAGATGCATACAACTATGTCATTTAAATATCGCGCAATTCAATTTGGAATTTGGTATTTTTTTAACAAAAAAAAACAAAATACAAAGTTATCAATTGTAATAATTATCACACTCCTGCAAAATGTAAATACAAAAGTCTCCAAATTTAATAGATAAAATCTAATAAAATATTATTTATGATTTTCTTTTAATAAAGTTTTATGTTCATACTATCTGTATATTAAAATAAAAAAAATTAAATAAAGTGAGACAGAGAGAGGGGGGTGAGGGGAGGGGGAGAGAGGGGGGGAGGGATAGAAAGCTCCTTTGGGAAGAGGGAAAAAGCAAAAATTGTTCGATTATAGTATAAATATGGCTATCTAGAAAGACTGAAATGTTAGAATTGTTAGTGTTAAAATCAAGTCTTAGAGCAGAACTTGCATGATATACAAATGAAAAAGAGATCATACCTAGAATTGTCTTCGTCGTTAGTTCCACTAGACCAATCTCTATCTTTTTTTCCACTATCTCCTGTCCTTTCTTCCTAAATTCAAATGTTTTTTTTTTAATTAAGAATGGAAAAGAAAAATAATAATCTTAAGTAAGATTAAAATTCTTACTTCTATCAACTCTCCAATTTTATACGATTCCATCATTTGTCTCGCATCAGTTGAGTGCCCGATATCTTCAAACGGCTCAGAGGCATCGGTCCCACCTTGTTCCAAGAGTACCTCTTCACCTCCAGGGTGCTATACATTAATGAAAAGAATCTTAATATATCAAATTAGCTACAATAAAAATAGTAAATACATACCAAACATATTTTTATCAGACTAAATATTAGATTTTCAACGAATTACATTTAATGAAGATACAAATCAACATCTACTGTATTTAAAATAACAAGCAGACTCTGATAAAAGTAATGTAATAGGATCTAATTTATTGCTTGCAAAAGGGAAAAAAATCTCAACCTCATTAAGAAAGGGAGTGACGTCGTAAACATTATTATGAATGATGATCCACGTATCCTTGGGATCGGCATGCTTTGCTACTTCTGCCCGCGTATAGAGTTTGCTTTCCGAAGCGGCAGCGACGGCGGTATCGTCCTTAACATCCTTAACATCTTTAACGTCTTTAGTTGCCATCTCGTCGATCAGTGGATCTTTCTTCGTCTGCGGCTTCTGATTTTGTCCCGTCGAAAGAGATTCACGATCGCCGTTCTTCTTCGAATGACAAACGATTCTGACTCAGCACCTTTCCCTTATTCAGTACTGTTTTCTGTGTCGACTTTTAAGTGTACACATCGGCTATTGATAAGTAACGTTGATAAGTACGTCTAATGTATTCCGTGAACGGAATGGACTTTGGTCACCTCTCTGTCAGCGTTTCTGATCGGCACGAAAAATTTCGTATTACCATCGGTTATTGTACCTGCGCTGGCGGCACGATTTCAGGAAGAATGGACAGAAACTTGTAATCTTGTAAAGACTTTTTGCGCGATTTCAAGCGATTAATTCTCAAGGACACCGCGCTATGTTCAGAGCGATACAATCGTACTTGAAGATCTGTTTACATGAGACGTTCACGTTCATTGAATTTGCTGCAATTCGTATACGAGCTTGTCGGATGTATCTGATTGGCTATCAGATAGGGAATTTCTAGGGTCTCAAAAGTCTCTTGCAACGGCAGCCAATCAACTTAAAAGAAGCTTGTCGTACGACAAATGTAACGCCACCTTTAGAAATGAGATAAACGTATACTTAGGGAGAAAGAAAGAGAGAAAAAAAGAAAAGAAATAGAGTACACGAGATGCGAGTCAGAGAAAGATGAAATAAAAAGAAAAAAAAAATACGATTTACAATTCGTAGCTAAATTACGATAGAATATGTAATTGTATATATTTTTTTAAATATATTAAATCAAAATTGAAGTATTTTATTATTTATAGATATATATGCAACAATAAGTCCAAGTGTATAACCAAGTCGAACGAAACAAGTGTCAACAATTACAAACCGTATTTCTGTCAAATTTTTAGTCTGAAATTACGCTTAATTCTAAACCTCGACTTACATTCCGATTTTTTTCACGACACATATCTACTCAGTTAATGATGTACTTATTTCAAGATCGTAAATCCGAAGTTAAGTGTGATTAAAAGACGATGCTAGCCGCTTGACACAAACATGGTATGGGACGCTAACGAAGATCTATCGTACAAGCGAAGAAATAGTTGATAATTAAATATGAATTTCATCGGTTTCGTTTCGGTGCCTTTACTTATCCTCACGCTCGTTGTATCCGCACGATGCGAACTCATTACGATCGGTTTAGTAGGCTCGATCGGTTCATTATTAGGCGGCGTGAGTTATTATGGATACGAAAAGTACAAATGTATGTATATGGAATGCTGTACAGATGAATATATCCCTTCTGATTTAGACAGTAAGTATGAACTCGATGTACAAGTCGAGAAAAATTTTTATATATTACTTTTTATTTATAGATATTAATTTATATACATATTAAAAAAGAATCTTTTGAAGAGAATTTTTTTCTTGAGCGATTAGAGTACTCCTTTTCATATTTTTCAAATAGAAATATCTATGTATTGTATGTATTTATAAGATTTAGCATCTTTTGAAACTCCTTGCAATTACAGCTTTATATATCGCCACAATTTTTTTTTCTATAGATTGAAACAAAAAGTTATAATTAATAATTTAATTATTTAAATTATTAGGACTGGAATACATGTTCACTGCAAGGTTATACGGACAACAAATTGCTCAAGAAACAGTCGTAAATGCACTGCGAGGACATTTGGAAAGTCAAAATTCACCCAAAGCACTGGTCATGAGTTTCCATGGCACGCCAGGAACTGGCAAGAACTATGTAGCGCAAATGATTGCCAAGGCTCTTTATAAGAAAGGCATTGAGAGCCAATATTATCATTTTTTTAACGGCCGCAACGATTTTCCCTTGCAACGAAAAGTAGATGAATACAAGGTATACTGAAATATAACATTTATTATAATAAAGTCAAAAATAAGTTAACAAACATAAACTTTGTTTCTATAGGAAGATCTGTACAAAATTGTTTCTAATGGTCTGAAACGATGCGAGAGATCGTTATTCGTGTTCGACGAAGTAGACAAAATGCCGGAAGGCCTACTGAACATACTGGTTCCTTTTCTCGACTATAGCGTCTATCACAAATCTTCCAAGCATAGCGAGTCCGTGTATCAGAATAAGGCTATTTTCATATTTCTCTCGAATACTGGAAGTTCTCAAATAGCGCAGCATCTCACGGGTATGTGGGAAAAGGGTAGGAAACGGGACGATACTCGGTTGCAGGATTTTGAGAAGTTGATAGCCAATGGGGCATTCAGTGAAAAAGGTGGTTTTCATCACAGTGACACTATACAGGCTAGTGTGATCGATCACTATGTGCCTTTCCTGCCTCTAGAAGAAGTGCACGTTAGAAAGTGTCTGGTGAAGGCCTTTTCCGAACGAGGCGTCACTCCAAAGGAGGAGATGATACAGGAGGCACTGTCACACTTGACTTTCGGTCCTGAACCGCATAATCTATACTCGATGGCTGGTTGTAAAAGAATAGAGCAAAAAGTTGCTTCTATTGTTTATCGTAAACAATCAGAATCCATAATTAATAATTAAGATAACCTGAAATATTCAAAATATTAGTATAATAAAAATACAGATGAAAAACCGTTGTGTAAGCATTTGTATAACATCTCTATAAGATCCTTTATTGATAGAATTTCTTATTGGCACACTCAGAAAAATATATCTAACAATTAAAAAAATAGTAAAATTAATTTCTCGTACTTAGAATTTATATACACACACACACACATATATATATATGTATATATATGTATATATATATCTCGAGAAATAAATATATTTTTTTTTATATATATATATTTGTGTATCTATATAGAAGTTGTTCGATAACCAGTAATATACCTGTGCGGAAGGAGAGTAACTTCTGTTCTATCGAATTAAGTTTCTACAACTAATTAATTCAATTACTTGGAGCAACAATGTTTTGTCATGCAAATTGTAGGCTATTAAATAAGATTTAGTGTATACTTTTTTGCAGCTTTAAACTTAAATATTACTATTTTCTGTGGACAGAGTTTTGATTGGCACTATAATTGAGCTTTCAATAAGTTGAGATATAAGATTTCTAGGCAGCTTTCTTTTCATGAGCTTCCAGCTGGACGTGGCTCCAAGTAATAATCCGAACAAACAATTTTATCAATATTATTATTATGTGCTATCATTATTAAATAATCTTATAAAATATTCTGTAGTATTTTCCCTTTTTCAAACATATAAAATTATGAAAGTTAACAAATAGTGGAAACTTGTCAAAAGTTATAAAATTAAACATTTGCAAAATGAATAGTAGCTATAATTAATACATATAAAATGAATATAATTTATAACAACTATACATCATGGATATAACGAGCTGATTCCATAATGAAAAATTGCTCCTTTTGTTCTCTAATTACCGAACATCCTGTATATAATTTATATACGCATTTGTTCGCAATTTAAATGTAATTAGAAGTATCTCTTATTAATTGTACAGAAGATTATGGTATATGTACAGTTTGATATCTAGCAATTGACTCTAAAATTTGATCATAAAGACGAAAGTTGTCAGCAACATATAGGCCACTATATAAACAGTATATCTATAAAAAAAAAATGGGAATCGGTAGTAGACATCTTTTTGTTAACAAACTTGAAGTGCAAAATTATGCAGCCAAAAATATTTAATACTTTGATATAATTTTTTATTTTCTTTTTAAGAAAAATTTAATTCGAGATTTCTTAAAAAGACAATTCAATTCCCATCTTTTTAGGGATATTCTGTATGTAGTATATGCACAATATATATTTTTCTAAAGGCATTTTCGGACAAACAACTTTAATCTTTATGATGTGTATCACCTCCTAATGATGACAGAAATGACGTGTCACAGTAAAAAATAATTGTCATCTTTATAATTCTATACATGTGGCTAAGAATATTTGTCTAAGCGTAGCGTCAAATATGCATTACAACAGTATATGTATGTGATGCATTCGGACCTCGTAAAATCTAAGAAAACAAGTAACATCGAAGTTGTGTGCGCGTGCGATGCACGAATTGTAAATTTATTTAGATTTTCTCTTTTTTTATACAATGCAAAAATGCTTCGCGATTAAATTCGTCCCTCTTATTTTTTCCTACTGAGGTATACGTTAATAGAATTACCATGATTGCACCATAAGTGATTACCACGGCGTATCGCGTTTATTGACCATCCGGAGGTTAATGAATATTAATTGGATTAGATCATTGCGTATAAAATATCGTTTTATATTAATTTTTTCACAGATCTGTGAAAAAAAAAAGATTATATATACATATATGATAGATAAAATTTTCGATTGTTTCTCATAATAAGAAACTATTTGCATGACTGCAAAAAAAATTTCTTATGAGCAGTAAAATTCAAAAACATTGAGAATATCTTCTCAGTTTCATAAAAATCAAACAAAGGTGGAGAAGCCATACTAATGGAGACCATAAATCAGCATGATGTGGAATATTTCAATCGTGATCATTCTTAACTCGAATACAAAAATTATAGATTATTTAAACACAATATGTAATAATCAATTATCAGAAGACATCTTAAGTTAAAATTTTTTAAATTCCATATATGCAATGATCTAAATAATTTGACTTTAATAGTTCTACTCCTCCTCCACATATTCTTTTGGAAAGAATCCTACTTGATCGCCTATTTTACCCTTCCACCATCCTTTGGCATCGCCCTCCTTGCTAAGGACCACGACGCGGTAACCGCGTCGCAGACTTAGTTGATTACGTTCGCAGCCGCGAAAGTCAAATAGTGCTTTAGCCAGGACTCGCCGATACGGCCATAGTAGACGCTGGTCCAGTTTTTCAAAGTTTTCCGATAGCGACGCCCGCTCGTAATACTCGACTAACTCGACGACGCTCTTGAAAAATCGGGACTCGCTGAGATAATATAGATCCGCACCGTCCACATCACGTTTGAACACTCGAATATGTTTCACCGCTCCTTCCGCCCTGAAATATAATTCCGATTAAAGTAGGTAGCCACAATATGAAAAAACATTTAGAAAAATTTAAGGAATATATAAAAAAAAAAAAAAAGAAAAAACTGAATTTTATGGGGACAAGATATTTAAATATAAATATTTAAATGTGTACTTAATTTGATTCAAATATTAAAAATTCAATAAAACGATGGAATATACATAATCCAAATTTTTTTTTTTTCCAGTTAGACATAATATGGAAATAAAAGTTCAAAGCTCTGATATTTTTCTTGAGCAAAAATTATTGTGTTATACATTTGTATTTACTTGATACTAAGCGCGTAATTGGTTTCATGTTTGAGACGCGGCTGTCCGGCTGGACGGACGCGCAACATGTACGTGCCGTCCTCGCGAGATTCCAACTTGTTGGACGCCGCATCTCTACCCATCTCCCCGACGAACCACAGCTTCACGGCAAGCGCGCGTTCACAGGGTAGAGGCGGAGGTGGTGTCAGCAGCGGTGCCGTGGGCACACAGCGACCCGAATGCGCGATGCATTGCTTGTGCACCGCTAGGCGACATATCTCGCACTTGTAACCCTGTAATAATACGTTGCGGGATTGAAAACGTGCGACGTGTTTTTTGTTAATTCGAAAGAACATCGTTGCAGCAACTTTTGACAGTTTTATCTCGGGGTTTCTTAACGTTCAAAGAGGGTTCGAGAGTTAGAGTTTGCATGTGTTTACAAGAAATATTAATTATGGTCATTAATACACTTTTTTTTGCGATTCTTATTTATAATTTCAAATCGTTTTAAATCTCGCTTAAATCTTGAAAGTTATGTAAAAAATTACTTTTTTAAAAAAATATTTTCAGTTCTGAAGAAAATTAGATGATCTTATTTTAATTCTTGATCGATTCTTATTAATTTTATTTTCTGAGATTCGCAATTTAACTTTTGTACACTTAATTGTGCTTTTGTGAATCCGCGTGAACTTTCGTTATATGCTTGAATTGTCAGTTTTAAAAATGATTAATGGATAATGATTAAATGCGCAAACAAACAGTTAAATGTGTTTCGCTAGCTGGCCATTTACCTGGAATATGCGGCCTTTGAGAAATTTCCCACACCGTTGACAGCTCCTAGGAGCATCGAACGTCGTCAACTTGAACTTGTGATTGGTATTGCGACAGGCCGCGGGATTGACGTTGTCCATCGCGTCTTGCAACGCCTTTATCCACATCTGCTTCTGCTCCTCCGTCCTTGCGTATAATGTGTACGCCGTGCTCCCCTGCTTATGTACAAGTATCCATTGATAGGACCAACGCGAATCTCTGCCCAATGTTTTCCGTCCTATAGGATCCTCCAATCTATAATCGTCTAATCGTAGAGTTTCCCGATAACAATACTGGTCTCCCCTGCCCGCTTTGCAAATCAATACTACTTGCTCGAATACGAACGCGTAACGAGCCTTTATCCGGTGGTCGTTGTGAGCCTTCACCTGTAGAAGAATTAAATTAGCGACGACTAGAGATCGTGCCGAATCTAACTAATTTCTTTTGTTATAATTAGTATCAATGCAATTGTGATTTTCTTCCAAAAATTATGTAACTATTTAATTTACATCTTTTAATGTTAATCTTTTTAAATAATTTTAATTTTGAATTCAAGCAGCGATTAAAACTTTTATGCACTGATTCTAAATATGTTTCTTTTAGCGTGAAAAAAACGTTAAGCAAACCTTCAGCTCGCCGTCACGAAGTAATCGGCCGAAATCCTTCAACTGCGCGTCTTCGGGCACGTCCCAATCGATTATCGACGCTTGAATATCCTTTATGATATCCAGTGTATCAGAATCGCGTTTTACTTCGTTTATATACTGAGCGACATCGACCATCACTTCCCTCGCCTTCGTTAGCGCACGGCAATCTTCAACCCATTCACGCGGGGTTTCTTCCACTAGCTTGTCCAACAGCAAGTGATACTTGAGCACCCTCTGCATCGGCACAGATAGTATATCGCGCAGCTTGAATTTACCGTTATTAGCTTCTTGCTGACACCTCTGTAATAAATGCCAATGTTAAAACATACATATCACTCCTACATTGATTACTAATTTTATATATGATAGCAATCTATCTAAAGATTGTATCTTGGAGATTATATTTTCAAATATTAAATAAATTTCATTAAATAGTGATTTTTCTATTGCAAAAGACTTAAAAATACATTTATAAAATATACAATTTTCAGTTTCCTCTCTTGATTTTTCACAATTCCACGAGTTGCACTGCGAAACTTACGATAACTTCTTGATTGATTACTTCGTTACGCGCGCAGGTTTCCTGCAGAGTATTTTGCGCAAGGGTAAGATTTGCGCAGTAGTCGCCGTAAATGAGAAACTTCTCCCGCCAGTCCAGAAAAACTTGGGCAAGCGCGGCGCCGTTTCGCGCCTTGCGCAGCTGACTGTGAAAGCCCACGTGGATCTCTGCGAGTTCCTTGATGCCGAAGAAGATGCGCGTAGAGTCCTCGGGCCGGAGTAACGATGATAGCGGTCGTGCAAAATGCCTGAGTAAACTACTAAGAACATCCGTGTAATTTCGCTCGGTCTCTACAAGCTCCTGGATCACATAATCCCTCTTCTCACCTCCGGAAATGGCACCGCCCTATTATATCAAGATTATTTTGATAAAGAAAACCACAGTTTTGTGTAAACTACAGCTTCAGTTGTGCAAAGTGTAAAGCATAGCGCATGAAGGATAACAAAATTAATCGTACATAAATATGCGTGAACAATAAATAAAATAGATTGCGCTAGTCTTCTTTTTATCTTTAATGATAAGATTAAACATTAAAGCCCACTTTACACGATCTATAATTCGAGACATAATTGAAGATAGAATTCTATTTATAAATTTATTCGTCATATGTTTTAATGTATATGTGTATTGCGATATATATTTTATTTTGTATGTATTTTACATATTCAAAAAACATTTGAATATGTAAAATACATACAAAATAAAATATATATCGCAATACACATATACATTAAAACATATGACGCATAAATTTATAAATAGAATTCTATCTTCAATTATGTCTCGAATTATAGATCGTGTAAAGTGGGCATAACATTAAACATTCATGCATTTTTTTTTGTATGTTTTAATACAAGATTTTCTTTCTCTAATTGTTTTTTCTTCAAATTTTCGAATAATTGCTGAAGAAAATTGAAGTTCAAGGATACCTTGTGTCCCACAATTAGAATATGAAAGTAAAGTATAAAAATTTAATAACTGAATAAGAATAACGGCGAGAAAATGATGACCTGAGCAACGGACGGAGGAGGTAAGTGCAGACTACAAAGATCCTGGTAGATTTCCTCGCTTTGCGCATGACTGCAAAAAGCTCCGTATCCGTCCTCCTCGCCGACTGGGTCTTCGTTATCCCCCCCGCCGCCCATTTCGTCACCTTCCCGTCTTCTAAACCTTCTGCGGCGACCCTCATCCTCGCGGCTTTAGCATAAAAACAAAAAAAACGCAGCCATGCACTATACATGCATACAGAAGGTGCTAAGTTCCCGGCAGAAATCAAATTATAAGTAGCACAATTATAAAATCTGTTCTTGATGATAAGACGTCAACTGCAATTGATATGTATACTGCCACTGTGTCAACTTCAGCAAAAAGAATGAAACAATGCCATCACTGTATCTCTCACATGTTGTACGCAGTATATATATGTATAAGTTTTACCAATATATATATATTTTTATATATAATAGTTCAAATTTCTTATATTTCATGAAACGTAAAAAAAATATCTTGTAAGATTATCTTCCACATACAGAAATATATGTATGTAAAAAAAATATCATAATAAAGAAATGTAATTATTGCTTATTATATAATTGTGACGAGTTGAAATTTGAATCTCATAAAAACAGATTAGAAATAATACTAAATAAAATTGAAACTAAGATAAATTTGAACCAGAATGCAATTGTCCGAGTGATAAGTTTTAATCATAGCATATAACATCTTGTTTGCGTATGTTTCAATCCTTGGATAGTTTAATATTTATAGATTAAGATGACTATGCCTGCATTTATAAAAGAAATTGATACAACGATACAATGATGGTATTTTTTTGCAAAATGTTTTTAAAATTGCAAAGCCGTGAAACGACGTGTACCTTCTCCGTGGAAGGCCAATCGCGATGAGAATTGCTCGAGAAGCAGAGCAATTCCTGATAAACCTGAGATTCATCTACGTCCACAGCCTTAGTCTTTATGGTAAACGCCACAAATCCGGGCGTGGCGCTAAATCATTTAATAAGAATTACTAAAAAGTTCTAGTATCTTCATTCTATTATCTTTTTTAAGGCTAAATAAAGTAATTGTTTCTTTAACTTTTTATAAATCGTTATTTAAAAATAAATGTGTCTGTGTATAATTTCATAAAAGAAAATAGAAGTTCCTTCTTTAAAAGGAATGAATCTTGATTTCTAAAATCCATGTGTAATACTCTTTGAAGTTTAATATTCATCGATAAACTGTGTGTACTTATGTAAGTTACTAAAATATTAATATCATAATAATGTAAAGACTCTTACCCTACGCCAGCACTTTGTAAGTCCTTATAAATGTCTTCTTGCGATCTTCCATGACCAACAGAAAATCCACTGCAATAAGATTTATTTCTTGATTATTTTCCATTTATTCCATAATTATCAGTCATGAGAATTCAAATTTCATTCTTCTCTGCATGATAAAATATGCAGGAAACAGTGAGTTACTTACAGTATACCCTTTCGCCTGAATCGTGAACAGTTGGATACAGCGGAAAGCGTGCAGAGGACACGATGGAAATTAGATAGATCAAACAGCATAGACGGCTCAAAGAGTTCCGAGTCGGTGAGACTGAAGACGCTCGAGCATGCTGATAGGAACACTTTTATGTTACGCAAACACAGGAACTGTGCCATCTGCGGCTTCTGATTCACGTCCTTCATGTCTATACAGCCCGAATCCACAATGTTCAGTAAATTGCAAAGTAAGACACCATCTCGCAACGTGTAGGCCAAGTCAAATGCCGTCGCCTGTGGCCAATTGGCCTTGTGATCCGCTCGTAACGCGCCGCATCTCGTCAACCAGCTGGCGCATTCGCGCCAACCCTTGCCGGCATCAGCGTTTTCTACCCTGTTCATTTTCGTGCTTCTTCTTTGACGTTCAAATAATTAGGGCATAGAAGACTCTTGTTCATAAATTTGCAGAAACTTTGTGCATTATGCATGAGCTTCCTAAGACATGCATCATACTGCTATCTGTAAAATTACACCATATATATAAATAAAGATAAATAACTATTATAAATATTGTAACAGAAAGATATGCGAGTGTCAAAAATCTTATTTAGCATTTATCATATCAGAAAGAATTAAAAACTGGTAGAATTAAAAAGTTTGTGTAAAAATATTAAACTAAATTTCAGAGTATTATTGCTGTACTATTGTTAAAAGTTATTAAAGAGATATATTAATGTAATATAATACAAACCAACATTAAGAAAATATGGGTTAGTTCGTTTCTGTCATTACAAGTTGCATTCGCATATCACACGCGATAAAACTCGAGAGTAAGAGAGCCTCTCCTTGCGAAATCGCTGCATGACTTAAAACCTCGCGAGATTAAATCGTGCGCGCGATTCTTATCAGCCACTGCGAGATCCGTCTGACCGATAATTCGAGCGTCTCTCGGTCCATCGTAGAACATTGCGCTCATCCGAGCTGGTGTTATCAAAATGACGTGCAGCGATATGCAGCAGCGTGATCTGTAACAGCGGCAATCGTGGACTCGCTCCGTCGAGGCGATGCCATCGTTACATCACTCGTTGCATCTCCTCTCTGTCGCTCGCGAAATAGAGGAGAGATCACATACAGGTTGTACATACAAGAGAATGCTGCGAAGAAGAATACAGAGAGAGAGAGACAGAGAAAGAGAGAGAGAGAGAGAGAGAGGGAGAGAGAGAGAGAGAGACAGAGAGACACGACGGGACACACAGAGCTTTATGCGGGACGCGGAGAGTTATTCGCGTAGCTTGGCTCGCTCATGCTCGTCGCGATATTTTCATGACGTTTCGCACCAGATGATTCGCTCCGCACGGCTTACTCGCGATCGCCATACCATCGCACGAACCGATGATATGTTTTCTCCCATCCAGTAGTACTCTTCTGAATATTCCTCCCCAGGACCGGCCGCAGAAGCTCGGGCACCTGGCGGATATACAGGATGTCTCGAGGGAAGAACGTCGAGGCGAATAAATTACATGAGTAAATATGCAGAATAAAAATCTGTAAAAAGGAAAAGAATATAATGTTTATTTTATATTTTTTTATTGATTTGACGATTTCAAGAATTTTTATCACCTCACATATCTGTCACAATTTTTAATTCTCTCAATGTTTATTTTACATTATTCGTTTAAAATATAGAAAATATAGAAAATTATGCGTACACATGCATAATGCCTTTGTAGAACATACTCTGAACAGATGTTTTTTATTCCTTCCTAATCGTTTGACAAGTCGCAACGCAATCGATCACTCGAATTTCTTGATTCGATTTTGGTTTCCCGCTATCACGTTCAAAACAGTCAGTCGCGTCCGTTCATCCTTTTTATTTATTAAAATTATTTTCATAATCATTAAAGAGGGAAAAAGATTGCAGTTGACAAGAAAAAAAAGAAATAAACATGACGAATATATGACATCTGTCTCTTAATAAATAATAAATTAGAATATTAATAAATTAGAACGAAGAACTTTGAATTATGCTGGAAATAGGCTTATCCACATAAAGATAAATGCAAATATAAAATTGAAAAAAACACATGCGTAATACATTTAACAATGAAAATAGGTAATTCTATTGGACATATATTTCCCTTTCTTTCATTTCTTCAGAGTCTATGATTTACTTTTTTTTAAGAATAATCAATGATATAAACGCATATTTATTTTCCGTATAATTATATAAATAAAGGTATTCCAAAGTTATTCTTCTACAATGATTTCGGACGCACTATGCTCATTTGTTTTGTCACGATAAAAATCTTACGCGCTATGCATGGCAATGAGAATGAGTGCATCTGACAATGAGTGCATCGTGCGTGTAAAAATCCGTGTGACGTCATCAGTGAACTCTACGGTGAACAGTCCTTTCTCCTCGTGCCTTTGTCTCGGATACTTGACAAATTGTGACCCCAAGACTCGTCGTATTCACATCATCAGCGAATGTTGCGTGACCTGCAATAATGTTGATATCATCAGTCGAAGAGGTAGATCGCAGGAAAGGTCGGGCAAGCAGGTAAACTGCGATGTCTTTTCCGACACGCATTGCATCTATTTCGATATTGTAATAAAATGCCAATTTTACGACGCTGCTGCACTCTCGAAGACCAGCTGTGTATATAGTGAATACACATAGGCGTAGAACGCATGTGGGAGCGATGCGTATCATCGCCCTGGCGTTATCTGCGCGTGCGGAAGCGGCGTTATCACTTCCTCCTCGTTGAATATTTCACGCGTTTTATGATATATTCCTTTTTAAAACATTTTAATTGATTTTGGCAGTTTGGTTGAAAAGCGGGAGAGAGATATGGCAACCGGAACATATTTGTTGCTGTATATTAAAGAAATCGTATATTCTCTAATAAAAATTATTTCATACTAAAAATTAAACGAAAAAAGTATAATCTTAGTTCTTTTAATATTGATTCTAAATAAATTTAGTGTGTTAATAGAAATTAAGATTCAATTACTGGAATTTTCAATGCGAAAAATTAAAACGTAGAAATCAATAAAGCAAACAATGAAAAATAAATGTTTGTTATATCAAAGGTTTTTGCGAAATATCTATAACATAATAGTAGTTTGGAAATATAATGTTTTATGTGGAAATTGGAATTATTGTTCTCTATAAATTTAAAACAAAAACCTCAGATGATTCATATAAAATAGAGTTGTACCATATTTCGATATACAAAGTATGACAGGTGTATTTGGTAATTAATACAATTATTCTACAATTCTCTCTCTCTTCTTAAAAATTTTTTCTTTTATCAAAATTTAATTGAACGCTATTATACAAATTTGTTAATTATTTCGGAATGTAAGGATGTTAAATTATTTGAATTTTCGATAAGAAACAGTAGCGTTTATTGCTGAGTATCATGTAAATTTTTCATGTGAGTGATGCAACGCAGATATTCTCTCGTAGAATGATGCTAACAATAATTATAAAAGATGTATTATTCTTGGCGGCAAACGTCAACGTTATCGTAACTGCAAATTTACATATAAATTCGCATGTGTTTCAGAAAGCATTTAGACAGGAATATGTGCGAGTTTCGCTTCAATGAACCGAAAGTAATGCAGATCGAACTGTTTATCAGTACAATTACAGCAGCTTTATGACGTAATCGACGCAAGTATAGTGGTATAAATACAGAAGCCTGGGCTTGTTGTCGTTTTTTTAATTAACGCCATTTATCATAAACGTCTGTTGATTAAACTAGCAGATTAATACGGCGTGCTCGCGATCGCTACGATTTTTTGCCGATTTCGAGCATTGACGCTTCATTCAAAATGTTTTTGTTACTGTGCATAAACATTTTATTTTTTACGTGCAATGCCGTAAATATAACAACTCCTTCGTGCAGGGATGAGAATAATCAGGTCGTCGATTGGTGAGTGCATTTGAGATATCTATGTGAGATTTATATCTTTCACAGATTTTAACAACTTAAAAAAAAAATCAATTGTCGAGTTATAAAAATTTACTAAAAATTACAAAATTCCAAAATATTTTAGAGTTACGAATAAGCATATTTTATAATAAATAATATCAAGAATTTCATACATATATACCATATAACAAATATTTATACATATTAATTACTTATTTCTCTTTCTCTATCTCTCTCTTTAAGTTAATAATTGAGTCAAATCAATTTTTTTCTCATATATATCTTTCTATATTCGAAACTATTAACTACTCGAATTTATTTAAAGATCGAGGGATAAACAATAAAATATTTTTCAGTAATAACGTACATACGTACTATTTCTTAATGAGTTCATAATGAATTTTAAATGAGAAGTAATAATTTTTAATGCTTCCATGTTGATCTTATTAATAAACATTTTACGGTCTCTCATCTATCTTACAATTTTCATAATTATTGTGTTTGCTGATAATTGATAACTATTAACTGTTCACAATCCAATGAATAATTATTGTAATTTTAGGTATGTACTTTACAAGTTACCGAAGGTGTCACAAAGCAGTGATCCTATGATTAAGAGTGGATTAGCGTACTTATATATAACTAACAAAACTGTTGACAAGGGATGGCAATTATCTGCGAAAAAAATCAGCGAGAAGAATTCCATACCGGGAAATACGTTGGCACCTTTATACAACGATGTAAGAGAAAATAAATCAGATCACACGTACATTTATTATATTTAACAGATTTTTTATTCAGATTGATTTATTAAATATACTATTTGTACTGTGGAGTGAAATTTTTTTCAATATTCGCTGTTTGTTCTGCATAAAAATGACAAAATTTACTTCTTTTCTATTAATTTTAATTATAAATGTATAATTTAACTATTATTTTAATTTAATAAATTTTAAATATATTTATCAATTTTTATATATTTTAAAGAATTTTTCTTTTCAAAAGTTATAATACCTACTGCAAAATTTTCTTTAGTTTTGAAAGAAAAAAGATAGATTTTTTAATTTACATTATTTTTCATAGTCGATATGTAATATTCATGATCATCGTTTACAAACTTTTAGTCAGAGGCTTCGAAGGGTTTCTGGTTCTTGTATAACGACGATCCGCCTAATAGACCTAGCAATGGAAAATATGGCCATGCGAAGGGCGTTGTGATAGCAAACATGCAACAAGGTTTCTGGTTAATACATAGTGTCCCGAATTATCCACCTGTACCCAACAGCGGCAATGACACAAGACGGGTATAATTCTTTCAAATATATAATTATACATAATTATTTTAAATATATCAGAGTACCGAGACTACTTTCAATATTCAGTATTTCTTACGAACAATATGGTAATTTTTAATAGTTTTATACTATTTATTAATAGAGAAGACCGATTAACTAAATGGACCAGATAACAATTGTTCATTTTATCACACATAAATGTTGTTTTTTTTTTCAACATTAATTTGTATGCTCGCGTTTAAGGAATTTTCTAAAAAGTCTGTAAAAATTATCTTTCTCTCATTTATCCTTCTCTAATGCTTTTGTAATAACTATTAATTTAATTTTTATTATTACGTTTTAGTTACTCTAATGGTTCGATTTCTTCACTTAATCCTAAATGATACCGTAGAAACGAAACCCTAAGATATCTTTAAATGAAAGAAATACTTTTTAAATTAAATCTGCAGGGACGAGATGTGCAGGAGAATCCGACTCCGGGAAATCGGTCTGAGTACGATTATCCATCATCTGGGGAGAATTACGGACAGAGCTTCTTGTGTATCTCTACGGGCGGCGATCAATTCGACCTGATCGGTCAACAGCTGATGTATAATCAGATAATAGTATACAGGAGAAACATCCCCGTCACGTTCGCCGCGAAATTTCCGGTGCTCACGGACGCGGCCAACCAAAAGCGCATCAGACAAGCACCCTTCACCAGCAAAGCGGTATTAAAATCATCCGGTGATGTCAAATTTTTTTCATTCGCCAAGAGCGACAAGTGGCAGAAAGGTACAATCATTTGGGATTTGTTTTTTTTTTTTTATATGTACTAGTTTACTTTGATGAGCAATGTTTTTTGAAATTATATTTGTCAAATTTTAAAAACTTTTACCTTTAATTTCAAGCTGTTCACTTTGATTAGCTACGATTGACAAACAGAGCCAAGATATTCTCACGTGTATACATATATAATTAATACTTTACTCTTTCACATATAATCCTTTAGATCACAATAATTAACGTGCTTTTATTAACGTGCTAATTTATAGATTTGTACGATGAATTTGTCGCACCAACATTGCGGTCTGATTTATTCGCGGAAACGTGGTTGAATGGACGAGGTAGATTACCATCGGATTGTCAGCACACGAAGTAATGCTTTTTTTCCATCGTTTAAAAGAAATTTTAATTTAAATTATATTTGATCTAATTAAATTGTTGACTCTTTTGTAGAGTATACAATGTCGTGTCTATTTCTTTGCTCGAGTTTGATATCGATTTTAAGAGCAGTCGCGATCACTCAAAGTGGGCGGTGGCAGTTGACGGTAAAGCTAATAAAACTTGGACCTGCATCGGTGATATCAACCGAGCGGTAAGTGCACATCTTTTATATATAAAAAGCCTTATATTCAGAAAGAAATCTTGCACCAATTATGTCACTAAACTGTGTATATATAAATAGAATAAGATTAGTAAAATTAATTTAAATAAGAACAAAAGCAATCTATTAAAATATTTTATTAGAATTAATTAATTAAATTAAATCACGTTTTTTTTTCAAGTAACAAAGAATTCCACAACTTAATTTATAATTTTCAAAATTTCTCTTCTACGTATATTTTCAGGACTAATCTAATTTGCTAGAAAAACATATGCTTCATTAAGTTTCGTATTTTATTATGTTTCAGGACACTCAGTATTTACGAGGCGGCGGAACTGTCTGTTTCAATCACCGGAAAATCTGGGAAAATTACCGACATGCCGTGAATGATGTGGAACCATGTCCCAAGCACTATGAAACAGTTTTAGTTTGACGAATTTGTTTATAATTTTGTAAAAAAAGAATAACAGTGTTGAGAGATTTAATTACAGTGGTAATAATTATTTTCATCGATGCTCATAGTATAATTGATACATTGAAGAAATAATGCATGTAAGAAGAAAATTATGTAAGAAATAATATGTAGTAGTTAACATATTGCAAGATATTTTTCTACAAAGAGAGAAAAAGAGAAAGAAAATTGACCTTATATTTTTTTGCAGGAAAATATACGTAATTTTATGCATTAAAAATGCATTTTGTATTGTTCTCTGAAATCTTATCGAATTCTTGATAGGATACATTATCGACAGTATGAAAGTTGTTAACTGAATTACTATACTACACACAAGATGTCTCGTCATTACTAAATATGCGGATAGAATAATTTAATTTAATATAAAGTAAAAAATTATAAGAGCCAAAAAAAATAAAATTTAATACAATAAAATAATTTGCAAATAATATTATAGTTATCTGAAAAAATAGAAAATAAGTATTCTTTTTATCATCCGCTTCGTATCATGTATGTTTCTATTATTTAAATCTCTATTTATATATTTAAATCTCTATTTGTAAATTTAAATTAAATTAACAAGCACGCGTGACAATTAAAACTAATTAAAGTTAATTAATTCGTCGTATATATGTATACATATATAAATATTAATCACAAACATATAAATATTAAACAAATATATATTGATCTGTAACGTATATAATAATTAGCTTAATAATTAAATAATTATAAATTCTTAATTAAAAAATTCTTAGTTTTTTGTTTTTATTAGTTACTTTCCTTTTTACACTAAAAAAAAAAAAGAAATACATTTGTGTGCTCTCTGTATTCATAGCTATGTCGTATACGTTTTTACTATGCACTAACTACGAGCTTGTAGGAAGAGATCCTGTCGGCTTCTCACTATGTTAAAAAAATGAAGACGAATAACGCAAGAGAATCATGGTAGTTCTTAAATTTTATGAAAGGCGGAAATGAGAGAGTGGGAGGAGAAGCGGATGCTTCTCATTCTCATTTGTCTCTTTTTTTCGCAGCGGTGCTTATTGTCTAGTCGAGAAAATTGCAGAGTAGCTCAACGTGCCGTTAATGAGGGAGAAAAAAAGAGATGAGTCGCGGCGGAAAAAGGGAGAGAGAGAGAGAGAGTGAAATACGAGTTGCTTTCTAATGAAAACTGTGAGAAATCGACCGAACTTCGGCCACTGCTATTTATCGTCTGACCACTTTGGGATTTCACTCCTGCGATCAGCAGAAATTTTTCCGTCCAAAGTTATCGTGCGGATTTGATTCCGCAGCAAGATGGATTCTTACTCGCTAGCGTTTTACGACTTCCTTCGACTTTAGTCGAAAGTCTCACTCTTTTCTTTTGATCCTTGCGTGGTAAGATGATAAACCAAGTTATAAGATGTATTAGATTGGTAGAAAATTTGTCGTTTTGACAGCGAATTTTATCTTACATAAAGTCTTTTACTGACAATCAGTTTGATATTTTCTTTGACACTAAAAAAATTGCAAAACTTTTTTTTTTAAATCTATCTCTTCCAGATAAAATCAACGTATCAAAGCTAATGTGGTGATTAACTTTGATTAACAAAAAAAAGTTAATTCAAAAAGTATATTTATTTTTTACGACAGTAATAATAAATCTTTTTAGATTGCTAAAATCAAAATTTTAAAAATTATATCTCGTTTAAAAATCAAAAAATTTCATCCTCTATTCCACCACTTGAGAATTTATTAAAAGTACAAATAAGAGCTATAAAACGCAGAAAGTAGAGCTTTACGCATGTGTTATTTACTATTAAAAATAGTCTACTATAAAAGTCTGTTTATATATTAATTAATTATTGATTATTTCTATGTATATGCAATTTTCGTGCTTTTTTCTTCCGATTCACATGCGCGCGCGTAATTCGCAATAAGGGGCGATAAATCACGACAGTGGCGGTAACTTTTCTTTCTTGGCTCGTCCAAGCTGACGTAACGCCCGAATACTGCGGCTATGAATCAACCTCGTTTCGAGAGTAATTGGTCTCGAACATTGCGTTGCCCGCTCAGAATCTTCTTAATCCCCTTATCCTGGCGACAGCCAAGTTATTTTTCCAACCAAGAAAGCTTCCAGATGGTTTCGTCACTTCCTTTCGGCTACGGTTCTCTTAACAATTCATCGTTTTATGCCGCTCGACTCGAGACGTTTGCTCTCATTTTATGCGGAAATCAGTTTGACTAACAATAAGAATTAGAGATTGAATTCCGTTGACAGGATCATTAATTTTCTGCGTAAATCCATCATCCAGTGCTTATGTGTCGTTAATGGGACATCACTATATTATAAAATATATACTAAATATATATTATAAAATATATTATAAAATATATACTAAATATATACTATAATATATTATAAAATTGTTTAATAATAATAATAATTCCGCATGAAATAATATAATCGCGTTGAATATTTTAATTCCTAAAAACACCTTCTCACTAGCTATTTAATAACTATGACATTTTAACAAAGCAGTCGAGAGGGCAGATCTGAGTGTACGGTTAAATAGGGTTTTGCGCTCTCGGCGAAAGGGCCCCGAAATTTCGTGCGGCAAAACGACGACGATGGGACGAAACTGCGACGTTCCAACGATATTTCAGCATTAAAGGCCGGCCTGGTCCGCATGCTAAAATCCCTGGCTGTGCACCGGCCAAATATACGCGCCGACATTATATGCATGGACCCATCGTTTCACGCGGGTGTGTGCTCAAGTATTTGTACAATGTTACGTATGCACACGTCGCAGTCACATACATGTTTTGCTATTAATTCGCGTTATTTTCTGATGGTTACAATTAAAACTCTTTCGCCAGTTTGGAAACAATTTTTTTCCACGAACAAAAATATCGAAACGTCTGTAATTATTTTTCGGAATTATATTTCAATTAAAAATAAAACGAGATAGATAAACTAAGCTCCAAGTGAGAAAATTAGATAATATAATATTCTTGGGTTAATTTCAAGTAAACTTTAACAGTATTTTAATTTAAGATTTAGAGAGCATAAGAATACATATAATGTTGGAAAAATTGAAAATTGCAGTGAATAATTTATTGCAAAGAAATAATCGATTCCAAGTTGATCGAAGAAATAATAAAATGAATGTGAGGTATATATATACGCAAATACATACATACATATATTGCCTTGAACCTCATATCAGTTCCTCTCGTAAATGCAGGGTCGGAAAACAATGGTACAGAGTGCAATGGTAAGAATGTCTCAAAATTCTAATTAATAACAACAGATATCAGAAACGAGATGGAACGTGATAATGCGATAAGTTGTGCATGTAAGACATCCAATTAATTAGTAGATGTCTCTTTATCCATATCTGACAAACATATTTGTTTATAAAAAATTAGATAAAAAAAAAGATTTTGATTTTAAAAACTTTAAGAAAACTAGAGAGAGGGAGAAAGTTTTATTCTTTAAAAATTTTTTAATTTTTTGAAATAAATGTATGTTTTATTTTCTGCTTTTAGTTTCTAAAAGTGTAATTTAGATGAACAGAAAAAAAACACGCTAAACGTCTTTAATCTAAAAATAAAATGCTAAAGGAAAGGATAAATATAATAAGGGGAAAAGAACCTGTGGGATCAGCCCTGTGCCTGTACGAAATATATGTACATGTATCCTATAACGACTCGTACGTTTCGTCGAGGTAGAAGAGATATGTATCCGCGGTGGATGATTCTGTGCGAAGTTTAATATTGCCTTATGCGTATTTATATCATGTGTGGGATGGTCCTTTTAGGTGGAAATGAGCTAATATCGTGGATGTAAACAGGATATAGAAACTTCGATGGAAAATTGCGAGCAGCTCGACAGATTGGAAAGCAGTGTAAACGAAGATACGACGCTCTCGTCGCGGCTCAGATTTATTTACTTGTCGATCGTTAAAGTGCCTTAACCGATACGACGACTGATTAATTCTGAAATAGTCTAGAAACATGTAAAATATATCATAAGCGTGCGCATTATGTGCATGTGTGTCAATGCGCGTGAAATCATGAAAACATGTGTAAAAATAATTTCGAATTTTTTTATTTTCTATCAAACGCTTCGCACAAAATTTTAATATTCAAGTTAAATTTCCGTAAAATATGCGATAACAAAATCACTAAAGTCACTGAAGAATTCTTGCCTATAGTAATTAAATAGTAATTTATAATATTAAATAATAACGTTCCGATTCTCGAAATTACTGTAGGATAATTTTTAATTTAGATTTAAAAGTAAATAAAGAGTTTTACATGTTTGAGGGCCAGGATTCGTTAAATTTGCTGAACGATATCACACACGAGATCAGGTATGCGCAAACGGAACGGATTGAGCGAGAAATTCGAACGTTGGACGAAGACACAGACGCGTTTAACTTTCATCCGATCCCTTTCAAGCGAACGTTTCCAGGCAGATGGATACTCATTATGCAAATTGTATGCAACACGAATGTATGGGTGACGTGGCGACGCAGCTACATTTCCCCGTGTTTGAGATGGACAAGTACGTTTGTGCGTGGCTCGTATTATAACGCATTATGGCACCTCGGCACTAACTTTAATACAGCCTTCATACGTATTCATACCACACCGTGCACGCGTCCGGAGGAAACATCTCTCTTCATCCGGGTTATATTCGCGGATGGGAAAATGAGCTGCCAAACTCTTACGCGTCTTGCGTCCATTTTCGCGCGCAAACCTAATTTTACCGATATACTTCATACGAGTAAATGAGCGAGTGAGAATTTCTAGAGGACGAGCACTCTGAGACAGACAAAGGATAATGCATTGAGAGATAGTAATGACCGAGCGTAATAATATAAAGCATCCCTCTACGAGGGTTACATATAAAGCTAGGAAATAAATATAGATCTAAAGAGTAAGTACAAAAAGTATTTGCATCTTTTTGGGGAGAATAATTTCACGTGTTAAACAGAAAAATATGAAATAAATTGAAGAATGTATTTTTGTCATCTCTATTTTGTTTCTTAAAGCTTTGTATCGAAAAAGGCAATATTTAATTATTAATCTCACTCTTAATTATTAATCTTATTCGAAGACAGTATGTTCAACATCTTTGTTAAAAATATGACTACGCAATTCATTAATTAAGAATAGTGACTGTAAAGATAGTATCGGACTTCAATCAAAGACTCTGAGGTCAAAAGTGACGTCGAGTGTATCGCTCTCGACATGTTCTCGGCTGAAGTTACTTAAACGGAACGGAGCGGAGCAATGCAGTACTCCCGGCCAAAGTTTGATATTCATGCCGCACTGGATAACGCCTTAATCGAGCCTTTGCGTCGTGTTCTGAGGGAGAAGGGTCATTGACGAAGTCCGATGGATAACGATGACAAAATTGCACCGTATGCACGCTGTCGTCGTCGTCCGAGGCAACTTCCGAGAACGAGACACTAGAGCGAAGCTTCGATTAACAGCGAAGACTATTACCGCGAGTTTAAGACTGAGTTTAGTTAAGCTCAGATTACGTGAAAGGACGAAGATATATATATATACATACGCGGGGAATCCCTTTACGAGAATTAGAGTGATTTTCAACGGTTCCGCTTCTCGTGGTTCTGCGGAAACTGTCGCCGACGTATGGTTACGAATAATTCTATTGATTCATCTTTCTAATATGTATATATTTGTGTAATTAATATATCGCGTATATTATACATTTATAAAAAAAATATATAACACTGCATGTGAGAGAAAAGAATTTAAAAATATTTTAGTTGCAATTCATCTTTTAGGTAAAAAATTTATTTTCTTTTATTTTTCTATTTTTTTCTATAGACATCTTTGTTTTTTAAGTATATACTTTATATTCGACGAAATATATATGTATATATAATCAAATTTTCTCCCACTCTTCTAATTTTATAATACTTTTTAGAAATTTATTTTTTTATCTTGTTATATAGAAATTTGTGGCTTTTACTTTCTTACTTCGAGACTCTAGTATTAATTGTCTAATGCATGAAGCATTCTACACACTTTAGACAATATATTAGACAATATACATATTTATTGTATTCAAACTGCGTAATCTTAATTGATGCATCTGTTTCGATATGACGTAAACGTTGAAGTGTGGTAAGCAAAGATTGATCTCGCTCGTTTTGCCGAAAGAGAGAGAAAGAGAGAGGGAGAGAACGAGAGAGTTGGCTTGTACCATTCTCAAGATAAATACGAAGTCTGACCGACACTAACGAGATCACACGCTTGATGATGTGGTCGGAAGCGAATTGAAAGTTTCCGGTATCCAATCGACGGGCGTTTCATTCGCGCAATGCGCGTAATAACCGCGGTAGCGAATTCCGTGACCGGTTATCGTCTTCGAACCAATTACATCGAGCCCCGTCACTCAACGACAACTTGTGCCGGATTTATCTTTCGATTTCTGTTAAATCTATGCTCTTTAAACAAGACTGTAAAAGTGATAGTAATAAAGTTCTGGAAGAAATTTAATTCTAAAAATATTTTTCCTTGCGAGGAAACGGGACAAATAAATCTTCAAAAATTAAATAAGTTGAAGATAATAATAAAAATTTTTATGTATGTACACACAAAATTGCATTGCGCGCGATTAAAGATGTAGAAAAGATGGCAACTAAACCAAAATAAAAATGTCGAGAAGAGTTATTTCTTTATCAATAATAATTTCTTTATCTAATGCTATAAATATCTTTTTTGTTTTCTTAAATGTCTTTTAGTCTCTCCCTCTGTCTTGCCATATTTTTTATATGTTCAAATCTTACATTAATTAATATATGAGCTCAGTATTATATTACTATTATATGTATTTACTAATTAAATGCGTAAGAGTGTCTAATAATACCATCGATTTAAGAGTTATTAAACTATTAATCACGCACATCAATTACTCGAACTTCGTATAGAACTAACTCACTCATTAAAATTTTTATTGCACATATGTATATATATATATGTATATGTATGTGTGTATATATGTATTTATCCAGTACATAGTAGCACAGATGGCAGTAGACAATTTTCAAAACTCGACAGCCGTTTTGTACATCTGTTCTGAGTTCGTTGTAACCAACGAGAAAACGGACTCGACATTTTACGAGTAATCCGTGCATAAAATCATATCTACTTTGATATTACATCGTTTACCCAGTTCATCGTTGACCCAGATTTACGTTTTCGAGGAAAATAGAGCGGGTAGGTACTTAGAAAGTTTTCGGGCATCAGCTCGCTGCCTCGTGATGGGATGAAGAGTTACGACGCCCTTTTAATGGCGCGCTCGTGACTCACATCCTTCAGGAGTTCCCTACTTCATGGACTTCAAGCGAGAGACTTTCAGACCTGACCGGAAGTTACATAGAGTCTGTCTTAAGCGCTATCTCGTCGATGTAAGACAGTGAATTACGAGTGACGCGAAACATGCGCGACGCGGCTGCATTTAAATTGTAAGTAGCACAACTCACGTCACATAGCAGCAGTCGCGTCATTGTCTCGACGGAAGTCGACAAAAGTTAACTTTGGCTTTTACGAATGACGTAGACGAGGAAGAAGCGCGTAAGATCTCTGTAGCGCAGTGCAAAGATGACGGTGCACATCATAAGATGTCGGAAGTATTTTGCAGCGAGTTATGAAACTCTTGAAAATTTATGAACTCCGGAAAACCAATAAAAAATTTGAATAAAATGAAAGGTGAAGATCAAGATTGTACGAGTGGAAGATGAAATTAAAATTTAATACAATGAAATTAATTTCATTATTGCTACATTGCTTAATCTTTTAAAAGATATCTCGAAGTACTTGAAAAGTTGAATTTAAAAACTGAAACTAAATAAAAATATGATAACGTATATTTAAAAGCTTTAATGAGCATTTTAAAATAGAAAATTTAAAATCACAGTTTTATATAACTCAGCTTTAAAAATTTCAAATTGCGAAACTCATTCACAGAAAAAAAATATATTATCGTTATAATATCTCCAAATATCCTTCATGTGTATGGATTGTTTAACCTCATCAAATTATATTGAAAATATCTAAATATCTAAACATAGTAATGGATCCAAGATGAATAACCATAATAAATCTGAAATTTTCGCAAATCTAATTTTCCCGATTCTCTAATGGTTACGTCTAATCTAATGTTCCAGGTCTAATTGCATCCAGTTTGAATCTTCTCTACTAAAATTAGCGTATTTTCCGTCTCTCTCGTAATGCAATCGACACAAACAACCACTTTGAGATAATCGAACCTGAACATCGAGCTTGGTTCTTCATCGTGAACTTATCGACTGACGGAAGAAGAGTCGTTCACTCATAACTGCCGTTCCGTTACTTCCGCGCGTTTCCGGCTTTCGGGTTTCCTTAAGGCTAATGACGGTTTAATTTGTCCTCCGATGAGAGAACCGTCTCTTTAAAGACTGAGCATCATTCCCACTTCGAATGATTTAGGGAGCAAGAAGGAACATCCATTTCAGGATTTTCCTAGAGAAATAAAGGAGGAATAAAGGAGCTGTATTCATCCTCCATAAATAGCTCATATCGCGGTGTCTTATTAATATTGTCTACTGTTTTCCCGGAAGACGTACTTATTGCATCCAAACTTCTGACGTTCATCGTCTAATTAATTGCATTAAACTTCTCAATGAAATTAATTTATATATGCCATTTTAGAAAATTATCGAAGGAGGAAGGAAAAGGGAAAGAGAAAGAGAGAGAGGGGAGAGAACGAGAGAGAAAACAACGCCGCTGCAGTTACAGTTTTGCAGTCGCAGTAGTAGAGGCGCGGTTATAGTCAGACGCGATCATACAATGGGCCGCATTAATGGTTGCACGTGCACTTATCGCGTTCCCTCTATAGGTCGATGCCTTGCCATTATCGGTCATATCCAAACCGTGAGCCCTATACAAACCACGGTAAACACAAACAATAGTTGAAGCGGAAATTCTATCAGCGAAGGCTGACCGCGAAATTGATCAAAATAACGCAAAACGGTTAAAGTGTATCGGAGGATTACGAACCCGATTTGTATAATATTTAGTGAATTTATTTATTATAACGAAATTGGCCAATTTACTTGCGAATTCTCTTCATATCTACTTATCTCGGTGAGCGCAAACAATGCTTCTAATTCGAGCAGGTAGCCGAGAAGGGAGAAGGCGAGAATAGGCGGATAGAGCATCGGAGATGGGAGAGGAGGGGGCGGGGGTTATACAGGGTTAAAGTTGAGAGACGTGAACGGGCGGTGAGACGAGGGTGAAGCTACTCTGCCCAGACAAAGCTTAACGAAGCTCCTATTCACAAGGACAGTAGGCCGTGTGCGCTTCCACGACTTCACTTCTATTATACTTAGTCGCGGCGCGGCGGCACCGAGTGAATTTCATCCATCAACGGAATTCCAGGCTAAGCAACCTCTCAGCTGCTGTTGCTCTGTGCCGGCATCTCTATTCCCGGCACGAGAAGCATACAACAATGGGTGCGTGTACTTTTATTTTTTTTTTATTTTTGAAAGAAAAAAAAAACGTCCTCCTTGTATTTTGCCCTTGCAAAAAGCGCGCACCGGCATTTGCATTGCAATGACACTCTGTGCGTGTATGTGTGTTACCTTTTCTTAGTACTGGTGATTTACTACTCAGCGCAGCAACATACTTTCTTAGGAATAGAGAAGAGAGATGTGCGAGAGTTCTAAGTAGACTCTTTCGCGTGCGAAATCTTTAAGAGATTTTGAAACGGCTTATGTATATGTGTATGTGTGTTTGTGTGTGATAATAATGATGGATTTGAAAGGAGTATTATAATTCAACAACGTGCTATATAAAATCTATTGCAGGAATGCTAATGTAGATGGGGAAAAGCTTCAAAAGATTTTTATAATTTTTTTTTTTAGTTAGTAAAAGTGAATAGTGCGGTTTTTATATCGGTGCAATGAATGCTTTAGTCTTCGAGACTTTAGTTTTCATTTAACTCTAATAGTAGAAAATGATATTACGTTACGTCATCTCTCTCCTTCTTTCTTTAAAAGTTCTCTTTAGACGATCTATATTTCGTGACAAAATTCAAAACAGAATTCTAGTTATAATTCTATACATCACATGTATTTTAATGTATACATGTATCCCCTGATATATATTTTAATTTGTATGTATTTTACTGTTTTCTGTAATACACGATACATAAAATTTATAAGTAAAATTATGTCTTGAATTTTTTGTCGTAAAATATAGATCGTTTAAAGTGGCCTTAATATAATAAAAATTTCAATATAACAAAACAGGGAAGACATTATGCATTTTTCACCAAAAACATATACATATTTTAATTAAAATTATTCTTTCATTCCTTATACAATTAGATTCGTTTTCCTCCAATTCTGCCATTTTTATGAAATGCACAAGCACTTAGAAGTATGCATCTATTATTTAATTTCTCCCATCACACAGTAATTTTGTTTATAACTTACGGTGCGCAGGCTTTGAATTTATTTATTTCTCTTCTGATTCACCCCGTATCATCGATATATAATTCTTGTTTTTTTTCAGTCGTAAGGTTCCTCAAGTTTTTCTTGCTCTTAAATCTATCGAGTGGTCGACGACGGAGTTTGAGGGAGAAAAACGAAGGAGAAAGGGATATGTTAGCGCGAATCTGCGGTCGGGATAAGCGTGTCCCTAACGTAATAAAATTCCCGGAGGAGCAGCAGCCAGCAGCTTCGTAGTTGGAACTTTCCTACGAAGAAGAAGAATCAATCGGGCAGCAGACCGCGTTTTCTCCCCAAGCCCTTTTCTCCCCTTCTTTTCCCTTGCGGTTACGCGGAAAACTTGCAGACGGACGAGCTCGCAACGAAGTTTGTTTTTCCGCCAGGCAGAGACTTGCGCATTTATCTACTTCCCGATGACGGTGCCCCTCTTAAAATTATGCCGTTGCGAAAAGATATATATTTTACGGTACAATACGACACGAAACGACTATTTCCTCTTACCGATAATTCGAGACTTTCTACATGAATGTATTGATTGAATCGATATTCAAAAATATATACTTTCTGGAAAATCACAGATATATCTTTCTTAAATGCGTGAGATAAATTAATAATATTCTGTGGGCACAAATATTTCCAAATATAATAAATATAATATAATCGAAATATAATGATAAAAGTAGCAAAAAATATAAAAGCTATTCATCTCGCATCTTCATTAGCTTCATCGCATCTTATATTGATTTTCACATATTTATATATCGGTCATTTAAAAAGAAAAATATTTGAAAGCTTTACGCGTCTAACAATTATTATTGCGTTTGCGCTTTTAGAGCGAAGTCAGACCATGCGATTCAGCGATCTAAGGAACCGTAGTTAATCGGTTCCTTCAGCATGTTTTATAGAACGACATTGTCGCGGTTTTTGTCCGCTATATAGCGACGAGGGGGGATTGAGACGCGATCAGGTCAGTCACGAAACTCCGGTTTCTTGCCGAAGGAACTTGCACGTTCTCTCGCTTCCGACTTTATCTACTATCATCCTTGTTCGATCTCCACTCTCTCTCTCTCTCTCTCTTTCCCTCTCTCGCGCGCGCTGCAGGAGGTCGAGCTGTGTAACCGGAATCGCAATATTTCGGGACGTTGCTTCGACGTTTTCCGCAAGGTTGACCTCGAACTCGTCCCTTGCCTCCCCGCCTATTCCTAACACATCGTTGTTACGGACTTCCACCTTGTATAGACCGTATTCCGCTACCCCTCTCATCCCTCACAATGTTTTTATTCTTTTCTCCGAGTGCTTCGCAGACGGGAAAATGGGACGGAGAGAAGGGTGAAAAAGGAAGGAACGCGCAACGGAAGGAAGACATTGTCGGCAAATTCGGAAGTCGATCCCTTCCAGACACATGTAAAAGTTGCGAATTTCGATCCACCTCGTCATTGCGCGCATTCACGATCCTCCGTTCCTCCTGTTCCCGGAGAGTTAGTCATGGAGAAATGAAATCGCTCCGTGGAATTTCTGAAGGGAGCGGAGGAATGCGGGCGCACACACACACGGGTAAACGAGATAATATCATTTCTGCGAATTTCACGAAGTTCGAATTCGCAACCGAATCAGAAGCAAGAGTTAAACATGTCGATATCGCTCTAAATATCCATGAATAAATAATTCTCGCATCCTGTTTTATTTCTGTGGTAAACATTTATTTCGGTAATAATGCAAAATCAGTGCGAATGTCTCGAATTGACATTAAATGCGAGGACAAATATTGTGAAAAAGACTGCAAGTCAGATTCCAGAATATATTACTCAATTAATCAAATAATTAGCGATGGCCAATTAATGGAATAAATAATAAATTTGTATTAAAAAGATTTTCAATAGAAGATAAAAGAAAGAAAAGAGATAAATATAGTAATTTTTATTTCATGATAAAATTGGGGAAAAAAGATCTTAATTTCACGCTTAGTTTCAACTACAGTTTTTATAAATCGAATTTAATATAAATTTTTGTAATTTTTAATATATAGAAATAGAAGTTTTCTCAATGTTCTCTTGGAAAATATGTATATTGGATTAATATGTAAGAATTAATTCATTGAGTAACGTTGGAATTTAATCGGATTAAGTTTGCTTGTAAAATGTGATGTAGGTAATAACCGAGCGCGCGTACCATACAGCTACTTGCAGACATCAATCAAAAATTTAGCGTCGCCCGAAGTAATCAGAAACTAATGCTTTACTTTGTCAATTAGCTTGCTTAAGCATGCGAGGAATTCCTATCTCAAACTGGTAATAAATCGCTCGGAGAACGTTAAACTTCTCTAAGGTCTCGGCGCGGACATCGAATTACACTCTTCCGCTTTTCGCAAAGCGAGAAGGTAAAGGGAAAGGAATTTTCAATAGTCCTTAACAATTTCTTTTTACAACCAACACATTTCATATTAAGAAGGATATCGATAAGAATATATAAAGAATAAAATTTTTATTTTTCTAGGAAAATAAAATAAAAACTTTTTAAATAAATTTAACTATTTTAACACACAAGAATTTTTTTGATAAATTCAAAAGAAAATATTTAATTCTGTGTGTGTGTGTGTATAAGAATGCAAAATATCTTTCCACAATTTCTTATTATCACAATTATTTTTTATTAACACAAAACTTATAAGAAAGAGTTTTTAGTACTACATATTTAATACTATATGTATTAGTAATTAGTTTTAATTTTTAAAAGTATCAAATAAGATTTGTTCGAAATTGGAACTAAAATCAAAATGTTTAAACATCATCATTAACAATTATGTTAATATATCGAATATCTAAAAGTAAAGACACTTCCTATGTGGCACGTTAAAGATTTAAAAAATCTGGAAAACGACGTTGCGTGTGAACGAGGCACATAATATAGCTGTTATAATTAGCGACGATAAAACCGATCGTTATGCAGTTTATGTGGCGCTAAATAAGCCGTGCGCGAGTACGAGAGCGCTCTGTTATCGGCAATAAATACCGAGTGATAAATAGTAGGACGATGGGGAACAGAATCGGCAGGCTTTTTATCCATCAAGTGCGCGATAAACGCGGAGCGCTAATTAACAGCTCGTTAAACGAATGAAGATTAAATTCGCCATCGCCGGCTGATCCTCTCCTTGTGTGCGTACACAGAATATATTACATTATTTTATTTATTTAAAATGTCATTTTTTATATATATGTATATATTTTGATTTTATGATTATTAGCAAAATATGCCTCTCCCCTGAATTTATTTCTACTTCCACTCTACTCTGTTTGATGATAAAAACGACAATGATAAATTTATTAGTCCATTTAAACAAGATGCCATTAAACTAATATCTCCATACAACCAATTCGCCATTTATCACGGAAAGCCGAGCTCAATAACACCGATCGACAATGCCAGGGAAGAGAAATCTCGCGCTTCTCGGCAATTTCCTCGGCGAGTGAAGGAAAATTGATAATAAGGGACGCTGCCATTAAACAGCGCGGAGAAAACTACGTTTCAAGCTTCGAGATGGGATTGATTCGTGAGCGTTCTTGAGAAATGGTCCGGCTGTTGCCGAGAGGAGCGTTTCGGGAAGAAAGAGAGAGGATCGACGGGCTGACAAATGCAAGGGAATGGCTCTGTCCCCGAGAGTGTCTAGCAAGCTTCGGCCCCGAGTAATCGAGCACGTGATCAATGGGCTTAAGTCCTTCACGATGGTGGTGGCGTGAGTCGATGCGGGAAGGCGACAAGTGGAAAATCAGGATGAAATGAGACGGACGAACGAGGGGGCCAAAGAGGTATGTAAAATGTTTTTCGCGCCGATGAAAGCATCGTCTACTCGCCGACAAGATCGTCTGCGGAATTATTGCGACTACGGGAATTGATTTACGACCATATTGAATGCGGAATTGCGTTTGTGTTTCGAAAATGAAAAACAATCTCCGGCGTCGTAAAGCGCGCGACCCGCATTGACGCGACTTTAACGTCCATCAATCTAGTGGTAGCCCTCATCATGAGATTTATGATTTTCAGCAAATACTGCAGTCGTTCGTCATGCATTATATGCACAGGAGACACAGTGGACAAATATGGCCTTGGAAAAATACTTGTTGGTCTTTTTTTTGCGTGACAAAGACTAATATTATGATTGATGCATTTTTCTATATAATCGTCATTAAATTTCCATCGGAAATTAAAATAATGTGCAAACAAGTTAGAGAAAATAAATAAAAATAAATTTTATAAGAAAAAAAAAACGAAATTATATCAAATTAAAATATAAAATAGCACTAATGAGAGTAATTAAAACTAAAAATATCTTATACAATAAAAATTATATAAAAATTATAACTTATATACAAAATTAAATTTTGTATATAAAAAATTGATTTTGGATAAAAAAAAGTCATTACTTGAATTTATTCTTTAGATATCGAACAATTGCTTCCTTGAGAAGTGAATATTAACTTGTATGAAAAGAATCACGAGATGAAATGTTATTTGAACAAGCACAATAAATACTGGATTTTGGACACAATAAAAGGGTTAAGTATATAAAGGGATTGGCGAGAGGCGGTTCGCCACTACTGCTGGATACTTTGGCTGGTGGCTCCAGAGAAATGGACCAATTACATGCTGCAAATAAATCTACGAGGCTTTTCGGGTCGCTATATGACTGTTGTGAGACAGAAACGGAAGAGAACGTACGAGCGAGAGGCAAAAAGATGTGGGATAAAGCGAGAGAATAATGAAAAGAGAAAGAAAGAGAGAGAGAGAGAGATATGAGTTGCGTAGTGAAAAGAGAGGAAGACGGAACGTGAGAGTTCGCTCCATTGTGCGGTCTAGCAAATTTTGTCGAACAATAGAAAGGGTTGATTTGGCACTCGTGAATGTATATTACATTAGCACCTACTACACTTTGAGACTTGAGTTAACAAGATTCCGCACTATTCATTTTTTCTCCTCCCCCCCCTCCCTCACCCCCAAACACACACACATACACACACATACACACACATACACACGTGCGCGCGCATACAGGTCCCGTGACATTCGTCCCGTTGAGGCAAATGAAACACGTGCCGATGGCTTCGAAATGACAAACAGTAATATTGATTTCTCCAACGCAAAATATATAATTAAAATTTTATGAAACGTCACTCTTTGCATATATGTATATACACTTATACATTATTTATTGCATTTCTATGTGCATGCACAACTATAAATGGTAACTTTGAATAATTTGAAATAACTGATATTTTTGAACAAATTAATTAAGGTGTATTTTAAGTAGGTAAATGAAACTAGAGATGCGCGCTGGAAACATTTAAATAAATAATTCATCTTCATTTACGCTTATATTTCTAACGAGTATTAAAATTAATTTATTTTAATGCATTTCTCCATATTTAGAGATCATTTATATGTATATGTATTTAAAAGAATTTTTTTATAGTCAATAGAATTTTATTCTCTATACTAATAGTGAAAATGTTGGATCGACAAAAGCATAATTTATTATATACTGCAACTTACGTAAAATTGATTTATAAATTTAACATACGCGCCATATACATTGAAGTTAAGTTTCGAGAACAACATTACGTTATCTCTTAAATCGGAAAAACGCGCGAGCGACGCATTTAACATTCCGACGAATGAAACAAACTACGATTGTTGGCATTCATTCGCTGGTGCTTTCGAGTCTCTCAAGCGCCTTTAGTCTTAATCAGCGTCTCGAATTGAACGATTCGAGGAGTTGCTGGCTGCTTGTCGGCAAGCCGTGAAAGTGGAAACAGACGGCAGACACGGACACACGGACGCGCACGATACCACCAATGCAATGGTAATGGAGTGTATACCCACCACCACATTTTAGTCGGTATTTACAAGAGAAATCTGGACCAGGCAAACTCGAATCACTTCGTTTCCATTCTCGTCTTTCTCTTTCGACGAGCGAACGAGCAGATGTACTTGAGGGAAAAGAGAAGAAGAGTATTTGTGCTCCGTTTGCGAGGGAAATGGGTGCGTTGAGGGATGCATTAGCGGTCGGAGAAAGGTGGGTGTCCGGGAAGAAAGAGCGAGAGAACGATGACGAAGAAACCTCTCGCGAAGTAAGATGATCGTAAAATAATAAGAAGGATGCGAAAAAGGAAGGAGAAGTATACCTGAAGTATATATTGCATAAATTAGATGTGAAAATTGATATTAATGATTACAAGTTTTTGACGAATATAATTAAATGTTAATAAGATGTTCTGTATCTAGAGATGTTCTTCAAGATAAACAGTAAATTTATTAAATTTTGCAATGAACACAAGACAGTTTTTACACAATACGTGAATTGAAGAAAGAGCTCGAGGAAAAAAATGAATATTTTCAACAATTTTTCCTTCAATATGTTCAAAGAAAATAAAAAAGATATAATACAATATTCTATATTTAAAAAAATGATATGCAAATATATGAATAAGAGGGGAAAAAAAGGATAAAAAACGTTTATATAACGCTTGTGCCGAGCTTGTATCTTATTGTACATTATTTCCAAGTAAAAAGATGTAGTAATGTAATTTCAAACGTTTCGTGTTAAAAATCAATTTTAAGTAAACTGCAGTTTATTCGTCTTCACATACATATAAACAATTCTATCAACTTTATCATCAAAATTTTCTAAACAGTGAAGAATTGAGTTTTGCTTCTACCTTTTATACAGCTTCTTCTAATGATTATTGATCATTAATCGCATTTCATCGATCGAACAATTGTTCTAAGGAAATGTAATATTGCAGAATGTCAGTTTGACAAAATTGACGACGTAGCGGATAGATTTGTTTGACAGACAAAATGCGAATTGAATCTCGGGTCGAAGAATGCGGAGAGAATGTGGGACTGGAGACAACTTAATGTATCATGATAGTTTCATCTGCGCCACCGAGGGCAATCGGCAATAAACGGTACAAACCACTTACTGGTTTTAAGCGGTGGTTCCGCCCTGCCGGTTTTCATTGTCTACCAGGGAGGAAGAGAACGAGGAGAGGAAGAGAAAAGGGAGGGTTGGCAAGCGAAAACGAGCGCGGCGCGCAAGAAGGAATCGACCGATCGCCGGGATGGAGCGAAATAAAAACAATCGCGGATGCAGTGAATGCAGCCTGGCTGCAGTCAGACTCTCGACGCCGTGTAAATGGCGCTCGACGACTACTTTCGCGATAGTCCCTCTTCTAAGAACGCGTTAATGGGTGGATAAGTTTCGCTCCATTGGAGTCTCGGTAATCGACACTGCGATCTTGATGGATCTCGTGCGATCTTGATGGATCTCGCTTCTATTTGTCGTAATTATTGCGCTCGATGTAACTGAGGTAATTTAGAGTTACTTTATCCGACGAGACAAAGAAAAAGAATTGTCAATTAAAATGCTCAAAAGAAAAATCTGTTTTATCTAACTTTTAATATTAAATTGCTATAAAATGTGTCAAAAATAATGCCTAAAGAATTCAATTTTTGCAGATTATTTTATTAAGAAAAAATTTGTCGTGTGTCGAAAAATTTTGGAAAAGGAAAAGCTGGATAAAAGAGCTATAATATTGTAAGCCACATTTATATTTTCTTCACATTAAACAATTAAAATAGTTATAAGAATGCTTCATTTAATGCTTCGTTGTGTTTATCAAACATCTTTACAGTTACAAAATAATTGTAAAAATATATTTTTTATATCAAAAATATTATTAATTAATGCAACAAATTTATTTGATTGTCGAGTAAAATTTCTATTTGTTACTTTTATTTTTTGTCACATGTTCAATCTTAGTACGTGTTCAATCATTTCTTTGGAACGGGAGAACCAATCTCATTCTCTGGCTTGGAAATAGAAGAAAGGAAATGTTCTATGTATAGATACAAGACATACAATATAGATACGAGATATTCCTCCTTTTAGCTTCAAGTTCCAGGATTACATTGGCTATTGTTTGAAAGTATCGATATAGATTGTATCAGGATAGGAAGTAAATATGTCAAAATTTAATCCCAGAGAAATCCTCGCCGAAAAAATCTTACATATATTATATATACAATTTAACACATATATACACATATATACATAATAGAATCTAGCACAGACTATATAAAGTATATCTTTTTATATGTGTCAATTGTTTTCCGTAATTTCAATTCATATTAGAGAGAATAGAAAAATAATATATACTATTATCCTATAGAATTATAAGATCCATAAAATGTATATATTATTAAAGAATGTGAAAATTCTGTGTCACTAAGCTTTCCATAAGTTTTCCAAAATGTTTCAAAATAACGATAAGCTTTTCGATAATTATTAATTAGTATCTAAGCGTTAGTACCTAATTTAACGTTATTATAATTATTACCACATTACATACGAGAAACAACATCGCTGCATCATAGAGACGCATGAAAATTTTCCTTATTTTCTCCTCGCATTTTGATTTATCACATTCTTCCGACATTCGCGTATCTGCCTGAGCAAACCCCCTCATGTCCAGTGGTTTGTTCGCTACCGGCAGTACCCTGTCCGCGGGGAGATGTCGACGGAAGAGTAAGGGACGAGACATGACGACCGGAGAGAAATGTAAGATAGATACATGTACGGCGGAGAACCAGAAGGAAAAGAGGTCCGCGCGGACGGGGAATGTGCAGGCGGGTTTAGCCCAGGAGGATTCAGTAGCGTGATATCATAACCAACAGTGATTTCCCGCTAAAGCCGGGGCAATGCTATTCCAAAGGACCCCGGGGAAAAGCATCGGCCGCCACCCGCTCGAACATCGCCATTACGACCGGTTATATATGAAATGCGGGATTATCCGTTTCTCTTGCTACCGACTCTCACATCTTTAATTCGCTGATAACAGCTTTTACAAAGTGATAATGTTATTTCTCATTATCCAGTCATTATCCATAAAATGTGGATAAGCTTTCCCAATAAAGTCACATACAGTTATTATATGTTTTAATGGAAAGATTTGAATTTATATATGTATTAATAATTTTATCATTTATTTATAAATACATTCTCTATGTAAATTTTCTTTTTGATAATTTATATTCTTTTTTAACAAACACAACGCATATATATATATATATATATTATATACCGTATCTCTTTTTTTGCAATAATTATTATATTTGTATATATATACACATATTTTATAATATTTATATATTATATTTTATTATGTGTTTAAATTATAAAAATTTTAAATAAATTTTTTGAATACCCTTATCTGTAAGATCTCTTTATTAATTCATTATTTTTCCGTAAAATATGCTCTTTTTCTGTATATAATTTATAACCTCCAAGCTTTTGCATGAAAGGATTCAGTACAACAATGGTCTGACCTACTTTTTTAAATACTCGAAAAAATTGATTTTACAATTGAGAAACTTACATTTAACAAATTAAATTTAGATAAATTAAATTTAGATAAATAAACTAAATTTAGATTATTCTTTTTTCACGTATTGATGTGATTTATTATATTGAAATCTTGAGAAAAAAATATTTTTATTATTAATTATAATATTATACAATTAATATTGCTTAGTTTTCAGAAGAGTGGGGATTATATATCGTTTTATTGTATTAGAAAATTCTTCTGATTTATCTCAGATATTTGTCTCACATCATAAAATCCTCTTACTTCCTCGGTTTGGTTTTTTCATCTCTCTTTCTTTCTCTCTCTAGACTTCTCTTTCTGTGTGAAAAGTCGGCCGCTCGGATGATCGAGTGTGTCGCGTGCTTCTCCGCTAACAACTGTCGTCAAGTCCGTCTGGTCGAGCTCCATAGACGAGGCGACGGGTAAGACCTCGACGTACGTGCCGGATGGAGGATCCTCGACTTCGAGTGGGTCTCTCTTCAGTATAAGCCAACCATCGCCAGACCGGTCCCTTCTAAAAAGGGGTGACGAACCGATCGACCGTCTCGCGGTCTGTGCGAGACGCGAAAATATACATAAAGACTGAAGAAGCTATGTAAATCTCTTAAGAACTCGCGTTATTAGAAAGATGCTCATCCATATCTCGAGTGTTTTTTTTTTAATTGCCAGAATTATTTCTTAAAAAATTCCGAATTTCTTTAGAATCATTTTGGAAGAGTCATTCAGTCAAGCAGTCCTTCCCTTTTTGTATTTTCTTCGCAAAGGGTACTTCATAACATTGAAGCTTCTTCATCGGTACTTGTGCGGCTTGTATTTTGAATAGACTTATACGTAACAATAGCTTTTACGTAAATTAAGGGGGGTTGGCCGCGATTATTATTAATTGAACTCATTTCGAGAATAATTATTTGAATATATTTATACGAAAGTTAAATATTATTAATTTTCTGTAATAATTTACAATTTTGTTAATTTGTGTCGAAATTTTAAAAATAAAATTAGCTCAACACAGAGATACTTGTGTGAATTTTCAGACGTTACGTTCATAAAGGAAGCATTCAAGCAGTCCTTCCCTTTTTGTATTTTCTTCGCAAAGGGTACTTCATAACATCGAAGTTTCTCCATCGGTGCTCGTGCGGCTTGTATTTTGAATAGACTTATACGTAACAATAGCTTTCACGTAAACTAAGGGTTGGCCTCGATTATTATGAATTGAAAGCATTTTGAGAATAATTATTTAAATATACTTATACAAAAGATAAATATTATTAATTTTCTGTAATAATTTGCAATTTACGATTAACAATCATAATTTAATTTGCATTAGAAGATAAATTTGTTTTCTAAGTGTTGCTATAATAAAACATGGCAAACGCTCTTTGTGACCATTTCTGTTGTGATTCACACATTTTAAGATCATATCAATCTTTCACGCTAATTAAAATGGTTATACCTTTTTTTAACAACACTCGGATTGATACTTGAAACAATTAAAATATTGACTCAAATTTCTCCAATTGCAGCTATTGTAAACATTATTGTGTGCATTAATATTTGAATAATTATAAAGATTGCTAAATATGTACCAAGTGTGAAATATATGTTATACACATATAATTATGAGAATATACATAGCAATATATTTCATATAAGACACTATGGATTTAGATAATCATATTCAATTTTAAAATCCTTCGACATCGCACATTTTTCTCTGATCATATATCCACTAAATATAGTCTATCTTGCAAAATTCATTAATCGTGAGAAAATCGACACAGGTTTTTACGGCTTCCTCTGTATTGGAACGGTTGGGAATGAAACGGTATTGTACGTGCCACAGCCACACAATCCACCTAACCCACTCTCGGTCTACTCACCGCTATCGTTACGTACACCCGATATGTAGCGGTCTGCCCCGTGGCTTGTAAATAATGGCCGAGCTGTCAAGCGCCGAAATTCGGATATCTTCGCGATTGTATGCGCCAAATACGTGCGTATATATGCGTATAATGTGTCCGACCGTATACGCTTGTGTATATCTGTTCACGGTATGTGTCGACCGAAAGAGTATTAAACCCTAGAGACATCCGATAATACGGAAAATCCAACAGTTCGCTCGAGCTCATTCCGCGAAGAATAATTATATATTATGACATTAACACAATATCACAATATCAAACTTTAAAACAGATTAAATTAATAAGCACTAAGGATTGTAATTCCTGATTGCAATCAACCGTTCCTTGTTTCGTTTTTGAATTTTTATTAATGTTTGATTATCGTAATACTTCACTTAATCTAATTTAGTTGTATTAAAAATATGCCCTTTATTCATTTTACTCGGCCCTTTTAGTCGGCGTTATAAAATTGCTGTGTAATCACAGTATTTTTAATCGTCTAATATAATAAACTGTAATATATATAAGGGGCACATTTTATTTGGTATAATATATTGATATACTTATATAATAGGCAAATATTTTTTCATAAAAAATCTCAGGATTTATATTTATACGAACATTTCATGAGATTATGAGCGATACTTTTTCGCTCACTTAAATCGGTGAAATAACCAAGAGAAATAATGGCACGGTCTCTCTCTCTCTTTCTCTCACACCGAAATCAGCCGTTCGATAAATCCCGTTTTTAGAATTTACTCGCGATTCGACCGGCCGCCCGTACATCCAAAATGCTCCATTTGCAGCGCTGTAAATTCCGATGTAGACCGATTTTTTTATTCCGTTCGCCCCTATCTCGCTGTGTCTCCCTTTCCCGCCATCGTATCCCAGCCGCGCTCTCGCTGCAGTATTTAATCCCCGCAGTTTATCAGCAAACCACAGCAAGAGGAGGGCGCCGATACACCCTGAAATTAATTCGCGAGATTTTTCCCCGCCCCTTTTCTCTCTCTCTCTCTCTTTCTTTTTTCCCGGCTTTTTTTTAATCCTCGCGGTAGCACAATAGCGTGTCGATCGGCCGGTGCTCGTCGATCATTCGGGATTAATGGACGCGCGCAATTTTTTTCTTGCGCTTTTCGTCGGTATCGTGTGTGTTGAATACAAGAAAAATCACTCACCACGAAATCGAAAGACTCGAAGCACCGAAAAAGTTGCGGATGAGCAGATTATTTACTTTTGAGTTTAAGTTTGCAAAAAATTGTATTGAATACTTGATTAGAAGAATAGAAGAGATAAGTAAAAAAATAAAAAAATAACTATAAGAGAGTATTTTATAAATCTTTATGAATCTATATAGATTTCTTTATGATATAATTATATAGTTATATAGAGAAGTTATATAATTATATTGGTAGTTAATGCAGAAGAAAGAGCGCCTTGAAAAAAATTAATCATTTGTTGCCATGTTATCATAATATAAATACCGATGTAGACAATAAAATTCTTCTATTTTTTGCGGTGATGTATTACAGCAATTATTTTCATTTCTTAAAAATAAGCATATATTTAATTCATATTCAAGAAATCAACGTGTGTCTGATAATAATTTAGATAATTATAATAAAAAATTGGAACTAAGTTCTAAAATGTGTCGCAGAGAAATATTAAATTACGGATTGAATTTTATCAAAAAATTACATTATCCGTTGCTTGCGGAAAACATCATTGTGCTTTTATCTCCGACAACTCGTCAAAGGAATTTTTGTTAGTTCCGCTTAAAAAATGCAAGTTCTCCCTACAAAATGCTCGGGATTGGAGAGTGTAGCATTGATTTTCCTTATTTTCATGCAACAAAGACTCGAGATTTCGCGTCAATATGCGACCCTGGAGGACCGCAGGAGTCATACAAAACAATCCTTGCGATGCTTCCATGACCGGGAAAGATCGAAAAAAAGTAGAGATGGAAGAGTTGATAGGATGAGGAAAGGTCAGATGAAAAAGAAAGAAAGCTACGGAATTCAGAATCATGCTTCGTTTTTTCTCATGGATTGTGGTAATCGAACTTGAGACCCTTCATCAATCTTTCTGTCATTTTCTACTTGTTCAACCGTTTGTTTTCTACATTATTCTGTAATTTTCGATATTTTTTCATTTATCATTATATCATATTTATCTAACTTTTACAATCTTTTTTCTTTGGATAAAATAAAAAAAGATTTTCTTTTCCTGTTGCGAATAACTATATATGTATTTATCGGATTAATTTTTTGAAAATATCATAGTATTTAATTTCTGATTCTCTTGAGAAACTTCGAAGATTTTAAAATTAAAAATTAAAATTAAAAATTCTAGAAGAATTTTTTTGTCGCAGATAATCAATAATCTAACTGTGATAATTACAAGCGATATAAATTTTTTAATACATATAAGTAGATAATATTTATATTTTATAATACACACTCTCTCTTTAAATTAAATTAACTGATTAGCTTAATAAAGTCCCTCTTATAGTCAGGAATCACTAGTAACGGACAACTATTATCTCGCTAATTTTGTAGAATCAAGTACGTCCTCGGCGCCGCGGCGTTGAATTGATTCATCAACGATCGCGCGATTTCGTACTTCCGCGTTACGGTCTCTCGTGTAGGTAGTTTGGCGGCAAAGACCCACCAACAAGTGATACAAGCAGTTCTGTGGTCAGACACTATGTACACGGCTACTACGACGTAAAGCGCGAGTCTCGTGATTACTGTCGACAAGAGCTTGCGGCTTACTCGCAAGACCTTCGCATATCAAACATTTGCGATGAAATTGTGGCGACGCTTCCTTGGAATTGATCTTCCACATTTCTTGCCGTAATCGGGTTAATTAATCCTTTCCGAATCGCTTCGAAGAAGCTTCGCAAATCGATCAAAAGATCGTTAATTAGAAACAAAATACATGTTTATACCACATTTTTATCTTATTTTCTTCCATAATGTACAAAAATGTACAAAAATGTAAAAAAATTATCAAATATTAATTATACAATTAATTATAAAATATAAAAATATAAATATATTAAACATTTATAAATTGCTAATAAAATTGCTGGGAATCTTTACGTCAGAATATTTTAGACAAATTAGAATTTTTCTTTGAGAATGCTTCTGTATCTCGCGAAACGCGGTTGTCTTTATTAGTTATCATCTTATTAATTATATTACGATTTCACTGGTAGAGACTCGAATTTAATTGAATTCAAATATGGTCACGAAGGAGTCTACCAAGTTCCATCAAAGCAAGTTCCGCGTATGCCCTCCGATAACGGACTCCTTCTAATGAGCGTATGGAAAGGAGCTTTCCTTGCCAACGTACGTAAACCGCTTGCAAACGGAGACGATATGAAGTTCAAAGGATTTGTCGAAGTTCGATCCGACGGCGAGAGGGGAAGAGAGTTCTTCACTTTGTCGCGGACCCCCGTTATGCCCCGAAACCACCCTCTCGCTAACCGAGAATTCGGCTGCACGCGTTTACGCTCTTTGTCTACGAATATTGTTGTATACTGAACGTGTATTGGATATCGTTTCTATACTCAGATTCTGTGAAATGTTCTTTTGAAACGTTTCCTGACAAATTCAAACTCGATCTTTTCTTAGTAAAAATTTCACGCACAACCGATAAATAAGTTTGTCCATGTCGTAAGTTTGTATTTTTTAATATTAAATAACTTAGCAATCTAGTCAGATTTAAATTTTTAATTTCCATAATACAGAGAAATTTCAATAAAAAGATACTTTTATTTTTTTTTAAATAGTTTCTCTTTTATGTTTTCTTCTAGTATCCTCAAAAATTCAGAAAATTGTGCTTTTTATTACATAATTTTATCTTTTATATATATATATAAGATTTCTGTATTTAAAAATTAAGCTTTTACGATGCTTAGAAAAATCTGCAATTCTAGCAACGTAACAACAAATCCACTTAAGTACTTGCATCGATCGCGTGCTAGCGTCGAAAATTACGCGACATTGTTCCGTGATGGCGTTCGTAAATACTGGAGTCGCGATTATCTTGTGTGTGTTCGGCAAGAATTCCTGACGACAATTAAAATTTTGTGCCTAATGTGTCTCCGTCAAGACAATTGCTTTACAAATCTTCAGCTTTCGAGCTTACGCGTCTAAATTACTCGTAGGATGCAAATGTCACAAACTTCAAAATGTTCCTTCGAAGTTCAATTCTCGTCTCCCGGCTTTTTCGTTCCGAAAAGTTAGCGATTATTTTAGAATCTACATTATTCGATATAATACTTTCTTTATATAGCACTTCATATTAAATTACAAAGGCAAACATTTCTATAATTTATTAGAATAAAAACATAGAATCGCGATTATTTTAACTAGATATTTTCGAAACATGCATATATTTATTTTTCCTATTATTACGTTTGTCAAATCAACTTTTGTAATATTATGTATTTTTGCAACTAAAATTTTGTAAAATATTCACAAGTAATATTAAACGAGAGAGAAATAAAGTTTGTTATCTATTAGTATCTCCTAAGCTTAATTTAGTAGAAATTATTTTCAATCGTGTTTCGCAAATTATTGGCTGTCGATTATTAATTTATCAAGCTTATTTAAGTTGCGTCGAGTTTTCCAAGTTTTCGTTCAGTGTTATAATTACACATCGGAGAAACTCTTCTCGAGAATGGCGAATTAGCGCCGCGCACAAGCACGTTAGCGTCCGAATTTGCGCAGCTTCCTCGCGAAGAGAGCATTTGTGGCATCGAGCTGAAAAGAAGGACATTTGACTGACTTTCGGTAAAAGCTCTCGATCATTCGTGCGTGAAAGCTCGCAACCGGTGCTCCTCTTTCGTCGGGCACTTTCAGCAAGTCTCTCGATTTTAACTTTTTCCTTCAAAGAGTGCAATAAAAAATCCCATTTTCTCTTTTTAAAATCCATATAGATTTTGAGTAGAGTGTTGGATTGCTGTGGTGCAAGCCGAAACGTAGGCAAGATAGATGGTCAAAAAACGTGTTTCGCGATATTATATATCGAATGATATAATAAATAGCGCATAAATATAACGTAATCTTCTCCCTTCTGCATGTTTTTATATTAAAGTTTTATATTAAAAAGTAAAATAATTTTATAATTATATGTATAACACAACATAATTATAATATGCTAGGATTTTTATTCGACTTCTCAATGAAGAGGAGGAGGGAAGAGAGAAAAGCAGAGCGAAACGTTTTCTTTTTTTCAGCGGCCGAAATCATAGACTATAGTTTCCCGTAAACTGTCGAGATTAAGCTCTCGCGAGCGAGTCTGTTGGGAGGTTAGCAAGGTGAAAGGCGAAAAGAGAGGTAAGGGGAATGGAGAGCTTTAACAAACTGCGGGGAGAGACTGAAAACGGAGCGCAAGTCTCCGGTGGGACTCCGTGAGCTGCGGCTCTTTCTCAACAAATTGTAGTTATTGTTCCTGGATGCTCTGACGCCCAGCTGCTGGAGCTGCGTAATAGCTCCGCGTGCCTTGCAGGAATATTTAGCCCCTCCCGGTCGAGTTCTCTATTCGCTGCGTGAAACACATTTAAGGGCTCGCAGATCTGAAATTCGACCGAAATTCGCTCAACAAACGCGATTGTACCTATTGTATACTTTAGACTTTAAACCTATCATCAAAAATATTGTTCAAAATTGCGGAGGTAGTTGTATTGAATGTATAGATTATCTTACATAAAAGTTTAATTTTCAATATAACGCTGTTAATAATTAATACAATTTATTCACGTCATCATAAGTATATTATAAATTAATCCTGTTTTATGTAAATTTTTGTAGAAATATATTTTATTCAGTATATTTATTACCTACATATTATTAAGATAATGCAACTTCGATTTCATTGAAATTAAAAATTTATAATTTAATCCTTCGAATTACTGTTTGCGAAATAAATAATATTAATTTTGTTTCGCGCATTCGCTCCGCTTTTCGAACGTTTTTGAGGAAAGCACCTCGAGAGAAAGAGAGACGACTGATGCGCTTATCGCAAATCTCCGTTGCATCGCGCATTCCCGTGGATGGAGGCGACGACGAAGAGAATGCTTCTTTCACCCGAGAAGGATTTTCCGAAGACAATATGTAGGGTTGCGAGCGGCAAAACAACGGACTCCAAATGCGAATGGAAGACCACAGCGGCCGCTCGAAAGGCTTAACCGGCTTTACGTTACTTTTTCCTGCCGTAAGCCGCTCTTCTCTATGCAGACGCGCGCGCGCGAAAACATTGCATCGAATGGATATCTGCACCGTTTACCTTTACAAATCACGCACCCTGCCTTTTTTTGCTTGTATACAGTAAAAAATGTCCACAAATTCTCGAATAATTTCCATGAAGTTTACTTCAATCACGAGGAGATTATATGTATATCGAGTACCCGTCACAGTAATATTAGATATAGATTAAAAGCAGGAGATCTCGTATCGCATATTCATGTATAAAAACGGAGAAGCATCATTTGCTTCACGTTTACGGCGCTTTATTTCACGAATTACAGACAATAATTTAGCGACGCGGAGGGCGGTAATCTTTCCGGTAACGAAAAGCAGCGGCAAAATTGCGCGTATCCAGAACTAATGCGCGTTATTGTATTACTTTCACTCGCGCGTAGGGCGTTGCGATGTTTCAGAATGCAATTATGCCACAGGCGAGACACGCGCGGCATATCCCGCGAAATAAATTATGTTTCGCAAAATAGATTTCGCTACATTCACGGGTAAATTCGACGAATTAATCGCGCTGTTCTTGCAGGCAGCCACGATGGAAACATTTCTCTTCTAATTATCCGCACACAATCGCGCTGCGCGTGTAATAACAAATTAATAAATCGAATGTAATTTGTATTTAATAATAATAATAAATGTAATAATAATTGCACGTATATGTAAAAAGCACTTTTTATACACAACATACACACACACACGTGAAAAGTGCTTTTTACATATACGTGCAATTATTATTACATTTATTATTATTATTGAATATAAATTATTTGATTTATTAATTTGTTATAAATTCACCGATATAAATTTACAAATCTTGGCCAAATAAAAAATTATAGAAATAAAAAAAAATTGAAAAAATAAAATTAAAATACAATGCCTGTGTAGAAGGTATCATAATGAAAAAAGATATTACTCTTTTAGTAAATGCACTAAAAAAATGATATTTTTTTTTAATGTCACAAAAATGTGACAAAATTCAATGCAATTTTTATTACTATTTTCTTCCTTAATAATATGCCACACAAATGTATATGTTCTTATACAGGGTGTCCGATAATTATTGACACAGCCGAAGTGTGAAGGTAGATTGGCTCAATCTGAAAAGAAAAGTCCTGTACCATTTTGCTAAATTCGCAATAGTTATTGCGTTATTAATTAAAATATCTGAGCTAATGAGCGCGTAGAAAGCGGTAGGCCGGAATTAGTAGGCATGTAAGATGACTTATTTGTTTGCATCTCTTAGCAACAAATATCACACGTCGCTCGCCGCTCGCTGCGTGACTCCACCTCTCGCTCAGATGATGCTTTTATTGCTAAGAGACGTAAACAAATAAGCCATCTTACATGCCTACCGATTCCGGCCTACCGCTTCCCACGCGCTCATTAGCTCAGATATTTTAATTAATAACGCAATAACTATTGCGAATTTAGCAAAATGGTACAGGACTTTTCTTTTCAGATTGAGCCAATCTACCTTCACACTTCGGCTGTGTCAATAATTATCGGACACCCTGTATATCTTATTAATATTTTTATATCGATACCGTTATGGATATATTGTACCATGATAAATATTTTACAGAGATATCTTTTGCGAATATATTTCGTACGAAAATCCTATATAAGAAGTCTATATATCCCTGTAATCCGTATTCAACCCTGATATCTCGAATGTATAGTAAGCGGCTCTTCTACCTTTGCACGAAACTTCTCCATCCTTAAAACGCTTCATGTTGTCATCGGCGATCCCACAGCGATACCGAAAGTCGGCCGGTTGTCATTATACAGCGTTTTAATCCTATTATAACAGTTAATTACCGTCTGGTGACCGTTAGCGAAACACGGACAAAAAGAGAAGAACTCGACACCTTTCTGTAAGAATACCATTTGTTTCCTCTTCCATTTTAAGCTCGCGACCTTTTATCTTTCGGCGAAACCAAAAGTGGCGCGTCTAATTAACGATCGTCCTTTGCTCATTTTTTGGCACAAGCTGAAAAAACGCAGAATCCAGAAAGAACCATCTAAAGTTATGTACAAAATGTTTCGGAAGTCAAGGACTTAAGAGAGATATACGAGAATATATTATTTAATCTTTTTTAAATCAAGATTTATTTAAATTGTATTGTTAAAAAAAAAGAGATAAAATATATATTGTTCAATGTAGCAGATTTTTTTTTATTGTTACAAATAAAATCATTTCTGGTGAAATATCGTTTTTTCTTTATTTCGGAAAATAGAGCTTTCCTATAAATAAAATAACACGCAAAAATTTTTGCAATAGAAAACTATCATCTTGAATATTGGCAAACGCGAAAAAAAGAATTTTTTTTTTTTAGTGCGACTATACTCCAAAAAACACTACAACTGCAATCGTATCGCTTGCATTGTTGTTGCTATACTATGCTCTCACCTCTGCAATATAACGCAAAGATAATAGATCTCGGGGAAAAAAAAATACAGCTTTCTATCCGTGCTACGGTAACGTTTCGATCCACGGGTTTGTCGAGGAAAAGTGGATCGGACGAGAATAATCTCTCGCGTACGAAAAAATTACGTATTCGTACCTCACGGTGCGAGGAACACGGGAGAATAGATTCCGCCGTGTAATCCCTCGAAATTAAAATTTTAAGACGCGTCAGTTCCTCGTGTCCCCCGAGACATCTCCCTGTTCGCCCGCTTCTCGCGCGCCGTCGCGACTTTTTTCTCGATTTTAATCTCCGGCCGACTTCTTATCCTCATCCGAGACGCGTACTCATTAGACGGCCCCGGACACCCTCTCTTTTTTCGTTCCCTCGTACTTTTCAACGAGCGACTCTCGACACACCTCCTCCCGGCACTTTCGCGCTACCATCCCCTGCTTGTCTTCCTCGACACCTCATCGAAAGACGTGTTTTCGACGTCTTTTCATCGCGATTTCGGTCGTCGAACTCGCCTTGTCTGGCTACTTGCAAACGATTACTACTTTGGCCATGCCTTTTTCTTTCTAAAAGCACTCACTTAATTCAATAATCTTAAACATAGATTTAATAGAGAAATGTCCATATGTCTTTTTTTTTTTTTCAAATTTTTCATATCGATCTAAAAAAATTTTTCTTGCAACGCGTAATCGAAATTTTTTGTGCTATATCTTATTGTAGAATTCTTTAATAAAAGCTTAAAAGCTTCTATAATTGTTTATACATTTGTGGTTTATAGCATTATAATCAAATAATATATATAATTCTTGTATATATATTCAGAATTGTGCTTAAATTAAATATTTCCTATTATAGAATACGCACATATATTAATTTAGAAGCACAATAGCATTTAATAAAGCTAATCCGTGAATAAATAGTCCATCCGTAATATTAGATCGCGCTACCAGATCGACTAATTGAATTTTAAAGTCGATAAAGTTCTACAAATACATTAAACGTAATATACACCACCATTTATGTGCGATTCTTTAATTATTCCAAATTGATCTAATTGTAAAACAAATTATATTAACTTATGATATAACATTTCCAGTTAATGCAATGGGAATATGATGGGGATTTGATAATGTAATTACAATTGTAATTACTGATATATTGTATTTGACTATAGTATTTTATGTATTTTAATCTGGAGAAGTTGAGAGATTCTGCTAATAATTAACGTCAAAAAGGTTCATCATTGCTTCAAAAATAAAAAAGAAATTTTAAAGTATGTTCAACTTCCAGTGATGTAGCAAATACTACCCAGTACGTAATAAAAAATTGTAAATTAAAATTAAACAGCCGTCGAGACGGAGATTATTAATTTTATAACCGGTAAATATTTGTTAGAAGCAATGAAATTTTCCATTTCATGAATTTTCAATCTGTTGTTGCGATTCGCTTGATTGTATAATTACTGGTTTTTAACGATGTCATTAAAAAGTGACAGCCGTGTATTTGTGAACCTGTGCGAAATTCAATGCTCGCCGACTATGCTCGCTTAATAACTTTGGCGTTGGAAGTTTGTATTTCGCTTCTTTTGCGATGTCGTCGTCGTCGTCGTTCCTTTTCTCTTTTCGGCTTCCTTTCACAGGTCGGTAAGTCGTCGCAAGTCGTAGGATTTAAAAGGGCTGTTCGAGGGCTTAAGTTTGCCGCTTAGTGGATACAGAACGAGAGTGGTTGCGCGAGGAGGAAGTGCTTCGGGTTTGAAACGGCGATTTGTGGGTCAGCGAAAAGCCTGGCAAAATTACGAGTATCCTCAGATACCGGAATGCACAATTGTGCTTTATAATGACGCGTTGTTATTAACAACGTAGAATTATACTATTGTATTGTGTTAGTAGCCCAATTAAGTTTACTACAATAGGGGATGTAAAAGAAAGAAATAAAATAAAACAAAAAATAAAACGGAAAAGTTACAATAATATTTATATTTGAAGGCTTTATAATTGTAAGATCTTTTCTGAAAATGGCGTTAATTATCTCAACCAATTTAATTATCATGCAATAATATAATTATATAATATATATTCATACAATTCATAATTAATTATATATATAATTATAATTAATAATTGTATGCAATTAGCGTAATGCATGTATAATAATTATTAATGTACATGTATTTGTTTATGATCCCTATAACGAATGTAAATACAATTGAAATCTACTATTGTACTACATACATATTTCATTTTTGTAATTAATGTATTCTAATAATGCATGTGAGCATGTGTGATAAAAAGATCTGTTGCCAAAAAATATTTTTTTAGTTTTGCAGAATTAAATATTCTTTAATATATTTCTCTCTCGCACAATGTGCGTAGACATATATTAAAAAATTAAAACATTGCAAAAAAAAAAAGAAGTCCAATGGAAGTTTCATTAAGGAGGTTTTCGTTTAAATTTTGTTAAAAGAAATCTACACCTACAAGGAGCTCTGAGACTCACAACACATTCTATATAAGGCAACATCACGAGTGAAATTGTATTTAATATACATGCCATTCTCTGTACATCGGCTTCTCGCACATTTACCTCCATCCAAAGCCGTTTACAGGGTCGTCCAAATCGCATTCGCAGGGCGTTTAATTAGGGAACGATGCACGGCCCCATGTTTGTCGGCGGGATAACGCCGGGGGTGACACGCACCCCGCGCGTCTCTCTTTTGCCTGATGCGAATAACCGGGACTATACGGGATTATAAGGGCGGGCAAATAGTAGGAGAATCTTGTTGTGTGCGCACAACGGGGCAATGTGTTTGCATGCGAACAAGCGAATATTAAGTTTCCCCCACCTGTCTCGGTATAAGAGGATACTAATACGCGACTGCACAGTGAAGGGAATCAAGCGTGAACACGCGCAAAGCGGCGCCGGTAAATACGGTGGTTTATGCAGAAGGTGCGGTAGGAACAGCGGTTCTCAACTAACTTTTCACTTTGAGACTTTCTTCCCTACATCTGTGTGTATACAGGGTGTCCGATAATTATTGACACAGCCGAAGTGTGAAGGTAGATTGGCTCAATCTGAAAAAAAAGTCCTGTACCATTTTGCTAAATTCGCAATAGTTATTGCGTTATTAATTAAAATATCTGAGCTAATGAGCGTGTGGGAAGCGGTAGGCCGGAATCAGTAGGCATGTAAGATGACTTATTTGTTTGCATCTCTTAGCAACAAATATCAGACGTCGCTCGCCGCTCGCTGCGTGACTCCACCTCTCGCTCAGATGATGCTTTTATTGCTAAGAGACGTAAACAAATAAACCATCTTACATGCCTACCGATTCCGGCCTACCGCTTCCCACGCGCTCATTAGCTCAAATATTTTAATTAATAACGCAATAACTATTGCGAATTTAGCAAAATGGTACAGGACTTTTCTTTTCAGATTGAGCCAATCTACCTTCACACTTCGGCTGTGTCAATAATTATCGGACACCCTGTATAATCGTAAAACTCAATATTTTTATACAAGTTAATAGTCACTATTATATTTCGCAATCACTACGTATTTTTTCTATCGCGAAGAGGAATTCAAATCCCTCTCCCTCTCATAACTGAATTTTTCTGACAAAGTATCTAATAAAATTTTCAATATTTCATTGTTCGCGTTATAACAATCTGCTATTTGATAATTTCAATAAGAGAATCTCGCGATAAACATAGGGGAATCTCTGAAAGCATTTTTGAGGGAGATTCGAAAATAAATATGCCTTGATAGAAATCCGTAACATAATAGAACACAGCACGAAAATAATATTTTGTTATTTAAATCATCTGAATATATCGCCGCAAAAGCAACCGTTAATACTTTTCGTGCGAATGATATATGCTTCTTTTTTTGGCAAAATAAATTCGATGAATGTTATGGTTTGCGTTTCATAATTCTCCGTAAAAAAATGGATTTACAATATACAATACAGAAATATGTTATTTTCAATTTTTACAGTCCCGCATTTTGTTTCGTAATTTTATAATTTTTTATGAGAGACTGAATGCTTTTTATGCATATGATAATATATCCGATTATATTTTAAGGATTAAATCTCCCGTCAAAGATACACACATATTCATCCGCAAGTTCGAGTCCGAGGGAACAAGAGGGCGCATGGAGCCTGCAAACGCATAATTGCAGATAAACCGACGGACGTGTTCGTGCAACTTCGCGCCGTGCACACGCGACCGGAAGGCTTTAACGGCATGAAGAAGTGCCCGGGTGCTGCTGGTCGGGGCTACGCGAGGCCAAAGGGACGAGCATACCTAAAGTGCATGAGCAAACGAGCGGCAATCCCGGGGGGGAAGTTCGAGGTGGTCGACACTTGAGGGGATGGATTATAGGTCAAGAACGGGGTCGGAGGGGAGATTACCGACAGGCGGAGTCGAGTGATTGTGTAAATCAAGAAGGCACTTAGAGTGCTCGAAATTCCGCCCTATGAAGCTTCCAGTCCAATTCGCCGCCGAGGATTACGCAGACGTTCTCTCTTGAGCAACCGTTTTCAAAAATAAATTCTTATTTGACGATTTTTCTCACGTTAGAAGAAATGACAGTAAGTTATTCGGAACATTATTCATTTTATAATTCCCCCCTTTTTTTACAGATGATATAATATATTTTATTAATTAAGTTTACATATACATATATTACGTGTATATATATATGTATATAATGTAATAAAATTTAATCAATAAAGTATATACCTTGTTTGCAAAAAATAAGCTATATAAATTATTGTAGTGCTTGTATTATGTATATCCGCTATGAATCCGACAGATTCCATGACGGATTTAGAGTTGACTCTTTATCAGAGATAATTAAACACAATTTTAATTATCAATTGGATATTTACATATAGTTGCATATCAAACGCAAAAGTTATTTCTGTCATGTTAAATATAAGAAATGACTATTGCGTTTATGACATTCAATTATTTAAATAAAAATATTCAATTATGCAGATATTAAATATCCAAACATAAAATATATGAAGAAAAATAATAATAGTTTAAATTCTAATAAAAAAAGCCACTTTCATTTACATTTTCCGGATTATCAATGTACTCGTGATACGCTCTACATTATCATTCACTATCTTCTTCAGGGGAATCCTTCCGCAAATTTCTTTCGTTTGTATTTTTTTCTAATCCCTAGCGGGCGAACGCGTTTCTATTGTCAAGCGAGTCATGTACAAGCAGTTTCTTCGCGAAATTCCATCGCTTTTCGCGCGTAACACAAACACAATTGCGCGAACAAAATCTCCCCATGGGGCCCCTTCAGCTTTTTCCTTCATCTCAGATAAGTCGTTTGCGATAACTTTGTTTTCTGTGAAGTTTCGTCTCGCGCGTACGACTTCCGGTCGTTCGCCAGCTATCGCTTTCGTTCGATTCGGCCGCTACTTGTCCCTCGTCCCTTAGTGGAGTATTGCACTGGCTTTCACGTGGAAAATAATTCGAACCCTGCGATCACTTAAGTACTTGTCCACTTCACGAATACTTCGCGAAACATGGCGCGCGCGTGATATTTTCTCCGTGTCACTCTCGAGTCCGCTGTACGTGTTTTACGAATATTGCTCTAGAACGATGAACGTCAATCAATGTACACAACATTTACCGCGGTGTGAAAATTATTCTGACGGGTTCCATCTCAATTCTGAAAAATGTAGCGCGACTCGTCACCGGCGAATATGTTCCCTTAAAACGACGAAAAGGATTTATGAAGTCTACGTTTCGTTTTCGCAGATAAGACGGAAATCGAATCTGTCGTCCGCACGCGCGCCCATACATAGTACGAATCTTTGATATATGCTCGATTTGAAGAATCTATTCGCGTGCTCGCGATTAAAGGATCGTGCTCGTTCGAGAAGCGCAAAAGGAAGGGATGCTATGAAAGCGCCATTAGGAAGGACAATGAGCGATTCATACGAAGAATTGGCGCGGACGAGAAAAGAAAACGCCATAAGAAGAACGCTTGGAAGATTATGAGAGGTCGAAAAGAAAGAAAAGGATATACGGGAAAATGAAATGGGAATTTGCGGTTTCACGCGAGAACTCACGACAACAATCTCATTTATCTGATATAGATGTGGTTGATTTAAGATTAATGTGTGAAACGTTATAAGATAACCTGAGATAAAAATGTTTATCATGAATTTTTAATTTAATTGAAACCGTGAATAAAAGTCTTGTTAAAGTCATTAAGTCACTAGAATATTCGATGTTCAAAACTAAAATTTGTAATAAAACTCACTACTGATCAAAATTTCTACAATGTTTTGTTTGGAGAAATTTCCGAAATGTAAACTCTTCGGTTTGGTAATTCAATCTGTATCATTTAACAAAAAATATCATATATATATATGTATGTATGTTGCGCGCGCGCGTGTGTGTGTGTGTGTTGTGTGTGTACGCCGTATATTCCTGGTGTTCTGTGTCAGCTGCACTTAATGCAAGCAAATACAAATTCACCGAGCTTTATGCCTGTGTTATATAATGCCGATTGTCTTTCTACCGTTTTACGAGTCACCCGCTTAACATTACGCTCTTCGTCGTGAATTAATGCAACACAAAGCTATTTTCAGCTCGTAACTTGTAAATTAAGAATATATCATTAGGCGAAAATTGTGATAATTAAACGGACATTAAACTGATCATGTGATTTTAAGCTGCGAATTTAAGCGTGCACAATCGGAAAACAGTCATATTAGTTAGAATTATTTCTGGCGTTTATAGCCAGAATTGCTTGAATAAAGTGGAAATTTCGAAAGTCGTTATCGGAAAATTAATACTCATCAGTCTCTGTATTACCATTTTGGTAAATGAAATCAAATGCATAACTAAACGTTACGTGAAATGCGATGAAGCAAAAATTCATTTGCCAATTTTTTATCAATGCAATCTGTTAACAATGCAACGAGTTACAAGAAGAATAATGTTCTACTGACAAGTTTTATTTGTTTCGTTTCGATTTGATTTCTCAATAGGGCACATTTTTTTTCGGATCTTATAACGAGTACAAAAATATAGAAATAGAAAATGTGCACTATGTATAGTAGAACCATGCAATGTCTTTTTTCAACAATTGTGACAAAGTATGGAGTTTATTCTGTTCTAATAAAAGTTTGGCGGATAATTAAGTAATCGCGATTTATTAATGTTTGCATTAAATATTTCAGATCCTACATCTTAAATTTTATGTTTAAATTATGTTTAAATTATGTTTAAATTATTAAAATAAGATATGCTTGAAATTAGCTGACAACTAAAAAAGAGATTTTTCTATATATTGTTAATAAAACTTCTTTCGTTATATCTAAGCTCATCAGTAATCCAATATATCAAGGATATTTATAAATTCCATATTACAGATAAAGCAACCCCACAGCACATAAATAACGCAAAGTTTTTAATTTCGATCTAATGACTTTGACGCCGCTGTATATTATGTGAGGAGTATCGCGAGTGACTTCGATAAGCCTCGTAATCCTATCTAGTGTTTGATCTCGTCTCAGATTCTGCCAAGTCGTCGGGAAAGCCGAGTTCTGGACCAGTTCGCACGTCCTTCGTTAGTAAATACCTGTCCTGCAGCGAACGCATCCTGTAGGGATGTCGCCTCTCTCTCTCCCGCTTGCAGGAATCTCGACTTCGCGCGCGCGCTCTCGCTCTCGTCAGACACCGTGCCGAGAGTTGCTAGGGCCAAGCAATTTGTTAATGGCGATAATTTAGCAAAGCGGATTAAAACAACGCCGTCTCGGCGGCGCGGCATTAATCAACGTTAAGTCTCATCCGCAAGTCTAACGACAATACGAGCTCATGCAAACGATCGACTGTATCTTAATAGACGCGATTGCACTTGGGAAATCAGCGAAAGATATATGTGCTTTCGAGAAAAAATTGATTGTATTTTCTTTATTCCTTTAAACTTTTTTCTTTAATTTGTTTTATGAAATTTGGTAAGAAAATTAGTTTAATGTTTTTTAAACAGCTAATAATAATAATAAAAATTAGAATAAAAATTAGCTCACGAGTTTAAAAAAATCAAAACAAAAATCTGTAAATTGATAATTCTTAGAAAATCAAAAGAGAATACCTTAATTTTTTTCTAAAAAAAGAGATATTATTGGTAATAGTTATAATTACAAATCTTTTTTAAAATCTTATTTTTTACTTTTTCTTTTTATTGACATATGTATATATTCTTTGATTAATTTGGGATTGTCAGTAAAAATTTTGAAAAAAATGTTATTTTGACTATGACGTTGCATCTTTTTGTTCTACATTATAATGGATTGTCGACGATGAGCGAAAAACGTCAAAGGCAATGTAACCACGTCGTGAATGCCGATGTAACCGCCAATTACAGCGCCAAAATTAATGTGTAATTTCGCTTTGACGTGCTTTGTGCGTAACTTTCAGAATGTGGAAGCCAGAACAATGCTAATTATCGCTCTGCACTACAAGAAATATTAATCAACGTATCCCAGTTAGGATATAACGAGCGTACGATGTGCAAAAACTTCCATTTTTATTCATTATGATGCGATGTAGTATAAACATACATTTATTTTGATAAATATCAAACGAAATACCGGTCCACATTCCTTGTCAATTTTTATAACGCAAAATTAAATATGAACGCATTTAAATATTTATCATCCAGCGGAATCTACGTAATTAACGTATGTATCTTATGTATATATTTGCGTGTGCGTAATTGTAATTATGATATATAATAATGTATATTTATTCTATCTTCAAATAATAATTAAAAGTTTCTTACTCTTATATGTATATCGAAATAAAAATAAAATTTTAAAACCCTCTGTTATATACATTTGACGCGTAATCACAGAATAGTCTATTGACATTATCACTTAAAATTAAAACATTTTGTTTATACAACTTTGAGAGAAGAAGTTGTAAAATTGTATAATTTTTGAAGATTCTAAGAGTCTATAAGATTACGAAAAAAACATATGATATTCTCTATAAATTTGCTTTACTCGTAACATTATGTATTATTTTTAAAAGTGATGTAAAAAATATTTTGTGGTTACATAAAATGTTACGTGAAATACTCAATGCAGTTATCGATTCGCACAAATATCCAGGAACACAGTGATGCATAAAAAATTTTTTTTCAAAAAAAAAGAACAGAGAATGTGTACATTTGATATTCGCTATGAGATTTTCGTCGGTGACGTCAGAGAGCGGATGGCGGATTTTGAACGTAAATTTCGACGCGATGCATCGCCCTCGCAAAAACGGGGAATAGCATAAAACGGTCGAAGGGGATGCGAAACGTTTCAGTGGCTGTCGCCTACAAATACCGCGATCCTCTTGGCAAAATCTGCATACCGAAGAGCTGTGACAGCTCACTCCCACGCCCGCTTCGTCCTCTTATCTCATCTTTTTCATCGCCATTGTTCGATTCCGTCATTTTCTTCGGATTTTCGTATTACCGCATTTTTCTTTCGTTTCATCGCGTTTTGAGAGTGCACATTTTTTTCTCTCTTTTTTCTCTTGTCGTGTGTACCCAATGATATTTCAGTGCGAGCGTATCCTCTTTTGATACACGAAGAATGTGGAATAAATAAAGCAGCATCCAGTGGAAAAACGATAAATCCCGAGAGGCGCGCCAGCAATTTGTTGAATGGGAAGAGAAAGAGAGTAAGAGAGAAAACGAGAGAGAAAAGGGCTCAGTGAAAAACGGGTGCAGTAAGAGGAAGGGCAACGTGAGAAAAGCGAAAGACAGCTGAGACGCGCACGTTTGAAATCATGGCGTGTAATTTATGAGGGCGAGCATTATGTAATTTGAGCGATAAATAATGTTATCATAATAGTATCCCACAGTTTATCATGGGAATAGAGGCTCTTTGTTGCATTGTTGAAAGATTTTCCCGGGAGTTACTTAACTCAGGCTTTATCTACGGTTTGATGAATTTATAGAATCCTAATATTGTATATATGGCAAGTTTATTGTATGTATAATATGGAATATAGATTATATAGTTACTCTTATGTTATATATATTCCAATTTTTAATTGTTCTTCAACATTTTAATACTTTAATTGGTTTTTCGTTACTTTTAAATTAATTGCTAAAAGCACAATGAGAAATATAATAGGCAGAATAAAACACACCAAGATGAAATATATAAATATACTTCATGTTATGTAAATCTGAATATTAATGCAATACATTAAATATATATTGCATTTCTTTAGTATTTCATATATTGAGATAGCGCAACGCTTAGAGTGAGCATGCATATATAGTGTGCGTAACTTCTTCGTAAGCCAAGGATTAAAACTCGAGAAAGTTTAATCGAGTCACGTGTATATTCACTTTTATCTGAAGCAGCCTAGGTTATCTTTGAAAATTAAATGTAAACGTTTAGTTTCTATAATATCCGCTGAGTAACCCGAGATAGCTTCCCATGTTAAAAGTTTATTTAAACAAGCAGCGAAGAAAATAATAAGTTTAATTCAACGAACCGGGATATAATTGAAAAAACTTTTGTTCATACACGATATATAACTTAGATCTAATTGGAAAAGTGGAACTCTTTCAAGTAATAAAATAAAATTAGTTTTAAAAATGTACAATAAAATGCGATATATTCATAATGAGCTAACTCGGTTGATGTTAAAAAAATGATTAATATTTTAAAATGTTAATATATGATAAAAAGAGAAAAGAGTGTGTATATTAATACGATTAACGGATTTTATATTAATCGTATCGTTTAAATTACAATAAATGACATAATATGTTTTTAATTCATGCTAATTAATGCTATTAAGTTTCTTTCTTACTAATTTAAAAGTAAAATGCATATTTTAAATTTTTTATTCTTTTAAAAGAGAGTTATATGACTGCCATGTGATGTAAAAAATACGCGTATATATATACAGTAATATAGTATTAAATATAATTATTATATTTAAAATGTAAGATATGTACAATGTTCTGATATGTATGATTCTAATATGTAAAGAAAGAGGGAAGGGGGGAAGAGGGGGGAGAGAGCGAGAGAGAGAGAGAGAGAGAGAGTATAGTGTTTTATTTTACAAAACACTTTACATATGTACATACATATATCCTACATTTTAAATATAATAATTATATTTAATACTATAATAAAATTAGAGCATGGCGATCTAAACAGATGACATTATTTGCTCCCCCGCGATGCGTTTTATTTTTACAAACGCCAAATGCGATTAACAAATCGCGATCACAATTTACATCTCATGTAATAAATCGCAAATAATTACGCGCGAGGTTTCGAGCTGTCGGGGAAATATCTGCCATTTATTAATATTAATGCGCTATGACGCTCGTCGTGTTCGCGCGAAAACGAGACCGTGTGGTATTCGAAAAATGTGATGGATCTATAATTGGGTTGTTTTTGCAAAATTAATCACTCTAATTAATCCCGCTCGATTCGCCGCAAATTAATCGAGCACGTTCGCCAAAGCCAATTTGCAATTTTATTAATTCACTTCACTCATCGGATCTTTTATTATCCTTCGCAGTTATTATTATAATATATCATTAATTTTATCGAAAGATAATAGTAACGGAACCGTTACTAATCTTTTAAGAAACAATTTTGCGGATATTATTGATTTATTAAAAATACGTTATACTGTATCAATCAATTTTCATAGTATTTAGATCCCCCCTAAACCCTAAAATATTATTCGGGGAATGGCGAGAATTTGGAGTCCTTTACATTCCGTTAACAAATATAAATAAAAAAGAATTCTTTTCTAGATTTCTATACTTTGCTTTTTTCAGATAGAGGAAATTGTATGTTTATTAAATTATATGAAATTACTTAATTATAATAATTTCTATTTATGATTTTATACATTGATTTTACTTCTTTTATTTATTTGTTTAATTATATATTCCTTATTTATTTTTTTAAGATATATGTATAACATTATTTGTTTTTAAATAATACGCGTTGTACATTTTCAATCGCGTTAATACAAGTTTGTTACAAAACGATGCATAATAACTTCGTGAAAATGGCTCCTTTCTGTTCTCCTTTCGCTTTTTCACGACGATGATATCCTTAAACGGAATTTCGCGAGCATAATCAAAGCTACGAGGATAACGGCAAAATAAATGCGCGTCATTTATGTGCGTACTTCTGCTAAGAAATAATTCGAAATCGTAACGGCGCTATTACAGTTCTCGTTCCTTGCATGCCCGTCAGACATAACACTGACTATTACTACTCCGGTCATTTATGACCATTACTCATGGATATAAGTTGTTCTGTCGTAAGAGTTTATTTGCAGCCACTTTTCCTCGCTCGCTTATGAATGTTTCACCGAGTTTTCCCGCGCGGGGTATTCAGTAATAGGCACGTATGGCACAGATGATAATACTTTACGCGGAAAAGTGAGCTAAATATGTCTTCATAAAAATACCAAACTGTAGAATAGTCTTATGAATAATTTAAAAAAGGAGGAGTTTTAACAAATAACGCGTCAGAGATGCAAGAAGAATAAAATCTTATCTTAGAATTTAGATAGATTTTTCTTTTACAGTATCTCCGTTTAAAGCATATAAAAACTACGAAAGCTAAACGTTTAAAAAACAGTGAAAAATATATTAATTAATTAAATGAAATATATTAATCAAATAAATTGAAATAAAAAACATTATTTTAATTTTAATTTTTCAACAAAATCCTTTTTTGCATCAAACTCGCCTATTACTTGAAAACGGAGGATCGAACGTAAAGTATAGAAAAATTATCATAATTGAAAGCTCATGAATCTAAACGGCCAATAAGTATGCGTTTTTCATCTTATCGGGTGATCGCGAAATTCTTGCGATATAATAAAATTCGAGCGTGTAAAATCATGTCAGAATTTAAACAACGATTTATTACGGCGAAAAATTGATACGCGAGAAAAGTCATGGCGTTTACATTGCGGGATAATATATCTTTCAACGTATGTACGATCTGTCGGTGCTCGAATTTACGAAAAGAATGCTAATGCCTCCTGCGGCGCTCGCTCTTATGGCGATCATTTCGTGGAAATACGAAACGTGGCACATATACGAGTATTTCGGCGGGCAGGTGCGAGCATAGACGTATCTAAAATATTTGTCACCTAGGATAAATCCATTCCTCCATCCATTTTCCATAAATAACTTAACAATTTATACGAAAAATATATGTTTGCAAAAATATGTCTAACAACTATATGTTTGGATTTTTTATTTTAGTCAATATTTTGGTTTGTTTGAAAACTCGTATTAAAATTAAAATTTAATTATTAAAATAATTAAAATACAAAATAACATGTATAAACGTATCAAAAGAGAAAAAAAAGATATAAGTAAACAAATGAAATTTTCGTTTGATTCAAAAACATTTCAATTTTTGCAACGCCAAAAGAAACGAATTTTTATAAGACAGGAAATATAGAAAACTAATTGTAAAACAGAGAAGAGAAACACAAACACACACACACACACACACACACACAATATTCGCAAACATTATTTTTCTTAATCTGGCGAATTTTGTAATTTTCTGGTTTAAAATCTTTTGGCGATTAAAATATTTTCCAGTTTATTCTTAATTCTTTCCAGCATCGCTAAATAATTCGAAAACTTAAAATAGGATGCGAGAGAGAAAATATGTTATGTTTGCAAGAGTTTCGTTTTATAGTTTGGCAAATTTTCTATTTGGTTTGCAAACTTGTAATGACATTTTTCGACCGAAATAGACTGTCTTCCCCGCCATCCGTTCGATACGCCACTGCGAAGCAGTTTTCTCAGGCAGGTATAAGTTCGCTTTAGCAGGCCGTGCACGTGTGCGCGGCCGTGTGCACTTCTCGTGACACGCCAGCCACGTACAACGGACCGTCGTGATGGTGCCGCGCGACGTTGCAGGCTAAACGAATAACTTATGCGTTCTGAATAGTAGACCGGCGCCGTCTGGCCCGACGCCCGGCGACGCTACTTTCACGAAACGTGCGCCTATACAGGTTGCTTCGGAGAAAAGAGTACCAGTGTTTCTTAAATATATAAAAAAAAAAAGTTATTGAACTGCAATTTAGAGAATAAATAACCCGAATTTGTATTTCGGGCAGAAATATTCCAATTATTTTGTCCAACGTCTGAACGGTTTCTTTAAAATGCTGATACGTGAAAACTCTAAAGTTGGAAAATGAAAAAATTGAATCGTATAGATTTATCAATCGTGCTTGAGATGTTCGAAGTTGCGTGGAAAATGTCGGCAACGCGAACGCGGATTTCGCACGGTAATATTGGCAAGGGTAAATCAAGCTACTTTGGGAGCGATAAATTCCTAGCAACAAGCAAATACGAACACGTCTGAACAAAGTTGCCCGTTACTACTTCATCCGATATTATTCGCTGCCGAGGCTACAAAGCCACCGCCGACGCCGCCGTTACGCCGATGATAACGACAGCGCGAAACTGGAGAAACCGCAATTAGCGAATTAACGGGGCGCAATTATCACGGTTTGTCGAGGATTCCATTAATTCCTGTGCAGAGCCCGCGGCGCTAGAATTTAATGCGCATTAATGGTAATTGAACGTGACTAGACTCTAAATATTTTTGTTAAATGCGAATTGCACTGTTTTAATTGCACGGCATGTTTACATCGCTTTATGCTTTTATGAATTACAAAAAAAAGTATAACTCTTTTTAAGTAAATATATTACGGTAAATGCAAAAATGTATTATCTAACTTTAATAAGGAACAAAGAAATAAAATAACGTCACTAGCGAATTGTCGCTATTCTCAGTAAATGCGAGCGTTTTCATTTTTAACGAAATTAGTTTTTTACTTGTTATTTTTAACAAAATAACAAGTAAAAAACTGATAGCATAATATCTCCTTATTTTTGCGAAAGAAATATATTTATAACATTTTATACGACCAGAGAAAAGAGCGAATAGATCACTGATGCATTTATCTTTTATATCTGATATACATATATATTATTTACATGGCGATAATTCAAACCGAGACAGGAGATCGGGCAGCGGAATAGCATTCGTGCCGTTAAGGCCACTTATCCATTCTAATGAGTGGTTAATCGAATCGGCTAATCCAATAGATAGTAGCCCAGGTGGTAGCCGAAGCTGCATATCCGCTGGTCCATGCTATCGCGAGTATTAGCCGGTCCGTTCTCATCTGATGTCACATCGATCATGCGAACCCTTGGACCAGAGTGGTCTTCGTGTACTACCTAAACACATATACATTTGCAACCGCGGGTGATACGCGTTGCCTAGTATAATACATGTGACAGCTTCTTTGTTAGCCGCTATTGTCAAACCGATTCGACTACGATTGAATCGGTAACATTGAGCCTCCCTGTCGCAATTTCGTAGATGAGCAATGTTTATTGACCGATCGTAACTCTGCCCTTTCGCCGATTCCAAAATGGACTCGCTGAACGGTATAAATGTCCGTCAAACCGCTCAGCGGATGCGACGATAAATTGGATGAATTGGCCAATTTATCATCAGTCACTTAGTCCTGCCGCCCCCCCCCCCCTTTCGATATATTTCTCATCCCGATCATTTATCCCATTCTCGCAGTAAGAACTCCGCTGCAATGGGAATGTATGATTTACTACACATATATCATAGATTATGTCTTACACCTGATAATTTCATCTTTTATCGATTTAGAGATTTTAACCAAAATTTTTTCAAATTTTCATACACAAGAATCAACCCTCGTTTTATTCGTTGTGACTATTTCGTATTCTCATTTGTTATTTTGTTAAAATTGAGAACGCTCAAATTTACTTAACACAGGGACAATTAGTAAAACTAAACTAATACCTTCTTGCTTGCTTTTCTAACATTGCGATGTTATGTCATTTATAAAGTTTGAAGATGACTGAGATTTACAATTTATAATTATTTTTATTCACGAGATTAATTTCATTATTTTATAATTTTTCTATGATATCAAAAAGTGTAGTAAAAAAATAGATTCAAATTTAATTGCAAAGTAAATTTTATGTATTTTGAAATAGATTTAAAAAATAAATATTGTATTTCTTCTAATTTTATGCAAAAAATGTACACTGTACACTGATGTACATTCTTAAATAAAAAATAAAAATAATATATTAGGTCAAATGAATACTTGTTATGTATTTTATAATTGACGTCTGCTTTTGGTTGAACAGCAAAGATATTTTTACTCTATACACGAATATATACACCTCGAATATATATGCCATGCATTATTCTGAAATGGTATAATAAATCCGATTATCCATAAAGCAGAGATTCTCTTATCTAGCTTAACATTGATATTTGAAGGATACTGCAAAGACGTTATCCCTCGTGATATAATCCGGATCAACTATGCCAAATAATTTATGAAGACTGATTTTTACTATGCAAAGTTTATCGTCACAAGTAGAGTTCATTTTGATGTTAAAGGCGATTATAATAAATTGAGAACCTATAATAAATATAAAAATCAGCAATTTTATCGTACTAATGATAAGGCTGAAAAATACAAAAAATACCTCATAAAAATCTAAATATAAAGACTTGTGCAGTATCATGAAGTAAATGATTTGTAATATAATTTTCATTTTCATTCATTGCATATTATATTCACAGTGTGAAGAGAGTAAGAAATTATACATAAAAGATATTTAGATTTCTGTACTAAATAAATAAGAGCAGAATATACTCTAAACAAGTTAATAAGAGATTATACAATATCTAAATTAAACAAGTTAATAAGAGATTATACAATATCTAAATTAGGTTTATAGTTTCTTCTTACGACGAAGATTTACTATGCCAGAAATGATTCGCTCGACGTAAAATAAGCCTTCTCACGGCTGTATTTGGAAATCGAGATGCATTCAAGTTTAACGAGACAAGGGAGTCGATTCGATTTGGCTCATAATGATACGATGGCGACGGTGCGCGCTCATCGCACGAAGGTCAAGAAGCTAGTAACGAGGTTCGAACTTCCGACAAACGACTGCGTCTGACAAATGAGAGGCGAAGTAATGGGCTGACGCTCCCTGCATAAATAATCGGGCCGACCGATGCGGCGCCGTAACCACTTCCAGGAACAGTTCCACATCGCCACCCGCCCGGTGGTTTATCGACCTACGATACCATTGACCTATACCATCACGTTACCAGTGTAGGTGAATTCCAATTATACGATACTATTTTGTTACACTATCCAACTGCAGTATCGTCCCTTTGGCAGCCCGGGGATTCAAGATGTTTGAGAGAAAAAGTGCGCAGTGCGAACAGAATAAAATGACATCTATGTTTATAAACAAACACATTTTTATATATATATTTTTTTGTTCTAAAATAATAATTTATCCAAATTATTCTAAATTATTTTTAGAATAATTTTTTGTGAGTGGCTTTTTCATATCGCTGATGTATACGATCCAATATCTTGAAACGTGGTTTAATAACATTTTTCATAGTATTCTTTGCACAAGAATCAATTTTCCACGTTCTTCCTACAAATTTATATCATTCTTTGACTAAAACATGTTTATTGTATCATAAACATTGGTAAAGAATATTATTTAATCAGTGCCTTCCATTGAGCGTTTCATAATTCTTTCAAACTGCCATATTCTTTCTAAAAACCTTCGTTAAAAAATTTCCATGTAAATAAAAAATTATTTTCTCTCTGGATATATGCACTAAAACCTCGTTAAGATCAATTTCAGGGAGATCAAAACCGGTGCTTCGCAAGCGAGTTCAAGTTGAACATTTTTAATAGTTTTCTTTTCAATTGAGTTATATAAAATTTACACTAACAAATATATTAATTAATATCAAACCAACCAGAGAATCTAACAGTAAAAACTTGTTAAAATTAATTATAAAATAATTATAAAATACTGCTAAAAATGATTATTGTAACATAATGATTATTATATTAATAATTTCGTAATGATGAATTTCGTAATGCGATCCGCTTGCGTTACCAATTTGTTCAGAAATAAGATATTCAGAGGCTTCATATTATTTTAATATAAAATATAATTATTTATAAAATTTTTTTAATGTATGTTTCGGTTCTATAATTTTTATACATAACATTGTTTTCATATAGAAAGATTTACATCTTCGCAAGACAATTTTATTATATCTAACAAATATTTTTGTTATGAAGTTTTTCCCTTTTTTATGCATAAAACTCTACTTTTGAAGAACAATAAATTTATTCGTGCTCGCTATAAAACTGTACAGAAAATGTGCGAGAACAAAACTCTACGAGGTACAGATTTATTCACAGTACAACACGCGCGCGCGCGCGTATAAATGGAGAATAAAAGGCTGATAAAGAAGCGCAGAGCAGAAGAAAAAACTGCGCGTCGCAATAATCCCATAAATAACGCAATAAATCACCAAAGATTGTTAGCGATATATACAGAACTCAAAGTTCTCCCGCGGTATTTAAGTGTCGCGACTTCGTTAGAATCCCCCGTCATCTCATTAATCAGGCGCGTTGCCGTCGCGTCAAAGTGAATGACGCCGAGATCTCCGCTGCCTTTCCGAGTTTTCTTCCGCGATATATCGTCTCTCTGCGACAAGTAACTTTATACGTGCTTTTTGCCTCTGAAAGTTCCGCGAATCGCATAGCGTGACTATCGATTTTTAGATCCCGTTCGAGCCCTACACGTTTCGCATTTCCCTCCGGAATCAAAATAATTACTTTTCTGTCCGTCTAGAAAAATGTATCGGAAATATTACGGAAGTTAAATGGATTTAGAAAGAACTTTTCACTCGCGCAAAATGTCAATCGAAGATCGCAACTTGCGCCGTTGCGCAAGTTTGATTGATGAAATCCAAGATATCTATTTTAGCCAAATTAAATAGATATCAATATAAATATATTTTAATTAAAAGGTAATTATTTAAGATTTCAAAATTTTAATATATATTTTCTTAGCACATCTAAGTTTTTTTTAAAAAGAGACTTGGAACGACTTGTATTAATAAATGGAAAACGTTAGAAAAGACTACAGCGGAAAATTCCGAAAATGTAATATACTCTCGCAGATATTAATTAAAAATCAGTTTAAAACTATGTCACCCGTATTTCCTTAGAGAAAACGGTGTATCACAGATTGGGTCGGCATGATTAAGCTTCTTTATGTAAGGAATGTCTTTTGGGAAGGAGAAGCGAACTTTCGCAAAGAGCAAGGGGTCAACTGGGTCGGTCAGATAAGGTGCGGCAAAGCTTCTTAAAAAATGAAATATTATCCTTTGTACATTATCATATAAAACACTCGGCTGGGATTTCTGTCGCGTCGCGCGACGGCGTGAAAAGTAGACGCGATCGCGCGGTTAGAGTACAAGCACACTTGGGCGAAGGAATTTCGCGATATCCTACCACAAATCTATCTATCTAGACAGGAATCTGCACGTCCAGTCTCGGAAAACGCTTTTTGAATACAATGTCGCGACGAGTCACATTTTAAAATATGACCTATCTGTGAAATTGCTAGTCAAATATGAAACGAGCGCGGATAAAAAAGGGAAGCCAAATAAATTTGCTGTATTTGAATATATGAATAAAGTATAAAAATAAAAGTATATCTTTGAAATTAAAATCCTAAATGATTTATTTCTAGAAATCTAAAATTTCTATTTATTTCTATTTATTTCTACGGTTTATTTATTTCTATTTTGGTGATATTCTATTTATTTCTAGAAATCTAAAAAATTTCTATTTATTTCTATTTATTTCTAGGGTTTATTTATTTCCATTTTGGTGGTATTCTATTTATTTCTACAAATCTAATTAATCTATTTATAAACTATTCGATACTAAATATTTATTCTCAAGAAATATTAGATATATTAGAGGACTAGATATTACATAAAACATAAAGTACATTGCTGTACGTAATATTAACTGTAAAATATAAAAAGTAAAGTCTCTTATATATTTGTGTCGTAAAATGTCATAAAATAGTGTAATTAAAGTGTTATTCGTTTATAAATATGTTTTAATCTTAATAGCTTTTATGAAAATAAGATTATAAAGAGACTCCACAATATCAAAGTACCTAAAAAAAGTGGTATTTCCTGAGAGTTAATATTGCGCGGTTGTTTTTCACATAAAATATCTATAACATATTATCGGCGAAGCTCTTAAAAAAGTATCATGTTTCTGCTCAATATATGGCGAACGCAGAAATTCTTATACGACAATGATATATAACGATTTCCTCTACTTATGTAACGAAAGAAAAAAATGAAGAACGTAAGCGTGTGAAATCAAAGGAAAGTGATCAGCAAGAAAAAAAACTCAGGGAGTAAATCAGAAGCCTCTTAAGAAAGCTCGATCTTCCGATGGCGATTTTTTTTTTAATAAGAAAACGTCGCATTATGATGACGTGGTCGGAAGACGCGTTTGTAATGAGTTCTGGCTGACGGGAAAGTCATCCCGTGAAGATCGCGACGATAGAAAAGCGCGAAAGTCGAAGAATGAAAACTTCACGAGTCGCTTGACGGAGAGTAAAGGAAAAGCGATCGATTTCTTCGCGCGATAAAAGGAAATCGAGTGAGGAGACGCGAGTATTCGTCGACGCATATATAATGAATGTACTCGGGCAGAAGATGTTCCCCACTCGTCGGTGAAGGCTTTTTACGGGGGTGTCGCGAAGAGATGGAGGAGATGATGGGGTGGAGGGAGGGGGGGAAGGAGTTGGGGGTATTAAAGAAAGGTAGAGCAAAAGCGCGAGTAAGCCTCTTAGATAAAGAAAACTGATTTTCACTCGAGAATTGCGTAACGAAAAACGCATCGCGTTTCCGGAGCCTCGAGCGCGAAGAATGAAGCGCCGCTTTAAAGTAAAAGGACAAAGAGGTAAAAAAGTAACAAAAAAAAAGTAAAAAGATTGTATAACAGGGATTGTTGAAAGAAGGAAAATATGGGGAACTCAAAGAGAAATAAACACGTGATACACAAGAGGGAGAAAATGTAAAGAAATATTGATGAAAAAAAGAAGTAAAGACTCGATAATAAACGAGGCAAAGAAATATAGTTTTAGTTCAAAAAAAGAGAAAATACAGAGAGAGAAGGTAAAGTAATGAAAAGTAAAGAAACGGAATTTTCGGATGACCTAGATGACGAGAAGAAAAAGGAAATCATGGAAATTCGGAGAAAAATAAATTTGATGAAAAAAAAACGGAAGCAAAAGTTGAGATGCAAAAACGTGAATACAACGGAAAAGAAGGAAAATATAGGCGGAAGGAAAATGTAAACGTAAAAAGATAAAAACTGCTGGTTTGCAATAAGATAGATGTAATACAAAATATGATGGAATGAACAATGATAAAATAAAGTTCATAGAAAGATAGACATGACGCAAAATGAAAGCGAAAGCTCGAGAGAAAGCTCCGTAGAGACTCGTCGGTTCTTAGAAAGTACGCAGTAGGCACACAATCGTGTTATGCCGAGAAACGAAGCTCGTTAGGTTACGTGACGTACCGCTGCACAAAGAAACGGCCGTCAGATAAGAGAGAGAGAGAAAGAGAGAGAGAGAGAGTGCTGGGTCAAGTTTTCACTTCCGCCTTTTCTTCATTATCAGGCAAGCGCGAAACGCGCGGATGCGAAACGTCGTAACGGACGTTATCTCGTAGCGAGCATCTCGCGCGACGGGGTCAAACGGCGCCGCTAGATAAGAAGAAACGGTAGTAAGACTCGCGAAACGACGACGGAGACGACGACGACGACGACGACGACGACACCGACGACGACGACGACGACGATGACGACGACACCGACGACGACGACGACACCGACGACGACGACGACGACGACGACGACGACGACGACGACGACGACGACGACGACGACGACGACGACGACGACGACACCGATGACGACGACGACGACTACAACTACGTAGACGACGACGACAACGACGACGACTACGTAGACGACGACGACGACGACTACGTAGACGACGACTACATAGACGACGACGACTACGTAGACGACGACGACTACGTAGACGACGACGACTACGTAGACGACGACGACGACGACGACGACGACGACTACGTAGACGACGACGACGACGACGACTACGTAGACGACGACTACGACGACTACGACGACTACGTAAACGACGACTACGTAGACGACGATTACGACGACTACGTAGACGACGACTACGACGACTACGTAGACGACGATTACGACGACTACGTAGACGACGACTACGACGACTACGTAGACGACGACTACGACGACTACGTAGACGACGACTACGACGACGACGACTACGTAGACGACGACGACGACGACGACTACGTAGACTACGTAGACGACGACGACGACGACTACGTAGACGACGACGACGACGACTACGTAGACGACGACGACGACGACTACGTAGACGACGACGACGACGACTACGTAGACGACGACGACGACGACCACGTAGACGACGACGACGACGACTACGTAGACGACGACGACGACGACCACGTAGACGACGACGACGACGACTACGTAGACGACGACTACGTAGACGACGTAGACGACGACTACGTAGACGACGTAGACGACGACTACGACGACTACGTAGACGACGACTACGACGACTACGTAGACGACGACTACGTAGACGACGACTACGACGACTACGTAGACGACGACGACGACGACGACACCGACGACGACGACGACGACTACAACTACGTAGACGACGACGACAACGACGACGACGACGACGACGACGACGACTACGTAGACGACGACGACGACGACTACGTAGACGACGACGACGACGACTACGTAGACGACGACGACTACGTAGACGACGACGACTACGTAGACGACGACGACTACGTAGACGACGACGACTACGTAGACGACGACGACTACGTAGACGACGACGACTACGTAGACGACGACGACTACGTAGACGACGACGACGACGACTACGTAGACGATGACGACTACGTAGACGACGACTACGGCGACTACGTAGACGACGACTACGACGACTACGACGACTACGTAGACGACGACTACGTAGACGACGACTACGTAGACGACGACTACGACGACTACGTAGACGACGACGACGACGACGACGACGACTATGACTACGACTACGTAGACGACGACGACGACGACGACGACGACGAAAGACGTTCTCCGGTGGAAAGAAATAAATACGTACGACATAGAGAAAGCAGTGTCGTAATATTTTAATAATAGAATTTTTTGTAAAGAAAAAATTATCTCGTACTTGTCAAAAAATTGGTTCGAAATATTAAAGTATGTATGTATTGAAATACATGAAATTTATACATGAAAAAAAATATATTCCTAAACTCTGAATTTTCTTTAGTCATATCGATCTAAGTGATCTCATTGATATCCATCTCATTCAGAATAAGAAATATATAGATTGATCCTTAAAAATATATTGTCATGCTAAAAATATATTGTCGCTTTATGTTTTCAAAGTAGTGGACATATATTTTCTTAAGTATGTTCCATTCATGCGTATGATTGATTGTGAGATTGCTTCTAAGATTGTTCAACTTGGCAATTTTGCATTTCCTTACATAAGTTACTGGTGTCTGAATGCGGGATGAAAGTGGTGAAGCGAATTTATGAATTAAGGGGAATATTAAGCATATATAAACATTAAAGATGTACATATGTAGACATTAAACATATGTATATGTGGAAAATAATTCATGCTAATTTCGAAAACGTACGTCATAATATATATCTATGTAACTTATATGCACGAAATAAATTATGTTAAACCCTGTAGCGATCCGTCATGTCGAGTCTACATGCGAAGTTTAAAATAGTAAGCATATGCAGCATAATTAAAACATTGCATTAGAAAGGGAATTACTATATTCGTCGATGATATATTATCCAGAATTATACATATAACTTTGGATTATTGGATCACGGTGAGTGCACTTTATAAATATTCTATAATTGGAGCATTATTTTTTAATGTCGAATGCATTTGGTAGAAATTGATTCGAATGGCAATTTTCTCTAAAGTTTTTCCTATTTTTTTATATTGTTTATTTACTTTTAATCTGTGCAATTTATCGCGTGATAGAGAATCTATTTATCGAAATAAACCGGGAAATAATCTGCATCGAATTAAAGAGCTTTTAAGTTTAATGTGATATTAAGCTAAGATTTACTTCCAAACTTTATTTTATCAAAATATATTCATATTAATCTAGCTTCATATTGATTACTTTACTTTAATTTCATCAGAACGTGGTTAGCATAATTTAATACCGAATAAAAAAGTTGCGGTCGAGAGCAAATCTCATTTAATCTTTGCCGAGATAGACTTCATGCTTTTTGAGAAAAAAACTTCGTTAAAAATCAACGCAGCACTCGCGAAACATTCTATATGTAATATAAAATCAGGATGAAAGGAAGTTTGCGCTTCCGTCGGACAGGAAGGAAAAGTGAAGCTGGAGCTGGAACAGCTCGGAAGTTCTTCCTTTCTGATCTTTGGTCAATGGTGGTTGTAAAAAGGTGCTGTAAGCGAGGGTAAAGGGTGACGTTTGCGATGGTCTACGGTTGCTGGAAGCTCCGATAATCCGAGCTTTTTTCCTATCTCTCTCTCTTTCTCTCTCTTTTGCGTTCTCCCTTGAACACGGTCATGTATACAGACAAGCAGTACTTACAGACGTGGTGAAAAGCACACGGACAAGTTTCTGGCAGGTTGGCTAAAGGCGAAGGTTCTCAATACAGGCTTTATAGACCTTCCAAATATGCCACGCCATATATTTTTCTAAATTTTTAATAAAATTTTATATCCAATATATAAAATTAAACGAGAACAAATTTTTAAGCGTTCTGTGGGCAAACTTCTTTTTCTCCCATATATCAGATAAGAAAGTATACAAACGTTTCTCTGATTGATTGATGCAATGGCTTTCAATGCGGATATCAACGTGATTCTTGTAAAAAATAAGAGATTATAGTAGATTCGTATTATTTTATCTAAACTTCTTTTTTTTCAAATTAATAGTGACTATGTAGTGTGCAGTGAATAATGTGCAAAAATTAGAGGAATAAGTAAAGGTCAGAAGAAAATCACGTGTGTAAAAAAGTTGAGGAACACTGGCTTAAGGCCACGAACACACCAGTGGTGCGGCTTTCTGTCTCTGCGTAATTCCCGGTGTCAAATCTAGTAACGAGCGTCGAGGGTGTAGACAGGCTTAATCCGCGCGGCTTACGCCGATAAAAATGGTGCTGCTGTTGAACGTCGTTTCGTTTTTATGTCTTTGCGGTTGACTGCAACTAGTAAATAGTATACTTGAAAGAAATTTCTTTAGTATTCTAATATGAGACAATCGGAATTTCCTACTCTTTATTCACACGAAACATATAGAACTAAAATAATTATGAATATTCAAAGATTCCATATCTATTAAATAAATATAAAGTTTACATTAAGAGATTATAATAATTGAAAGATTATAAAAAATTGATATGTTGTAATTATAATTTTTAAGTAGGAAACATTTCATTTCGCTCTTTCCTATAATTCTGAATTTTCAAATCAATTAAAGGCAGTATTAAAGTAATATAATATTGGAAAATTAGATATAATATTGGAGATAATTATATAAAATTAGTTTTGTTAATTTTATGTAATCGAACATTTATTTTATGAGTGACTTATGTATGTAGGACAATTATCTAAAATAAATCCAAGTGAATAAATTGTTCTTTTATTTTAACAATCTTTTAACCTCATTATGTCAATGTGTGTCACGTCTGCAAGAAGCTTATCTTCTATTTCGAATCATTTTAAGCAAGAAAATGTAGAAATTTATTCATTATTCTCATTCTCTATTGCATTCTTATAATACTATTAAACCGCGAATCTTCACAAGAATTAATAAGATTTACTGATTTTCTGCGGTTTTCCAATTTGCAAGGCTTTAAAGCTTGTAATCGCGAAGCAAATGAGTAGGAAATAAGAGACGCGTGTTTCCTTTAGCGGTGGCGCGCTGGCGGATGTACGTAATGAATTCCGAACGAAAGAAACTTAAGCCCGAAATTAACCCGAAGAATTTAATTACCACCCAGTGAAATTAAACTTTGCCTTTTGATGCATATTCATGGTGAAACCGCCGCGGGCTTTCTTCGTCGCTTCTGAAAAAAAAAGAAAAAAAAAGGAAAAGACGAAAGTAGTCAGGCTCTTCGTCCAGTCTCGTAACGAGATGCATTGTATCGTGATATAAAAGGAATACCGAATAAGGAATACCGATTAACGAATACGATAACTACCTTAAGCCGATTTTGCGGTCTCTGAAGTACAATACAACGTACCTTGAAAAATGGCACTTAGAGAAGAAATTAGTTAATTCTATGTGTTAGATAAAAAACGATTTGTGTGTATGTGTGTGTGATTAAAAATTAAACGTCTCTTAAAACGTATGGAGATAATCGTCGAGATCGACACGCGCCTTCGCTTTGTAACATTTAGTCTACGATCCTCTCGGATTCAAGACTATCTGTTCACCCTCTCTTAAACGTTCCTTTCGCACAAACCCTCCCATTTCGCGTTCGTCTTTTTATTCATGAAATTCGCTCTGGAGAGATTTCGCGAGCCCGCATGAGGAAAAAAAACGGCGGCGCATTATCGAGGTTTAAAAGCGTCGTTCGTCAAGTCGCACTAAGCGGATTTTGTGCCTCGCACGGAGTAAAAAAAAGTGGTTACGTTCTCTGCTGCGATTACAGAAGCGTTTGTGTGACGATATTTATTCCCAATCTTTTTAACGGATAAATGATATAGTTTTGGCATAGTATATCGCCAGTATAATGGAATCGCTCTTTTCAAGAAGATTGTAATTTGATGGAACACAATTTTTAGTAAAGGATTTAAAAAATAACTTAGACACGAATAAGTAAATACTGTTTAACAAATAATAACTATAATTATCTAGTTTGAGATTGAGACACAAATTGTGGTTTTAAGTAAATACTAATGGTCTTAAAACCTTGAATTTGTTTCGCTAGTTTGAAACAATAGATATTTTTAATTGACACATATATTTGTTTTCTTAAAATTAATATTTTTTAAATCTGCAAAATAAAAATAGTAATTTTTAAAACAATAATGCGCCTTTGAACTTACTTAAAGGGTTCCATCAATCGAATGTGACAAACATGATTTGCGAAAGATCTTTCCGGAAAGTGACTCCGAAGCGATGCTGACTCGTAAAAATCGAGGGGTCATAGAATCGAATTTTATCCTGGATAATTTAAATAAAAATTCGGTGCTTTATTCGGGAAATCGATTCGCCACCCTCGGTTCTTATCTCGCTTTTATTCGAACGCGAGATAAGTTAAATTTTTACCTCATTGCATTGCGTCGGCCTCGCTTCCAACTTATATTTCTTTCTATTCGTTTCATTAAACGAATGTGCGGAGTTTTTTTAGCGAGTGTGATTTAGATTCTCATAAAAATTTATAAAAATTTATGAAAATTTATAAAAGTGATCTATATATATATAATAAAATGTAAATCCATTCCTTTGTAATTATGCAATTACTAATAATTTATGAAAAAAAAATTTGGCTTTAAAGTATTACTTCTTTTCAAAATGCTAACACTTTTTTCGTTTAGAAAAAGAAAAGAGGCATCCAAGTGACAATTTTTTGGCGTTAAACTATCAGTATCAAGATACGAGATTGCAACACGGTGTACTCGAAACATAAGCACACTTAAGCTTGAGATTCAACGAGCAAAAACTCGAGTATGTTTTGGAACCACGAATGTCGTTGAAGAGTCCAGTTGGCTCTTTCCGTGTTGCTTTTTGTCTTCATTTTTTTCACTTTTTAGGAAATGCAATATTTCTATCTAGAATAACGCATTTATCGATAAATAGGTGCTTTTAAATTGTATTTTAAATTTATAATCTGCTTTTTAGATTTTTCGTAATTATCAATAAGTTATTAGTATAATAGAAATAATGTCATTATATAAATGATCTCATTATAATATTCAAAAATTGTGGGAAATTGAAAAAGAACCATCGACGACTTTAGAAAGAAAAACTTTTAAAGTTGAAGAATTTCGGATATAAAAATGAACCAAGTTCATAATTTATAAACGCCTCTTTACATATGATTTCATTGCCTAAAGTGGACCTTATAAATTATGCACTTGATCTACTTTTGTCCTGAATCCTCTTGGTTGAAAAAGTTCCTTCAGTTACACTCTGCTCTCTTAAACTAAAGAGACATAACATATTATTAATTCCAATAATTTAAGCTAGGATTTCTCGTTATATTTTTGAGATACGATTAACATATTGACATTTTCACACATTTCTCTTTTAAAGAATATATTTAAAAAGCCAGGAAATTGTAAAATCGCGAATCTCTTAAGTCAGATTTAAACTTGATCTCGAAGCAACACTTTGATATTACAATTGATCTGAAAAATAAGATACGCCTTTTTAATTTGAGAGAGTAATGCACATCTAAGTAGCTTCTATAACGCTTCGACACTGTTTGCCAATTTTCCACTAGCTACGTCACGTTTTTAAAGCCTCTTCTCGGCAGTTCGCTGATTACTATTGTCGAGCGGTTGTCGCGAGCAAACTTAGAGAACCGCCCTTATAATGTAAACGGATCGGGCGGATCCGCTTTTATCTTTCACGAGAATCGAATCGTTTCCGCATCGCGTGGCGAGCCTCACCGCGCACTCTCGCCTCGTTCTTCATCCATCTCTCCGGATCCAGTCGCCCATGTATGAAGGTAATACCTTCCCTCCCACACCCTATCGCATTTTCATCCCTCCCGCAGAATCTCGCAGCGGAAACTTCAACTCGCAGCTTGTAACTCGGAAAAGAGAGCTAAAAATTCCACTGACGATGAAAAATATCCAGAATAATTTTGCATGCATGTATATATACAAATGCGCGCGCGCGTACACACACACATACACATATCTATATCCTTTTTCGAGTCTGCAAAATTTTTATTACACATGCTATTTTACTGAGGAAATTTCTTTTGTTACATTCCATTTACAATGGAATTCTTTGGAAATAAAGTTTGATGGAATTCTTGCATCAAATTGTGCATCAAAGATTTAAAATTTATCAATAGGTCGAATTATAGACATTTTTTTTTTCGAATGATGGTATGAGAATTGTGATAAAAGAAAACTCGACTCAACTTTCGGAAAATTGTTACTCCCGTACCGGCGCGACTCTTCGCGCAAGATAAATGGCCAGATTGATACGAGATAATCGGGTTAATTGCGAGCGGCGCAACTCCGACTCGGTCTATTCCGACGATTAGGTAGCGTAGGAACTACGAAATTAACTACCCTCATTATATGCGCCGTCGTAAGTTCCGCTTGACCCGCGCAAGATCGATGCTCGGCTCACGTGACGCGAAAGAGATTGGAATTGGACAAACGCGGAGACGAATGCGGAGACTTCTCTTCCTCCGCGACTTCTATTTCCGAAGAATCGTCCTTTAACAAAAAGGGTGCACTTGCCATTTTTGGAGCCGAGTCAACGGACAGCCTTACGGTGAAAGGAAACTGGCGAAAGAAACGCGCGTGAATGAACACGAACTGCGAACGCGCCGAGTCGAGCACGAAGAGAGTCGAGTTTATTTTCCCGCGAATTTTTCCCGGAAGAGAAAACTCGTACGAAATATAACGGACGTCGCCTTCAATCATCGCCTTTATAACTGGCTCTTCGACGATTTCCGCGTCTGGGGCGTGAAATATCGCATTTTCATGAATCTCGGCGAATTCCTCATTTAAGTCTTTGTTGACTAAATAAAAATGCTGAGTTTTCTCGTCAAAGATAAAAATCTCTCTTTTAATTACTTTGCATAGAAACTTTAAAGTATCTACTGTAATTATTTTCTCAAATGAGAGTTTGATAATTTTTGTAAATGTTTTACGTGGCGTCTCGAAGAGCTCGTTATAATTTTAAAAGCATAAATAAAAAGTTAATATTTTTAATATAATTATAAAGAGATTATATTCCAGATAAGATCGAAGAGAATATCTGATGCAGCTCTTCATCGATCTTAGCTCACGCTAATTTGACTGTTCCGTTAATTCGGTTCTCGATTAAATCATCGAGAAAGGAAACGTGATCCTGTCGAAGATTTTCTTTCTACCAGCAAAGCCGAGAAAGAGAGAGAGAAAGAGATTCGCTATAGAAGACTTAGCACGGAACGGGCAATCGGCCAACGAAGTAGCGAATACCGGAAGTTCCGTACCAGACGAAATTCCCATTCAAATCGGTCGAGTAACTCTCTTCGTCGCGACCCCTATTTAAATTTCACGCAGCGGGAACAGAAATCCGAGCTAAGAGCGCGGAATTCTTGCTCGACAAGACGCCGAAGAAATTTGAGGATGAAGAGACGAGAAGAAAAATGGGTGCAAGAGCTAAAAGAGGAGAGGGCAGAATGGGCAGCGTGCCAACCTAACACCAAACCTCTCATCGATCGCCGCGTATCTATACTTCCCTCCAGAAGCCACCGTTCGTCTCTCTCTCTCGTTCGTTTCCGCCACTTTACCTCATCGTTTCATCTCGCTCTAACTTTGTGTGTTGCTCATTGGTGTGTGTCGGTTTTCTCTTCCTATGCCTCCTCCCTCTTATTGCGTTATCATCGTCTCGCTCGAACTTGCGATTCTAGTTCTACGCAACAAAGAGAAGAAGAGAAGATCAACACTAGTTTGTCCCTTCTTCTCCTCGTTGCGTAACTACCATTTATCGTTTCGCTCCAACTTTTGCTCACTAGTGCGCTAATGTTATCCTCTTCTTTTTTTACATTTATCTTCCTCTTTGCTCTCGCACGCATTCTACAACTGCATCTTTAGACAACAGAACCAAAGGCTGGCAACGTGCCAACACATACTGATGTAATTAACACCCTGGCCTGACTCTGATTACTCGTTCTTTTCGTCTCTATTCTGCAGAGCCTACTCTTTCGGCTCTCGGAAAATGGGAAGGACTGCTGAGTAGGTCGGAGTTATTTTCTCCCTCTATCCCTTTTTTCACCGCCGTTTTTCTTTCTATTTTCCTTGCTCCTCGGGACGTGATATTTTGCTGCATGGCGACTCGCATGGCGAGAATTATGTCTCGCCGCAGAAAGTACTAATTTCTTTCTCGGTAACTAACGAACAAAGCGAGGGAAGGAAGAAGAGAGAAAGAGAGAGAGAGAGAGAGAGTGTGAGAGAGGAGAGAGAGAGAGAGAGCCACGTCGCATGTGCATTAGCCCCCCTTTCCTCTGCGTGAGTCATAATGTGCAACGCTCGCTATGACGTTGCAATTATGCAACCGCAACTCGGAGGCGTGTTTTAATTATACACGATGAAACAGTAATGTTATATCGCGAATTTTAACACGCCCGGCCATGCGTGTCGGTTATTCTTTCTATGCCTTATTCGTATTCCGTTATTCATGAATTCGCGAACATTGGTGAATTAAACATCTAGAAAGTGGTTGACAACATAAAAAGAGATACGTTTCGCGTCAAAATTTTTTACAGAAATGATAAAACGTTGTAAGGGTTCAATTTCATATATTAAAAACTTTCTCTCCTTTGTCACATATTCATATTATATTTATAAGATGACGACTATTATATTATTACTAAAGATTCGTTATTTGATTATTCCATTTATCTAAAAGTCCCGGTTATTTTGTTCGACGTAAAATACTAAGATGTCTATCATCTTTTCTATTAACGTCCGGGACAGACAACTCTCTCTCTTTCTCTAAAGATTTTTTGATAAAATTTATCAAAATTAAATTACGTCGTTATAATATCATATAATCCATTTTGTTACGGTTCGGTGAGCAGAAATTGCTTACGTTTTTCCAATTGTTCCCTATCCACTTGTGTGTTACACGCGATATTCGCGGCATGATAAATCAAGGCAAAGATTGTATCTCCGGTTGCCTCGCCGGTTGCCTCAAATAGAATTTTGAAGAATGCTTGTGCAATAAAATTCCGGCTTTCATACGGAAGATACGTTGTTGGATGGAATAATCAACGTACTGGCATGATTTCGTTTTCTGTGCGCGTTTACTGTGGCTTCTGCATCCGCGAATTGTCGGAAAGAAAGCGGGATATATTTACAAACTCATATTTTAAGACAGGAAAATAGGGAGCAAAGAACGACGAAATCATATTTGGCTCTTTCTGATGGAAGCTATAAGGTAACTGTTGAGTTTTAGATAGCAGTATACTTTGTGCTATGTTAGCAACATTTTTGTCGGTTATTAAAGAAATATTGCTTGCAAATAGTCAAGCGTACAGTTGATATAATCTTAGACATTTCGTATAATTGCAAGAAAAATGCAGAATTGCATCAATTTAGTCAGATAAGCACGTAATATTCTTTAAAAGTTAAGATATTCACAAAGGTCGCCAATTGAATTTATTAATTAATTATCTTATTAGTTAAATAACTTATAAACTGAAGATTTAAATAAATTATAAAAAGAAAGTTAATATATCCACATAAAAAAAATTTCCTACAGTTCAGAAGAATTTATTTAACGAGCAGTGAAATTCCGGACTATCAAGAAAAAAAAGATACGAATGCTCGATCGATCTGACTGGGCCATGTTTTGCTATTTGGATTTTTAGCAAGAGCGTGCGAGGAGCCTGATAGGGAAAGGATTGATGAGTAGCTCAGGCAAGTGCTCTTTCACTTGCCTTCCCTCTCTCATTCTCTCTCTCTTTCACACGCGGCGCTCTAAACGCTAAACCAGTCGACCCTTGCACCGAGTATCTATGAATCATGGGCAAAGTCTGTCGGATAGCTCTTCGTTTCAACGAGCGTAGGATGGGGCAGTACACGGAAAAGGGAGATTGAATTTGTAGCTCCGAAATTAGAAAATAGATCTCAGGACCAGCTAAGAAAACCACCTCTAATTCATTGACGTTTCGAAAATTTATATCGATTAATTTTGTTCACGTAGAGTGTAAATTCTACTAAAACTAAATCAATTAATCATACAATATTAAATTATACTAAATTATACTAAATTATACTATTATTAAATTATATTAAAAAATTTCGTAAGTGTACTTGTTTCTCATTTAAAAAAACAAGCGTGTGTGTATGTGTGTTACATATTTTAGTGAATTTATTTTACTATACAAATAGCATAAATTATATGGCGTACAAATAGTCAATTTATAAAGTTACTTCACGTAAAGCCTTTTGTTTAAGCGATATTCTCTAAAACGCGGGAAGGCGCGTACCTTCCTTTATTTATTCAAGCATTGTTAATTGTTCCAATTGACACTTATCTGCGAACTTAAAACTGTATATGTCTCGACAATTAAATGTAATTGTCGCGCATTCAACGCGACTTAAATTGTCGGGACAATAAAGTAAATAGTTTTAGAATAACCAAGTTGTGCACAGTACAATTGGTTATAAAAGAAAATATTGTACCAAATTAAAAAAAAAACTCTTCACAATTAGCTTATAGGTATATTTTTTGTATTACGATTAAAGCTACAATATTGAATTTTTATGCATCCATCAAACTATTAGTTCTATTTAAATTTTTTCTGTATACTACAAATTTATATCTGAATATAGTTATCTAAAGAAAAATAAAATCATATATTGTAGATAGTATAAAGATACAAATTTTTGTAAGAAAAAATATAATCTCATTTCTTTCATATTTTTTCTTAATGCCACATACTTTTTTCGTAAAAACATATAATTGTTTAAAAGATTATAAAAAAATATCTACTTTAAAAAACTAATACGAGATCGTTTGAGACCATTATTTGATTTGAGAATTAATACATCAAAGTTGTCGTCTCGACGTAAAAGTGCCCTAGGTCATTTTGTTCCATGAAGAAGCACGTGTTCTCATTTGCGGAGTGGCGGCGCACACTAACAGAGAAACAGTTGAGAGCGTTAAAGGGGACGGCAATGTATGATTGGAAGTGTCACTTTGTGCCAGTCGCTCGTTTAATTCGACAGGTGAGATAGCTCGTAAAAGGATGACGCTACATAAAAAGAAAGTGCCGCCACAATTGTATCCGAGATTTCATTGGTCGATTCGCTATGATTCAAATGTCGCTTTAATTCCTTTAAATAAAGCTAATGTATGAGAATTGTAAAATGGATTAATTCCATTAATTCTAATGAAGTATTGTAACTTATAATTTAGAAAGCAACAAATATATAATGTTACTTGTATTTTTAAATAAATATATAAACTATTTTTAAATACATTAATATACTAAGGTTTTTTCTATCTATATATTTTTAGTTCAACGATTAGTTTTGTAATTACGAATGCGATTAAACAATTAAATGTATATAGTTTCTCGCGACGGTTTAAAAATTTTTCTTATAGCTCAACAAACTATACAATATAACTTCTCTAAACACTTTCCTCTCCTTGAAAATAATTTTAGAGAAATTTATATATTTTCAGCTTTTTCATTTATAAACACATTATTTTTTAACAAATTATTTTATTCTTTCTAAAGTGAATATTATGAGATCATAATTGAATCAATCATTTGAGAAAGGATATCCAAAATTCACTAAGCAACTTTTATCAGCGTGAAAGAATAAAGTTTGAGAGTAAAATTTCAAGAATAAAGTTCTTTAAAATGAGAAGCAAAATGCTGCACTATATCTAGATCTATAAATTAGAAAAAAATATTTTCCATGAATAGATGTAAACTTATTTATATCTGCTATAAAACACTTTTTAAAATGAGTGATTTAATTTTCGTGTTCATCGAGTTAAGGAGTCAAAACCATTCGAGGAAGACGTCGCAATCCCGGAGATTCTAACAGGAAATCCGTGTTACGAGGTTGACTCCGGAAGAACGGTCATTTAATCCGGAGATGAGACGGAGAAAGAAGCGGTCGGGCGGGCGTTTAATTCGGCAAGAAGCCATCGACGAACACGGCCGAGTAATTGTCGAAAGCGAGAATTGGTCCGACGACGATCCGTCTCATTCTCATCTCGTGTCGAGCCCCCCTTTCCTCTCTGTTAATACTAGCTCTTAGAATTAATTATCGCCGCTAACGACTTGTGGCCGTCTAATCCTCAGTTTCGTTCGTCCTGAATGCTTTTGAGCAATTGTACATTTTATCGAAAAAAAAAATCTTACTTCTATTATCTCCAAATGTGCGTCCCTAATTGCCATGATAAATATATCAGGGAAAAAATATTAATATATTTAATGTAATTTTAATCATCGATATTAAACTGCAAAAAAAATATATATATATAAGAAAAATTTAAAAAATTTATAATAGATCTCAATCAAGATGCAATTATGTAATTAATTGTTTAATATATTGAGAATTTTAATTAAAAAAATGAGATTAAATGACATTGAAATCAGTCACAGAATATCCTGATTCTGTGTTTTATATATATAAACTATAACTTAATATTTAAACACTTTATCATATATTTCTCTTTTTCTTTTACATCAAAATAAATAACTATATTAAATTCTGCAAAAATGTAATCTGTAGGAAGATATATCAATTACATAGAATTCGACTAATCCGACTACAAGATCAATTCTCTTGGAGAAGATATCAGTAGATGCACGTAGCTATCTATCGAGTTATCGCCCTAGATTAATATGTACTTAGCGACGATATTCTCGATCTTATAGTTCGAGAGAGGTAGGCGAAGTTAATACCTCGGGGATGTACGCGATATATATCCTAAGATTTTATTCAGGAGGTTACTGGTCCCTGTTGTCTTCCGGTCGAGACGTCGCCGCAAACGAGCAGCAACCAACCAGCCAGAACTCCTGCCGGGTTTGCAAAGTCCCACATACACAACTACCGCCACTCGCTCTATATATTTTGCACGAGAATAAATAAGTAATCATTTGTGTGTGTGTGTGTGTGTGTGTGTGTGTGTGTGTGTGTGTGTGTGTAAAGACGGGAACTCAAAATTTACCTAAAAATCTTTGCAATGTAAAATAATTAGTAAGTGAAAGAAATACGAGTAGCTCATCAAAATTTAATAATAATTGAATTTCTTCATTTTTTACATAGTAAGAAAAATATAAATTTTCATTAGCTCTCTTGACTTAATAAAAATTATAATTAATTTTTTTTTTAATCGAGATCTCATCGTTAATTAGATCGTTTCTTTCTTCAGTTCTCGCAAAATCTTTAAAGTTTCCAAAAACTTTGAAAAATGAATATTTGCTAAACTCTCTCCACTCTGACTTCAAAGGATATCTTTTTTCTGCGTCTACGGTGTGGATTGACATAAACGAGAATTACGCAACCAATTAATTTTATAGATCACGAAGAGGTGGGACACGGCTTAAGGATCTAAGTACTGCAGGAGATATGCGGGAGTTAAGATTTTATTCACGACCTTCCGGACGGCTTCCGGCGCGACCGAGTCGCTCACCGCCAACAAACAAGAATACGTGCCAGTAACCATGAGTCTTCCAATTCCCCGAGCAAACCGCCATCGTCTCCGAGGGGTTGGTTGCGACGGCACAAGGGACGGACAAGATGCGAGAGGTCGAGCGAGATAGTAGAAGCGCAACCGGGGACCAGTAACCACTAAACTAGGCGTCTAATAGCTCCTCTCGTCCACCCACGAACAATAGCCCATGGCGAGCGCCATCAGCTCCCTACGACTCCTCCAGGAATAATACCGTACTCCGTGGACACTCCGGGTACACGTACGGCACTGCGCATAAATTTTCGCTCAAACCTTCTCCCCCCTCCCCCGCCCCCCTTCCCGTTCGTCGGAATGCAATTCAGTTTTCGACGTGCCCATACTAACTCTTAGATTACCACGTTTATTTGTTACGTAAAATAAGATATGTACATACATATGCTCAGACTCTTTTCTCTACTCTCTCTTCAAAATAGCGCGCTGGAAATATATTTTTTATAAAATATCATACTTTCTAATTTAATGAATGTGCTATTCTGTATTCTAGTATTCTAATATTCAACAATACTATTAAAAAATTTTATGTGGACGGAAAAGAATAGTTTAAAAAATTAGAAAATACAATTAAAAATAATTAGAAAAGGAAGAGAAAAATTATATTTTTCTAAATTAAACTTATTAAAAAAAAAAAAAAAAAGAGAATAAGAAATTAAAAATGTTTTTTATACTTTTATAATAAACTCTTTTTTTGTTAAGCGCGAGTTTTGTAACAAGAACGATCGGACAGTCCAAATAAAAATAATTTTGACGAGTTGTGACGAATGAAAAATCAATGCCTTATATGACACATTCCGTATAGGAAAGAGATAACCGGCCGTGTGATATTTCATCGTGTGTCACGTAGCGCTTTAAACGGTTTTCGAAATATCGCAGAACGCTTCCTGAATATATACGGCATGTATGCGCGAACACGGATGCACTATCTGCTCAATAGTTTGAATGCATTACACTTCTGTCGAAGGAATATTAAGCTTTCTTCGATTCTGTAGAAGCAGAATATTTTATTTCAGATCACTGTGTTTGTATACGATAATATATTTTGTGCAGAATATTGAAGAATATGCGAATATATCAAATATTATATCGATGGCACGTTAATTATGTCAATTTCCAGCATAATTATTTCATTTCGCAAACTCTCATCTCACGTTTGCACTGGATCAAATGTTAATATTAATCAAATGAAGCCTGCAAACAGGTACAAATATTGCACTGAATATCAAGATGAATACCAAGCGTCGTCTCAATCTCGACGCGAATAACGCGTAATCACGCCAATTACCAATGTCAATTTGCTATAATCACGGAACGTTTGTTACGTTGCGTCGCAGACAGTAAGATGCTGCGATACGTGTACAATAATGTTTACGTCAATTAGCGATACGTCACTGTGCATAATTAATGTGCACATATAAGGAAATAATAATTGAGCAAATAAAGCTTGGGATCTCTCCCAGATTGCTATATTCATCGTTAAATACGTCGCTAAATAGCAGTACGGATATCAAGTATCGTCTCAGTGTCGACAATAATAAGGTATAATCACGCCAATTCGCGGTGTTAATTTCTGTCGTAATTCGCGAAATAACATTCGTCGCGACGTATTCGGCATGCTGCTACAAGCTATATTTGGCGAAGACGCACTTCGACGTCGAGGACGAGAGAAGCGCGACTCCTCTGCAGGTTCGTTGTTCCTGACTGCTGGTGCACACTTTGTTAGACACGTGTCTCTATTCGCAGTTAGTAAATACTAACTAGTTAACTAACCGCGTTTCGCAACTTGGCTCTCTCTCTCTCTTTCCTCTCCCTCTCCCTCTCCCTCTCCCTCTCTCCTCTCTCTCTCTCTCTCTCTCTCTCTCTCTCTCTCTCTCTCTCTCTCTCTCTCTCTCTCTCTCTCTCTCTCTCTCTCTCTCTCTCTCTCTCTCTCTCTCTCTCTCTCTCTCTCTCTCTCTCTCTCTCTCTCTCTCTCTCTCTCTCTCTCTCTCTCTCTCTCTCTCTCTCTCTCTCTGCGTCTTCGAAACACATGTGTATTCGTCGGCTCGGTACTTGCTGCACGTGTCCTGCACCAATCAGGCGAATTCCGAGCAAAATCGCCGAACAAATAAGGCGCGTCATCAAGAATCAAGAAGTATTCTCTCGACGTGATAGAAGCGGAACGTGACCTATGTGTTTTATATCTATTTTTGTGATTTTCTTTACTATCCCTCTAAAAGATTCTCTTAAGGCTATAAAATTGCGGTAATTGGACCTTATATTTGAAAAAAAAATCTGAATTTATATAGCTTCATCGTTAAGATATTTAATGCAGGAAAAATTAAAAGATTTTAGCAGGCAGCTCCTTATTAAGTTTTTGCTAAATGAAAAAATCAACATTAAACGCCTTAAATACTCTGTGGCTGAACTCTGCAAGTCTGAAATGCTTTGTATGATTATTCGCTAACATAAGTTAACTTTGCTGGAAATATTGAAAAATATTATTGGTTCACTCTACATGCGGAAAGATTAAAAAACTAAAATTCAAAGCTAGAAGTGTTTAAATCAGCAAAAAATGCAACGTATGCATGTCTCTCTCTCTCTCTTTCTCCTCTCTTTCACTTGTCTTCATATATCTGTTCAACTCCCTAATAATGCTGGTTCTTGTGTTGTTTAGGAGATAAAATTCCGAAGCACGACACATTGCGGTATGAAAAGCCCCCTAAGTTCCGTCCAGAATTTTTTTGCGTATGTGTTGAGTCCGGAGTTTAATTAAATTAAATTGTGCATGCTCTCCGTCCTGAGAAACAGTCGCGAGAAAACGGAGATGCGTTCCTCTTTTTAAAGCCACTCCCTGGTTTCGCGTTACCCTGCTGCCATTGTCCCATCCCTGGTGCACAGACGGTAGCATCAAACAATCAGGAAACTACTTCCATTTAATTCGGTTTGGATAAAGCGCTCTTTGTGCGCCGCCTTCGAAGGAGTCGGCGGCGCCTCGCCAATTCATCGCCAGTCGCGTAAAATTAGCCCCGAACGTTTAATTATCCCGGATGCAGTAACTGCACTTTTTTTATCGGTTTTTCCATCCTCCATGTTTCTCAGCGAGTATTTATACCTCGTAGATTTAAATTCGATTTGCAACGTTTGCGCGCCAGAACTGCCGGTAAGCTAAAACTGTTCGGGCGTCTTCGAAATCCTCCGCCCGGATGAATTATCTTCACATTGGAGAGGATTGTCTTTTATCGATTATATTGCAGCGCGATAACACTTGCAGTGCAAATGTTTCTCAGCCAAAAATATTTTATTTAAACATTTAATTATTTCACTGTATTATCTAATAATTCTATATATATTAAAAATATATATTAATTTAGAACCAAATATTTTTACCCTCTTTAAAACATTGTGCTTGAACGATAGAATTCATGATTATCTTTTAATGTACTTTTTATTTTTTTAATAACATAGATTTCAGAATTTGTATTGCGTTATTATTATATTATTCTTTCGTGTGATGTGAATATATTTCGCACATTATTTATTACGATTTCGAGACTTATTAGGAAGAATTTCCGCAGTTTTGTCATACTTACAAACAAAAATAAATGCGAGCTCTCTCAGATGTCATCTGGGCATTCCAGCTTAACGTCGCTTTTCCTTTCCTCTCAATTTATTACAATTTATATAAGCCGTGTCACACACCCATACAAGATTGTTCCTCACACTTTTGTTCTGCTTTTTCGTTTTTAATTTAGATCGCTGCTTGATTGCCATAACTGCGTTATTAATTTACAGTCAAGCTGACAGAAACTTTTTTCTCCGCTAAAAATTGCGCTACAATCGATTGATATATCGCGATAACTTTTTTTCTTTTATTCGGTGCCGCACTTTAAATCGTCGTTAGCGAGTGCTCGTTGTATTTTTATCTCGACTAATTAACTATTTCTACAGAAATAGTTAAGTGCAGAAAAATAATTACGCATTTTATTATTTAATTTAACATTCTTTTTAGTTGTACTAATTGTAAATTAAAAATATAAAACTTTGTTTAATAATGACTTTTATTTTGCTATTATTATATTTTTTGTAAAAATGAGTTAACATACTTGACTGATTTCGCTCGTTTAAAGCAATTGCTCCACGATTATTATTCTGTAATATTTTTATGTAATATATATGCTTAATGAATAGTTAATTAATTAAGAACGCGATAAGATCACGAAATGCAAAGAATAAATATTGTTAAATGTTTAAAGTTGTTAAATGTGTATGCATTAATTCACTCAGATCATTATGGATATGTATTGATAGCCAAGAACTTGAAATTATTCGATTATTTAAACATATTATGCATTACTGCGCTGCAAATATGTTTGCCATTCCATTTGTAACAATCGATTTGGAATCAAAGGGAAAAGGGCTGGCAGATTATATGTGACAGACTTTTAGATATACGGTAAATTTATTCGTCCCAATAGTACGGTATTAATGTCATACAAACGAAAAGAATCGTTTGACAACGGAGGCGATTCATGAGATAAATGCCATTTTAAATTGCCTTACATCAGAAGGAAATGTTTGAACTAAAATTTATTGTTAGTGTTGAACAAATTTGGCGCAATTATATTCAAAACTGTTCAAGTCTCCAAAATGCTCAAATCTAACGTCAGTTTAAACGTGCTTCCTCTATCGAATATGACAATATGTTAGTTACTCATAATCTATATTGTAGTAAAAATTAAGTGAAAATTAAGAGTCTGTATTTTTTACTAGATGTAATGAGAAAATAATATTTGAATATTCTTTTTATAACATAAATAAAAATAATTTGTAGAAAAGGTTAAGTATCCTATTTGTTCGAGCTATTGAGGGAAAAAGCAAGACAAGTAGGAAAAGGATTGAAGTGGCGAGAGGGTTGCCCGCTTAGGAATTGAGACATGTTACAACGGCGCACGGAGGCGTGGAAATGAAAGTATTACCAGCAGAAAGCAATTAGGAAAAAGTAGTAGGTGCCTGGGGATTAATTCCGAAAAAGCTCTGGAAACAAGCCGGCAAAACGAGGACGAGAAAAAAATAGCGAACGCGATAGTTCGGATGGAAAAATGGCAAAAATAGTTGTCAAAGCCGTTGTTGAGATAGCAAAGAAGCTATTATTTTAATAGACCGCGCAAATTGTATCACTGAGAATTGAAAATTTAAAGTTTCTATTAGTTATAAATTAAACAATAAACATAATAAACTATAGGCATATCCAACAAATATGATGCAATATAGAGATATAAAAAATAAGTAAAAAAAAGAGCTAATAAGGCAAAATTAATGAAAAATAATGAGTTACGTAAGTAATCTATAATAAATTACCCAGTGTTGAAATATTTTAATATACTATTGTTAAAATTAATTTATAATTATTTTATTTACAGCATTATAATGTCAGTATTAAAACAATTTTACTTTTATTAATAATATATAAATGTTAATATTAATAATATATAGATGTAAATCAGGACAATTATAGCATTAATTATTTGCCGACAAATTTTACATGATATAATAATTAATTAAATTAAAAAAAATAAAGTTATATAAGATTCAGGGTGAGAAATTTTCAATAAAGGACCACAATGGTCAGATTAGCAAAAAGAGAGAATATTGCACAGGGAGTGCTGCGAGGTTGATTCTCAACAGCGGAAGATCAGAGCAGATTGAAAGAGACATTTCGGCAACGATGAAGGAGAGCTTCAGTGAATTCCGCGCATCTCGAGAGAGCTTAATCCTGTCGGAGGGGCTAAGAGGTTAGCGCCTGTAAGTCCGTTTCAGGATTTTATCCTGCTGGAACGTGGCCAAAACCTTCCTCTGCTTGCCCTCCCCAACGACGACAACGATCGTTACAACCTGGGCGAAGTCCTTGCAGGAAGCAAGCGACATTTGCCCGCTTTAAAGCCGACTGACATTTGTTTTCAGGTCAAGAAAGAAAGAGAGAGAAGCTCGACGATTCTTCTCTCTCTACTTTAGTGCATTTCATCTTGCATTCTTAAGTACTGTCTCTTCTCGGTGCCTGGCTATTTTGATGAGAGTACGTGCAAAAATAAAGTTTTTCGAGTGATGTAAATGATATTTTTTTAACTCGTTGACGACAACGGTTCATTACAAAAATAAAAAAAGTGATTAATTACTTTTTGTTTATTTAAAATCGGCATGTTTGAATTTCAGCTAATTCTGCAGATTCTATTAATTTTGTATCTATATTAAAGTATTTTTCTCTAAAATTGACTTACATTTCTTTTGAAAATAAACGAGTTAAATATTTCATTGTTAAAAAATTTTAAAATGGATTGTGAAAGTATGGCAGATATAGATAACTTTATTTTATTCTTATTAAATTAATTTTTTCTAGCATCGTAATTTCATCAAATTGTTTTAGTCATAGTCCTAATATAGCGCCTAAAATCGTAATTTTTTTTTTTAGAATCAACGTAAATCAACGTACCTATTATATTTATAAAGTATCTTTCTAGTATCCAATTATCATTCAATTGTGTATATCTTTCTGTGTGCATTTCTAGGTAAGTTATTTAATAATATCATTTTTGGTTCTGGTAAAAAAAATTCCGTCAATTCTCCCTTTTCAATTTTCAAAGTTAAAAATAGAATTCGTCTTGAAAGAAGACAATTCAGTCTTGTCAATATCCAGAACACGCATGGAAGCTGTGACAAGCTGAATGCAATTCGAAAAGAAGGGTCTAAAGCGTGTTTGCGAGCAGAGAGGTCGAAGAAGAGTACTGTTCTTGAAGGAGAGACAAGCGATAAATACTTCCCTCAAAGTTTTGTTTCAGTGCGCGATTCACTCACTCGCGAAACTTCTTCGATGCACCGTGCATTTGCCGTGAATTATTGCGCCTCGCGAGTTTATTTAGGAGCCCGTGAAGAAACATCAGCGATTATCTTTCTCCTTCGTTCGCGCAGTGCCGGATTTCTCAGTGGCGCTTGTTTAGGGCTTTCGTTTGATAATACAAACAAATTTTAAATAAATTTTTAAAAGAAAATCTTATTCGCGAAGAAAAAAATATAAAGAAATAGAAAAATATGAGAAGAGAACTGTGTGTTCCTATTAAAATATTTATCTTCGGCACATTCGACAATTTTTACTTTCGCGTAATTTTCACTTACTTTATGTAAGTATAATTCTATCATTATTATTCATAATACTTATAATACGTATTAACAACATAGCCAGATTGTTTCTCACTTAATAATTAAATTTTTTTGGAAGATTTTATTTGCCTAGCAATTTTCTAAGCTCGTGCCCTCGTATTTTCTATATCCGCCACTGCGTTCGTGAAATATATCGCATGCCAGTAAAGATAAGTGATAACGATCGATCAGAAATTCGGCACGTTCGTAAATCATCGATGTTCTTTCTCTCTTGCGCGTTCGCGATCTCGTTGCCCCTTTATCTCATGCCCTTCAATCTACTCGATATCGTAAGAAACCCATCAACGATTCAGCCCACGTGCCATCTAATCCGCGCGAGCCTGGATGTCGAACAATTAATCCAGGGAGAACACGACAGCCCTTCGTCGGCGGTTTTTCGGATTCAAGCACAAAGATGATGATGGCTGCGAGCTTAACTGAATGTTTGGCTGTACAAGTAAAAACTCGAAAAATTCGAAAAAGTAATTAATGCGTCGGAGAAATTAGTTACATAATCTTTAGAACGTGTGAGAAGCTAACGTATTATTTCACTGAAATTCATAAATAATTAAATAAGTTCTTGCTTTATTTATAAGAAAGTGGACGAATATGTTCTTAAAACTGTACGAGTCTGTTTTAGGATCAACAGAACTCTCAAAAATCTACCAGCATCTCACTTTAATACTCGTACATATACGCGTTTCTGACTATTTTATTTTAATCGATGTTTTTTACTTTTAAAAGGTAGATCTGTCTGGAACTCACGTAAAGCTATAAATGTTGGAAAATCTGACAGAAAATGAATAAATAAGAAAAATCTCACAGGAAAAAGTGAGATATTGCTTAAACTTGGCGTCTCAATTTGTCCCGAGGCATTCTCTTTAGTTTAACGGACAGAATTATTTGTTTAAACTATTAAGAATTATATAATTATGGAAAATAAAGTCAGAATTCTTAATTATTTATGAATTTCCATGAAATGATACGCTAGTTTCCTCCTCACACACATCTTTACACACGAATCTTAGATATTATTCGAGAATAGTTTACTTCTAATAAAGATTGACATTATTCCTTAGAATTAAAATAAAAATAATAGAAAGCTATGTTTTTTTAAATATGACTTTTTTTTACCAGTTTTTTCCAGCATATTGAATTTCTCATATTATATATATATATATATCATATTATATATATGTGTGTATATGTGTGTGCGTATATAATATAGGGAGATTTATTCTCTCTACGTATCTCATTGTCTCAGTATGATTGATAAATTATATATTTAAAATTTTTAATGAGAAGATTTTTGCATGCTTCTATTATATTTGAGACACTTGCGGCTGACAGATGAAATACTACTAAGGGGAACAAAGTTTCGAATTTTTTTCGCGGCGTTAATTATATCGAGCACAGTGCTGCCCCGAAAGAAAATAATGCGGAAAAAATCGCGAAACGGATGAAAATGAGAATGAGGCGGAGCTTAATCAACCGAGCGAGTTCGTTATTCTTGAGGACGAAGCGAGCTAGCAGTATGATGGAAAAATGTGCAAGGCAGCATATTTCCGAGGTCGTTCCACTTTTGTCGTGGTCTTTAAAAAAGAATAGAGCGTTCGCCGTTCGCGCGAGAAATGCTCCAAAGAACTTGAAGAAATTCGAGCAAAGCTACCGGAAGGAAGTCTCTGTTAATGGCCAAGAGGTAAAGAGCTTCGCTTGACACGCTCTCTCTCTCTCTTATTCTCTAGGAACTAATTACGTTAATAGTGTCCGCTATAGATCCTATTGCGGGAATGAGAATGGGAGAAGTCTTGGAGAACTTTATCCAGAAGCGTTGCGCCGGTAACAGAACTCGTCATTGCTTATGGAAGAAGAGACATGAGATAACGGCATGACGAATATCCGTAGAATATCGAAAGCGAAATCGCGTCCGAAAAAAAGAGAACGGAGAAATAGAAAAGAGTATTAAACAAATAGCGTACAGAGAAAGAAGAGACTTATCAGATTACAATGACTTAATACCCAGAACGCGCAATTTCGTCAAAGACTCCTCTTCCCCGGCTAATCTCATTCTTTAATTTCAGAACAATTGGTTCGAACAAGAGAAGATCCGATCCGATGCTGCAGGGAATGTAACACTATAGAAGAGGTAAAAATCGGAAGAAAGAAAGCAACATTTAGCAAGATTATTTATAGGACCAGACTTTTTTATTATTTTTCTTAAGGCAAAGAATAACGAGATAAAAATCAATATAAATCCTCGTGCACAGAAACACGTTACGTTTTTAATATATTTATATTTTCCTAATTTAAAATTCTAAAAAACGTAAGAAACTTTAATTGATTAAGAAGTAATGAATATCAAATCACATAATAAATGTGATAAATTGATATCGCCTAAGAAGAATACGTTTAATACGTTTCAATAAATATGAACAAGTTATTTTAGATATGGGCAATTCTCCACGGCTAATCGGACAAAAATCGATCTTTTTTGATCTAGTATTTTTTTAAATGGAGCGAAACTTTTTTCACGTGAAATATACATAAAATAAGTAGATACGTATTTTTTTATTCGTTTGAACTATTTTTTTTGCAAAAGTTAAAAACAAAATTTTAGTGAAAAAATAAGTTGTCAACTTTAAAAAAATTAATATCTCTGATTATATTTATCGTAGAGATATTTAAAAAAATGCATTTTAAAGCTAAGGAGACAACCTTTTTTATAAAAATAGTCTACGTTACAAGAAATTGCTAATTCAAGTTGTTATAAATAATTGAAATGTTTAATAATTGTTTTCACCAAAAAGTACACTTTTTAAAATTTTTGAAATAATGCTATTTCATTCTTCACTTTATTCTGAAAGTGTACATATTTTTTTATTTTATGGAGAATCGATAGACTCTATTTTTTTATGTATTTTTAATACATGAAACGTCGCGCCGTTCTCGCGTTACTTGCTCAACCAAGGAGCGTAGCGCGTCGATTTCTTCGGAAATCTTTTGTAGGAAGAATGACATAATTTACAATGTTGAATGTAATCAACATTATACATATCATATTTTCGTTATTACAATTATTAACATTACATTTTAAAAATTGTGCGGTATTTCTAGTAAAATAAATCATTACTGTACTGTATAATTTTGATCGTTTCTTTTCCTTTCCGTTTTGAATTGCAGGAATTTTCTGTAACGAGTATTATGCCCTAATCCTTCTTACCTGGGAATTCCTATAGGCTCAAACTTTCGGTGCTCTATGGCAAGCCCCTCGGTCTTTAACACACTGCGGACCAGAAATTTTATTGCTAATTATATCAAGTAGCCAGCTATTTTCTTGCGTCAAATATTTTTAAGTTACTTATTTGTTAGTAATTAAAAATCATTGTCATGTTAAATATTTGTTGAAATTAAATATTTAACATGACAGTGATTTTTAATTACTAACAAATCATTAGTAACTTAAAAATATTTGACGCAAAAAATAGCTGGCTATTTGATATGATTAGCAATAAAATTTCTGGTGTGCAATGTGTTAAAGGCCTATAGGAATTTCCAGGTAAGAAGGATTAGAGCATAACACCCGTTACGAAAAATCCCTGTAATTCAGAAAGGAAAAGTAACGATCAAGTAATACAGTAATGATTTACTTTATCGAAAATATCGTGCAATTTTTAAAATGTGATATTCATAACAAAAATATGATTTGTATAATGTTGATTACATTTAACATTATAAATTATGTCATTCATACTATACATTCTTCCTACAAAAGATTTCTAAAAAAATCGATGCGCTATGCTCCTTGGTCGAGCCAGTGACGCGAGCACGACGCGGCGTTTCATTTATTAAAAATATATAAAAAATAGAGTCTATCACAATTCTTCATAAAATAAAAAATATATACACTTTCAGAACAAAGTGGAGAATAAAACAGCATTATTTCAAAAATTTTAAAAAGTGTACTTTTAGGTGAAAAAAATTATTAAACATTTCAATTATTTATAACAACTGGAATTAGCAATTTCTTGTAACGTAAACTATTTTTATAAAAAAGGTTGTCTCCTTAGCTTTAAAATGCACTTTTTAAAATATCTCTACGACAAATATATAACCAGATATATTAATTTTTAAAGTTGACAACTTCATTTTTCAAGAATTTTGTCGTTTATAACTTTTGCAAAAAAATATTTCTGACAAATAACAAAATACGTATTTACTTATTTTATGTACATTTCACGTGAAAAGTTTCGATCGAGTTAAAAAATACGAGGTCATTTCTTGTCCGAATCTTTGACGTGGAATTACCTATATATCTATCACAAAGTAATGAGTAACGTTTTATTTATTTTGGAGATATTTTTGTATTATACAAATTTTGTATTATTACAAATTCTCCCATCTCTTAGACCACCATTCGCTCAAATCGAATCTAGTTAAAATGAACAAAGTAAGAATTGTCATAATGAAACACAGATTACACGGCGCATTTTTCGAGTCAAAAATTAATTATCTGCTGGGGAGAAATGGATAGAGGCATTGAGAGTTCTTCTTCAGCGAATTGCAATTGGAAGATGCGTGACGCAAAAAGAGAAAGAAAGAGAAAGAGAGAGAAAGAGAGAGAAAAATAGAGAAGTAAGAACACTGTAGATACTGAGGATATTTTCCCTTTCTCTTTCGCCGCGGATAAAAATAATTTTAAGCTCGGTAGAAAAGCAGAACGCGGCTATGGGGAGACGGGAAGGAGATGGTTCCCGAGGGACAGCGATAGCCAGGGGCGCATCAGGCAGGCAAGACTAACAAAAAAAATTCCATCCCTCCTTTTTTCAGGGATTTAAGAGCTCCTGCCACCGTTGCCACCAGCGCACATGCGTTTTTCTCAAGCCGGCGGACGCTTCGATCTTTCTTCTCGTCTATCCAGCTGTTTCAACTGGAACCCGCAAGCGAATTTCCTTGCCGGTGACCGGCCTCGTTGCGCAACGTGCATTTATCTGTTTTTGTTTGTATCGCGGCGCGGATGTACTTTAGAAAGTGGATGTGCTGAGCTCGGAAAGAATAGCCATTTTTGTGTAGCACGAAAAAATGTGTGACTTTTCGAGTAATGTTATCTCGTACGTAAAAGTAGTATATTGAATTATCTCCTTGAAGCTGGCCGGATCAAATCGGCAGAACCAAATCGGGGATCCTTTGAAATGTTTAGTACTCATTTTGTATTAATAAAGATAATTTTGTACGATATGCAATCGCGTCAGCAGCCACGTCTTTTTTCGAAATAGCACAAAGTGCAAAATTATCTTTATTAGTACAAATCAGTCCAAAATGAATACTAAATATTCCAATAAATCCGATTTGATTTCGCCAATTTGGTCCTGTCAGCTTCAAAGAGATTATTAAATTTTCAAAATAAAGTTGCTGCCATATATTAAATATTCCAGAATAATAAAAAAAATTGTGAATATGTCGGTGAAAGATTTAATCTATTATAAAGACTATAATTATAAAGTACAAAATTTCTTAATACGTTAAACCACAATTGCTTTCAATTTTCTGAAAAATCTAGATTGATACTAGAATCATTAAATACTTAATAATTTAATGTTCAGAAGAGATGAAAAATTTGAAAAATAATTATTTTTATCACTTAGAATCATTTTTATCGTAAAATAAAATTATTCTGTAATTAAATATTTAAATAAAATTTTTGTTTAAAAAATAAAATGTTAATAATTTAAAAAAAGAATTACGGAACTTTGAACTGGCATTTTATATTACCTAACAAAGTTTCTATTAAAGTTACAAATGTTTCTTTAGAAATTTCTTTTTATTTCATTTTGTTTCTTTCCTCGATCGTGCTCTTGAAAAATTTATTATTAGAATCTTTTTCGAGGACAATCGCGCGATCGAGAGTATGAATAAGAAGTTCGGAATTCGCTCATATGTTCGCGGTCGTATTTTTCCTTTTGTACCAAAGATTCGATCGCACTAAAACTTTCAATGGAATATACGCGGCTGGCCGCAATGGATGCCGATACGCGTCCAAACGAATCTCCTGTCGATTTTACTCGTTCGAGTTTACTGTACCGGGTGGATATAAGCCTTTGAGAATCTTGCGAAAAATCGTGAACGCATTTCTGCTCACTACCAATATCGTTGCCTTTCTGAGGAAATCTATTTGTAATTTCGCGGCATATTTTTCAACATGAACTTATAAATTCACATTTGTAACGAGTTTACAACTTCGTGAAAAAATAATTTTTTAGAATAAAAGAAATTAATAACTTACAGTCAAACTTCTTAGTTTTTATTGAAAAAATGCTTTTAAAAATTAAAAATATAATTTTATACTTTTTTCCTCCTTTTTTGTTATTTAAATCATAACGCGTATAATTACTTTGCAAGTGAGAAGCTTAAATAATAATAGATTTAGTAGAATAAATTTTATATTTTTATTATACTATATTTTTTGAAAGTGTTATAAATTGTTTGTTACCTTTGTTGTTAAAGCAGCAATGCATGTGTTTTCTTTCATAATTGTTTTACTAAATTAAATAAAAAATTTGTATAGTTTTCATATATAAAATGCACAAATTAATGTATGCATAACAAGTGAATTAATATACGAGATATAAATAAATAATGTGTTAATACATAAATATTATAAACAATATATTAAATAAATTTTATAAATAAATATTCATCTAAAACAACTATTTTACAAAGGTATTATGTTTTATATTCTAAAACCGAGATATTAGATTTTACCAACTTGTGAATTACTGCAAAATTTCACGACATATCTCGTCGACGCGAGATGTCTGCTCAATATCTGAGCCAAACTACTTGCATATAGTACAATAGCGGCGAAAGGACTCGCGAAGACAGTTGCAAAGTTACAGGATCGTGAAGGCGTAAAAAAGAAAGATATTGCTCCGACTTTCTCTCGTCGCGATTTCGTAATCAAGTTCTTTAACCGGCCGACAAAAAAAGTGGAAAGTTATGGTGGCGTAACTTTTGCGTATCGTAACGTTCGTAACTGCCTGATACGCGACCTGACAAACCGTTTCGCCACTTAGGCTGTCGAACCAACTTTTTCAGCGAAAACAACGAAGAAGAGGCTGAAAAACGTGAGAAAGTCATAAGAGAAAGGAGAGAAAGGAGGGAGAGAGAGAGAGAGAGAGAGAGAGAGAGAGAGAGAGAGAGAGGGGGGGGGGAGAGACACAAGACACAAAAGATGAAAGACTGAAGAAGAAATAAACGAGGAAAGAAAACGGACGGAAATTTTCCTTTCAGTCACTTTTATCGTGCGGACTGAAGCTTCGAGCTACTGTATAAGCTCCGAGAACTACCTGCGTGTGAAAGCACACGGTCAATTAAGTTGGTTTACAATTTCCCGGTCGTCGACGGCTTGTTTCTTGGGTGACGACGAGCTTTATCTTCGCGAGTTACCAAAAGAAATCCGGTTGAGAAAGAATCGAGAGAAGAACATTTTTTTGCCATTATTTGTGTTTGAGTATATCGTTATATCGGCTTTAAGGTTTAATCGTCTTAATTTTACAATGCGTAAATTTCATTTTCTTCTAAATAATAGTATTGATGTAGTAAATAATAGTATTTGGATGTGTTAAACTTTGCAATGTCGAGGAATAAACAATATGGAAAGAATCGAGAGAAGAACATTTTTTTGCCATTATTTGTGTTAGAGTATATCGTTATATCGGCTTTAAGCTTTAATCGTATTAATTTTACAATGTATAAATTTCATTTTCTTCTAAATAATAGTATTCGTGTAGTAAATAATAGTATTTGGATGTGTTAAACTTTGTGCAATGTTGAGGAATGAACAATATGGAAATTAAATACGGAATAAAAATGGCAGGATTTTTTAGTACATATCATATATGTAAAGCACATGCTATATATGTAATTGATTTCAGCGATATATTCTTTTATCAATTTGGGGAATCAATAAATTATTGAATTAAAATATCGAAGAAATATTAATTTTAGAGATGTAGACGATCGAAAAAAATGTAAATAAATGATTTAGAAAATTAAAAAGCTTTTAAAATATAAAAATAATTTCTCAAAAGTTTTTAAAGTTAAAGCATTGAGAGAACCATACTTGGACATTCTGTGTACAATGTTCTCGTCGCAATTTACTATGCGACATATGAAACACATTGTATAATAACGCGTTTTCCGACGCAGGAGGAAAATGAGCGTTAAAATTCAATTTGCGTACTACATAATTAGTGGCAATTTTGCAAAAGTTGCCGCTACCTGTTCTCTTGTATTTCTACAGATTAAAAGATGAAACACAAAGCTAATAAACACAGAGAGCTGTCCACGCGTAATCCGTTGTGGTTCAACAGTTCGGTCAACGTTATTCACAAAAGCAAATTAAACAGTGGAGAAAGAGAGAACTTGTAGCTTTGCTCTATATATTATAAAGCAAACAAAACGTTTGCAAAAAAAAAGGCCACAGATAATTATGTTACAATACACATATTCATACACAGATAATTATGTTACAATATACATATTCATACACAGATAATTATATATGTTACAATTACAATATAAATATTCCTTGTCATGAAGAAAGACTTATAATTAAATGCACACATTATATATTTATTCCTTTTCTTTCTTTAAAAAAAAAAAAAACGTGTCTTTATTTTATCATATTTATGCCCGCTTTTTGTATATCAACGTATATTTAATATTTCTTAAACAGATTTTTGCGAATAAAGTAAAAAATAAAAGCAGATGAAGTAAAAAATAAAAAAATATGATTTTCTTTATATCAAGTAAATTAATTGTTCATAAATAAATTTATACTTTTTCTTGTGGCTATGCTTGAAAGTACGCAATAGAAATTTAAAATTCACTGTACTGTACTGTATCGAATGGACATATAAATATTATGATATTATTGTATTAAATATTATTCAATGTCGTGCGAGGATGCGAAATATTTATTAATTTCGCCGCGAGAAACACTGATTAAAAATCGCGTTTATTTCAACGCGATAATGATAGATATATACATCTTGCGAATAAATGAACATACGTGTAAATATCGCAAATGAATTTACTCACCGGGACGAGATGCACTCCGGCCGCTTGTGACGTCACACTGCTCCCTGCAACCGCTCCCTGATAAATAAGAGGAGATAGGACGATCGAGAATCCGTCGATCTCACCGATACGACGCACGATGCTGTGGACATTTTAACACAACGCAAATCACGCACGCACGGATTTCGACGGTGATCGTACAAAACTAATAACCGAAACTACTTGCTACTGATTTGCTCGTCGAAGCTGCCGATGCGTTACACACTGCCTATGATGTACACTGCCAGTCATTAATTCGTTCCATATCCCTAGCAAATTTCTATAGGATATGTCACATATCTTATAGAAATTTGCTAGGGAGATGGAACGAATTAATAACGGGCAGTGTACTGTCGGTCGTTAGAAGGACGAGAAACGACGCGGACAGCAAACCATCATGGCTGACGCGATATTTATCTGCCGCTCGCGAAAACCTTAACGAAACGTGCCGGCAGACGAGTCCGATGATCGTATCAATAATCGAAAGTGATTCGTGATGACGAATCACTCTCGATTATTGATACGATTATCCGGTAACTTGTTCGGCACTTCCGGCACGCACAGTTACGAGATAGACGGACGAGACTTGACGGAGATTCACTCTCTTGTCGAAGAAGCGGCGACGATAAACGCGCGGAAAATGATCGCGTCGCGACATCTACCGATTGCGATCGCGACGCTAAAACTTGAGTCGCGTAGTCGCGTACCGAGCACGTACATACATCATCACGCATTGTCTCGTTCACTCGCTGGAAATTTCCAAGAAAGTCTTGAAGAGAAAGCAAATTATCCTCTCTGTCGTTCGAGCGTAAGATTTCTATAGATTTCTCCGAATTAAATATAATATACCCGAGATTCGGATCTATTTCTTCGCGGCGTAGGCGTCGTAAATAGAAGTTTGACCGCGTCACGCGACGCGGATGTATATTCAGAGTAATCGTATTAGTTATAAGTTATAAGACACATATTGGCACAAGATACTGTAACTGTTTTTATATACGGATACGTATAAACGGAGGTAGCGGTGTTATTACGCGATGCTTTTTCGTGCACGATAATTGATACTTCGCGACGATCTGTTCGCTCTATCCACTCGACACGCACGTATAAAGGATCTTTGCGCGAGAGAGTGAGGGAGAGGTCTGTACTAGTCAAACAAAGAAGTCGCACGCGTTGCTACCCTGCGCTCGGCACGTATGACGTCATGCGTTACCTGTTTCAACTTGTGTAGCCCCCCCCCCCCCACTCAACGCGCAAAAGCATCCTTCGCGCGTCGCGTGAAGGTTAAAGCGGATAGATCGTCGCGGAGTATCAATTGGCGCGCACGAAAGTAACTCACTTTCGGAGGTAACGAAGGTACATACATCGATATTAATCTTTTCGTAGTTCACGGATCGCTTGGATAATACCACTCCGCAGGTGGTATAGCTCTGTTTGTAGCTATATTTTTTGCATTTAAGATAAAATAGGCGTATATTCTCAGAATCGGGGGAGGAAATACGGGAAAGGAACGTAGTCTCTTTCTCTCTCTCTCTCTCTTTCTCTCTCGGCACGTACGTACATACGTCACGCGCTATCTTCTTTGTTTTGACTTGTGTAGACCCCACTCTCCCGCGCAAAAGGATCCTTCGCTCGTCGCGTGAAAAATAAAGCGGACAGATCGTCGCGGAGTATTAATTATCGCGCACGAAAGTAAAATAATATCTCTCGCTCGCGTCTGACTAACATCAGTTCGTCAACATATTTTATTCTCGTCGTGTTACTGCGCCATTATTCGTAGAATTCGTGTGCGATCGAGCGAGCATCGACGGCGTCACTTTCGGAGGTAAACAAGGTACATACATCGATATTAATCATTTATCGCTCGGATAATACCACTCCGCAGGTGATATAGCTCTGTTTGTATAGCTATATTTTTTGTATTTAAGATAAAATAGGCGTATATTCTCAGAGTCGGGGGAGGAAAACGGGAAAGAAACGTAGTCTCTCTCTCTCTCTGTCTTTCTCTCTCGGCACGTACGTACTACGTCACGCGCTACATTCTTTGTTTTGACTTGTGTAGCCCCCACTCTTCCACGCAAAAGGATCGGTCGCGCGTCGCATGAAGGATAGAACGGACAAATTGTCGCGGAGTATCAATTATCGCGCACGAAAGTAAAATAATATCTCTCGCGGTATATTCGCTCGCGTCTCACTAACATCAGTTCGTCGACATATTTTATTCTCGTCGTATTACTGCGCCATTATTCGTAGAATTCGTGTGCGATCGAGCGAGCATCGACGGCGTCACTTTCGGAGGTAATCAAGGTACATACATCGATATTAATCATTTATCGCTCGGATAATACCACTCCGCAGGTGATATAGCTCTGTTTGTATAGCTATATTTTTTGTATTTAAGATAAAATAGGCGTATATTCTCAGAATCGGGGGAGGAAAACGGGAAAGGAACGTAGTGTCTCTCTCTCTCTCTTTCTCTCTCTCTCTCTCTCTCTCTCTCTTTCTTTCTCTCTCGGCACGTACGTACTACGTCACGCGCTACATTCTTTGTTTTGACTTGTGTAGCCCCCACTCTTCCACGCAAAAGGATCGGTCGCGCGTCGCATGAAGGATAGAACGGACAAATCGTCGCGGAGTATCAATTATCACGCACGAAAGTAAAATAATATCTCGCGGTATATTCGCTCGCGTCTCACTAACATCAGTTCGTCGACATATTTTATTCTCGTCGTGTTACTGCGCCATTATTCGTAGAATTCGTGTGCGATCGAGCGAGCATCGACGGCGTCACTTTCGGAGGTAATCAAGGTACATCGATATTAATCATTTCTTAGTTCTCGGATCGCTCGGATAATATCACTTCGCAGGTGGTATTATAGCTCTGTTCGTATAGCTATATTTTTTGCATTTAAGATAAAATAGGCGTATATTCTCAGAATCGGGGAAGGAAATACGAGAAAGGAACGTAGTCTCTCTCTTTCTCTCTCTTTCTCTCTCTCTCTCTCTCTCTCTCTCTCGAAAAGGCTATCATATAAAACCAGACAGAATAGATTATAGATGTACTTCCACTTGACGTTGCAAATACTTCGAATCGTTCAATTGACCAATCAGGATAAATAAAGCAGTCTTCGCTCTCCTTATTCATCAACTAAACGATTTGTAGTATTAGTAATGTTAAGTGTAGTGCCCTCTATTGTATGTCTTCCGCGACGAGTGGCGCTGCGGTTCGCGTATCGGCGGAAGTTGCTGCCGAACGGTTCAAGAATCGAGATTTTGCTTGCGATTATCGAAAGCGGGTCCGCGAGCGTTACAGGTGGTGCCGTGTGCAACGTCGACGGACGGCGATTGCTATGTTTCGCGTGATTTATTCGCCAAAACGCGTCGGGAGATGCGATAAATAATGTCCGGGAATGTCGTACATAAAGTAACGCGCGAGTATCGTACGTAAAGTAACGCGCGAGTGCGTGTTTCGCGGATTACTTGTCGAAGCGAATCCGGGAGTGTCGTGTGCAAAGTAACGGTCGTCGCCGGAAAGGCGTCGGGAGTGTCGTATGTAAAGTAACGCGCGAGTGCGTGTTTCGCGGATTACTTGTTCGAAGCGAATCCGGGAGTGTCGTATGCAGAGTAACGGGCGTCGCGTCGCCGAAAAGGCGTCGGGAGTGTCGTATGTAAAGTAACGCGCGAGTGCGTGTTTCGCGGATTACTTGTTCGCAGCGAATCCGGGAGTGTCGTATGCAGAGTAACGGGCGATCGCCGGAAAGGCGTCGGGAGTGCGGTAAAAAATATCCGGGAGTGTCGTACGTAGAGTAACCGTCGGCGCCGATCGCCATGTTTCGTGCGCGTTCAAAGGAAACTCTCGTCCTTCCACGCGGCCTCGGTAAGGGGCTCGTGTCTCCGCTCGGCGCATGTGAGGTAAGACAACCGGCGCGACAGCATTGCGTCTGATATTTTGCTTTTTTTTTAATTGTATTTAAAGAATGTTAAAAAATAATTTTTTTCTATCTGTAACAGGGATGCAGAAACAAGATGGTAGCAGCGTCATCGTCCGGTGAGTGAATTTATTCGTTACATCTGCGTGAGAATAATTATTTATTTATTTGTTCAACGATATTTTTGGTGTCACTGTCACTGAATATTTGCAATGGCAACATATGTCATTTTGCGTTGCTTTCTCTCAAATTTAATAAAAACATTTATTTAATTATATTTTATTTTATAATATGTTATATATGAAATTCTATCTCCCTCGCACGAAGTTTGACTGCACAATTGAATAAAACAAATTTCAAAAATTTTATTATTGTTCTCAAGCAGATTTATTAAATTTATTGCATTTTTTTCACATTTATTTTATTTTTACACATGTTTTTTGACAAAATCGTATTATAAAATATATTCTACATCAATTTCTGTTTCTTTGATATTATTGTATGGAACGATAAATATGTTGTCTTTGATATTATTGTATGGAACGATAAATATCTTGTCTTTGATATTATTGTATTGAACGATAAATATCTTGTCAGCTTTGTCAGCTTTGTCAGCTTTTCTCGAATGCTATTTTTTCCTCTCTCTCTTTTTGAACGCATTTTCTACAAATTCTATTTTACTATAGTAAGATACATTGTCATGCATAATTTTTTAAATCATAAATACTATAGCGAAATTTTGTTATATAATCGAAATAGTTTTTTTCAAGAAAAAATAAAAATAAAATAAATAAATAAATATAAAGAACTTGTGAATATCTTGTGCAGCATCAATCGAGAGTGAATTGACAGCAGATTGTAACGGTTTAATTCGATGTCAATTATCTTCGCAAAGGAATTTGGCACGATTACCAAATTAGAGAACAGTCACTGATTGTGCGATCATAGAATAAAAAAAAAAACTAGAATGGCCCTTCACGGTTGAGATGAATTTTTCAGAATCCATTTCGCATGTGTGTGTTGCTTTTCCGTTGCTCGTTGTTTTGTTTTCGAACGCGGCACGCGGTGGCGTTTGCCGGCAGGATCGAGATGATTTACCGCGCGTAGATCTCGAACGCGACGCGGGATCCAATTCGCGTGTACGAGCGAGAATAAAATAAATAGCTATACGCGCTCGCGATGAAAATTTTCGTCGGGACGAAATTCCAGTCGAGCCGAGTCGAGCCGAACGTGACGCGCCTCCCTTTTGTTCCTGGCCGTTATCGGGCGCAAAACGCTAGGAAGGACCTACGCGCGACGATTTATCGTCCCGCTGCGTATCCATTTTATTTCCGCGCCGCTCAACGAAATATATATATGTATATATGGAGAGAGAGAGAGGAAAAACTATATTCTGCGGGATTTTCCGGGTAGTGTCGATGTTCGGAAAACGCTGTGATCTCGACATTTAGCCGATTCCCTCCGACTCGCAAATGAATTTCGCTTATAATTAAAAATGCCTTCTTTTTTTCTCCTCGTTTTTACATTATAGTCGCGATCTGGTCAATTTTATTCGAGCCATTGCGCGGAACAGAGGTACAAATCGAATTTTCCCTCGTTTTGAGGGCTAAAATGCTTTGCAAAGGTAATGAACTGAAAAGAATACAAGAGATATTAATAAAGTAAATTTTGAAACACGGTGAAAATTTCTCAGTGACATATACAAATTGATATTTAATATTTCACCAATTACACAAATTTGTAGCACATATTTACTTTAACGAAAACTTTGAATATTTTGCTTATTATAAATATTTATGCGTTTTTGCTTTTTTTAATAATTTTTATAAAAATAATAATTTTTACATTTAATTAAAATATTTCTTAGAATAATACTATATTCCTTTCTTGTATAATTTTATATTCAGGTGCTTATATCAATTTATTTGCATTTGTTATAAGTGATTTAAAAAAAATTATTTTATTATATACATATATATATATATATATATATGTAACTTTTTTATTCTCTACTGCTGCAAAGAAGAAAGCTGCAAAATAATTTAAGATTTGATGTGTTAAAATAATTATGCATTATTAATTATTATTTATTCACATATATATATTTTTTTCCATCTAATGGCTCGTTTAGATCTAGTTACGGTGTGTTTTATTTTGCAAGATGAAGTAGATTATATTTTCCTACATATTTTATTTCATAGAGAGGAAAAGATAGTATTTTAGAGAAACGTGCTTTTTCATAAAAAATAGAAGGAAAGTGCAATTTGTTACATTTGAGAATTTGATTTATCACACCATTCGCAAAACAAATGTTTACTTACCTCAAGAATATACCTTGCCGATGGCAGAAAATAATTCTGATATAAATCTGAAGTAAAATTTGGTCCATGATTGCGTTTCGCTTTCTCGGCGGAATAAAGATTTTTGTCGAAAATTCCAATTTTTTAATTTTTGATTGATGTGAATACTTAAAGATACACGGAGTGCCTTGCTGCTGCGCGGTACTTAGCGCGAGACACTACCGTGACTCTTGATAGCGTGAGAAACTATAATTTGCTGTTAAACTCGTATAATATTATCACGGCTAATAACCTGGGCATTGATATATTTCATCGGCATGAAGCAAAAATTTAATTGTAGCGATTAATGAAAAGGAAAATAGACTGAGCGTAGATTTAATTAATAAAAAAATTTCGAATTTCTCTGTTTTAAATTATAGTCGATAGATATGTAGCTGTCTGTATATTTTTACGACAGTACGTATATATATGAAAATACGCATAAATAATCGGAGATAAAAAATGAGAAAAAATATGAGAATTTATAAGAAATCATAAATAGATTTCGTAAATGAATATAATTGTATAATTTACACATGCAAAATATAGCAAGATTATATATTGTAGAATATTTTAATGAAAAATATAGTGCGAGCAGTACGAAAATATATGAAAATATTAGCTGAGATATTCTACGTCTACATTTACAAACTAATATGAGAACTTATTTTATGTTTGAATTTACTTTAATATAAGAATTTACTTTTTCTAATAAACATGAAAATTTATTTATTTAACAAAACTTCTCTTCCTATAGATTTAGCAACATTAATTAAAAAATGATTAATTACACTTCCCTAAATTTTCTTTCATCTTTTCTTTTTTTTTTCCGTGCTATATTATTGTATATATACCTAGTCTAAAACAATATACATATATACAATAATATAGTACGGAAAAAAAAGAAAAGAGGAAAGAAAATGTAGGAAAGTGTAATTAGTCATTTTTAAATTAACGTTGCTAAATCTATAGGAAGAGAAAAGTTTTGTTAAATAAATAAATTTTCATGTTTATTATCAAAAGTAAATTCTTATATTAAAGTAAATTTAAACAGTATTTATCGAACTAAACAGTATTTTAAAATAAAAATATGGAAACATTAAAACAGATAAATTATAATAAAGAAATAAAATATACAAAAATATAATATAAATATAAAATATGAAAACATAATATGGAAATATTTCTGAAATAAATATATTTTTAGGAAGGGGGGGGGGGAGATATATTAATGAACACACGATGTGTAAAAAACGAAGAACTTCTTTTTATTACATTCGTTGTGTCATGAGATTTCATGGTATCGTCGTGTCTTCGTCATACAGGGATTTGTTCCAAAAGCACCCTCGATTTTTTTCACTTTCGATACATTGCATATCTGTACAATTGATTTGATTTGTGACAGAGCTTAAATGAGCGAATCTTCAGCTTACTGCTTTCCCTATTCTTCCCTATTTTTATCACTTCAAATGTCGATTCTTTTGGATGACGGCATTACAGAAATGATTGAAAAATATTTAATTATTGGTGTAAAATTGAGGCAAGTGCGAAAAAAATTTACATTTATTAAATATTTATTATATAAAATCATATTTTTCTCTATTCTTAAAAAAATTTGATATTTACATTTAACTAATATACTTGATTTTTTCTTTTAAAAAATTTTTTATTATATAGTTATTAATAATATAACTTTTTTTAAAAAATATAAGAAAAATAGGAAAGAATTTTAGAACTTTTATATTAAAATCCGAAAGAGTTAGAAAAAGCTTATTCTTGGATATGCCATCTTTACTTAAAGTTCTTAGGAATATAAAATCGAAGTATCGTTTATAAATCTCAACGTATATAAATGTGATGTAAAATATTTTTATCTGTTAATAAATCACTTCTACTGTAACGGCAGTTAGAGAAACGCACGACGCAGCACCGCACGTTTGTGCACATTTTTTTAATATCGCGAAGTGATATTACTTCGATATTGCTTCGATCCTTTCTCTAGTGTGTCCTTTCTGTTCCTTTCTCTTTTTGCATTATTCTCGCTAACTTCTGAAGCGATCTTTTGCCTCTTATTTTTCCCCGTTCCCTTCGGTCATATGTGCGATATGTACCAACGGATAGTTACAACTTATTCGCATAGGCTATTTGTATATAATATGTATATAATATATATGTATTTATATATATATATATATAATACTTTTTTCCGCGCCACAGAGAGTTTGTTTATTCCCGCCGTCCTACGTATATTATGTACACGCGTTATACATATATGTATGTTTCTATATATACCGAGTGTCCCAAGTATACCATTCCTTTTTTTAAATGACCAATTACTCAATGAGTTTAATTTAATTTTTTTTCTTTAGAGAAAATTCGTCATCGGTTGCGATCTTTTATTCTTTAATATTCGCGCGTTATCTTGATAAAAGTATTAAACATTTTACAAAGAATTGATTAGCGCTTAAAATATTCAACTTATAAATATTTAATTCTCACTTCATTCAAGAGAGAATCTGCTCTTGAAAGGCAAGGTAACGAACCTGACACACTCTGTATGAATATACGTGCCGCGCATATGAATCTCACCATCTAGATAATTTCTGATTCCGATCTCTTGCATATACACTTTTACACCGATAATAGTAATAATTATCTAGGTAAATCTGAGCCCCGAAAATTCCGATAGAATCAGTTCATCCGCGGCCGCGAAATATTTGCCGGGATATAGTCCCGGTATGCTGATAATAAATGTATGTACGTGAGGCTCGGCAGGATCTTTCTGATTATGAACTTTCAGTATACCATCTTAAGGAATCAAGAATTTCTTGAGAGAAAAAACTCCCTTGAATATAAATATCTTAAAAAATTTTTTGCTCGCGGGATGCCAAACGAGGCGTGACTTGTGCGTCGTTTTTGCTCTTATTGTTTCCCGGGACGTTCTCGATCCGGAGGAAGTCGTTCCTCCTCGTTCGCATCCTGTCAGAATGAAATTCCGTAGATGTTCCGCGCGAGCGTTTCGCAGAAATGTCACCGCGCTCTGATCGGGTACATCGCGCCTCGAGAAATGCTGATATTCGCACCCGGTCGATCGGCGTCTTGGAATTTTCGCCGCGTTCCGAAATTCCTTACGCAGCACCTTACGATACGCTGCACAAGCCCAATCGATCGATTCAATGAATTCGCGCGTTTTCTCGCGCTTCTAACTTTGAGAACGCAATATCTTTTTGTCATATTAAAATATATATATATATATATATAAAATTATCATTATATATATATTTGTTATATATATAATTATTATTGTTATAATTATACAGATAACAATTATATATATACATATGTATATATATATATATATATGTATATATATATATAAACAAAAAGATATTGCAATTTCGAAGTTAGAAGCTCGAGAAAATGCGCGAATTCATTGAATCGATGTATATGTTATATCTCAAAATAATTATAATTTTTCCTGCGAATATGTTTTGCAAAATAATAATACGATAAATTTCTGCTAAGTTTTCTCGCGCTTCTGACTTTGGGATCGCAAATTTTTTTTTTTTTTTTTTTTTTTTTCTGAATTTTGTGCGTATCCGCAGATGTCGCGAATTCGTAATTTAGAACGGGTGGATTCTCGACACGCGGTAGCGTTCTCGAGACGACGACGATATGGATTTTCCCGGCGCAGTCAACGTCGCATCGCACCTGCGGGCGCATCCCGCGCGAGCAATTTAATCAGATCCTTCTGATCCTTAACCCAGCTGCGCGCGGTTGGCCTCTGCGCGAATAAGAGAAAAAGGTCGGAGACAGGCCAGCCCGGTGCACAACGGGCTCGTAGGAAACTACAGGGTGGGCAGAAAAAAAAGATGACGCGTGGAGATAAGACAGGAGTGGGAGAGGCGTATTACCGGGAACAGCTGGGCTCCGTGAGCAAGACTTAATAGCTAATCGTGAGTTTAAAGTTGTCTTACGTTACTTGCTTTTAACGATAAATTACGGCTATCGATCGTGGAACTTAGCGACTAGTGCGTAGTTTACATATTAATAGTTCGATTAGACGTCTCATTCCTTTCAACTAAGTTGCCTGCATTTTTCCACATGTGTCAAACTGTATAGAGCTTCTTATATTATTGTTTCTCACTTTTTTATAAGGAAATGTTTGGCTGCATACATACGTAAAAGAAATCTCTCTTGTGCAATAAAATTTAATAATTTAATTAATAACAAAAGATTTTTATGTGACAAGCTGATTACACATTTTAAATAATTTCAAAGTGATATAAAATTTTAATTGATTCTTTCTTATTCCATGACATAATAATGAGACTCTGTGTACGTGCATATCTATTTCACTGTATTGGTCTCGTAGATCAAAAGCGATATCGAGAGATTCCTAGATGATAATAATATACAATAATAATATAATAATAACAATTATATGTAATCATAACGCATATCCAATTGTCGGAGAAACGAATTTTAAACTTCTTTTAAGACCCTTCTCTTTGTTGAATTATTCGAATCTCATTGTGAGAATATAATGAAACGATTTGAATATGCAATTATAATATAATACTTGTGGGATATTCGATTATTAAAATAACAGTTACTCTTGTTTTATAGTCCGATAATATATAAATATTTTCCATAACACATCTATTTTTCCACATCTATTTACATCGCAATTTTAGTAATTATTCCGAAATTATATATATGTATATAACGTATTTAAAAATTTTACCGATAAATGCACGTAATGTTACGTAATTGATTACTAATAATTGATAACTAATAATAACGTAATTGATTACTAATATTATAACAGTAATAAATATATTATGTCAGTTTTACTGATATAATAATTTATAATTTATACGATTACGCAAAGATCTTAAGACTCGCGAATTTCTATAAAAATTTAACTCTCTTTCTCTCTCTTTGACTTGAGCACAAGAATGAAGCAACGAAATCGGATAATTCCTTTCTCGTTTGTCTGATTTTGCGACAGACAGAAGACGACGGAACAAAGAACCACCGCCAGAAAGGGGTGGACAAGTCGTCTCGAACGGTGGCGGCAACCGATTATCCGTAATCGTTGAGCGGCAAAACGCGAGAGAGGGAAGTTAACGTGCCTTTAATTAATTCGGTGAAACTTTCTGATCGGCGGATAAAAAGTAGAGTCGGCCCAAGTTGGAGCGTGAAGAAGGGTGTCGGGGATTGAATTTCAGTTAGATATTCCTGAGTTCCGAGGTTGATGTTCCGAACGACGGGATTTTTCTATTTCACATTTTGCGGGCGGCGGATATCGCGTCACGTCAGTGTCATGAAAATCCTTTGCCATTTATGAATCAAAAATACGAAATATGTTTCTTATGTGGAATATTCTTCTATCTATTTTCAGATGAAAATGATATGAATTTATGGTTATAATAAGTTATGTTGTTGTAATAATTTGTGTTCCAATTAATGCTTTAGTAGTATTTACGTAAATTAAATATTACTTTTGTGTAAAAGCATTTTTCCATTTTTAGTTCCATTTTTTAGTTAAGCAAGAAAGAAACATTTTCTCTTACGATCTTTAATTGCATATAAAACATTGAGAAAATATTGTAACTATCGAATTAAAAATATTATACAACTACAGACGAATCTACTTTTAATGAGTTCTATGTGCATTATAAGCTGCAATATTAAATAAAACTCTCTTTCCTTTTTTTTCTATTATTGTTTTGTAAAATTATAATAATATTAGGTTTTTCGTGACATTTCGCATATACAATGTAGCGCGTAAATATAACACTCGAAAAACTCTAATCATCCAAATATTTTAATTACATAAGTATTTTTAAATATCCGGAAAAGATTATAATAAAAGATTATAATAAAGATTATAATTAATATAGAAAACTTTTGAAGCAAATTCTGATATTTCGGTCGCATTAGTCGCAATCCAAGTATTAATGAAGGAACGTATGACGCCGATTTAGCGTAACATTTCACATGTCTACGATTATGATGACAGGAATAATTCCGCGCGTAATTCGGCTTCACGATAAATTCATAGCTGCGGTCATGGTCGATGGACCATAAATATGGAAAGCCTTAATGATATTGAGTACCGTGGCTGATCGGTTAACCGCCTTTACCGCTCGTGGTCGCCCACGCAGAGCGGAAGCCGCGTTGCGAGCGCGAGCAATGCGCGAAATTTCCGCGCAATTGTTTCCCCGCCGCGTTTGCGGCTGTTTCGAGATTCCAATATTCACGTTTGACTTAGCTTTGAAACTGCGAACGCGTGTAAAGGTTTTATTGTGAAAAAGGAATTTTACACAAGCGGGAAATCGGAATTAGCTGGAAAATGCACTGTATGTCGTACACGTTCGCATGTGCGAACACGCTCGCAGTACTGGAAATATGTTTATCAAATTTGTATAAAACTACCGGGTATAGCTCTCGCAGCGTTTTTTTTTCGCCGAGTTACAAAACAATGGAAAATTGACTTTTTAGATTAAAGCGAATGATTGAAATAAAATCCGCGCCTAAAATTCTATACGAGTTGTATACGTTTAAGTAATGACTGTAACACGTATTCGAACATATTAGAAGAACCATATTTCTCGAATTGTTTTGCAAAATTTTATTTATTGCTGAAAAAAATCTTGCATTATTTATCACAATTGTGAGATCTCTTTTTACTAATATAAAAGTCGGATAATTTTAGACATAATAATCGAGACCTTCTCTCTCGAGAATCATGATGTATCCGTATTATCGATGGCTAAGAACTTTCTTCCACGTATTGGCGTACGCGTCTATAATCCGTGGTTAAATTTGCAGCACGCGATCGATATGGAAGCATTAATAATGCCGGTTGTTGCGGCCGGCCAGATAAATACAGTTAGTGCTGGCCACGACGAAACTACTGCACGCAACCGACTAGCATTCGAACTTTATAGCTTTGGAGTTGTTTTATGTTTCAAAACATATTAAGTTTACTTTGTCAGCGCAAAACCCGGGGGGATGAGCGCGCAAAGTAACGAACCAGCTTCGGATTCTCTTTCTCTCTCTTTCTCTCTTTCTCTCTTTCTATTTTCATTGCAAACATTTATTCGTATCGGCATTATTTATACGGTCCGCTCTGACCAAAGTTAAAGCGTCGACTGACGATACCGTTGGTGTTGGCGGCGAAATCGCTTCGTTCGTGGAATCACGGTTTTTCGCATTTCCATCGGCGGTTGCAATCAGAACCATCGTCAAAAATTACGGCGCGCTATTTTGCTCAAAGCAACTTTTGCAAAATTGTGTATTTGTTATACGATATTTGTTACAAATATTTGATCGGAATCTGTACAGATTCTCAAGAATAACTAGCATAATGGATAAGATAATACTGCGATACATTTAGAATATATATTTTATAGCTACTTAGCTTATGTCAGGCAGTCGATTAAGAGCGCAGCCGAATGGCAGACTTTATTTAGTATTCTCGTTCACGTTGAAATGCTGCCGCGGGTCTCTACGATCCTCGTTTCCATTTATCGGGAAGGAAAATCGAACTTTTAGACAAAGAAAGAGTGAGAGAGGGGGGTGGGAGTGGGAGAGAGAAAACGAGCAATCCGTCACATGGCTGTCCGTTCTCGCGTTGTCTTTTCATCGTCAAGAATTTAATCGAAACTCGATCAGTTTTATTTCGACGTTTTGCAAAATATTCCCGAGAATAATGGAGCTATTCGATACCCTGGAAAGTAGCAGCGAAATATAGTCCGAAGCGTTTACTAATGTTCAATGTTTATTAATTAGATCATTATATCAACTTAAATTACTCTAAAATGAAACTTTGAGAGTTATCGTTTTTCTATTTAAATTATAATCATAACAATATTTTTCTTACCATAAAATTTAAAAAATTTATATTAATGAATAATAGTTTTTAATATTAAATATGCAAAAATGTGTTAAATTTAAAAAAATATTTATAAGAAGTATATCTTCTTACCATTATTTGCATTTCTCATTTTTGAGATTTTTTTCTAAACTCCTTGATTAATAGATATTGATTTTTCTTAAGTCTTTACTTGTATTTTAAATTGTTACGACTTAAGCATCATTGAAATTATGATAATCGCAATGGTGACAATCTTTGTGAAAATTTGATGGCTTTATCACGGCCAATCTATAACGAGCTTATGATTCGTAGCTTATGATTCTATTTATGAGGCAAATCACAAACAATTTTGCTACTTTTGCCGTTTTCGCGCTTGCGACCGACCCAGTTTTAGACACGGAAACTCCAAGTGTCATTATGGAGCAGGCGTAGCGTGTAACAGCCAATAAAACGATACCGACTGACTGCGACGTGATTAATTATGACGAATGAGTCACTCGAGTAATAGTACGATTTCGTTTTGTCATGGACTTCGCGGCATCGGTTATGATATTTCTGAAATGCGAAAAGGAATATAATATATCACATAATTGACTAGGTTATTGCTAGACGCGATTTTAAATTTTGAAAATACTTTCGAATATCTAAAAACATTTTTTTGAGATAAAGTAATTCTACTTTAAATATAGCTAGATTTTTTTTCAATAATATATAATTGTTTATAGCCATACATGAAATCTTAATTTGTTAGAAAAAAATATAAAATTTTATTTTATTTTATTGAATATAAAACTTTAATTTTATATTTATATATATTGAATAAAAATTACTCTTTTTATTGTTATTATATATATTTTAATAGACTTCTCACAAATTCATGTATATTTTTTCATATTTTTCAAAATCTGAATTATAAATCTTCGATATGTGTAAATTGCGGTTATGTATTTTTTTTTTTTACTTTTGAATAGAAACCTTTGGAGTCTGTCGAAGCCACTGATGAAACGCGTCATGCAAATGCCGGTGTGGTTTTCAGAACATTTCGGCACGTGGATTTAAATATTTCACGCTTCGCTCGCGGTTAAGCAATCTTGGGTATCGATATTCGCGGCGTTCGAGCCTCCGTATATTTTTCGTAGCGTGAATATTCATGTTTTCATATACATATACGTGACATCTGTAACGGCGTCAATTTATATAGATCTTGTTGCGCGGAATTCAATATATAGAACGCGAAATGGCTATGCATCCGTCACTGCAAGTATCGCATTTACCGGTACAATCGAAGATGACGATCGCAAAAAAAAAAAACTCAAATGACAATCGAAAATTATTAAATGAAAATTATTTATGAATTTTACAGTAAAACACTTATTTCCTTTTCCAAAATTTAAATTTTTATGAATTTAATTAGCACGTATAAATTTAGATAAGAGAGAGAATTATTTTAAACATCTGAAATATTGAAGATATTTTGGGAATTTAATATATTTTTTTGTTTTAACTTACAGAATATTATGTATTCCCGAATCTTCTTAATTTTATTAATAATTATTTAATGCCGTTGCAGACGTTATTAATGCAATATTAACAAATAAATGATAGAAATCGGTTTTTTCCACTTTTATTTGTATTATATTTACGGCTTCATTATATTATTTATAAAAAGTAATACTGCTATAATTATAATCCTCCCCGAGATGGTGTAACTTTGTAAACGTAGCAACACGTATTGATTTTTCCAGAATACGATCCTAATTCTGAAAAACTCCCTCGCGTATACCAGGTGAATCGTAATTTCGACGTCTTCTTTTCTTTTCGTTCGCTAACGTATGCCGACACCATTTCCGCGCCATTATCGCACCCGTTTTCACGGTGCGGCTCTTTCTCTCCTCTCGTTTTTTCCAGTATCCCTAGGTGCTTTCTTCTTTTCCCTCTTTTCTACTCGTTTCCCTAGCTCCGCGGGTTGGCACGGTTTTTCCGCGCTTATCTACGCGACACTTATTTGCCGGGGCTATCTGGAAATTTAACGCCTGCGCCCTCGCCAGAAAGATCACACTGCCATTCCGACCCACCTACATGTTTAAAACTATCTCTTACGTTTTCCGACTTTTGCACACACATTCACTATATTCATTCACTCGTCTGACGACGGAAAACTCTGATCGGATATTATTCTCACTTTTACTCGATCTTGTTACTTCTCATGTAGATACATGCGGATGCGTTTATTAGTTACGTCACGATCGAACTTTATTTTAAGAGAATTGCCGCAAAATTTGTTTATATTAAAACACAGAATTTTTTTATTTTTATTTTTCACATTTATATGATATTTTCTCTAGTCGTTATCAAACTTAAGACAATTGATGTCTCTAATTGTAAGTAAAATATTGTTTTTAATAATTAACATAAAATACAAAACTGATTCTATTATGTATATTTAACTATATTATAGTTGAAAAAAATTAAAATATATTAACTTTTATATAAAAATAAAAAATTTGATTTTTGCTACATACGCGGTGATTTTAATAATATATAATTGCTTTACAAATACAGTATACAAATATAGCGTTAAAAATTAACTTGTGAGCAACCGGATCGAGCCGGATCTATTTTCTCGCGAAAGTGACGCAAAGAGAAGAGTCTCAAGAGGGATCGTTTCGTTTTAAGCAAAGTCTCGCGAAAGTCGCATTTTGCTTTGACAATCGTTCGTCTCCGCGATACTTCCACAAATTCTGCCCTCGTCGTGCCGCAACATCATCCGCGCGAAACATAGAACGAGCCTTAAGCCTAAAATGGAGACGCTGTCACGGAACGCGCGTCTTAAAGCTTACAGATTAGCTCGACAAAAATCATTTAGAGCACGTTGCGCGCACATCTGATCGCTTTTCCCTTCGGCTGCCTCTCCTCTTTTTCCCTCTCGTTGACGTGCTGAATTAGGGAAGGGCTGTCACACATGGTAGCGCGCACTACTAGCAGTCGTCCTGGGTCGAAGATGATTGTAGAAGCGCCGCTACTCGTTCCGAAAAATCGCCTGAAGCTGTACCGGAACACTGAAAGTATAAAGAGATCGATACCTTGAGATAGATTCAAATATTTTTAGACGCGAAAAGAATTTTCTATAAGACGAAAGAAAACATAATAAAAAAGAAACGTTGTACTAAATTAAAATGACCAAAATTATTTTTGAATTATATTGTTATATGTGTATGACTGATTTAATTAAGAGCATTTCTTAAATGCGCAAATATTTAAAGAAATCTTTTATTGAATTAATATATCCTCGTTCTACTTCTCAATTTAAAATTTAATGTTTATAATATATATATGTTGAAAATTTTTTAAACACTAGAACAACACAAGCGCGCGCTCTTTTTTACAGAAATTGTTTAATTTTCAATAAATTATTATTCCTCTCTAAAAAAAGGCATTATGTCAATACTCGAAAGTTTCAAAGTGTATTGTTGCCGCTTTTTCGCGGCTCTGATTTTTATTGTGTCGCATACTTCGCGTTAAGGGCTATTTGACATCGCGAAGATTATTTTGACAGTTTTGAAGTCAATTAATAGAGATATTAATAATAGTAGAGATATTAAAGAAGAGGAATCTTTAAGAGTGCAAACTTCGAAGAAGTGGCAGATAATATTCTTTTTAAATATAAAAAAATGTGTTGCACATTAATATATATATATATATACTTAGATAGTAAATGTGTGCTATCTATAAGTAGTGTATTTATACAAAAAAATTTGTTTCACACATATTTGTTGTTCAAATATAATTTTTGTTCCTATGCTGCAAATCTATATATACTCTGTTATGTTAATGACATATAAACAATATTTTTAACTTTATATTTATTGTTTAATTTAATTTATACTTATGTACGACTTAATTTTCGATCATGAAAATCGGTAATTTGTCAATATTTATAATATGCAACATTATTCTTTTACACAATGCCCAATTTCTTTTTATAGCTTTGTAATTGGTAATATAGTAGGAAACGTTTAATTAATATAATATTTTTTGTATAACAAATTTTTAGATAAATATAAATTACTTACAATTAGATAGATTAAATAATGATTATGTAGCGACATAATTTTAATTCTATGAATTAAAATACGTACGGACATAATTTTAATTCTATAAATTAAAATTATGTACGGATATAGTTTTATTTCTATGAATTAAAATTATGTAGCGACATAATTTTAATTTACGTATAACTATATTATATATATATATATCTTTCTCTCTCTGCTTAAATCTATCTATCTATCTATCTATCTATCTATCTATCTATCTATCTATCTATCTATCTAGCTATCTATCTAGCTATCTATCTCTCTCTTTTTCTTATTATCTTATCGTATCTTGATAAAGAATATTGTGGACAAGACGCGATGGATATATACATATCTATATCTTTCTCTCTCTGCTTAAATCAATCAATCTATCTATCTATCTATCTCTCTCTTTCTCTCTATCTCTCTTCTTCTTATTATCTTATCGTATCTTGATAAAGAATATTATGGACAAGACGCGATGGATATATATCTTTCTCTCTCTGCTTAAATCTCTATCTATCTTTCTATCTATCTATCAAGTTATCTATCTATCTATCTAGCTATCTATCTCTCTCTCTTTTTTTCTTATTATCTTATCGTATCTTGATAAAGAATATTGTGGACAAGACGCGATGGATATATACATGTATATCTTTCTCTCTCTGCTTAAATCTATCTATCTATCTATCCATCCATCTATCTAGCTATCTATCTCTCTCTCTTTTTCTTATTATCTTATCGTATCTTGATAAAGAATATTGTGGACAAGACGCGATGGATATATACATATCTATATCTTACTCTCTCTGCTTAAAGCAATCAATCAATCTATCTGTCTATCTATCTCTCTCTTTCTCTCTATCTCTATCTATCTCTATCTCTCTTCTTCTTATTATCTTATCGTATCTTGATAAAGAATGTTATGGACAAGACGCGATTGATATATATATATCTTTCTCTCTCTGCTTAAATCTATCTATCTATCTATCTATCTATCCATCCATCTATCTAGCTATCTCTCTTTTTCTTATTATCTTATCGTATCTTGATAAAGAATATTATGGACAAGACGCGATGGATGTATATATATATCTTTCTCTCTTTGCTTAAATCAATCTATCTATCTATCGATCTCTCTCTCTCTCTCTCTCTTTCTCTCACTCTATCTATCTCTATCTCTCTTCTTCTTATTATCTTATCGTATCTTGATAAAGAATATTGTGGACAAGACGCGATGGATATATATATATATATATATATATATATATATATATATATATATCTTTCTCTCTCTGCTTAAATCTATCTATCTATCTATCTATCTATCCATCCATCTATCTAGCTATCTCTCTTTTTCTTATTATCTTATCGTATCTTGATAAAGAATATTATGGACAAGACGCGATGGATGTATATATATATCTTTCTCTCTTTGCTTAAATCAATCAATCAATCTATCTATCTATCTCTCTCTCTCTTTCTCTCTTTCTCCCTCCCCCTTTCTTATTATCTATTTTGTAATAAAAATTATGTCCGGACGTAATTTTAATTCATGGAATTTGAAATTGTGTCCGTACGTAATTTTAATTCATAGAATTAAAATTATGTCTCTACATAATTTTAATTTATATAATTAAAATTATGTCGCTACATAATCATTATCTAATCTATCTAATTAATTTATACTTATCTAAAAATTTGTTATAATAAAAATATATTAATTAAACGTTTTCTACTATTACCAATTACAAAGTTATAAAAAAAAATTGGGCATTGTGTAAAAAAATAATGTTGCATATTATGAATATTAACAAATTACCGATTTTCAAGATTGAAAATTAAGTCGCAAATAAGAATAAATTGAATAAGACAATAAATATAAAATTGTAATTATTGTTATTATATGTATATGACATTTATGTCATTGAGATAACAGAATTTAAATAGATTTGCAGCATAGGAACAAAATTATATCTGAACAACAAATTTGTGTACACAAAATATTTTTGGATAAATACACTACTCAGAGATAGCATAAATTTACTTCCTAAGTATATATATTAATGTGCAACACATTTCTTTATATATAAAAGAAATATTATTTACTATATTCTTAGAAGTATGCACTCCTAAAAATTTCTCTCCTTTAATATCTTTATTATTATTAATATCTCTAATTGATTTCAAAACTGTCAGAATAACTTTCGCTTTCAAATAGCCCTTAACACTACGAAGCATGCGACACAATAAAAACCAATCAGAGCGGAAAAGAGACAATTCACTTCAAGACTTTCGAGTAATAATAGAATAGTGAAAGCTCTAATATTCTCATTTGTTTTCTTGAGAATATAGTTATATTGTACATTTATTGAAATACATTATGTTATTATTACTTTTATATGAAAATTTTTTAATTACACTAGAGCGAACATTTTTTATCTGATCTTATCTTTAGTACAACTTTTCTTCTCCAGAAAGAGCAATAATCGATATTTAAATCTTACCGAAATTACGTGTTTATAGGGACGAAATTAGGCAATAAATGTTTCTCGCACCTGTCTCATTTTCCCCTTTTCTCATCTTTTTACTTTCCACTGTAATATCTGTTGAGAGTGTTCGTTTGTGGGCGAAATTAAGGAACGCACGTGCAAACAAGCGTCATGATTTCGCTATTACGATAACTATTATCATGACTCTTCTCTTCCTATCTTCCGTTTTCCGCGTGGTCGCTTACGGCGAAGAACAAGTTTGTAATAATTATTGATATTATTTATGATAGTAAAAATGGCATTAGATAGCAATATTATATTTTTATTATTTTCAATTATTTTCTTTTATATACAAAGAGTTATTTTATTATGCATTTTTAATCATAATATCTTTTGTTAAAATTTGTTACTTTTAGTCTTTTATCAGAACGATGATCACAACTTTTGATAATTTTATATAATGACGACTAATCTTTTAATTAATTAAATTGTACGGAGATGTAAAAAACATTATATAAAAATTTATCCAATATTCAAATATCCGAAACAATAGAATACATTTCTAATGAGTGTTTCTTATTAATGATCAAAATACTTTATAATTATTTTAATATACTTTTGATTCTATCTTTCAATAATATATTCAAGATTATTATAGTAGAGAAATAGAAAAATTGAACAATTATTATGCGAGATAGAAAATCGATTGCGAAATTTCCGTCGTTGCATACGGTTGGTTTTATGTTAAAATACAGGCAAGATGCAACAATAAAATAAAAAGTTACAAAACATTCGGTACTTTAGCAAGGTGGAAATTCGAGAGGTTGCACGTGGTTAAATTGCAGCCAGCGCGCATTCACGGCATTTTATCCCCCAAGGGATACGGTGGCAGCTTGAAACTTTAATGTTGGTCGGCCGAAGGTAGTGATGAGATATCTCAAGTCGATTCACCATCCTACTCTTCGCTGTGTTAACTCCGAAAACATGTGATCTTGTTGATCAATTATCAACATGCATATATTTCGTATAGGAAGTCAAAATAAATATAAAATTAATATATAATTACAATTAACAATGAAAATAAATACAGATAATCTTTCTCTCTTTCTCTATTTTTAATTATTATATAAACAGCATATAGATTATATATTTGGAAAAATAATGGTAATATTTAGAGAAATTAATATTTTTTTAAGTAAATAATATTTGTCACATTTATTTTAATAATTTAATTTTATAAAATTCTTTGTTCTTTGATTTAACATAGGATTGAGAGCACAAACAAAGGCATTAAAACCTTATTATAACATAATATTCTCAATATAACTTGTAGTAATCAATCGATTATTAGATTACAACTGCATATGTTTAAATTTGAAAATAACTATAAAGAGATTAGGATTATATCCAGCGTTAAAGATTAAGAGTTCTCTAAACAGAATACAGCGACAGGATCTGCAATCCCTCGGCTCTGCCTTTCCTTTTATTCTCTTTCTTTCTCTTTCAGCGTGGCGATACTCGTCGTCAATGAAAACTTGAAAACTCTTCGTTCTCTTTCGCGAGATCGCTGAAAGCACAGACGATGCTGATTTCCCAACGGGTGTCGCTCGTCTATAAATCTACACCCAAGGGTTGTTTAGTCGGTGCGCGCTACGAACGGTGCTCGCCGTCGTGTATTTTTGATTCGGCAACTACCGGAGAGAGGGTTAGAGGGAGGGAAAAGTGACGCGAGAGGATAACTCGTCGAGCGGAAGTTCCGCGTCGCTGAACTTTAAACGCGGACTACGTTTGCGATCAAGAAATGAGAAACAACGGTCGTTTATTCTCGGTGCAGGAGTCATTTCTCGCGACGCGACTGCCAGTTTTATGGCGCGAGAACACCTCGGCAATTACGCGTCGCACCAACGGCGTTTAATACATATATACATATACATATATATATATACATATATATATATTTCAGGATTGTATCGCGGACTTCAAAATTACGTCTGCGGGTTTTTCATCTAGGTATTGTTCATTTTTTCCTACACGGATAATAAACTGCATGAAATATATGCGGAGAAGAGATACCTTATTTAGAATTTTAATGTCCCCATTTACTACTGTGCAAAAAGATATTAATAAGCTTTTTCTTTCTCTTTCTTATATCTATAAAGTATATATTATTTACATAAACAACGCGGATGGAAAAAAATAGATGTGTAAAACATTAATTTATATATATCCCCTCCACAGATGATTTTCTATAAAATTGGTAGTTAGTTTAATTCTTCTTATTTGAAAAAGTCAAGAATATATATCTTAAAACATAATATAAATTTTAAAATAACATTTCGAAACGATTCAAAATTTTAGACTATTACTATCGATATCTTATATGATAAAAAAATGATTAATAAATTTATATTCTGTATGGAATGAATTTATAATAAGAAAGCAGAGACTTTTATGTTGCACCTGATGTAGACATTTTCGAAAATATCAATCGCAAGCTCGAAGAGCGGAAGATGACGAGTTGTGAAAATATATGAGGGCTCTCGAAAGCGTAAATTCCACGGGAAATTGTGGGAAACACTCTGCGGTCTCAGTGCTTAAACAAATATCCTTAGGGATCCTTTCGGCTAACCGACCTTTTGGTTTCCTCGGAGTAAGACGTAAAGGTGACAATTCGAACGGCTTATAGTGCAAAGATTAGGTAAATCCGTAATTTGTAAAGTCCACTTTAAATATGAAATTATGTAAGAAATATAGGCTTTGCGAATTATAAATTATTTATTCCATAATTCGTCCAGTGAAGAAAAAAACTGAAAATCTGATTCGTCTAGATAGTTTACCCCTTCGGGCTACTCTCATTCTTTTCTCTCTACACACCTTATTTATTCCGGTCTTTTTATGCCGTTTTGCTGCGTCTTCTCGCAATTTCTTGGTGTATATTCTTTCTTTTTTCGTTGATAGACTCACTTCGTTCCTCCCGTCCTCTCGATTTCTCGTTTTGCTTTTCTCTTGGTTCTCGCTCATCTTCCTTTTTCCTATTTAACCTCAATGAGATAAACTGAAGCTCCGCAAGGTAGCTGCCACGCGAAATATCATTGGTCCCGCGTAAATACGATATTATGAAGGCGATAAAAAGTAAAATGAAGATGGTCAGGAAATTTTCTACGCTCATGATGAGCCTTTTTTTCATCCAACTTATGGTACAGTAATTACGATACCGTTGAATACGCTACACAAAAATAAAATATTATTTCTTAACGATATTAGGAAAAATTGAATTAGAAATTAATAATAAAATTTATTTACGAACGAAGTAATGATAATTAAACATTTTTTATAGATTATAGATAGATATATGGCTATGGACAAAAGATTAAATTTACACGATCAAACGTCGAAAGCCACGAGCGAGACGAGTTAGAAGCGCACAACTGCAAATATTCCGGGTTTGAAATGTCAGCATGAACTGTAAAGTAACGTTAAATAGACTCTATTGATTTTAGGCGCCCATCGGTAAATTCCGGCCACGTGTAGCGGTAACAGTAAATTCAATCCAACTCTATTTGCCGGCCGACTGTTTCATTAGATAACGATTACCGTCGGCAAACGCGCGTTTGTAGGTAAAGCAAACGATACTCGAGCGTTATATCCGGGTCTCCCCCCGTTTATGTACGCGCAATTATTATGCAGGCCGTGCGTGCGGTGTGCGCGGCCCATTACGCATCACATGTGCGTATCTCACACAATTAATTTATGTAGATACGCGCGCGCGCGTCGTATTCACGCACATCATACTGTTGCATCAACGTTGCCGCGAAATATTGCGTTGCACGAATCCCCTTTTCCATCCCCCTTTCTCATGTATGAATGAGCTCGTTTATAATTTAATTAATTAATGTATACCCTCGTGCATTTGTGAATGCAGTGCAGCTGCCAAACGCAGCTTTACAAAGTTTGTAATGTCCTAGAATTATTTTTGCTTCAACACGGGGGGCACTATGAAAAAAAAAGTTATAAATAAGACTAAAGACGTTTGTGCGAGAAAAACCAAAAGTAGCAGCAAAAGTGCATGGATTAGTGAATAATGAAAAGGGGAGAGAAGAAAAGAACTATATATTTGAATAAATTAACGTATTAAATGCATATATTAAATAATATATACTTTTGACAAATGTATGCTATTAATCTTGATATACGTGAAGGGTTAAGGAAATTTTAAAATTAAGATTTTTAAAGGTTGTTCATATTAAAGTGCTTTCTTCTATGAACGTTTCTTTCTTAAAGATAAAGTTTTTTTTTACTGTATATTTTTATGTTAATTATTATTGTGAGAATAATGCCATAATTTTAACAAAATGCATTGGCGAATCCTGACATTAATCATATCGCGATTAATTGCAAATTTGAGGAATGATAAACGCACATATCTACGCACATTGTCGATACCACAAAGGATAATTGATATGAGTATCTCGTATTACGTAACAGCACGTGTGTAATTGCGCTACATCGTCACTGCGAAAAGTGTAATTTGATGACAATGAAATGCTAATTATACCGGTAAACCAGTTTAACGTTATGTCCGCGTAATAAGTATGTATTACACTTGAATTACCGTCATATCTGTTGATGAGCAATGAAATGATACGGAAGGGAGGGAAATACGAGAATTGGAGTTTGCATAATGCACATTGTACTCGAATAACATTTTGAATATGAATGATATAGAAGGAAACGAAAATAAAACCGTATGCCATTCTCACATCATTTATTGAATATAGAACCGTAACTATTATTCTCATAATGTTAATTTTTCAATATAACTTGTTATTAATTGAATATTTAGAGAATATTTAGAGAATATGTAGAATATTTCAGAGAAACACACACACACACAATAACTTTTTTATTAATTATAAAAAATTTGTGTTAAATGGAAGTAAAAAAGTAAAAATACAGATAAATATAAAATTTTTTCTAAAATACATATTTTAAATGATTCTTTTTACTGCTTATTTTACACATATATGTACGCTTCTTTGCGTAAATAATGATTTTAATAAAAATAATTCTTAATATTTTCAAAGTATTAATATTTTATTCGATTATATTGGATCTAGGCATTTTATGCATTTTTTGTTTTCGTTAAAAACGATCGAAAAAATCAGCTTGGTTAATCCAAATAAAGAAAGTCAAATGTTTCGAGAAGGGAAAGATAAAAATTGTCCATCGCGGTCGATTCGTCGGTATCTACAGCACCAAATCCTTCCATTCCCTTCCGGCGATTCTTCCATCTCTCTGAATCTCCCTATTCCTCGCGATTGTACCGTACATTCGAGTGTGCTTTTACCGCGCTATCCATTATGCTGATTCCCTTATGGCGGATATCTCGATATTATCTCTCTTTCTCTCTCTTTTTCTTTGAGTCACTCTACCAACGACAAAATACAAGATAAAATATTTATGCAAATAAGATAAAATAATGGAGAATGTATATTTTATTTCTTTCTCTATTTAAAAGAATATATAATGCATTTTATAATTTATAATAACATTGTAGTTTGTCTTAATTAAGATTTTTAGTTAAGATCTATGCGGATCTGCGTATTTTAAATTATTATCAATTAGGACATTAATTCGTCTATTTTTTATGAATTCGATTTTCTCTCTTACCTCGAATACGGATAAGATGGCATTACATGAGATGAGGAAACAATCGTGAGAAGAAATCAGAAAAAGCTGTTCGCGACGGAGATTTATACGCGAATGCCGAAAAGCCGGCGCGGTTATAAGGGGAAATTAATCGGCTGGAAAAAAAGAAAATCCGCGAACAAAAGTTTTTTTTTGTTCTTGGAGTAAATATAATTTAAGTCCGATATAATTCAAGTTATGTTCGCCAGAAAAATAATACTCTGCTAGGAAAATAATTATTCTGTTATATTTCATAACATAGTTAAGAAAGCAACGATTATATCTCTCGAGAGAACTTCGCTTATTTTTCCATCGTTCGCGAAAATGAGCAGGTGGATGCGGTAATACACTTTTTATCGATAAAAAATACATGTTTCAATTAACTTCATTACGAAGAAACGGATGACGGTGTGTCTTGAGTGTTAATTTTCTTTCATTAATTTTCCAACCTTCATTTTTTAATCTTTAATTAAGAATTGTAAGAAATTATTGAATATAAAAAATAAATTCAACCTTATATAATCAAGTCCATTATTAAAAAAAAAAATAATATAAATATATTTTTTTATTTAATAATAAAATAACGCGCGAGAAGAGCTATATGTACTTTCATAATCATATATTTTTCTTATATTTAATTATTATTATTCTTACATTTTAATAATACATAGAAAGAAAGTTTTTTTGATAGGTAATACAATTTTTTTCGTTCTTAGATTGATAAATACAAGCTTCTTGTGTGCACCGAAAATCTCGGTATTTTTAAGAATTAAGCACATAACAACTCGGAGCATAAAGGTTGAAGGTAATTAATCAACCTGCTAAATGAATCGATCCAAAATACAACTTGCACATTGCCCATATCCACAACATGGTTAAGGCGTAACTGATACCAATTAAATCGTGAATAGATGTGCCGGTTACCGGTACCGTATGTATATCTTACATGCTCTCGGTAGGATCGGTTACGTTGTATTTCGTGCTTGTAACGTGAGAATATACGATGACTCTCTAAGCATCTCCACACAAGTGCAATAACAGCAAACTTGTGTGGATATCTCGGAGTATTACGTCAGTGTTTTGCCATGAAGATATTATTACAAAGTATCGAATATACGATCAATAATATTAAACTTATATTTAATAAAATTATTATATTTTTCAATATTTTTATTTGCAAAAAAACTTTATTTAAGATAATATCTATAATTAAGATCGATAAAACGTGGATTGTTAACTTTGCGACTCTGTATATCATTACACAAGTATAAATTCTTATAATTTTGTTGAATTATATTTAACTTCTGAAGATGAAGCTTTTCTAAGTGAACATTTATATTTAGCCATTCATGAACCGTGAATTATGACGAAACGTTCGTTTTTGTCACGAGATATTATTCTCATCTCTATCCAGCATCTTTGCAAATAAATGCACGTAAATGCACGCACACAAGCGACCTCGCAGATGTCTCCTGACAGTTTTTGCCGTCAGCAAAGTGACGCTCTCGTGGCCGTTGTTTTGTCCGGATAACTTCGGCTTCCGTTTCTTATCGACCAGATGTTTGCCCGCGCAGGAACATCTTTATCGAGATAATTGTTTCGGGAAATCGCTCCGTGCGCCAAGCCTGCTATGTGTTATTATTAATTTCTTATATAACGCAAAAAAGGGATGAAGATATGTCAGAAATATTCTATCAGTGAATCATGCTAGAAAATTAGAAATTTTGCGCTGTTTTAGGCACTAAAATAATTTCTCCAATCCAATGATGTAAAATTTCTCTTAATAATTAATTTATGAGTTATTTCGAAATTATTATACTATCTTCAAGTTGTGATTTTTAGTTAATTGATAATATTAATAATCCTAAAATATATAAGTAATTTAAATTATAAGGTTTCTGAAATAGCTAGAGCAATATTCTATTTTTATTTAATTTCAAGAGGATTTAGTTAGTAAGTATGTAATGTCGATTAAAATTAGGAAAAATGAGGAAAAAGACGATTTTCTCAACCAAACTCCGCTAGGAAATTTACTTTAGATAAGTAAGAGGATTTTCAAGTAGAAAGAGATAGCTACAGAACATGCAACCCGCATATATATTAATCACAAACATCTATTCTACGTTTCTAGAAACTTGGTGCCATCCTTGTTTCTAGATGCTGTATGCGCAAATGCATAGTCATTTCTACGTGCACTCGGAGTCTACAACTCGCTGCGATCCATATTTAGGCGGACGGGAAATAAAGGATTTGATGAAAAGAAAAAGCAAGCAGCGCGTGCAAAATTCTCTTTTTGGCAGTGCTCTTCTTTCATACGCGCATGTTTTGCAAGAAAAGATTAAAAGCATATTGTCACTTTCGTACTGCAACTAGGTCACTTGAATTTTAGAGACTTAAAGTTATATCTATGAAACTAGCTGTGGAAAATTTTTTCATTGCTATAAACAGATAATTCACATTCCAAACCATTCTATATTACGAATGAAATAGACCTTTAAATAATTATTTAGTTTATTATCTTATATATTTTCTTTATATGTATTTACACTCTTAATTAATGCAATCAATATATTTTTATCATGAATGTTATTTTTATATTATTTTTATAGATTATTGAATAAATAATATTATAATGAGAACTATATATAAATAATTTCTATAAAAAACATTTCTTAGTAGTATAAATATTTCTTTCGAGAGAAACTTTCATAAATAACATATATGTTACCTAGTTATCATAATTAAGGGCAATCGACTCAAATCGTTCTCCTTAAAATAGTTGGTTCTTCTCTCTCCGTATCGCGTCTTCAACCTTTTGACGTTTTCCTTCGCAATGTCTTCATTGATTTTTACGATAATATTAAGATTCTTAGTTTGCAAGTTGATTCCTTCTGGTCTTTTGAACGTCACGTCTCAGTTAAATGTCAAGCTCCTTATGCTCATCTCCGAATGTTATATCCTCTACGTCATGTCCTATCCCTACCTCAAAAACTTATTGTCACGCAATCTCTTGTTCTGTCCTTATTTGATTATGTTGATGTGATTTATGTTCCTTGTCTTAGTCAACGATTATTTTATAGATTACGCATTCAGAACTCATGCCTCCGTTACTGTTAAGTAAGAGTCAGAAAATTCGATTATGTGATTCCTTTATTTAATTGTTCTGGATGGCTTAAAATTCATTCTTTAGCAAGCATTTCATACTTTATCTTTATTGTCTTGTTTACAATGTTCGATTCGACACTTCATACCTTCGCAACTTGCTTCATTTTAATGCTGACTTTCATAGTGACTCCGTTTCGTCCACTCGTTTTCAGTCTCAGCTTGTCTTCCCATCTCATCGCATATAAATATTTCAAAGCTGCTTTTCCTATTTATTCGTGAAATATTTCAATTCCCTCTCTCTCTCTTTTATCTCTTTTTTTTAGAACTGCGGCTTCTTACATTGTTCATAATTTTATGTAACTTTATGTATACTTCTCATTTATCTGTCATTTTTATTTATCTATTATTTCTATTTATTTGTTGTATCGATCTCAATATTAGTTTAATGCTTTCGTTAATTATTTTGTATTAATTAACATTTCATGTATAATTTGTTTAATTTTAGTTTACTCATTTTTTTATGTATATACGGGTCGAGCATCATATCAGCTGATAGCTGTCGCTTTGTTGCAACTAGCGTTTTTCCATTATCGCTTACAATTTAATGTATCAAATTGCACGATAAAGATTATTATTATATTATTATATTATATCCGAGGCAATGTCTTTTTGAATTCAATTCATAACGCTCGGACATTATGCAATACGCGGATCCAAAGAACTCCATTAAGCTCGATTAAAACGCAATGTGGATGCCAACTACGAGGAAGAAATTACGGGTCCGTCGTTAATCAGCATTAGCAAGCACCTCGGGGTGCTACTCTTCTTTGAACTTTCCTGGATGGTGGCAGGGGGCGGCCGCTCAATTATTCGTGAGGAGACGTGCATAGAAAATATGCAAGAACCCTCCGTCGATCCGGATAATCGAGAAATGAAACTTGTTCTGGTCTGAGCCACCGGGGAATCTACTCCATTTTCACCGGCAATTATTTATGGAAAGCAGAGGGGCAGGATTTAAACATCCCTGGTGTGTACCTCGACCATTATCATTTCAACTGGAATCTGAGAAGGTCGGGATTGGCCCAGGTCAAATAGTCTCGATCTTCGATAGGTAATTTATAAAGGGAAAACAAACACAGAAGCGGGGAACAAGAGATAGTGGAGAGGGTTGAGAAATTTGGAGATATCTTAGTTTGAAGGAAGAAGAAGAGATTGAAAAAGTCGAAGGATATAACTATGCGAAAGAAAATTCTCTGTGCGTAATTTATATTATATCGCGTGAAAATTACCTTTGTCTAATTATATCCCTTGTCTACTTAGAAAGCAAAAATAATGTGGTTATAAATCAAATTTCGATATCTGATGCATTGACAGCAAAGAAAGATTATTATCGGTATCTACAGATTTTGAAATCGAAGAAGATAAAGTCATAAATTCTTTATTAATTTTAATTTTTATGACACTTTGCGCACATAAAGAACGATGGATAAATGTAATAATTTATACTCGTGATCAAAAGACAGTTTTAAAGAATAGGATTATCTGTTAAAAATCTTTAATTTATTGGCAACGCGATTAGCAATACACATTAACTTATAGAGCAACTACCTTTCACGAGAATCAAATTCTTGAAGCAAGAAATCATTATTTCATTTGAAAGAAATCGACTAATAAAATAAAACGGAAAAGACATGCACGGGAACCAGTATGCATAAGCATTTTTCATAATTCATCATTGATAATCGCGTCTCTTTTCGTTAAACTAGTAGGACTTGCAATAGGAGGAGGTGCAGGATAAAGACGGATATGGCGATGATTTTTCAAAAGAATTGCATCGGCAACAAAAAAGGCGGAGGACAAAGGAGTGTAGAGTATACTCAACTGGGATTCGATTTCTCGGTCTAAGGGTGAAGGGAAGGGAAGGGAAGGGAAGAAACGTAGCATAGAAACATACATAGCCGAAATGCACAAGCGTCTCAAAATCTTTCATTGCCGACGGCGATGGCGCAGAGTTAAACTTGCTATATTCGACGTATGTACGATCTCATCGGTATAATTGTAGACGGAATGCATCTCGTCAATTTTCTCGAAACATGTCACTTGAAACGGTCGCCTCTAAAACATCGTTCCCGGAAGAAAACTGTGATGGGAGCGAGGTACTTTGTATTTTAAAAGAAACCAAGTTTCTTAATAGTTTCGATGCATTTAGGGTGGAAATTTTATTTAATTTTGAATTGTGCATATATAAACTAAATTTTAACAAATTTTTGCTTCGTGCATAGCATCAATATTTTATTTATTATTATGTTACTATTATTTATTTTATGGTATATATTCAAATATATTATAAAGAGCGGCTTCATAAAAGATTTCTGATTCTAGATCGCAGTAGCAAATTTATTTTTTGTTTGCATTTGTATCACGCAGAAATAAGTAATGGAAAAAATTCCCTCTGTTTCGTTATTAAATGTGATCGATATTTCAAAAGCGATGCCATGAAGTTGAAGTCGAAGCGAGGTTAGAGAAGGGAAAAGGTATGGACTTTTCAAAGCGCGCAGGACGATTTTAATTGACGGGAGGAAAAAAAAGGATTTATCCGAACGCATCGGTTTCCGCAGACAAGCACCAGCCGCGAAATTTAATTGGAATCCAAAGAAGAGAAGTCGATCCGAAAATTCGTCAGTTCCGAATTCACGGATAGAGAGTCAGTAATTTAATATTTTTTGCCGTAGCTTTCGAGGGAAAAGAAAATGAAATAAAGCCAGTTTGGCTAAGCTTGTCGTTTCCTACGCTAGTTAACGATTGTTTAAAAAACAATTCTATCGAAAAATTACTTATGTTAGATTTAAATTAAATCTAGGATAGTTGAGTCTTTCGCAACACTTTTAGAGATATTGTTGCACTCTCGCGAACTTTGATGAAAATTATCAGTTAAAAAAGCGCATATTACTATTCTTTAAAGTTATTTCGACGCAATAATTTAACAGCATTTTGTACACGTCATAACATTTAGTAAAGATACGAACGGGTCGATACATTATCCGCCCATACAGCGGCTCATCGATCAGCCCGATATGGAGATAAGCCCTGTTGTTCTAATCGCCGAAAACCCGTCGCTACAACGCGTCCGAGGGCCATCAGAGCAATTGAATTAATTTTGGTAACAAGAAGCCGCCGAGAGAGCTGCTAATGATAATTGCTCTACCTCTCACTTCCATCTCCGTCGTTGCGACGACGAGCGAGCATTCAAATTAAATTTCAACGTTCGTGTCGTGATCCATGGGATAAAGCCACGGTCAGCTCGAATACAGACTTCTTTGAGCCTTGAACAGGTCTTGAATTGCTGGAATTACTTTTATTGTTGGACTTCTTTGATCTACGCTGACTTTTTTTTAATGAAAATGTCACACAATGACGTATCTCTCTCTTTGCATCTCTTAAAATTAAATATCTTAATAATAAAGATTTAAAACGAGAGAGATTTCACTCAAGTATAAGTGCATAATGTATTAATAGAAAATTCGATATCAAGCGCAAGGAATATTCAACAAAGCAAAATTCTATTAGAACAAAATGTTCGCGTTGTTAAAGTTTAGTTATTTGTATGTAGGGTTGAATATTAAAAAAAAAAAAATGATGATGCACGCAGCAATAAGAATTTTATCAAACGGTTCATATAGGTAAAATGGAATTAATTTAAATCGTGACAAAATCTTCAAACAATAAATCGTTCCTTGTCTTTTCTTTTCCTGCACAATCTCTTTTCAACATCGAGGAGAATGTTCGATCCGAGAATTCCAATTAAAATAATGAACTTCGAACGAAGTTGAAGATTAGCTGTACCATTGTCAAAGATTCCGAGAACAGTTCTCATTCCCGTTTTAGAGGTGATTAGCGTGCCGAGGAGATTTCTCGATCGAAGGGCTATTGTACAAAAAGTGGCGCTTGTAATTGAAGAATGATTAACATCTTTATATTTAGCTAGTTCTTTCTTTCCTAAAATTTCACTGATTAAATTTCAATCGTACAATTATTATATGAGAAATTATTATATGAGAAAGAAGAAAAAATGTGAAAGCTGTTTGCAACTAAAGCATCTTGATAAACATCTCATTATGATAAATAATTGCAATATTACTTGCACGATAGAATTATTATTAACATCAAGTTTTAATATCAAAGAATTATTGTTGTTTTGTATTGAATTATTAACATTATAATTAAAGTGACTGTGATATGGCAATTACAATTACACAATACAACTACAATTACAATTACACAATATGGCTCATTAACATAAATATTAACTCTGACTATTACTTTTTAGAATAATTGATTTCGACAATAATCATTTTGTATGTAACTTGATTACCGTTTGAATTCTTCACTTCGTGTTTTTTAACAATATACTTGTCTGTTAAACGATATTCAAATCGGGAAAATGGGCTTAGCGCAGTCTTCTTAATCGTTTGACGTTAATCGCCGCCAAGATTGCAATCTTAATCCGTAGCATATGCTTACGATATTGCTGAATATCGCCGGATTACCCGATTTCTCGAAGTGCAAAGACTCATTCCGGTTGCGCGGCGATTATCGCGATATTCATTTAAACGAGAAGTTTCGAAAGTGCCGACGATTTTCGCGAGTTTGGATTCTTAAGTGGTGTGTAAAGCTGACTATGGCGATATTTCCGTTCTTAACTTGCCGTATCTTTGCCGGTTGCATTTCTACCGTTTAAACGCTACTATACGCATAATTATAATTAAGTAATTACATTTTATTTCAACATGACTTTCGAACAAGTACTTTCTACGGAATGCACTGACCACTCCCGGAAGTGCAGTTAAGGAAATTACGCGTATCCTTTCACAGAATCATCGTTGTATATATCGTTTATATCGCAATCTCATCGGAAATGTTCTGGTTGCCGCCGGTTGCCTCTGTAAGTTCGTTTTCGAGAAACTGCGCCGGCTGTTCCCGGATAATTATTTCTCCGATGATGACGGGCGGAGATAAAGGAACGCGTAAAGAAAGGAAGTCAGGCAGAAGAGAACGATCTGAAGTGTCCCCGATGAAACCCCAACAAAAATTACGAGGTCAGTTTCGTTCCCCTGATTATACGGGGACCTTCTTGCTTACTTCCGCCTTGCGGCGTATAAAAATTAAGGACGCTTCAAGGACAACCGCGAAACGCTCCCTGCGGGATACTTCTTCGAGAGACCGGGGGTGGCTCGGGACATGAAAGGCTAAGGGAAGGAGGGAAGCAACAATAAAACGCCACTGGAATATCGCGTGCCGATACATATTGCATGGAGCAATCCCTTTTTGCCTTTGACCTCTTCGAATTCTTACTCGTTGATAAAGCTGGTCTTTTACATCGCGCAGCAACTGTCTTCTTCAGCGTTCTTATATAGCTATTCGCTAAACGCTTTTCCAAAAGAATATTCGTATAAAGTGCAACATTCATGCAACTTGAATTTATTTAGCTGTGAAAAAATTTACATTACGAGATAAAGTTAAATTTATCTGGATTTTTTCTGAAATTTTTGTAAAATATAATTTTAACAATAAATTTATGTAAATTTGTAAAACGACACTTAAAATGTTATTTTAATCAATATTTTTAAAGTTTGCGTTGATTTTTAATAAAATATTTTTGAGAAAAATTTTAAGAAAATTTCGAGTTCCCTATTTTATTATTACAAATATTTTCAATGTTAAGCTTTTCAAGTATGTTGAATGTTTATAAAGTTATATTTTGTGCAAATTATCTTCATGTAGTGTGTAGATTCTGAGACAACTCTTGAACGAAGTGTATATGATATCGTACCAGGAAGGCTTATGATGATCACACGAGGTGTCCAATTTTCATGTAAATTTATATATGCATAGTGTTTTGCATATGATGGAAGATTGCAAGGTTTACTTTTTTCGGAAGTTTACATTCTTCAACCATATACAGCGTTTTATCTACACGCAAATTTTCATGAAAGTTCAACGCCTCGGAATAAGAATTTTCTTTCTTTCGAAGACCGTTTTGTATAAACTACAGACAGAATCATACAAAATTTGACTTGAATTGCATCGTTTTTCTCACGCGATATCTGGTATAATGTAATACTTTTCGGAGGCAACGAGATCCTCGATATAGATGGATTTTAAAGCGATGTAAGGACGAGATGGTTCCATTGTCCTCGAATGTTTTTCTTTCATCGAAAATTTAGCGACGTTCGGAAAGAAAAAAATGGATAGGACAGCACGATGAGATATTTGCGATATATACAACCGATATTTCTGCCGCGCTAGAGTGAATTGCTTCTACTACACTCAACCCCGGATTCCCGGCCTCTATAGTCGCCGGTGCGACTCCGGAGCTCCGTTATAGCTCGCTCTCAAACTACCGCCAAAGAAATACTGAGACAAACTGGTACGACCCACGGACCTGGCGATAAATGAGACTTTCCCACTGCTTCCTGTCGCCTCCTCTGAATTGAGTCTCCCGACGCGGTAGAATGAACAAGATGAACCTGTCAGGAACGTGTTGTATCCTATCCGAGTATTAGGCCTATAGAGAGGTTGGAGGGGGGAGGGATCAAAAATAAAAAATTAGAAATGAATACATTAAAAGATATAATTGATTATCGAGACTGTTAAAAAATAATAGTTAAGATTTTTTATATATTATCAGATATAAAAAGAATCAAATTATATAATCTTTTTTAACAGGAGGAGTCATGAGAGTTTTGAAAGTTAGCGCGATACTGAATCTTTATCAAGCTAACACGGAAATAGAATAAAATTCCAAAAAAACTCTCGTTTCCTTTATAGAAATGTCAATTTTCACCTAGAAAGTTACGCCACTGAGGCATTCGAAATCGATATCTAACCTTATCTCTGTCCCTTTTTCTGGCTTTTTTCTTTTCTTTATTTTTTTTTTCTTACGACGAATAGATACACGATATCACTTGACTGTTGCTTCTACTTTGCAAGGAAGAGCAAGGTGTCTTCCATTCCCTTTTCCCCCTTTCTTCGATCCTCGTATCATCTACCTTCGACTTTCTAACTCTTCTCCGTAGCGGCTGCGAGCGATTCTCCTGAATTATGTATAGGCGACGATAAAAGTTTGACTGTTTCTCGTTGTTGTTAGCCAGGATTTCGGAAATACCGACCTAGAATCGGTGAATGGCGAGGATCCAGGAATGTATCGAAGATCGCAATGAATGCGCATTCGCTCTAACGCTGAAGAATCGGCGGTAATCTTCCGGTCTCCACCGCAACTTACTTGCGTTCGCCAAATTTATTCCGTCGCACCTCGGCGAACCGATATCTGAGTTATTAATTCACTATAGCGTCTATATTATCTTCAAATAGAACGGTCCTATTTATAATAAGAAGCATTATAATTATCAAACAGTTGACGATTTATTAAAACATCTTTGTAATATTCTGGCAAACTTAATGTCAAAATTATTATATTGATGAAAAAAAAAGAAGCAACATATGTATGAAAGTTGTGTATTGCGTTATATTAAATTTAATCTCTTTTAGTCGACAGAGATTATCTCTGACTAATTAACACTATTAAATTAAAATTAATTAAAATGCTAACTTCTCTTTGAATCCTCGCAATTAATTATTTGATATTAGCTTATCTTTTAAAATTTATTTTGGTCATATTAATATGTGTTAACAAAATCATATGTATATTTAAAAATATTTATATTTGCAATTGATTTATTAATATATATTAATAATTATTAATATATTTTAATTATTAATATATTTACAATCATAATTGGAAATATAATTTGATCCATCTATACTCACAAATTATATTTCGATTGATTTTATTTTTTTATAAAGAGTCGGAAATTTTCTAAATTTGTCATTGGTTATTGTATCTCTATTGCTCTCAACGTTCATTTTCGAAGATGAATATTAGTCGCGCTCTCTGGACAGAAGGACGGACGACTCGTCTCTCTGACGAAAGAAAAAAGTAAGGGAAAATATCGACGAAGAAAGAATGAACAGAGCAAAGCGGTTGAAAGCGGAGCGGAAGAATTGCGCCCACGGGTACATAATGAGAGCGCGCGGTAGAACAAAGCCGGAGAAGGATCGTTCGACGAAGCCAAAAAGAAAGGACAAGGCTCTCGCCGCCGGGAGCCGCGGACGGATTCTGAAAATTATTCATCACCGCCCAGCATCTGCTGTAACTTTTAACTATGGCGGTCGATACCGGGCCGGCGATGTCTCCGCGCGATTCACCCGCACGTTATTTCAACGTGATGGAAGTTCCGTCCACGTTTTCACCGGAATAAGAATTAGGGAACGTCGCCAAAATTGAATTCTAAAAAATTGATTTTTAATGGAATATTAAGATTTTATTCGAGAAATATATAAATATATTTGTGTTCTGAGAATTTTTGATTAGAGTTTGAAATCAGATACTGAAATAAATTGATAATTACAGAATATATTTGTAATAATTTAGGAAGACTGGCGAGAAGACAGCGAAGATATATTTATTAAGATATATTTTAGGCCTTCGAAGAAAATCAGAATATAATAGATTGCATCGCGCACACACGTATGACAAATTTATAGAAACATAGTATCTAAATGATTGCGGTTCTAAATATTTTTGTTAACACTGTGTAATATGTTGCGAACGAAAATGGGTTCTAAAATATCCGCGCTGCAAATTTATTTTTTAGGCAGCAAAATTATTGGATTGTTTTTGAAGGGATTAGTGCTAGATTACACCGCTAGAATCCGTTTGATATCAATAAACGAAAAAGACAACCGTCACTCAATGTTCACGTTTGTGCTCGATTTATCGATCGATAAATTGATGCTGTCCGGATATTCGTAAGCGGAAGCCGGGATTTGTCAAGACCGTTCGATCGGAATGACATTCGGCTATTAGGCGCTGCACGCATCGTCGCGACGCGACTGATTTCGCATCCATAATTACGCAAGTCAATTTGAAGCCACTGTCGATTATAATTTACGCGCCCCTTCGCTTGATTGACGAATCCGTCGCTCGATCGATCATATCGAGAAGTCCTACAATCGATATCAGCTTTTCCTATCTAAACTGCTTTTATTAATTGTCAGACGATAGGCAGATCATAAAGACTTTAATTAATAAATAATCGGGAATTTTTAAGACTTTAATATAATTAGGGACAAGACAATAGAATAAATAATTTTATTTAGCTTTATTTTATTTATTTATTATTTCATAATCTAACATATTTTATTAGTATTTAATTCTAATCTAATGGCTATTATTTTTTGTGAAAATTAAAAAATTATAAAAAATTATAGAAAAAATTATAGAAAATTTGTAAAATCTTATAACAGAAAACAATATTTATGTGATATATTCACTTTAAATTTTTTTCGTAAAGGAAAAAAACAGATGTAACTCTCTCGTTTTCGAAGTATCAGATAAAGATGAAGAACACAATTATATTTTATTTGCATTATTATATTTTAACGATTTGATATACATAATACATTTTATAAGAATTTTGTGTCTTTTAAATATACGAGATATTGAAGATAGTTATTTTAAAAACAAATTAAAAGCTTTATGAACTTCTGTAGAAAATTCATCGGTGACGTTTTAACGAGTATTCCTGTGTGTGTACTTTATTATAAATTTACTGTGTCACAGAAAATATTTCGAAGCATCATTATGTCGATAATCTCGTTTTATTGTAACTCACACGTATTTCGGATTGGAATTGAACTTTTGACCCGATTTCTAGGCTCCTCCTTGGTGGCGATTTGTACCTTATGAATATTTAATGGCGCGCCCATCATCCGCATCCGACAATGTACCGAAAAAGCAGTTACGTCTCGGTAAAAGAGAGAGATAGAGGGGAGGAAAGAGCAAAAGCGTGAAACACTGGCAGCGCGATTTCTCTCGCTGCTCTCTTCGTTTTTACAATATGTATTGTTATGCAAAGAGTTTGTGATACTTCGAACCTCCACTGCAACAAATCCCCGAGAAGAATGGACATCTCCAGAAGGTTAAAATATGCGAATATGCGAATATACTCTCGAAAAAAACGAAATTATCTCGAAACAGCGCTCTATGCTATTATTCAGTATTGTTTTGTGTGTCTACTAAGATAGTGAGGATGAGGATTATAAGATTCAATGTAGTAACGACGGGCAAATAAAATTTGAGGATAAAAACGGATTAATATAAAAATTTAAAATCGCTAGAAGTACGATAAATGAGAGATGTAGTAACTTTTTAACTAGGATAATTTGATTTATTTGATCAATTTATATCATCGATTTTTAAATTGTCTATCAATTTATCAACTTAGTTCATTTTAAAATATTTTATTCTGAAAATTAAAAGATATTTTGAGGGAAAGATTAAATAATTTATGGTAATACACACAGAACTTTTTATATTGCATTTACTTTGTACAGAATTAAAAATTTCTGAGAGAACGCTAATATGCATTCATATATCAAATATGCATTTGAAAATGACAAAGATGACGAATTTTATTGAGTGCTGTTCGCGATAGCCGCAAATTCAAAACATTTTAATTCACGTTAAGAAAGAATTATCGCAATATTCGGATCGAAGATCTCGTAAAGAAATGGAGAGCCCGGGTCTTTTCCTCCATCAAGTATTCTTTGATAAAGGATACTGTGGTTCGTTCTCTGAATACCGGTTTTCTTTTTCCCACTCTTCTCTCTATCGATGGCAGTATCTCAAATTAAATATCCCAAAGATTTAATCTAAAGGAGCATCGAGGACTTCGAAGATCTTCCAAGTTGGAGGAAGATTTTTTTCCCTCTCAGGCTTAATTCGATATCTCGTTTTTTTTCTACCAAGGAGGGGTAGATCCCAATAATAAATTCCTCAGTCTTAGGGCTAAAGGGTGAGGGTTAAAGGTCGGGTTGAGTCCTCGATATCGTAGATAGATAGATAACGTAATCCCGGGGGGTTATAATTTGGCTCCATTATCCGTGGTACGCGTTCAGCATAAGTAACCGGTGGGTGGCTCGCGATCGGAAAAGAAAAAGGGACAAGATGGCGTTTCTCTCCCCAGGATGAACTTCGTCGCCTCAAGGATTCCAACCGCGTTCCCTAGCGGTTACGTCTGTCCTCGCTCGCCATCGAGGCAATCGATATCCTTTCGATACCCGACACATTTAAATTCCTCGGGCGAGACGATGCATGCGAGAAAAAAGGTGTCCTATATATATTGAGATAGATCTTGTTTTTAACAAGTCGACATTAACACGTTGTCAATGGGGGCGTCTAAGGTCGCTTAGTGTCATTTTACGAAGTTTTGATTTATAGAAAAAATTTATAACGACGTTATATATACGCAGAAGATGTTACATGTAGCATTATCCCTATACACGTCTTTTTTACACGTTTTAAGAGAATAAATTTCTTGGCTACAGATTACGACTCTGAGAAATTTATAATTGGAAAAGTTGCATGAGCATCCAAAGAATATTCTGGAAGGTATTGTTAGATGGGTCGCTCTATGTATTATTACCTATGATATAAATAGATACGAATAATCTCTCTCTATAACATTCTACATACAAATATGGATAACTAAATTATGGAAAATATACAACTAAACTGAAATTAACATAATTATTGTTTGTACTATCAAGAGAATTATGAATAGAATTATTATTAACGATATGTTATAATACAATTGATGCCAAATACCACAGTTTATTTGCTCAAAATTATGCGGAATTGTGAAATTCGTGTATTTGATTTTTGAATTATTCTCATCCTGCTTATTTGCCGAGAACTTGTTTTTTTTTTTCGAGTTTTACATTGTTTTGTTATGAATTAATTAAAAGACAGTCGAACGTATTGGAAAGTTCCATAAAAATTACATTGTGAAGCTTTGATACCAACTAACGTCGAACATTCGCGGTTTGTGTTTGTACCAGCTGATGTTATTTGAATCTCGAAGTTGTTTAATAAAAAAGTTCAGACGATACATCGCCGTTTGCATCGTTTTCTCATAAATTTACAGCCTTGCAGTTCGTGTAAATTAAAATGGCGTTACGCCGAAGGAGCAGCATCGCAATTCCACGAAACGAGTCAGAACTAATGTCAATAAAAAGTCACGCAATAACCGCATCAAACATCGAGATGTAGCTAGGCGAATATCATTAATTGGGATGTTTCACGTTTTCCATATTTTAGTTTGATTTGTTAATTAAATGCAATGCAGCTGGTTTGTATAACGTTACATTTTTTCTATCGTATTTTTTTTTTTTTTGCTATAAATTGCTCGATAAAAAAATTTGAGACTTACCCGTTTCTTTATAAAAAAATCACAGATTATTTATGGCAGTGTTTTAACTTTTATTTAAAATTAGTTTCTCTTACATTATTTTAAAATTTAATTTATTATCGTCATTTATCTCAAATTTCTTAATCCCAATATAAATGTTCAAGTTTTTTTTTACGAAAGAACGTTATTTTTATTCTAGATTCTGAATTTCTCGCTAATAAGCAATGAGATAATTGATAAATATACGTCATGCGTTAGGTTATTCTCGTATAGGATTCACAAGAAATTTCATTTGCATTTTCCTCGATGCATTCGATGGCGCGAATGTTTTCTGAGGCGTGACATCAAGAAGTCTGACGCGTGCGGCGTGTTATCCTTTTCCGATCCTCGTTCAGTCTTTCGCTTCGTACGTCTTGTCACCCGGGACAATGCGATACTTCTCCTTTCAACTAGCTGTCCTCATGCCTGTACAATCGCCAACTCGTGCGACACAATGCGCATTCAGTCTCATCGCTTTACAGTGCTCTCTCTCTCTCTCTTTCTCTCTTTCTGAAAGTCAGATAGTCAAAAGGAGGAAACGATAGGACATGGGAAAAGAGAAGGAGAGAAGAGAGAGGAACTTTAGGAGATTACGCGAGAGGGATGTTTTCGACGGATACGGGGGATGGTGCGAAGGGTTGGAAAGGATCGAAGGGAATTCGGCAATAAAACTTTATATCGGCGGTCGACCGCGGCGTCCTGTGGCTTGACCAGCGCGAAACGTCAAAGCAATACCCTTTATTTCTTTAGGTTTCCGTCTTCTCTCTTCGGTCTCTTCTTCTCGCCAATATCACGCGCTTTCTAATCTTAGAGAGGAAACATTGCTGAGCGCCGTTTTCAGAAATAAAGGGAAAATTTCCTAGGAAAATTATACGAATCAACGAATTAAGGTCTTGTATAACGGAATTTTACAACATTAAACGAGTTATGTTCTATATATACTATCAAATAATTATATAATGAAATATATATGTAGATATCTTTTCCAATATTTGAAAGTTATTTCGAAGCGACATAGTTTTGAAGAAGAATCGTCGAAAGAAAATGACGACACCTACCGCGTCACGTTTAAATACGCGAGCTCATTTTACGACGAAGATATTATTAGACACCTTCCGAATCAATCTGCTTTACGGTATTTACTTAGATTTAATTCGCAGCGACTCGCCTACCTGCAATTTACGATATCGCCGAGCGTACGTACGTCACAGAATCGCACATTCCGCGAGCTTCCACGGCTTAAAGTCGGCTGAATGGAATGCAATTATGCGGGTAACTCTCTCGACGGTACTATAACCATATTCTATACCTGTTGTATTATTATTCCAAGGAATATCGTAGCGTAGCACGCGCAAGAGTTCTTAAGTCACTATAGTCAAAAATTAAATTCTTCCACGAAATTGCAGAAGAATTGCGACATTTTAATAACTTTAAATTAAAATATTGTTTCAATATATTGTTGCTTAGCATCAAAGCATGAATGTATAGCATCAGATATTATTGTATATAACTCTCTCGCGCGCAATTTACGACATTTATATCTCAGTGTATTATTATAAATTTTTCTCAGCTGTACACAACAAGAAAGCTATTTTTGGCTTTGTATTTAGCCTCTTCGTCTATATAAATCAAGTTTTTAATCTGATCTCCATGCAAATTTCTTTCACTCTTAGCGTGTAAATTTGTCAGGAGAAACATAACGTAACTCAGTGGTAGCCTCTTAAAACTACAAGTTAAAGGCTGTGTCTCTTCGTACAAGGCAGTTTTGCTCGCGGATTTACAGACAATACTGTATGTATGTACTGCGCGTACATATGTACATATGTTGTGTATGTATGTATGCGAGAGAAAGTCGGAAGTGCCTAGGAAACGTACGTCCACAAAACTTCGCTTGGCGAAGGGCCGCCGTAAAGTGCTTCCCTTCAAGCGTGACAAAGGGATGGATTTACAGAGGGAAAGAGCAATGGGAAACGAGAGACGATGAGGGTGGATAGTATGTACCGGTTCGCTATCGGAGAGCTTGGGGTTAGGTATACCTTTCTCTTTCTCTCTTTCCGTTCCAGATTTACCGGATGCGATCGTAAAACAGAGGGAATTGCAAATTACTTATTACGCATTCGTACGTCCTGAATCACCGAATTTTTCAGGCGAATCTTGACTCGGCCCGCATAAATTTTTTTTTTTAAATATGTTAAATAATTTTTACACAATTAACGTAATTTTTTTGCTTATGTAGACAAATCTCCGTGGAATTTAAAAAAATAATCGCTTAACCGTTTTTATTCATTACAAAAATATTTCATGTATTAAAAATTGAAAATGTTGCGCGAAGTTTTTACTAAAGAAGAGCTTGGAGTTTCTCATTAAACATTATAATGCGATCTGGAGATACGACAGCTCTTATTTTGTTCCGATAATATAAGAATGCATGTGTTTAAGAGTTAACGAGATATACATACATACAGGTACATAGCTTATGGAAATATGTCATTTCATGCTGCGCGTAATGCATGAAGAGGAATTACTCGTCGTATGCAAAAGGGCTCGGTTGCTCGAACAAGTCAACGCGGCAAAAAGTTGCGAGATTTAATGTGGCTATTCACGCGATGCGGGATAGAGGGGGCGATGTTAAAAGGCGAGTTCTTTTTTGTCGCGTAAAATCTCTTATTACAGTTAGCAGCGTGGGTTTGCGACGCTAGTCGTTAGCTTACAAAAGTACCCTACGCGCGAGGTAGTTTTAAGCGTATCTTACTCTTCTGATTCGCAAAGAATCACTCGCGTTTCGTGAAAGAATGCGGATTTCATTCTTTTTATCTGCGCGTCTATATCGTTACGTTTACTCGAAGATTTGAAAAACGACGGTGCTCGATGGTGTGGAATAAACGAGTTGTATTTTTCATCGTTCTTTTTATTCCTAGGAGGTTTTATAATCGGGATTATAATATCTCGGGGAGCGGTTGGATTTTCAGTTTTTCACTATTGTTTCTCTTCAATTTGGTACACGCGAGAATTTTTTTTTTTTTTTTTTTTTTTTTTTTTTTTTTTTTTTTTTTTTTTTCTAGAAAATTTAAAACAATTCTTGAGATGAGAGAAATTAAGCGATTAAATGTAGCAAGAGACACATACGAAGAGAATATAGTTCTTTGTTTTTTTCAAAATTAGAATTTTGTTTAATCTCATAATCTTATTACGCTATTCACAAATCCTAACTCTCTGACATTTTTATCATTTTTAATAAAGAAAAAGTTTTATCTTAGTTACACAAAATTCGTCTCGCACGCAATCTCGCGTTGTTCTTTTCGCTGCAGCAACGTAATTAAGAATCATAATCGGCCAGGCACGAAATCTAATTATTAGAATCTCCACCGCAAAAAGGCTCTTCGAGTTCTCTTTGGTATTGCTTCCTTTACTATTGCTCTCGCGAGGCGCTCCGTGTACTTTACCTCCTTATGCGGCAAATAGCACCGTACTTCGCACAAGTGGAAAAGGCTTTTAGTCTCAGACACGTAGCTGAGGAGATCGGAGCGTCGTGAGACAAGAGAACTGCGGAAGATTCGAGATCCGTCAGGTTTGCAGTGATTTTCACTAGAACGCAGGACTCAGGAGCGAAGAGAGATCGAAGCGAAATCCTTTTTACAATCTGTGCGTGATTGTCTTTTCGAAATGCAAAAAAACGGCCATAATTTCGCGCTTAACGTCCCTCTTTCGTGCCACGAAATGCCGACTCATTACAAACCGTTTCGAAGATTTCGAAAAACAAGCTATTTTGTAGTGAAATCAATAGACTGTTCGAAAAATTGAGGCTAACAATTTTATGCGTAAGTTTTAGTTATTTTTGAGTTTGCTACCTAAATAAATATCGCGATAAATCGATATATCGATAAATAGCCGCATATTTTTCCTAGAAAAAATATTATAAATTTATAAAATATGAGAAGAGTCTGCAATAAAAAATTCCGTTTGCGATGTTCCATCCTCTTCAGATATAAATGTGAGTTTATCACAATGCACTACGTCGAATCTATCTCGACATAGCGCCACGATGGGTTGAAGGGGAGAGATTCATTGATCAATAAAAGAGGTAGCGTTTCTATCGTAAACGACGTATTATACGACGACGTTCAGCTCTATCTCTAACGGCCGGTGGTCGTCCGTCTCGGAAACGCGCGAGCGCATTTATCGAGCTTATTTCCCGTCCGCGTGTTAAATGGAAGCGCTCTCTGATGCCGGAACAGCGCTCGTCTTTACACGACAATGGCGTGCGACCGGCATTCTGCGGATTCTATACTACTATCTTCGGCCCGAGCCTTATTCGCGTGAGAGTCGTTCCCCTCGAATCATAAAAAGGCCATATAACCGCGTGAAGAATATCGCGGGAACAATACTCTGCGATACACGATCGTCCTGCATACGGAATGTCCCGAAATATGTGCGTTGGTTGGTAAAGCCCGCAGCTGGGCTTTACTTTCTTGGTACAATACGAAGAATAGAGTGGATGAGAAAAAGACATGTCATCTTCACATGAAAATTGAATTATATCTATAATGAGAAATTTTCAGATAACTTTAGATGAGTATTAATATTACGAAGGGAACTGTAAATCTGTTTTTTATAGAAGAGTGTGGTATATAAATATATCAGTAGAATATTAATAAAAATATATGATTTTTATAGCAATTTTTATGTATGATTGTTGATGCAACATAAGACTAGATATTTTTCTCTTCTCTCTCTCTCTCTTCTTAAGGGACATTGTAAAAAATATTATAAATTAATTACAACAAAATATATTAGATTACACACTAAATTCGCACAAATTTTTTCTCCGTTTTGTATTTCTTTTCAAACTATTCTATATAATAGAATAGCTATCGTCTAAAGCGTGCGCGATTTGTATTTATTCGTGTGCCTCTAAAAGGAATAACCGACACTCAATAGGATTAAATGTTGGTAAAAGGCAGTTTTTTCGAATGGGCCGAGGATACTCCATATAACGGCGTAATAGCGATACACGTTTTCTTGTTGTTCGATCTCATAAAAGGCTGCGGGTTTCGAGTGATGCGGATTAAGCCACGCGAGGAGAGCATTACGGAAACACATATCTATCTCACTTTTTTATATTTAACTCTGTATATCGAAGAGAGAAGTAAAGAAAAATAGAAAAAAAAACGATTCTGCAAAATCGCGAAACAATCGTGTTTGCGAAAGCCGTACCGTTAAGATCATTTGGTTTTATCGCATGCATGGGATTTTCACGCATCGCTGCATGACAGGGATAAATATAAAAGGGGGGCGAGGGGAGAAGGAGAGAATCGCTCGTTCGCTCCTATTTATTTCCCACCTTTCGTCCACACCTCCGAGCTTTTATCCCATCTCTCCCGCGCGCCATAATCTCTGAAATATTCAGAGATAAAGCTCGTCGTCGATATGCGCGGAGACGCGAATCGCGCTTTTCTGCAGCAACGGAGAATTGCGGAAATTGCTGCTATCGTTGTTTCTAATCGTTCGCATTATCACGTTGCGAAGTTATATTTTAGTAGGTGAATAAATATTGATACCTTGTGAAAGTGGAATATGAAGGTACTTTTTAGACTGAAGAAAAAGATAGGATCTCGTTAAATAAAGAGTGAAATTATGAGCGAATGAGAAGCTTTTTTGATTTACGTTAAGTTCTTGATCTCGCAGCGTCATTATTGCAATAATGCGGAAAGATATAGTGCGCCTCATAGCGAAATTTTTCAACATTTCAAAAGATTTTAAAGGCAATTTCTTTAGCCTTAATTAAGTTAATAAAGCGAAATGTGCTTTTATAATGAAATGAGATTATTAATATAAATCTCATTTAGAAATAAGAAATATCTCAATAGAAAGGTAAATTTCTTTATCCTTCTATTTATTCCGCCAACGAAAGGACAAATTCCATTCTTACTGCTGGAAAATTAATATAGCACGACAAGAGAGAGAGAGAGAGAAAGAGAGAAATTTCGTGAAACAAAGAAGTGGACATAAAGGAATAGAAGGTATTAACAGTGCGAGAGATAGAACGCGAGCAGTCAGATGGAAGGATTTCAGGGCGGTTTCCTTGGAGAAGCAAAGGGCTGTAGGTGGTCTAAATCCGCCAACCGCCTCCATTAGAGTTTCAGAGAGACTACCCTTTGCCTGCCCTTCTCACCGCGGTGAGAGAGCCCTTACCCGCGCGATATCCTAATGTACCGGGTACTTTAACCCCTTTTCCATGGACGTTCATAGCTGTTGCTCCGAGTGGGCAAATATTATCGCGCGATAAGACCTCGTTACACGCGGGCGTTAAGTGTAAAATTACGTCGAGTCGTGCGTTATATAGACGCGGATTAATATCCAAAGCTAACGATCCCGAGACGGCAATCTTCTTGAGCGCAGTTGCGTTTTAAAGCGAGAGGCGGCTTCCCCGCCTCGCTCGTTTACATCGAGATCTGAATTTCGAAGTTCCGCTTTAAATATTCAGACGCGGGACTCTGTATTATGCGGCGGCCCGGCCGCGTTTGTAATACAGAAAACGGGAGAGAGAAGATCACCGCGACCACAGTGGAAGTGCTCGAAGAAAAGACTGGGCGGTAGCCGAGGAAGGAAGAGACCGGGAGATATATTAACTCCCTCGTACTCTCTGCCGAGATATATAAGCTTTTATGGCGCACAAAGGCACATTCCGCGACGCGTGAGCCAGACATTAATGTCAATGGCGCCCGATATTAATTAACAGATCTACGAAAGAAATGAATCAAATAGTATTCGAAAATATAAATATCTAAAATATAAAAAAATATAAAAATATAAAAAAAATATAAAAATATAAAATATAAAAAATATAAATATCTATGTATGCTGCCTTTTTTATTGGATTATCTTAAATAATTAATTAATAATATATTATATAGACTTATTAATTATATAATAATTAAATGAAATAATTCTTTATCTCATTGTATGGATAATAAAATATTTGACTATTATTTTTACAAATTTCTACGCAAAATTTTTAGGAAAGATAAAAACTATGATTTCTTTTGAAATACCTACTATCTCTTTCCTAGTATTTGTAATCGATCTTTAAGATTAGGCAGTATTTTTAAATGAAATGCATTCTCAATCTCATAATTCAAAATATACATCGCAAAATTAAGAGAAAGATAATATCCAAACAACAAATTATCTTTCGCAAATGCAACTTGCAGGATCTTGTATACGCGCGACAAAATAGATTAATATGCGAAACAGAGCCATAATCACATCGATGTCTCATGGAGTACACATATACACACAGATTGGTGTGATTCATTTAATTAAACTTTAATCAAGACGAACGACAGGGCAGACTTATGGTATCGTCGATGGGTTAATTCATGGTGCATTAGAGTTCGTGCATTCCGCCGGCGAGTTTAATGGAACTCGATACCGGTTTCTGGAGAGAAGGAGATCTACCTTTCTCCAACATTCTCTACTCTCTTCCATCCCCTCGCGTGCTTTGAGCGTACGAAATGCGGGACAATCTCGCGGGGTCCTGTGGCAGATTTCGCATAATCGAGCGAGCGGCCGTAATCAGGCATTGCTGCACAGCGTTACGATGTAATAACAGTCCGAGAGAGAAAGAGATAGATATATAGATATATAGATAGATAGGAGAGATAGAGAGAGGGTGGGAGGGAGGGAAAGAGAGAGAGAGAGAGAGAGAGAGAGAGAGAGAGAGAGAGAGAGTTGAATACCGATGAAACGCATTAATCCATCCGATATACTGGCGAGACTTCCACCAGAAGCGAAGCAGCGATATTGCGCGGTGCTCAAAGCATTCATGATGATTAAGTGTAATATTGATGAAGTTACGAAACTGATCGCTTATTCATTAATCAACAGGACATTTAGGCCGCAATTGATATAAATGCAATTGTAATGTCTAAATTAAAAGTGTAGAGAGAAAGAGAACTTTATGATATTAAAAATATTAAAATATCTTTCTTGTGTGTGTGTGTTTAGATTCATCCTATTTTGCATTTTTTGAGTTTTCGAGATATGTGTGTACAGGATTATATATTTCATTTATTCTTTTAAACTTTTTATAAAGGCAACATTTTTCTGAAAACCCTTTTAATTACGATTGAAAGAATTACTTATTATATGTAACTATCGCGTTCTTGCTTATAATTATTTAAACTCGATATATGAAAGCTCAACGTTAATTTTCTACAGGCTACAATATAAGTTGACCTCGCGTTGCTAACTAATTTCATAAATTTGAAAGTGCACGCGTACTGCTGCCGACGACAGGTCTCGTTCCACGATTTAATGGAATCTCAAAGTTTAAGGGATATTCTGCCCAGTCTTCTTTCTCGCGCGAGCGTCAACCGTATCTGAGGCAGACAAGCGAATAGTCAGCAGATATACGAGCCGGGTGTCTTCTTCCTCGGGAAGAAAGAGGAACGGACGTAAGAAGTAGGAGAGGCGGGCCAGTAGGTGGAGAAATCACGCATTTATTTTCGGGACAGGGAATCTCGCCGCGGCTTTCTGAATGGAACTCGTAGAAAGAGAGAGGATTGCTACGACCCGCTGGAAAATATACGTCTCTTCGCGAGGTGGTATATAGGCAGGAATCCTGCTAAATCTACTGGAATTAAACGCCGAGGGGCACTTAAGGAAAGGGAAACTCGAGGGCCGATTTATTCCGCAGCTTTTCAGATCCGTCCGTGTGGCGGTTATTTACTCGCGCGTATCTTCCGAGATCGCGACTGACTTTAGCGATGGCTAAGTTCTGACTACATAGCTTATATAATACAACTTTATATGTAAAAAATGGGAATATATTTGCATGATATTCTGAAAACGTCATCTTTTCTCCGAGAGTTATTTTCTCTTTTTCAAAAGTTTCTTTCGATCCCACATGCCAGAAGCGAAACGCATATATAAAACTGATATTAAAATTCTTATATAAATGCTTGTATAATTAAAATTTATTATTAAAGAATATATATATGATATTAAAAAGTAGAAAATGGTATAATTTTTAATAATATTAAAAATATATAATTTTATTAAAAGTATATATATATTTTATTAAAAGTAAATATATAATTTTTTAATAATATTAAAAAATTTAAATCTCTGGGATTATCGCAATCAAATTAACATCGGAAATTTGTTAACGAACATTTTGCAAATACCATTACATGGGAACTAAATCATTCAATTTTAAGTTAACTTGATTTTCCAGCTCAAATTTCCATTTCAAAATTTCGACGAAACCAAATTGTTTCAAATGTTATGTTTTGACTATCTATCTATTCGAGATATATTTGGAAATTATAACGATATTTATTAATATTCATTATATATAGTATCTATCAAATTAAAACTTTGATTTAAACGTAATGATAATAGTTGTTTGTAATCGTGATACATTGTGCGTTTGCATCAATTACAATGAGATTTCTATAAATACCGTAAAAAATCATTACAAGACAATAAAAAAAACTTTCTATTTTTTCGTAGATTATTAAACGCGATCGTTATTTCTGTACATCCGTAATTCAATTATCGTAGCATATGACTTGACAGAATCGTCGACGCGCACGAACGCGCCAAAGAGATCCGAAAACGGAGCCGCATAATTGGAAAATAGAGTTGGAGTCGCGTCTCGTCGTATTAGCATAAGACGCCATTATGAAAACCGATTAATTATGCTACACCGTCATCCCGCTGACGCGACGTGAGGACAAACGAGGTATGCATTCGGTACGGAGTTCTGAACCTGACGGTTGTTATGCAGGTGTCTGTCTTTGTCTCGCAGCTTTTGCTCCGATTTCGTGTATTCGCGAGGAAGGAAACTTCCGTACGTGGATGTCTGTGCGCGTGTGCGCGTGTATACGCGTCGGTTTGTTGCCCGAAGGAACCTCATTGTCAGGCAGATTCAGTTTGCGGATTTGCTCGGTCCGTACGAAACGCGGCCGTTTGTATGCAACGGCAGATTTCTCCGATTTGATGAGCCGAACGTCGGCAACTTCATTCCGACATTGATTTTAACTTCGTTACGGATGTAGGGAGCTGTTACGGTTAATGAAAGATGCTCCTCGCCAACACATGTGTTCATATGCATACGTTGAAAATTGTGAGAAACAACGAAACTATGATATTGATACAATCCGCTAATGGAATTGATTGGAAAGAGATCACTAGAAGGATAATACATGATTTTTATAATTATTATCTTTGAAAAATTAATTGATTGAAACTCTTCAAAGCGACTTTAAATGGAACTTCATATGTTAATATTCGATGAATCAGGACAACTTCCGAGTACTGTATTACATTATTTGTTTACAGTTTCTCCATTTATCATAAAAATATCGTTTTAAAGCAAATTGTTTTATTGCAAATATAAAGGGTGATATAATTTATAATCATCGAAATATTGTACAATAATTTTGATTTTATAACGGTAGCGAAATTGCCAGTGAAAATTAAGAGGAAGTTTGATCAATATAAAAATAAAAGCGTTATATATGAATTTGAATTGTGTTTGCATAACTGTTTTTTTCATAAAACAGCAAGTGCCATTTTTTTTTGTCTAACGCTTCTGAATTTCGATTTATAATCGTAGAAATGCAATAATTCTGTCTATATCGGTCCTCTAGAAACGATGATGAAACAGTTTCGATATATCGGGAATCGCGTGCAATAAGCGGACTTTGAAGCCAAATTGTTCTATCTAGAAAACGTTTTTGGGCGGTTGAAGCTTAAAATAGGAATATCATACATCGATATTGCCCTTTTTTTATCTATACAGCAGGTGCGTTCATTCTGCATTTATTGCTAAAAAATTGCAGTTATACGGCCGATTCCTTTGAATCCGGGTTGCAGCTCTAAGCATTTGTCAAAAGACTTTCATTTTCTATAGATTATTAGTTAAACTATTGATAGTATTTTTTACATATTTGGAATTCATGAATTAGTATATGATTGGAAGAAAATGCAATTTGCATACATTATGGAATACCGATATTGTCTTTTAAAGATATAAATAAATATGGATATCACGTGTGGTGAAAAAAATGGGCAAAATAGAATTTACGTTAAAAATACACCGATATTATCCACATTAAGGATTTTTTATAATTGCGAATGAGTTATTTATTGATCTTGGTTTGCTAAATTTTTCGCGACGAAGCTTCAGGATTTTTAGCGCGCAATTTACGTAGCTGTCAATGACGCTGTGGCTTATCTGTTATCAGGCAGAGTTCTCGCAGGAAATGCTTGCACTGACGAGAATTTTGCTGCTGGCAGATCGAGATGCGGGTCAACGCCGGGAGAAATGGGAGAGACTCCGCTCACAAGTTCTGAGCGGCGTCATCTCCAGTATGATGTTTCCGGTCTTTGAGATAAGAAACGTCAGAAGCAAAAAGTCCTGTTATTTATTTATATCAAATAGTCCTTTATTGGAAACTTGAGTCGGAATTTCAGTCATGTTGAACACGCAATATGTAACATCGATAAAGATTTATCAATCGGAAAAGCAATTCATTGAAAAATCATATCTTATATGAAAAACAAGGGATAGTATATAACAAGTTTAAATATTTTAATTAAGAGAAATTAATTTCTTTAATGTGATGAAAAATATTTTATAGATGAATATTTTGCGCTATTTATGGTATAAACATATTTAAATCAGAACAAAATATAATTTTATGGAAATGTAAACGTAATATGATTTAATTTATAAATTAATGTACGAAACATGAAGTTATATCTAGAAAATTATATAACAAAACGCACATTTATTAGATCTAGCACAGCAAATACATTTTTTGTCTACTCTAGAATGCAATTTTCGGTGGTCGGTGCATCGGTGGCCGAGCGGGCAGCTGCGAGGGTTAAAGAGCCGTGCCACCGACCGTAAAATAAATATTTGCGGTGAAAAGCGAGGTGCCGGAGGCGCAAACTCCACCGTAAAAATACGCGACCACCGGCCGGTCTTTTGGTCACGTATAACCTACCGGTATTTTCGCACCGTTCGTCCCGAAAATACAAGCCGTCACCATCGCCGCCGCGCTCGTGGCCAGCATCAATTTCCTTCTTTTATCGTTCCCTTCGCGCGATTCTTATCACGCCTCTTTCTCCTTATGTTTTTTCTAAGATAGGTGTCAAATAGAAAGAAGTCTGGATCTTTTTCTTACGAAAAGAAATTATAATTTTTTATAGCAAATATAATTTAAATATTTGCGATAAGACCGCTTTATACGAACACACACAAGAAAAATATATCTTGTAGAAAAAGTAGGAAATGGGTTAAATGTGTGTGTGTATGTGCGTGTGAAATCGTTAAATTGCATTTAGGGATTTGATTCCTTTATAATGAAAATTTAGTGCAAAATTTTATCAGTCAATATTTGATAAAACAATAAATTTTTGCAAAAATATAAAAAATTTAATAAGTGTTAAAGAAAACGAATAATAAGTGGAAAATTCTGATATTTGTTTTTTTATTGTTGCATTTATTTGGAATTTTGAATGAAGAGTTTTTAATTTGAAGCGTTTCAGATTATGTAAATGAAAGAAACTAATTAATTATGCCACTCGGAGAACTCGTCGGTGAAGAAATAAAAAAGTAGAGCGCGCTGCATCCGATTGTTATGATTGAATATAACAAAACGCATTTTAATTATTTCGTGCATCGCGTAAGTAATTACGCCTCAGTAATTACTTTACTCTTAATTTCACGGATCGAGTCTTCGGTCAATGAAGCCCGCAAGCTGTCGGTATAATGTCTCGTGATGCGAGAACGTTCAGGAGAGAGAGAGAGAGAGAATCAGTTTCATAAATTAGACATTAAACTAAAGGGACAGCCGCAGACAGTAATTTCCTGGAAGCGAAATATCTTGTGGAAAGTTTAATTAAATTCACAGCCGTGTCGTTTCGCGCCAACATTTTGTTTAAAAGAATAACATTACTTTTGTTATAGAATTATTATATTCTGTGGAAGAATGGCAGACGTTGGTTATGATTATAACTGCACGATATAAAATTAATATTTTGTAAGTTTTATCGACATATCTTGAAAAATCCAATAGATTTCAAATAAAGTGGTCGTGATCTATTTGTTTTTTTTCCCAAAAAAATAAATTTTGAATCCTTTTTTTATTGAGAAAATATTGGAATATTTTTTATAAAAGTTACACAATTTTTCCGTTTTTTTTTTATTCTGAAACTAAATTTTTAATTTTAAAACTAGAAAAACTAACAAATGAGCGTAAAATTATATTGTACTACAAAATATAAAGAAAATATTTTTTAGAATTTAGGGAGAAATATGACAAAAAAATTATTATTATGATTTTTTGAAAGTTACAATGTGTGTTACATAATATAGAAAGTAATTAGAATACTAGATGAGATAATATAGTTAGGAAAGCGTTAGAGTTAACGGTATCCACGCGTATGTAGTGCTATATTATCTTTGTTGGAAAATTCAGATGCTTAACGAAGTTTCGTCAGATAAGGCAAAAATGGCAGGTAGCGACGATATCAATTTCCCGTGGAAAATGGATGTTGGTCCGTTTATACGACATGCAACTGCAAGTTTATGTCTCACGCCATAAATTTTCCGTAACTAAGAGAAGGTGAAAGGTGCGTTAGTCATTACTTAAGGTTAGTGTGGTTTTAATGGCGAATTATCAAAACGTGCATATTTCGGTGCGTACACATCGCATGTAGTATAACGATCCTTTATTTAATTATTATTTACTGGGATTTTTGCCAAAGTCAGTAATACACATACTTTCCATAAATAAAAAAAAAAAATACAAAGCGATAACACATTTAACTAAATTTAATTACTTTCTATCAAAGAAATTTTAATCCGTGGGAGAAAAATTATATTTGAGAGAATATCAGATTGATATTTGAATTAATCTATTTTAGCTTTAAAGCCTTTATAATAAAATATAATGTATTAAGCTGATTGTATTAAGAAATGTTATAAAAATTAATTTTTTATTCTTTGGCATGATTTTGTAGAAAGAAAAAGAAAATTATGATCTATATTTTGGTCTAAAATAGTACCTGCCATGGCTAATTACTAATTTAATCTCTTATTTTCTGCGAATATTTCCATCTCTTTTTAAACGTCGACCTATTCAATTTGCATTTTCCAGCAGTGACGTGCTATTTCCGGAAAACGTTTTTTGTCGCTGTCAGTCATTTTCCGAACTCTTGTTATGCAGCTGAGATTATTCCATTCCGACTATATCGTTAGATGGTGTAATTAACAAAATGGACAGATCATGTAATTGATAATGGATTAATTATTGATGATATGACCAGATGATCGGATGACATTGGAAATTTGTAAATTATTTCGCTATTTTGCGTTATTGCATGAAATTTTGGGTGTCTCTGGAGACCACGTTAATTCAAGAGTAACGGTTCTCTAAAGGGTTTGAGTGCTTTATAACTGGATAAAATGTGTGGTTCTCCAGCGAGTGATCATATCTCGGCCGTATAATGACAGTCGAAAATGGTAGTGACCGTTTTGTCGCGCGCTCTCAGAGCGATCCGATAAGCTTCAGGAGGCGATAAGTGCTTCGTAATGTCATTAAATTTTGTGGTTGCCTACTGGCTGCTCGATATTTCACGAAGGTTAGGTTATCGCAAAGAGATAGCAATCTATATATGTATATGGGATGATATAGGTGATAGGTATAAATATTGAAGTATAATTATTAGTGGTATGTGAAGTGGTATATTTAATTTATGTTAGAATTTGATTATCTGAAGAGGAAATAGATTTGTGACACTCGAAATTAATTTTATATGATATTATTTTTTTTTAATAAATATAAGATATATATATATATATATATATATATATATATATATATACACATATACATATATATCTTTCTCTCCGCTTTTGGAATCTATAATTTATTACTAAGCAACGCCACTTGTGTAATTACTGAGTATGGCGAAACGAAGTTAAACGTCGTAATTGATTTATGGAAAGCGCCATGAAACTTTTCTCCCGAATATTTAACGATACGCCAAAATGGTGTGAGCGTAAATTGATGACTATAAGCTGCTAGAGAGAAGTCCGAACTTTCTGAATTTTCCATCTCTCGTTGGTTTCAACTTTACATTTCAATATGCGTTCGTCAGGAAATTACCTGTCAAGGAAATTAATTATCGTTGACCAAAATAATTTCGGGGTAAACTTATTTACAATATTTTTTTATCTCCTTCAAATACTTATCTCCCATTAAGAATGCTTCATAGCCAATTAACTAAAATTCGTCGTACATATTTTGTTCGTTCGTAATGTCGGATATCTCTTTGATGTCTTGTCTTTGTTCAAAGCTGCGGCACAAAGGACATATCAAGTTTCAAATATTTGCGCCTTTGTCCAGTGCGCTGGATAGTTTCCCTCTTATATCAAATTTCCCTTTGACCGGTTTCATATTTCAGCAAAAGGGAAAAATTTCTGTAAGAAATCATTTTTCCTTTGTACGCAATTTTCAGTAGTTTATAACATTGATTGTTAAGAGCAACATAAAGAAAATGTCAGGTATCGAATACGTTTTCCTGATTTGCTCAACTTTGCACTATTTCTTCTAAATTAAATTTCCATCCCGCAATTTTTATTCTTACAACAAGGAGATAATTATATTTCCGTAAGAAAACATTTTAAGGAATATTTTCCGTTTCGAAGACTAATTACTTTTTACCGTCCTTTGATGTTGATAGTTCCTTTACGGGAAACGTGTCAGAACTTTGGGAATTTCACGGACAGATAATTTTTTTTTCACAAATGGAATTTCAAGCAACCCATTTAATTAACATCCCTTTTTGGGGGGAAGGCAATACTCTGTCGCGTACCACTGCGTCAATGACATCGCGGTATCTCGGGCCTCTTTATTGCAAGCGCAGTAAACGAGATTCCAGTAGAAATCGGATTGTAATTAGTCCTTCCACCTTCCCTTCGATCCCCTCTCAGATCGTCAATTAAGGCCAACGGCGCGGCTCGTCTCGATTATGAGGGTAGCGTTTGAGAAGCGCTATAATACCTGACTTCCCGCCGGCAGAAAGACAAAGAGAGCTCTCTAATCGAAGGGGGTATTAACGCGCCAACCACAAATCATGCACGTCAGAATGTATCGGATTAGTGAGAAAATAGTAGTAAAAATTTCTAAAGAGCGAAGTATATTTTTCATATAATTTGAGAGCTCAGAAAAAAACGTCTAAATAACGTTTAAAGCATTAAGATAATTTTTTTAGAAATGATCGAAAATTCTATTTAATTAATTTTTATTCTATTTAATTAATTTTTATTGGATTTAACTTGATTCTCTAAAAATGAACTTTGCAAATTTTTTGTCACATAACTAAACTAAAATTAGCAATTTATCGGATTTTATCACACTCAACGATTTATTTTTTCCAATGTAGTATTTTTAATATTGTGTATAGTAGTAAAAATATTTTTATTAGTATTTTTATTAATATTAGATTAAAGAATAGATTTAATCAAAAAAGATATTACACGATGTGATGTATTACTGCGTTATTACATTATTAAGAATTCTTTATCAGAAACTGTAAATGCTATATTCGGACTAAATGTGTGATATTTCGAGGTATTTTGTATATTTATTTATAATAATCATTCATTTATAATAACTTTTTCTTAGATATTCCATATATACGAAAAAAGAAAATGGCAAGTGCAGCTCGTTCGACGTCTTGCTAGAATTTTATTCTGGGAGGAAGTAATGATGTTAAATACTTTTATCGACAGGCTTCTATCTTTACTCGTATTTAATCAATAGTCGTTTGATCTTCCGGCAACATTAAATTATCGTATATTGGATTTTTGCAGGCAGTGTCATGCTATTATTGCCTTCTCAACTTTTTTGCGATCTGTGCTTGAAAATGAATAAGTAATTACTTTACTTTATTCATTCTGAAATATTTGATATATAAACTCAATTTATATGTATATATATATACATATATATTTCTAGTAAAAATTTTGATTGAAAAAGATGGAACTGTATCGCATCAATAATAAAAAGAAAATTTTAACGCGCTATTTATTTAATATCTTTATAAATTATTTTGAGAATCGATTAATTTTCGACAACTCGTTAAATGCAGAAAATATTGCATCTAACAAAACGTTCAAAATGTTTTAATGGACGTTTTTCGGATATTTTGAAGAAAGTCTCGACGAAGCGGTATCGCAAGAATTTGAAGTCTACCGAAGTGTAGAAGCATTTTATGCTTCATTTTGCGAAATTCCAAAATTCCTCCGGGAATGTTTGCCGAGCCGACCGTCCGGAATTCAAGGCGCGCCCACGTTGCCGGCTAGAAAAACAAGAGTCGCAAGCGGCGCATCGCGTAACGAGGAAATAACAGCTCTGCATCCGAGCTGGTTTATACGTAGGTACGTAAGCGAGATACGTACGATCGTGAGTTACCCTGCTGCTACTTCTGCATATGCATAGGAGAATCGCAATCAGTCCGAAAGAAGGCGCAATCTTGTTTTATACTGGGTTAATTTCTTCATACCTGACATTGATTTGCAAATCGTGGAAATTTCGGGATAGTCATGGTGGTCGCAAAAATCTCGCAAAATGTTTACAAGAGAAAAAATTATGTATTTTATCAAACAGTTAATGGGGGTATGATTATTATATCAATATTTTAATATAAACCAGTTCTTTGTTGAACTAGTATTGTACAGAGTAATTTTCTAATTATTATCTTCAAACAGAAGAAGAAATATGAGAGAATTCATATTTCAATAGAGATATTTATAATTGAAATAATTACTATGCTTTTTAGAAACGGTAATACATGTATCTATAAAACGCACGAAGAACTCGACATACGGTGTTTATATTTTCCTTAGATTACGCGCGCATATCTCGTAGAGGAAATTTTTATTTCGGCAGAAACGAACGAAACAGCGGTAATAACTGCATCGTATACTGCGCATGCACTCGTACACGCATTGCGTAAAGATCGTAAAACTGCAAACATTATGAGGGTCGTCCGCTTTGCGAAACGCCAGACAGCTAAGATGTCTTCTTGTAAACCTGTGTCTTTACGACGGGATGTTTATTCGGAGCAGGGTTTCTTCCTGTCCCGACGGACATTATTTTCCCCATCGCACTTTGGTACTCAAATATATTCTCGAAATTGATAGCTTTTACAATTAGTAAAATTAAAACTAGACAACTAATATCAGCTCTTCTGTAAGTTAAAATTACATTTTTACGACGGAATTTTTATCCCCGCACCATTTTCCCCGGACTGCGATAAAGTTTAGTACAAATATTACGCTTCGTACATTTCGTGTACATTTATGCAATTATTTTCTGAAATATTTTATAGAATATTTTAACACAACTGAAAAACTCCCGTATCTTTCTCATAATTTTAAATGTACAATGTGCTTTTACATTGTTTTACACACAATGGCACAAATTTTATGTTTAATTAATCAACATTCTTCTCACTAATTGTTTTTACATTTTATATTTCGGAAATAATGTAAATGTTACACATATTTTAATACATCGTATAATTATCGCGTATTATTGGAATTGTTGGAATGAAAAAACTTTGCTTATATCTCTGGGCGTACTATTATATATCTTCAAAATTATTTAAAAAAAAATAAAAAAAAGGCATCACGCACCTGTGCCTAGAAAATTATTATACAAGAAAGTGATATTCTTTAATATACTTTAATATATTTTATCTCTCTAAACAATTGTTATACCAAGAAGCATTGCTTCTATATGTATACGTTATTGCTTAAACTTGTCTTTTCTATAAAAGTAATGATATGAAAAAATGCGCCACGCGATTGGGAATAAAAATTACACAATATAAATATACACAATAAAATACACAAATAAAAATACACAATATAAAATTTAATTCTTTTATTATATCATGTTTTAATATCATGTTTTAATATTAAAACATGATTGTTATATCTAATAACATAATACGATTGTCTATTTTACTAAGGCATTCGTGTATATTTTTTAATATGCTTATATGTACACAACTCACATAAATACATAACTACAGGATATTTTCATTAAAGGATTTCTCGAAACATAATATGTATCAATAAAGATAACAGTTCAAGTAATTAATAGCAAAATTTAATGTAACAAAGCTTTGCGCTGTTATAATAAATTTCATTATCTTTACTATTTAAAATCTGACCAAAAGCGTCTTTATCCACTTAACACGCGCACTCTCTTCGGACAGTTTGTTCAACAAATTAATCGAGAGATGCGGCAATTCGATTGTAAAGACAGTAAAAACTTATACTTTTTCCGTAACTTTTAAATTCTCTCGAAACATTAGAGAACACGCCTCCTCCTTTTAACCCCTTTATTCCCTTTTCACACGAGCGGTTACTAAAGGAGTGGTTGAGAGTGGGTCACTACGTACTCGCGTACATATACATAGCTTCGTAGTTTAAAGGCCGAAGCCACGGAGCAAGGGTAGTCGCCGCAACTACCGACCCCTTACCACAGTCCGTCGCTTCACCCCCTCAATCTTGTTTCTCCCCTTCGCACGCGGAGGAATACGAATTTCCTGATCTGCATAATGCCCGGCGCGGTCTGCTTTTACCGTGTCAATAACAAACTTTGCACTTGTGCAACTGCCGGCGTATAAGCCCGCCGTCCGGACTACCCTTCGTTGGGAAAGGGGGTGAGTCACACCCCCGCGACAGGGAACATTAGCCATTTTATTCTGGAGTAACGACCCGCGAGGGGTATTAAGGCGCAGGAAGTGGGTCGCTAGTGAATAAAGTCGCGAATCTCCGCGCCGGATTTTTTGTCATTAAGACACATTCGCATCTTAATCCGTTACCATCGATCATCCCCGATAAATCGCCCGATGTGAAGAAAATATAAATTATAATGTATTATAAATATCTTATAAAAAATTTATCGAGATCAGCTTTTTCTGTCATATACTTTAATAAATCTCGTTTTAGGGAAAATGTAGGAAATAGAAAGCGACTATCTCTTCCTTTCTGATTGTCGCACAAAATGAATTGAAAGAAGAAAAACAATGTTCATGTGTCACATTATCATAAGATAATGAAAATAAAGCAAGTCGCAACCGCCGTTATGTATTATAAGATAAAAGATAAAATGCGCGCGCGCAATAAGGAAGCATTCGGGAAATACGTTTTTATTACAGCGGCACCACCAGGCCATTGCATAAGTAATATTTCCCCGGAGGACTTGTAAGGAGAGATATATCAGCTTATGTCAAATAGCCGCGGCATTAAAGGGAATAGGGTGGAAGCGTAAAGAGGATTACACGTATTGTGCATGGTGTCAGAGATAAATGACAACGAATGCTCGGCGCGTGTCGGGAATTATACCGCCAGGTCTGCGTCTGGCATCTGGCATCCATATAGATGGGCTACGTGGAAATTTGAAAAAAAAGGAATATATAAAATAAAATATAACATCGACGACCGCGTTGCAACTAGTCTCCGCGCTCGATGTTTCGAAATATACGCGCGATAACATTCTTTCGTACGCTAATAGCGAAAAATATACGACGATATATTGCGTTCGCGGATGATCTCGACATTTATCACATTGTTCGTCTCATCACTGCTTAAATAAAATCTGATAATAAAAGTAAGGATTGTGAAGGTGGTAAATCTTGTATTTTACAAGCGATAAATGTGTGTTAAACGGCCAAATATGCGCCGAATAAATGATAAAATGAGGAATATCGCGAGATTTAACGGTAAATATATGACATTAACTTATATCTCACGGATCATTTTTCTTTTGATATATATTGTAGAGACTGCATCCTAAGTAATACTAAACCTAAATTTTAATTTATAAAATCAGAAATAACCTACCTTACTTTACAATAAAGTAAAACTATAAAATATATGGTTTGGAACTTTCCGCACAAAAGAAAATTTGAAATAAATGAATTTGATATACTTGTATGTATGTTTAAATCTCTAAATGAATGTTTAATAGTGAATAACTAAATGATGAATGCTTAATAATAATGAAAACCTTTTGAAGGTTAAGAATCATAATCTCGAAAACATATGTCAAAATTAAAGTTATTGAGGTTAAAGCTCCTTTTCTAAAAATTTTATTTTTACAATGTTTCAAAGTCGCATATCTCAGGAACGAAAAGAAAGCGAAATATAATTCAAAGCATGTATTACTTGGGAATGTTTCCTACAATATACTATATCAATAGGAAAGTGATCCGTGAGATGTAAGTTAACATTTTAAAGTCAACATTTATCGATTTAACAGCGCGTAAACGTACCTGATATTTTCTGATATGTGGAAATATGGAAGATAATTCAAGTGTCTATGTGTACGTAAAAATAGTCTCGAATGGAAAACTGTCACAAATAATATATTACGAACAATTTACCTAAACAAATGGAAAGAGTAAAGTCGGAGTATTAAAATAAATAAAAAATCTCTTAGCTGAGAAAATTATAAAATTGATATTATCCAAAATCTTCCTCTATGTTATATATATATTTTACTATATATTTTTAGTATAGTATATATATATTTATACTAGTTGCCAAACAACGACGTGTTTTTTTAAAGATATATTCGCTTCGGAAGGTTATACTTCCTATAGCAATTCGACATGAAACAATTCTCGGATAAGATACAGTACGGCAGGACTCAGAATTATTCTTTCACGCGTCTCTCAAAATATTGCATTTCGAATGTTGGTACGCGCAATACACAATTTCGCGAAGACCGAATTGCCGTGAATGCAAACTGCAAGGGAGTTTCGCGCTCGTATATTATCCGCCGTTGATACCCGGGCGAGAGAACAGCAGCTTTAATCCTGAAATAATGTCCTGCGGGTGGCGAGAGAAACAGAAAGAGAGGGAGAGAAATATAGAGAGAGAAAGAGAGAGAGAGACGGGTCAGGAAAGCGCGACGTTCACGGATTTCGGAATCTCGTCGGACAGTATCCGCCCTGTGGATGATCCTTCGTTAACGGGTTACTGCCAGGATTCGTTGGCGCGATTACGGCCGCGTAACACCTATAGGAAGGACATTCTTAACTTGGTTAGTGAGAGAGCCGATAACTCGCTTATCTCACGAGAGTCTCGTCCACGAGGTTTTCATCGGAAGCTTCGGAATTTATGTGAAAACCCGCGTTGTTCGCTTCGCCTTTTCGAGCCGTTGGTTTTGTATGTTACTTCTATCCGACAGCTACAGATTAAATTATAAACGAAAGCGGAGAAATACCGAGAATAAAAATAACGTTTGTATATAGAATTTTGTTTTGTTCTCACGATAAATCGAAGGGGTTCGAAGCAGGAAGATTATGGATTACATCTATAATTCGTGTATTTCTTTTTGAATTAAATTGTATTCGAAGTGAATTTCATATAAATCGGTCTATTCTTGCTCTGAGTCTTTCAATTGCAATTATAGTTTTTTTTTTATTTGCTCATCATTTGAAGTAAGATCTTTAAACTCTTTGACGTTATGTTTCTATGAAATATGACCATTTTCGAACTCTGTGCCATTCAAAGCGATTTCTACTCTCGCGAATTCGGGCGGAATTTCTAGAAACAAGCGAAAGCAGAGGAGCAGAGGATGAGTTAATTAAAATTTCCCGTATAATTTCGATGATAAATTCGCCTTCCTTCGGACGCGCGTCCGAACGGTAACCTAGATATAAATTTCGATTTAGGAACGCCGCTGGCTTTAATAAGGGACGATTCGTGCGCCGGCAACTTTCTTAATTACTGTCGACTAGACCACTCTGCTGATCTTTCCGCCCCCTTTCTTTTTCGTCGCCTCATTCTCGACTCTTTCAGATCCGAAAAGAGAAAATACCGCTTTATATCCCGGCGCAATCTTTTTGATATAAATTGCATCGTGCTCTCCATCCTTTCTGGAATCGTTGATCTATGTAGTGTATGCTCTTGATATCAAGATCGATCAAGTATAAAATTTAGCTACGTAACGTGGCGTAAATTTAGCGTTTGCGATAAACATTTTCTATGCTCGAATAGGCATCGAAAATATCGATTTTACGAAAATATAGTTTTGATTTGCTGTAAAATATTCCGCTAAAATTTTACATTATTGTGATCTCGTATCAAAAAGCATTCCCAAAAATATAGTGAGTTTAAAATGTTTTGTAATTTTTCAATATGTTTGCGTGTCATGCTTTTTTACTTTTCTCTCGTCAGAATTTGTAATATAAATCTACACTTTATGACAAGACAATATATTTAAAAAAGTTTCAGAAATGAAGCTTAAAGAAAATCAGAAATGTTTTGTTCGTGAAAAAGGAGAACAGAAGCTCGTTTATCTTTGAAAGACAAAGACGAACGACGATAGTATTCATTTATTTACTCGAGCCCGGAACTCTCTTTCCACCTGGATCGAGCGACGCAGAAACGGAAAATGGCGAGTTTCTGAAACTTTTACTTGTCGCCCGACCGCGTACTTCCGTTTTCGTGTGTTGTACATGCATGCATATATATTATATATATATATGCTTCTCTGCCTGAGAAATAAGTAGTTACGCTCAGTCATTCGTAGACAAAGTAACAATCTGCCGGACGGCCTGAACTTTCTACTTTTAAAGTACAATGATAGATTATTCGAATGAAGAACAAGTTTCATTTGATAATTCATTATTTTGATTACACACAGTGTATTCTAAGCATCTACAGGAAAATTGATGAATTTAAGTATTAGTAGAAGTTGTGGCAACAGTGTTGATTATGTCGATCATCTGAAAATTGTTTATCTAATAGTAAAACTTATATTTTTCATCTTTAAGTATCTTGATCGGGATTAATTACTAGGTAACAAATGATGTAATTGAAACATTTTACGAGGTAAAATTGTTCCAAAAAATCAATGATACTGCCAGGATTTAAAATCTTTGAAGAACATTCTGTAGATGTAATCAATAGACTCTCACGATCGTTTATTAAAGTCGAAGCTTTGATCGTCGTAATGAAGCATTCGTTAATACGATCATTTGTCTGTTTATTATATTTGTAATAATGATTTTATCGTTTGTTACGTTTTTATTTTCTTTCCGTACGTTGATTATAAGTAAAACGTAAATGCTCTTGTTATGCTCTGATAATCGCAAATGCTTGTTAGCGGTTATCGATAAAAATGGCCATGTTTTATGTTTCTCATTACATTTGGCTTATAGAATAGCTCTCAGTCAGATTCGGTGAATTCAAATTGGCCGCGAATTGAATAATAACGATAAAATCTTGTTAACATCGAGTCGCTAAAATACGAGCAATACGTGGTAATAAATAATTGTCTACATGTAAAAAAAGATCTAAAGAAGAAATAAATCTTAAGAAAAGAAAATCTCGAGATATCTCCGAAAATCTTGGTTTTTTGTGCAAAATAATATTTTATCTTTGAAAGAAGATATAGGAGAAAAATATAATTATATATAATTATTTTACATTTTTCATAAGTTTTTTTATATTATACATCTTTTACAGTATTATCAATGGCAATAATAATTCTTCTTGATATAAAGTGATTTTATTATAATAATGCAACAATATATTGTATTTATTATTATTCTAACATCGAAAAGAACTTTTCGGAGTGGTTTGAGGCTTACGTCACGAACGTGCAATATGACGGACAAATTAATGCAACTTATCACCGTGAATTATACACTCAGTATGAAACAGCATGTTGCGCGCACGAGTATTGTGAGTATTCTCCTTGCAACATGATGTCAGTAGTGAGAGAACATGATACGTTGCGTTGTTTTCGCAGAGCCAATTCAAGCATTTTCCTCTCTACGATGTACACATGTACATACATGCACACTAATATATGTATACACCTTCCTCTCTTCGGTTACGTTTGGATGCTAGAGTGCTTTAAATGGAGATGGTTATCCTTTAAATCGCGTAGACGAATCTCTCCGACGTTATATCTTTCTTAATCACATTTATATCCGACGTGTCTCATAATTATCTTATAACTCGCCGATTAATTTTGTCCCGGACCTTGAACAATTCCTCGTTATCATGCATATTAATCTTTATGGTGATTGAGAAAATTAAATTTGAAGCACCTTTTAATCCACGAAGCATCAGCCACGTTTGAAACTTTAATAACAGATGCTAACTTCAAGAGCTATTCTTTGACATAACGTTGGAGCTTTCCTCTTAGTAAGAGGAATATTAAAACCAGATATAATGAAAGAAACAAATAAAATGAGTTAGCTATGAATTTTTTTAATAAGATTGTGCATATATCGACGTAAAATAAAATAGAACGAATAACCACACGCGATCTCTATCACTTTAATAAGTTTATCAATCTGTTTTCCGAGAAACAAAATCCCCGCTCGCGTTCCCTAGACTTCGATCGACCGCTAAAAATCGTTAGTATCTCCGTTTGATCGCGATTGCGATTCGTGTGCGTATTCGACGACGCATATGTGTCGCGAGAGACGAATCGTTTTGGTTACCGAGTGTCTCGCCAAGACTTCGACTCCAGAGTTCGTGTTTGTATAACAGAGAGACGCTTAACGGAATCCGGGTCCACCCGGGATGTTATGTGCTTCCTTTGAAGCTTCCTGTAGACGGTCGTCCCGCCGTGCAATAGGAAACGAGATCGCGGAGCAAATAGCGTGACTCGTGCAAACACAGTCATGCACCCGTCTCGGACTTGCCCAGCACGCGCTGATGCACTACCGGCGCTGGCTCCGGTATCGAAGACCGACTCGGATACATATCCTGGATATTCCTTTCGCGCGCGTTTCATCGACCGCGTGGATACGCGTTTCGAGGATCCCCTTCGGTGGATGGTAAACAATTTGCGATTCCGTGTGCTGAGCTTTCGATCAGGCTTTCTCGATACGCCGAACGGGTAAATAACGCGAGTAAATAGCAATTTAAGAAAAAGAAAATATAACGAAATCTCGGTGAAGAAAAATATATGAGATTCAAAAGAAATTAATAGAAATTTTCCGTTATAAAGTTAAAGTTATAAATACATCTCTTATCCTTATAATCCACAGAGATTGATTTAAAAAGAGGTTCTGAATATTTCTTCATATCGATTTTTATTTTTTTATTTTTTTTCATTTTTATATAAAAAGTATTGTATTTTTCCTATTATAAACTTATTATAATTCTATTATAATCTAGATAATTAACTTATATTTTTATTTATATTTATTAAATATCATTATATATGTATTTATCATTTAGGTTAATTAACTTTACTGCTGTAAAATTAACGCGTTGCACAATAATTTAATAATAAAGATTTAATGATCTAAAGAGATTATAGGATCGCGAAGTCATGTAAAAACTTGTGTAATTACGTATCATTCAATAAATCGTTAATTGTGCAGCGTTATTTCGCGGATGTGACTGCGTGGCTTCGTCTCGGTCGGCTGAAGCTTCAAGCTAGTGCATTTCCTGAGGGATGTGCAGCCAGTTGGCGGTAGAAATTCCGTCGGTGCGCGCGAGATCCTCGCCTCGCCGTGCACGGAGGATCGATTGGCGGCAATCGATGTACGTGCATCTGACGTATGCAGCCAAGCGCGACTGCGACCGATTTCTTTCTCTCTTTCTCGCCCGTCCCCGCCCATTTTCCCAGTTTTCCTGCACCCCACGGTGCTTCTTCTTTTTGCCTGGCGGCATCAATCAGTGCTTCAAACCAGATGCTCGACCATGCTCGATGTTTGTATCGTATGCGATGGATAAACCGTTCCTCGCATCGATAATGTCAAATCTTTGTTACGCGAGTGTGGATGAACAATAATTAATTAATCCTGTTAAAAAATCAGAAGTGGAAAATATATCAATCTGATTTAATTCGAAATTTCGTAAATTGAAAGATCAAAAATTGATTGATTTGGAAAAATATCTATAAGTCGTCAACAATTTTTTAAACATCTTATTCTCCCGCTCTCTCTTTTATCCATGAGCTCCTCGATGCACTTTTGTAATTTCAGGTATTTTATTTTCGCTTATGTACTGCGGAATGGATAAAATTGGAATAAGATTTATGGATGCTGAAAATACGAGCGCTTCTAACTTTCAAATCGCTGTAAAAGTTTTGTCTCATCGTTATTTAATTAATTACCGTTGCAAGGGAAGGCAGGGAGAGAAAGAGAGAAAGAGTGGCTCGCTACGGTTTACCGTGAATGGAATAGACGAGGATCGTTCAATTGAGAGGGGAATTTCTCGCTATTTGTGAGAATATAAGATCTTCGGGACGGCGAATGGGTGGAGGCGAGAGCGGAAGTCAAACAGTAGGTGGGAGGGAAAGAAACGGCAGCAAAGAAAGAAAGAGAACAAACATGGATAATCGATATCGAGTAGAGAAGCTTCTCACATGAAAAAGCAGTCTTCTTTGAAAACGAGAAACCACCTGAAAAACAGCCAACCGCACTTTCGAAACGAGGATATTCGTGTCAGTCGCGTAAATGAGGGAAAACTGTAATAGCGCTTAGATTAAATCCAGTTTACATCGGTGATAAATATATAATTGCTCAGATATATATTATACAGAGAAAAAATATATAAAAAATATATAATAAATATTTATAATATATATATATATATATATATATATATATATATATATAATATATTATTAAATAATAAATAGAAAAGTATTTATATAATATTTGTGTATATTTAATTGGATAGGAAATTCGTTAATATATACAATCTTCATAAAACTACAAAATGGTATAAAGATTTTTATTTCGTAAAATGTACATTAATAAATTTTGCTTAGATATATCATGTGTAGCGGATGCATTTAATATTTCTACCGTTCTTTTATTATTACAACGCATCCGCTTACATAAATAACGTTAATGGACTGTCCAGAATGTAAAGGATGTATCGAAAGCTTTTCCGATTACGAAACAAAAGTAATACGCTGCGAAATATTTTGTCAATATTAAGAGAATATATGTCAGCTCTCTCTTCTATTGAATATTAATGGAATCGTTTGCCTTCGATTAGTGGAACATTGACGACGATACTCTTCACGTTTCGTTTTCGCTTTTTGCGCGTCCTTCGCGCATTTCGCTCCTTCTCGTTTTGCACGCTTGACGTTGAAATATCGTCAATCTAGTCCGATCTTCGTAATTGTCTCACTATTCTCTCTGTCTTTCTCTCTCTTTCGATTAATCTTTCAGTACAGCGTCGATATTTCAATTAACTTCGACAGCGGCATTTCTTCATAATTACTGGCAATGGTGGGGTGCGAATAAAGTGACGCGAATATTTGTTTGCAACATTGCTTTATAGTTTTTTTCTGACGACACACTTCTCAGATTATGATGTTTTGCAACATATATCAGTCGAGATGTATAACGTCGATTGCATAAGTAGAGCGAAATTTTATGTCATTTTTTCGAACGAGAATTTTTATTAAATCTCGTTAATGATTTACGGCGCTGTTCAGACGCATCATTTGTAAAATTTTCCACGCGTGGCCGAACGTGTTGTTGCCTGAAACCTTTCATTTATAAGATGCGTCAGCGAATTTTCCCTGAACTTTTCGTGTGTGTGTATACTGCGACAGCAGGTCGATTATAATAGCATATAGGATGTGCCAATATTGCAAAAGTACTTATATTGGCGGTAATAACGATTTTTGAGTTATTGCTGTTACAAAATCGCCATATTATTATGGAATATATTACCTCAACACTCATGAACGCATGAATATGTTTTCATATTCTATTATATTTTATCTTATAAGCTTATAGGATGAAAAGTACACTTATATATAATATTTTAAATATTGCTGGAGAATAATAATTGAGGATGCAATAGGATGATTGAATATTGAGGTATGGAATGAGATTTCACATACAACGAAATAACGTAAACGTGAAGCAAAAAAATAATGCGTAATCACTGCGTATTTTCTCTAATGCATTTGCGGCAACGCACTTTCGCCATGACAGGTAGAAGCTCATTAATATTGCACGAGAATTGTAAGTAACGTGACGAGGGATTTTTCAAGCGGTTCACGCGCGAACGCGGAAAACCACTAATTTTTTTTCCAGATAATAAATTGCATGCCTATTACTCTGCTTTTTCTGCGCACCGTCATCGCTTTTTCCGAATTTCCCATCCATGCTGTTTCCCATCGGACATAATAATCATCGTAAAGGCGGTTCTCGCGCGCCGAGAGAAAAGGTTTATCGTAAAAGGGGAACTTTTGCTGTTCCTTTCTTCGCGTTTCAACGATGATATTGTGCAATTTTTCCTGCAGTCACGTCACCGACGACTTTTTTTTACAGTATTCTAATACAAATCTATAAATAGCGTGAATAGGGAACGGTAAATAACGAAGAGAAAATTGTTTGTACAATGTTGAACGAGCATAGCGCGCGTGTTTATTCGTCACAAAACACTACGTGTATCTATATTACGTATATTGATGTTTTTTTTTCATTGGCGATATTGCTTTTTGAGGGATTGATCTTGATATGCAGGAATTTGCATGTGGCAAGCAATTGGAAATATATAGAAGCTTAATTTTTATCACACATACACACACACACACAAAATAAATAAAAGTATAGAACAATTCATTTATTTTGTTGTAGCAAACCTTCTCGTCCAGCATATTCAATCTTTAGATAGTAGAAAAAAGTCGCGCATAATATTTCCGATGTGGGAAATAATTTGGTATTTCGATGCGGCAGCGTTTCACTATAAAATATTACGACATAACTCTCTCGCCTTAGAGATTCGAGAAGAACGTTCCTTATTCGTCTCGCGACGTCGTCGTCGTCGTCGTCGTCGTCGTCGTCATCGTCGTCGTCGTCGTCGCTGCATCCTCGAGGCGGAACTCGCACATTCGCGAGAGAACTCGTTCGCCGCGACGACAACCAATCCGCGGGCTCCGGATTGCCTCGATAAGATGTAAGTTTAGATTAAATCGTGAATATTTAAAGCTCTGCCCTCGAGAGATTCGCGCGCGTGCTTCCTCCCACGCGTGCTTTCAGTAACGAAGGACTTACTAAAGGATATTCGGATACGCGACACTCGATAAGAGAGGAAAGATTACGCGAGTTGCTTTTAGGGATTAAGTCTTATCCGGGAGATCAGCTTTTCCGAATGAAAGGGAAAGCCACTTTCGCGCTCGGATTAATTATTTGATAGAAACACATTTTGGCGGTAAAAAAAGACCTTTATTTGTCTTCGTCTGGATTTGATCGTTTGCCTTATTGGCACAATTAATTTTAAAGATTATTCGAAATTAATTAATATTATCGATTACTTGTGATGTTAATTTATATTAAAAATTATCATTGGAATTAATATAGCACACATTTATTTTAGTTACAAATTAAATCAGCGAAACAGATTTGATCAGCTGTTAGCCTGTCAATACAATATAAAGTTTTCGTACGTTTTTGAAAATCGGATCATTCATGTAATCCGGGATGAAAGCAGCTTGCTGACTATCATCAAAACACAATAGAGGCTTTAGCAACAAGTGTAGTGCTATTCAATTTTAGGCGAAAACACAGTTCATTTTGTTGCAGAAGCGACTTAAATTCGAACTTTTAACATAACTGTTCAGAGACATTTCGCCAATCAATTTTTTAATTACAAATTATCTACATGCATGCTTATTTGAGCATAAACGTATATACTACATTACGCAATACTATGTTGTGAAAGCGATACGCAGCAAACATTTTTGATAATATTATGATAAAATTTTTATCACAAAGTATGTCTCTCGCCTAAAGCCGACGAATAAAAATAGCGCAACGCGCACAAGTAATTATTTATTTCAATTATTTTAATAAAATATAAAAAAATTTAAGATTATATGTTGAAACATATGTTTCAGTGACAACTATATATTTATAAGTAATTACTATATTTTATAAAAATTTCTAGGACGTGGTATAACGTGGTATAATATTATACTGTATTATGATGCATTAAATTTTTTCGCACAATTTTAATAAATTTAAACAATGTTTAAAATGCTATCTTTTAAGTAGATGCAATTTATTGTTAGAGCAAAATCATACCCATATGAATGCCACTAAAGTGGAGTAAAAGTACTCACAACAAGTTTCTGTGGTGTAGTGGTTATCACATCCGCCTAACACGCGGAAGGTCCCCGGTTCAATCCCGGGCGGAAACATTTTTTGCGCCAAAAACTAATTTATGATGAAAAAAAATTAGATATAAAAATAATGAGCAAAATGTTGAAGAAATAAAATAAAATAAAAAAGAGCTTTTAAAATTTTCATTTTATCTTATAGTACTTATATATATACACACACACACACACACACACACACACACAAGTAACTGTCTACATATATCTTAATGAATAATTAATGAAATTGTCGCCAAATATTTTGCAAAATAAAATTAGTACTTTAAATATATTTTTCTCAGAACTTGGTTTTTCGTATAGATGCTTTTTTTGCACCGCCGTCTCAAATGTTGAATATTATAGAGGATGAATGGGATTTGTGCGAAACAGCTGCATAGGAGAAACATAATTTACAATTCTGTGTGCAGCACTGACACGGACCGATACATAATTTACTAATTACATCTGCGACTGTAATTAGCATAATCTCGATCCCGCTCATGCAACGGTTTGCCAGTGTTTGTAGAACGTTTCTATGATTATCCGCTTAACATGCAGAGAGTTCTCGATTCGATCCGGAAACATGTTTTTTTTTATAAAATTTTGGCATTCAAGATTTAAAAATGTGCGATGCAAATTGCGTTTATCTTATTATGAAAGAAAGAAGATCGAAAAAAACAGTAATCACAACATGTTGATAAAATCGTTTAAAACATGATTATGGAATTGTAATGGATTATAAGTTGACCAATTCGACCAACAATAATCCAAATTAATAACTTGATGTACGTGATGACAATCCAGAGACCGAAACGTACATTTATAGAATTAATCAATAAATTCTCATTAGAAGAAAAAGAATCTGCGCTTTGCTAACCACGCCTGGCTCTTAATAGCCCATTTTTCTGTTAGTTGGATATTAATTACTTGAAACTTTTATTGAACTTTTATATTAAATTATCTTTTTTGCATTTTGATAGAAAGATGCAATTTATTTTAATTGAATTGTTTTACACGTACTTAAATCTGTATTAAAATTTTTCACTAGAAAAGTTAATCAGGAATTTTTTCTTATATAAGATGGTTTATATCATATTTTGAATAAAAAGCATTCTTCATTGAGATTTGTCACACTCTACTAAAAACGTGCAATTAACAACACAACGAAGACGATAAGAAAACAATGCAAAATTTATATTTGTGGAAATTTTAAAAGGCTAAACTTATTGTTTCCACAGTGACATAGTCGCGGTGATCAATAATCATCAAAGATAGTGCGGCATTTCACACCTGAGTGTGCGTATTACCCTTAGATGAGCACTCGAGGAGATGAAATTATCGAACAATAGCGCGAGAGGCAAAGCTGCATCTCAATAGAAACAATGGCAGTCGATTAACAGTAAACTGCCGATTAGAGTGCACGAAAGTACATGCATTATGCATGACACTCGTGTAACGATCGTGTAAACCCGCGAATCGAATATGCGAGAGTCAGGGAGCCGCGCTCGTGAAAGTTTATTTCGAGCGATGTGAACTATCAGCGCCATTAGTAAATCTAACGCGGCGCAAGCTTTCCTTTCACGTCAAAAACCGGATTCAACCGGATCTCTCCGAGTCTATTATTCTTTAGAGTGCAGCCAAGATGTTCTATGTGTTAGAAACATTGTCGTTGAAAAATCATTTAAAGAATTACATGTCTGACTAACACAATAAGACACCTTTTCTATCATAATTTCTAAATTTAAAAAAATTTCTGCAAAATTAATAACAATCGCTTCTTATTCAGAGTTGATCAAGATCAAATAAAATAATTACAGAAGAAAATAAGTGAAATAATTTTATTATATATATTTTATTTAAAATGCGGGTATAGATATAATGATATTTTAACAAGATTTGTACGAAGTTTATTTACGCTGTTTACGAAATAAAGCATTTTGCATAAATCTCTCGTTTACATGAGAGATACATATGTATATGTTTTGCAAGTATGTATGTAGCACAATCACAAAGTCCTGGGACTTCCAAAGGATTGACCCAAAAGAAGAAGAACGCGCAGATTCACGATGCGGAATCGAGAGCCGCCAGCTTTCGCGGAGTATTCTCGAACTTATAATACTTTTGTCTTAGGATAGGAAAATGCGGTCTAGATTTGCCCGATGCATCCCCGGCGTTGTCGTTTTTCGTTTGTTTTTCCTCAACTCGGAGGTTTCTTTCCATGTTTCTTTTTTTTTATTTCTCACCAGTCTTGGATGCGTACAAGTTTTATGAGTACCATCGCTACCCTACTGCCCTTAAATCCCGATCCCGTTTCTCGTTTTCTTTCGCGACTCCGATAAAGTTTCCGGTTCCGCTCGCAGGTGCATCCACGCGCGCGAAGACTCACAAATAAAATGAAATATAGAGGAATGTGCATAATTAAACGAAATATATTTCTTATTGTTCTACATAGACATATAAAACCGAAGTATCGAGAGATACTTTGTTCATATTACAATATTTATAACTTGAGAAACTTTCGATATATCTTACATTATTATTTCTTAAATTTTTAAACATATCTGTAAATGAGAAAAAAAAGTGCTATAGTATATGTATACAGATATGTGTCATATAGCGTGAGCAATATGTCACAATTGCAGTTTCTCGTTTGCGTTAAAATAATTTGGCCCTCCGTGCACACAACGCGCATGCAAATTGCATTTCTTTTTTGCGCGGCCGAAATATTCCCGAAAAATTGCGGGTTTCGTCAAGACCTGCCGATCGATACACCCGACATAATTTTGCACGCGATCGCGCGATGGCGATCGCGCGCGCGTGCTAGGTAATTTAATTACAAGTTGTAAAAGCCGACGTTATTGTTCGTCGTTTGTAGTTTCGCGAACTCAATTCTATCTAACTTTCGGCTCGCCGATGTTTGCGTTCCGCTTTTGTCGCGCGCGCCACTTATGCAACCCGTGTATCCCGACGTCGATGCATCCGATGCATCCGACATCCGAGAGTAATAGCGCACTTACAAGGATAGCACTTTTAACGATCGAGCGCCGGAAGAAGGTGCGGGCGAATCTCGAGGGAAATGAAGATCGTTCAATTTTCATGGGAAATCGAACGCTGGAAAACGCTTACTGTAGAATGGACATTTTGCAATATACATTTTAAGAAATGTTACTTGCATAGAGAGTGTTCTATAATGAGAGAAGATCACGAGAATTATGTTGTTAGACGTTAAAGCGTTCACGACTGAAAAATTAAAAAGATAATATCAAAATATATACGAAGAACGTGAGAAATTTATTAGTGTGTAGTTTAAAAGTTTATAATCACTAATGAAAAAGAGAAGAAGAGTTATAAATATATTTACGTAGGGATCTTTTCGTAGAAATTTATAAACTCTTGAGGATATAATATCTCTCTCTGTCTCTTGAGAAACTGTCATAAAAGTTTAGAGAATTTTCACGAAGCTCTTGCGGAAGTTTATCAACGAATTTGGGGATAAAGTGCGGAGAACAAGCACGAAATATCTCGTACAGTTTTAGTCAAGAATGAAATATAACGAGAGAGATACGCTCGATTTTCCGCAGGCTATGATATAACTGACGAGTTGAGGGAGGATGTGACAGCACGAAGAGTGGCAGAGACAGTGGATTAGGCGAGAAACGAAATAATGCTATAATTACGATGCGACGAAACAATTGCGGAATAGAATGTACGTCTGACCTGACCCGGGGCGGCTCCCTATTATTATCATGGCGGGATATTTCACGTCGCGCAGATCCAGCAGCTGCAGCTGCAATTTGGCACTTGCATGGCGTAAACTGGTATCTCGAGAGATATTACGCGATTACGATATGTGTATGCGTGCGTGTATGTACATGGACGCAACGAGACGGCGGGCAAATTGCGCTATCGACAAAATTGCGAACGCCGTTAGCTCGCACGATGTTGGTTTACCGTCATTTTGGTTCTGTTATATTGCGAGCGTTGATAATTTGACGTTCAAAACACGTTGATGAGATACTACGTATATTTTTACAATAGTGTACTTTTATAGGATTAAGAAAGTATCAATGTTAAAATATACGTATTCGATCAGCATTTTTTAAAATATAAATTTATAATAATAAAATATGCAAAAATATATATTTAAGAAATAAGAGATTTTTTAGCATACCAATAATTAGAATAAAAAAAAATATATAGAATTATAATTATATAAATTACTAAAAAAGTAATAATAAGACATACAAACACATTAATGACAAATACTATCTTAAAAGATTGATGATTTATGCAAGAGATTGAACTTTATTTATTTATAATAATTATATTTCTTTCATGTAATAATTATTTATGAAAGTGCTAGCTTAAGGAAGGGCAAGCCATCTCGAAAGACTTAACGTGAGTAAGGATATTCGTGCGGGCAACGACCTTATGGTCTATTTTTCTAAGAGATGAGAGAAGAGCTCGAAGGGAAAAGCTGGTAGTTAGCCAGGACTCGTAGGATGTTCGGCACGTACCGCGATATCGGGTCGTCGAGGATCAAAACTTTAACTTTTCTTGGGCAAGATTTTTCCCGTAGCTTTACCGCGGTTGCCATGACGAGCAACTTGAGGTTCGTATCTGGCAAATCTTTTTCGTATCTCCCTCGTGCGGCTCATAATTTTTCGATATTATTCGCGATTGAATTGAATTAGTCATCGGGGAAAGCGAGCATAATTCAGTGAATGATCGCTGTTACGTGTATAATTGTCATGAAACAAGACTGATTACTATTTCCAATAATTTTAAACATTATATTATTAATTCTAATTGGAAAAACTAATATTTATACAACAATTACGCGCGCGTCATTGTTGTCATTGTGCTTAATATGGTATTCTTGTGCTCGTAAAGAGCAATCTTCTATTTACCTTTATTATTATTCGAAACATTTTATAATTTATTTTTAATCAATTTTTGCAATAATAATTTTTGCATTATAATGATCGATAATTTTCGTCGGAAATATTAAATCACTATCTTTTTCTAACTCAAACTTGGAAGACGAGTTTGTGATGTTCCACATAAAACTTTATTCATTATATCGTTGCAATTGTATTTTACGCGTTTGTATCTTTTGTTCTTTCGGACTTAAACATTCATTTAAAGCTAGCGTTAAATGTCGCTCCGTCGGTGTTTTTTCTTGTTTCGTCAACGCATTTCTCCATTTTGCCCATTCTCTTCTAAGGCCGCAGCGAAGGCTGAGCAGGATTATCCTGAAATCCTACCGACGAGAAAATGGGGGACCGCGCAAGATATTCCAGGTGTGGCGGTAATGTCTTACCGACGAGAGGAGCTGAAGACGAATGATCCGTGGAATATCAAACCCTCTCGAAGAAAACCCACACTAAGGGATTATTTTTTTTTTCCCTCACCGACGCGAGCGCGCAGTAAGATCATATCAAACACCATCGCCACGAGAATATGGTGGCAGCCCTTTCAGCTGTCTAATCTATTCCGATAAAAGCTTCCGCAGAAACGGTTATAACCGCGCACGAAGGAGACCGTACGAGAGAGAGAATTCTTTGTGTACTTGGTCCATTCGCGGATATCTCTCAAGTGCTTTGAAATACTAGGGCAGACATTGGTCGACCTCGTTCTCTCGCGTTGTTGAGTCGGAAAAGAGAGCGTAGAAATATGTATTACCTGACCAACGCTGCATTGCGATCAATAAATAGAAAAAGAATCGAACGCGTTTTTAATCTACTAACGTGACAAATTTTCTATTTTAATTTTTAAGGTATCGACTTATAATTATATTAATCAATATTGTATTTAATCTCAAATACAATATTGATGTTCTTATTTTTGAATTCTATTTAAATAATCAGTTTCATATTTTTCTTAATATTTAATGTTAATTTATTTATTCTTTACATGCTTAGTTTTATAATTTTTTACTTAATATTTGTAATTTTTATTTTTAATATTAGTTTATATTAAAGTTTTTATTCTTATTTCCACATTAAGAGTTTTTCTACGGCGGATATCTTCTTAAGAAACTTTGAAAGAAAAAATTGGTAGCATTTTGTCACAGCGAAAAAAAACGCCTCGACATTGAGAATCTTTCGAGGTGTTATTCTTCTTATCCCCATGCTAGAAGTGGAGAAATTGCGACATTTTTTTTTTGCGAACGAACAATCCTTTCAAATTTGCCACTTGACAAAGGAAATAGAACCTGTCATTATTTAAATCTTTCTCTCATTTGACAGTGGAACATCATTAATAATTCATATCTATTTTCCAGTAACGTATAATGTAGATATATTTTATAGAATTGTCAATTATTGACATTTTTCCAACAAATGTCTATAATGTTCTAACATCTAAATGTTTAGTTACAATGTAAGTTTTTTGTGTATGTGTCCATATTTACATATTATATTTTAATATTTAATATTGATATATTTATATAAAGGCAAGGGATTAAAAAATATGAGATGGTTAGGATATATATATATATATACATATATATATATATGTGTGTGTGTGTATGTTTATGAGTGTATCTTTACTTGTCCCTGGAAAAATGAATACTATGATTTAATTTAATTCTTTTTAGAAATAGATTTCTCCCCAATAATGAAAGAAAAAAGCTTTCGTTCTCATATACAATTTATCCTCAGTCATTGTATAAAATCATAAAACCAGATCAGAGAAAAGGAAGAATCCAGAAGTAGAAAAAATTTTATGCTATCGTGGTTTCCAAGTCGGTGAAAATCAGAACCGTTGTCGCTATCTCTGATACAGTAGGCTGGAAACAGATACGCCGGTTTACGATCTTTCCGTGGAGAGAAATCGTCTCGACATGAGCGACCGGTTTATTTTCCTTTGATTATCCGCCCTCAAAACGAACGCAAACTTTTTAGTGCGCGCGCCAGGGGTTGATTCACCCGTGAATAATAAACGACGGAATTTACGGTGCAACGCATAACGAGGAACGCGCTTCGTCGAAAAAAGTAGAAAGAAAGAAAGAGATAGAAAAAGAGTTAATTAGGATATGGTCGAATTAAGAGCAACTTCTTAACAGAATCGGGTCATATACGCTGCGTTACATCCTCTGATACCTGACTTTATCGTCATATCTGATCCTTAAGTAAACTCTCCAACTAAAGTATTAATTGAAGTATTTTTACTTTCCCCAATATAACTGGAAATGTCAAACTTTATTTGTCGATTCGTTCCATTTATCTTTGTCCTTAATTTTTGAAATGAAATATAAAGAATATTAATTGTGCCTTTTATAATATATTATTTCTTCTATCCGCTGAAGGTTCTTATCAAAGAGTTATTTTACTGAATATTATTTTTCCTGCAGAAAGAAACTGCGCAGCAAAAAATTTCTTTATTGGGAAAGCAATCTGTATAGATAAGAACTTGTATTAAATTAACGGCAGCTCTCTATAATTTTATTTTATATAATTATCGCTTTAGTATAAAATTCTAAAAATTAACAACTCTACGTAAATTTGATGCCCTTGTTCTAATTATCTCAACACGATGAAGTACCTACACTTTTTAAACGTCACTTGAAAGGAGAAACTCGATAGGAGCTCCCTCGCGCCTTGCCTTTGATGTTTGCCCCCGAGGTTCAATGGCTCGAATTAATACTTCTCACCTCTCCGGGTATACTTAAGAGACTCTTGAAAACAGGTATAAAGCCGCCATGGTGGATATTACACACACACACACACGCACACATGAAAGGGTGCTCTCGAATTTATCTTAATTCAAAATCTCCTTTTAACAAGGGTTACACCACATCCTTATTGTTTGACACAATTAGTTTTTAATATAAAACTCTGAAACTTTAAAATATAATAAATATTGCTATTTTAGAAAATTGTTATGTACTTAAATTTAATAAAGTTTTTTATTTTTAATTCTATAAACGTATATATAAAATAAGAAAATATTTTTTAAATTTAAAAGTATAAAATTTTCTGAAATTTTATAAAATAATGATATTCGTAGAGATAAAATAAAAATCATTAAAGTGAATGTGCTGTCAAAGAAAAACCTGGTTAAAACTACGCTATTATCATGGATAGTCATATTATCGCAGGTAAAGAGATTTATTAAAGATTTATATATATTAAACTTTTATGGCTGTCTTGTGCTCAATCACTGTTCAGAGAAGCAGGGTGAAAAATTGAACAACGAATAAATTATATGTCTCGTTCTCTCCGGATACGTCAATACTTTTAAGCGAATGGGAACGATGCGTGATAGGAAGAAACGGAGAAAAGCAGAGTTACTTTTGAACGCGCTTAACGCGCCATTATCGTATTACGTAGCGAAAGTGGCAACACGGGTATTAAAGGTACGCGCGAAGATACGCAGGAAGGGTGAATTTCGCCTAGGGGGGTGAGACGATATTACGTTCTGAATAACAGCGAGGATGAAAAGAAGACTCTTTAACCGAAATGCTCTCTTTTCATAGCTCCTCTCTTTTTCTCCCTCCCATTATGAATTCGCCGTACGTGCGCGCGGTTTATTCGCTCGAGAAAAAAGACGGAGGAAGAGACGGTTTTGACGGCAGCGAATCATCTCTTCCGCCTTTTTTTCGCGAAAAAGTAGCGCGGCTACGAGTAAAGTGCACGCAGGAACACGTCTGGAAATTCCTCGGCTTTGCGAACTTTCGCGTTCGCTTTATTCCGTCTTTCCATTTTTCCTCGTTGGCTCATTCTTTCTGTCATCGCTCGTAGAAATGGGTGAAAATGTCGAAGGGAGAAGTGCCGAAGAATATTTATTTTAGTTATTTAATGAAGATTTAAATTAAATCAATGATCCAAAGAACTTGGCTCTCAATTCTTTAGTTTCCTCTTATCTTTGAACAAGAGTTATAAATCAGTTCTTTCTTACGAATTTTCCGAATACTATTAAAATTGATTTTATTCCCTTTTACACGACAAACAAGAATGTTAATAAAACACAGTACTATACATTTATATTATAGGGATAACGATATAAAAAAGCAGATTATGTAGAGTTGTTATTAAAGAATATTACTATACTTGTAAGCATGGTGCCAACACAAATGATAACAAGACATGTAAACAACAGCGTGTTAGAAGCGAGCGCTAAGTTTTGCAACGTATAAGTATTTACACCGCAGTCACCTTCTTATCAGTCGCGCGGCGAAGCTCGAGCTGGAAGATAATGCCACAATCCGTTCCGTGTGTCGTAGCATTATCATTCGAGATACAATTGCGACAGATGCTAGAAACGGTACGTCTCGTCTTTTAACTTGATTCGTATAGTATCGTGGAGTATCGGAATAAAGTTGCCGAGTTTTAAAACTTTACAGTGTCATTACTAAAACGTAATGGGTTCAGAACGAGTCGATTCCGAATCGCGATTGGCGTCGAATCGCGTTTAATTAATAATAAATATAACCGTATTTAATCGCGTAGCTTAACAATTTGAGAATTCGCGTCGCGGAATGCCGTGAAAAGTGCTGCGTCATATAGTGCGGTTGTCATATTTTATTGATTAGTGCGCGTGCGATTATAATTAATTATGTTTTCGCGAATATCATGCGAGTGCCATAAAAAATGAACAAGAGAGGAAGGAGACAGGGGAGGTATCGGGCGACAGCGGAACATTTGTGGGGTGAGATGTTCACAATTACTAAGCATATTTTAAAGTATATTTTTAAGTAAATATAATTTTTTATTTTTAAGTAAATATCTCTTTAAATAATATTTTAAATAATTATAAAAAAATACACACACACACACACACACACACACACGTATATATACTTTTATTCATATCATACAGAAAACAATATTTTAACTACGACAATTTTTATTATCGTATAACTCTCACATTTTTGCAGTAATATCTTTATGCACAAAATAATTTAAATCTATTAATAAATATACTCTTATCTCTTATTCATAAAGATTCTTTGTATAACGTATATGTACGAATATGTCACATATCCCTAGTTATTCTTGACGTCTTAATATCTACGTCGATTCAAACGATTTTTCGACAACGTTTACGGCTGCTCCATTTTTCCGAAACAAAATTGCTAGGGCTTGGAAGGGATACATCAGGGTCCAACTTAGGGGCGGTACTTTATTTCTCAGTTCGAACCCCGAATACCAATCATCGTCTCGTCCATCAACGTCGCCGAGAAAAGGTCAGACGGATGCTGCTTTTTCCACGTCGTGGAAAAGGCACGCGAGTTTTGTAACAGTCACGACCTCGGCCTCTCGGCACGAATTCGCAAGCTGGTCCCATAATTCACTCGCCCCGGTTAGATCGGTTAGCTGATTAATTCGGGTGAGATTAAAATATTGTTCACGTGACGCTCGCCATTGTTACACTGCAATGTGTAATGCAATTTTATCGTGATGTTGACACATTTTACACACATACAGTTCACATAAATGTCGTTGTACTTTGGAGTATTGGACGATTAATTCATATTTCGAAAAATGCAACAAATTGTAATACAAGTTATAGAGTATAGTATTTTTCGGAATTATCTTTCCACCACACTAACACTCTCCCAAAATTCCAAATTTGATTGATTTTTAATCAAGATACTATAATAGCTTTTAACATATAAGAGATTGAGATCGTAAAAAATTGTGGTAAATTAAATTTCTGCGACATAAATAGATAATAACGAACGGTATCTCACGAAATATTTTTATCAGCATTTTTCTGAGGCTCAGGATACACGCGTGTGTGTACAAATTGCACGACACTGTGCAAATAGTCGCACGAACAGTCGTAGCCAGCGGCACGAAACTGGTGCTGGAGCACCTGTGTCCCGAGGCTTTGAATGCCATTGCACTCGCTCGTACCCCGAAGTGGTTGCGGTCACGCAACAATCGAGTCGGTTGAATTGGTCTGTTGCACCTTCTTCATTATCAAAATGCACGTAAATAGATCGCGCGGAATGCGCGCGAACGTTTCGCCGCTTACGAAAATAATCCAAACAGATTTATCTCTCACGAATAAATCTTTGCCTCTTTGTAGAATATTTTGAAAATAATCCGTGTATAAAATTTTGTTTTTCATTTAAAACAAAGTAAAATTAGGCATAAAAAAAGACGTTATGTTTCTAATCAATTGCGATATTTCACATCTAGTTAAATTTCGTAACGACAGTTATGTAAAAGCGGCAGTTACAATTTCTCGTAACACGGAGCTTAGGTGCAAGCTCGTGGCAATTTAAGAAGCAATCAGTGTTTATCGAGGGGCGTAAAACTCGGCTAAAGTTTTCAGGAGGGTGAGAAAAGATCTGAGAAGGGATGGCCGATCCTCGCTTTTATACGCGAGAGAGAGAGAGAGAAGGACCAGTTACAGCAAGATACAGCGTTCCCTTTTTATTTGCTATTTATCTTGTACGCCGGTACGTTGTACGGTTTGTGACAAGCAAAAAACAAGTCCGACAATCGAATCGGCCGCTCCCCGTCATTAAAGATACATCTCCTTACAGACGATGCTCTTGTCCTCTAGTTTTCTTTTTTCCTTTCTCTTGCTCGGTCGGCATTATTTCGTATACCTTTCATTTCATCGGCGATCGGATGCTTTAAGCGAAATTAGATTTTATCGAATTACCTCGCGAATGTAATGCTAATAAATCCTTACGAAAATGCAGCACTCGAGACTCTTAAATAGTCTTTTAGATTTAATCGGTTTAATCGATATTGAAAGAAGTAATACTTTTGTGCGCTCTCTATTGTTGTACAAATATTTAAAATGCGCGAAAAATAATCTATTATACGCTACGATAATATTTGAATCGCAATTTTTAAAGCGAATATTTTGCGTCTCACTTACGTCGCGTCGTTATCTATATACAGTAGAAGGTATTGTCGGAGCCAACCACAAACGGTGTCGGAAGAATAATTTCCGCTTCTCCCGAGATGAATCGTTGAAAAGGAAAGGATCGTTGCTTCGATTAGAGTCGCTCGATAGCGCGAACAGATGTGATTGTTACGCCGAGATACGTGAATTGACTCGGTCTGACCATTGCGTGACTGTAACTACTTGTAGTCGACTTCTTAATGCGCTGCTATTAAAACCTGTATAGCCATGAAAATCGCGAGATATACGAGATAAACAGCTTCTTCGTAGTCGACGAGTCATTTCATAAAAATGATATTCTGCTAAATATTGTGTTAATAAACACGAATAAAAATTATTAGTAGTTATATAATATTTACAGTGGTATTTTTTATGGAATGAGCCCTTGGTTGTAAATTAACAACAATAAGAAAACGAATTTAAAGAGATGATACTTTTTTTTTATTCTGAACGATTTGTCATTAAAAAAAGATCAAGAAATAATCATATATGATAATTTACATTACGTAAATATATTATATTTTTTTCAGTAAAGCTTAACACATGAAAAATTTTATTTTTATTTTTATGCGTCGATGCACGCAAAATTAATATATAATTTATATTGATGCCTCAACATTAACGTATTTCTCTTTTGTTTTAGGTTTTCCTACAAGTAGTAGAGATAAACCGGGCGACCGGTGAGTGACAATGTTAAAGTTTTATCTATCATTATCATTTCAGCCTTACAAATCTGACGTTCAGATTTTTAGTTCGATTCTCGATTTGACGAACGCGTATCGTGTTTAAAAAAATTCTCTTCGCGTATCGGCGCGCCGATATTTTTCTTTTTTTGTCAATATGTAAGTTGGACAGAGAGAAAAAGCAAAATCAAAATCGACAACGCGATTTGTGCGCGCGATGCGACGAGCGCGCATGTAAATATTGAAAACGACGTGATGGTCGGGGATGACGTGACGGTTTTTTCTCTAGAAAAGCAATTACCTGAAAAACAGACACTGCAGCGATTTTTTTTTCGCGTATGCACTGCGACAAAAAGTTTTATCCATAAATATCGCGTATTGTGTCGTGCGTGGGTCGCGTATACTGTTTCCCTGCGAGATAGCGAATTTTTCGGGATTTGGATCTTCTCGTCTACTCACGAATCGATTCAACATTGTAATTCATCTAGCTTTTCTCGAAAATTTTTTTTCGAGAGATTTGCAATCGACTACATCGAGATAAACATACATCGATTCGAATGTTATTTATTGTGATAAAGCATGAATGATAAAATATTATTTAAGATGTTACGAAACTATTAATTTTTCTTTAAGTAAAAGAGAGTTAATGCGAGGATATTAAATATGCCAAATAAAATTATTTGTCCAAATTCAGATTGACGTATGTCGATCAATAGAACTTCAACATCATTCACGATACATAAATAAAAATTTATGCTACATTTTTTACATATAATGATTAACATTTTATTTGCAAATCTCGTGAAAAGTTTAAAGCTCCGAATCGAATGTCTATTTTTCTAAAATCGAATCAACATTTAAGTTGGAAAGTAAATAAGAAAAAGTCGTATTATTCAATGTACGATATCCGGTTTTATAAAAATAGACATTTGATTCGGAGCTTTAAACTTTTCACGAGATTTGCAAATAAAATGTTAATCATTAGATGTAAAAAATGTAGCATAAATTTTTATTTATGTATCGCGAATATAAAAACAAATTAGAATAAGTTTTAAAAATTTATGATGGTTTTTGGAGACATCTGAAAAAAAAGGGAAGAGATATTCTCGACAACTAATCTGATTATTCTATCCATTGCGTCTGGAAAGCGATAGATGTTTGTGTCATTTTCAAGATATGAATATTGCGCGTGGCGATTACATTTGTAATTATCTTCGGTTGCTTTACGTCGACACTGGAATGGCAACGGGTCGTAATACTAAACGATTTTCGCGTTTGGCTCGCTGAAATCGAATTAACATCACGATATGGCTATACATCTTGCCGGTCACGCCATGGTTGAACTCTGATGGAGCTCTCTCTCCTTCTCTTTCGCTTTCTCTCTCTCTCTCTCTCTCTCCCTCTTTGTTTGTCTCACTGCATAAACATGCGTCGATGCACGCATCCGGTAACTTTATATGCTCCATATATAGATGCTGCAACAACAATGAAACTAGCTAGTGCAGCAGGTATCAAATGAATTTTGAATCTCGCCTGCATCTGCGTCTCTCCAGTGTTTCTCAAACTTTTTTTATTTAAGTTTTCCTTTTTGCTCAATTTATTTTACTCTATTTTTTGGAATATTTAAAACTTTTTATAAATTTGAAAGGTTTATAATTATAATTTTAAAGAATAATTTATTTTTTTGCAAAAAGAAAAAAAACAAGAGATAGATATTGATTCTTTATGATTTGCGTTATTTTCTTAATGCATCACGGTAAAAATTTAAACTTTAGAAAAAATATAAAGTTTTATCTTTTGCCACAAATTGGTAGATAACACGACGCGCTTTAAATATCTTTCCGGTTTAAGAAACGTTGAAGGAGAGATGAATTACATACATAGTCGCCTAATATTGATCCTATTTTTTTACGAGCTCTATATGCGCGCAGCTTTAGACAGATGCGTGTGTGTGCGTGCATGCATTTTGATATCGAACGGTTGTATCGACTTCAACGACTTGTCTCGTATTTCATCGAGATATGGATATGCTACATAGACCGTAGCATCCTGCTGTTTCTCTATCTCGCAATTCCAACATGTTTCCATGGCTCGTGTGTTCGCGAATATACGAGATAAACCGCGGAAAGAGATTCAGAAATTTAAAAAGCTAAAATATGTACAACAGCGACTCGTAAAGAGAAAACCTTAAAAAAAATTACACTTCTTGCCAAAAAATATGCACATCTATTAAATATATAATTGTCAAATAATTCTCTCAATTGAATTAAAATTTTCTATTGTAAAAAGAGTGTGGGAGTTCTTGCAAATCTAAATTAAATTCTCTAAATAATTATGTGCATATAAATGCTTATGATCATCCAATTCCAATGTTTATATTGAATAAATTCTAATTTGATTTTTTTTTAACGATGGGGAATTAGTTTAATAAAAATCAATATCAAATGTTTTTCTGTATATTAAACAAATTGTCGCTTTCAAATTTATCATTGAAACGTCATTTTTACATTCATCTTTGGCTTTTGGATCTTTCTAGCTATACGCACGATTTGTGTCACTGTCCGTAAAATATGTTGTCCTCCTATAGGTGTCTATTCTGTCAGAAACATGTCATCCGTGAATTCACGCGAATTTATGCAATTGTCAAATCGAGCCATTCAGAAAAAAATGTGAAAAATGCTTTTTTAAACTTTCTTTGCATGGAATATATATATATATATTGATGGTGATACTTTTGTTGAACATACGCTGCAGGATATTATACATATTTTTGCATTAAATAATAATTTGTAAAAAGCCATCGAAAATTTGACAAAACTCACGTGCTGAAATTTTTATTGCATATTTGATATGATGGCGCGTGCATACAAACGCTTCTGAAAAATTTATTGTGGTGTGCATTTTGATACGATTATATATTTACAATATATGCGAGCAGCTTTGAGTATTAACTAATTTTATTAATAATTATTTTAATTTGATTACACATATTGAAAAAATCAAATTAAATAAAGTTTTCCTTAGCAAAGTTGCCAGTATTTTTCTGAGATATAATTTCTTTTCTTTATAATAACCATTTATAATATTTTGGCAAGAAATAAATATTTTATAATCTAATATTTTCTAATTTTTTATTTGTCATTTCTCTCGTCTAAGGATAAAATCTATAAAATTCTATTGCATTTGTGTCACGCTACATAAATTCTTATACATTTCGCGCAATAAACCTTATCGAGAGAGAAAGAGAGAGAGTTGCGTGGAAAAATACATTTCTCTTACAATTAGATCCGCAGCGTGAGACCGCAAGTGATCCGTATTTCGCGAATCGGTAGCACATTTTGGGAGAGAGGAAGAGGAGTAGTTTATCGGCTGCCGTTATCCTCGCGGTATTAACGGCATTACGTGTACGATTACGGGATTATTTGTTACTGACAATGAATTGATCATTCTAGTATCGTTGATACCCGATTTATTCGCGTCGAAACGCGCGTTCGTGATTCGCGATACCGTGAAACACGATCTTCTCGTCGAAACGGCGCGGCAAACGGATGAATTGGCCGCGTTGCTAAACTTATGCCGGCGGATTAATCCGCCGGTTATGCGGTTATGTTTCTGAAATTGCGTGAGGTAACAATTGTACGGGAGTATAACCGAGGAGCCGAGTTTTAGTAGCATGATAAGCCAGAATAGGAGAATATCGCAATGGGAATACAACTGGATAGACTTATCGATCGTTATAAATATATCTTAATATTTTTAAATATTTTTATATAATGTTTAATATTTTTTTTATATACACGCTATGCTTATGAATTTATGTCTTAACTAATTAATTTTCTAAAATTATTTATTATTCTGAATTGCCGCGTAGTTTAAAATACTACATCTACTAATCAATGAACTATTTTTTAGCAATGTATAATATAATTTCTCTGTTTAATATTACAATTTTATAATTACTTAATTCTAAGTGAATTTATTAAATACTATATAATTTTGCAAGCTTGTGATATTTTCATTTTTTATTGATTGTTTCAACTAAATTAGCAATTGTTCATACTTTATCTATATAATTTTTTAAAGCTGGGTCTTATATTCGCTGTGGCTTAAATAGACTATGTCTTTTTGAATGATACGTTTTTAAGATTACTATTATTTTACTTATTGCTATCCGATTAATACTGGTACAATTACGCGATCGAAAGGAATGATGCTTAAGAATTTTCTCCCCGCGTGTGATTTATCCCGCAAAATCCGCGAGAAATGCCGCTGCCGGGAAATAATGTTACGACTGCGTGCTACAGGGTGGACGTATCCACCTCTCTGGACAGTGCTATAAATCGTTCCGTAACCCATAAAAGACTAACTCCTCGTTTATCATGCGCTTTTCTGTCTGGTATCTCCGGCCGCCCGCGGAGAAATATCTCTCGCTATGAGAATACGAGAACGTGCGAAGGGAATTTGAAATTGTAAGATTCGCGCCATTTTTACATCACTGACAAATACGGTGTATACGCGCCGTGAGGGCTATTTCCGCTACTACACTTCTCCATTATGGATAGGCTGCCCGTCCATCAAAGCTGAGGATTGATGACTTTATTACGAAGCTGTCGAATCTAAAACGGTGTTTTTATTAATATCGGGATAAAATAAAATTTGCTTGACGTTTGAAAAAAATGAAAATTATTATCTATTTTGCCGAGAGAAGAAGACTATGTTTATTATCAATTTTGAAAGTCAATCTGATTGTTGCGTTAGATGGAAAGTGAAAATCAGATTGCTGTATTAAATTCGAATACACAAGTCTCGGGTATTTCATCCATAATTTGCGCTGCGTTGCTGCTCTAGGCGAATGTAAAAGAAAATTACGAAGACTCCTTCCCGCTGTCTTTGCAAGCACTGGCAGATTACAGGACTACAGCTATGGCAACGCAAAGCCATGGGAATTACGATGCTGCCGGAAATTACACTGTCACGTAGAAAGAATGTTACGATCGCTGTAAAATTACGATCTTTCACCGGCATGAGACTCGTGTAAACATCGGAGGTGATTTGAAAAGGCAAGGGATAAATGAAGGCTTTTCGATATTACATAAAATAATAAGTCTGGAGGAGAAAATTAAATAGCGTCCTTTTTCTCTGAAAATTGTGATGAAACATTATGTAATAATACAATATTTACTCAGCTTATTAAAATTCATATTTCTCAAGTTTTTACTTTCGGAATTTCATTTCTTTTATCTAATATATTTTCTGATAATCTAGTTTAATATTATTAGGAAAATTTGTTCAAAAGTATAAGGCAAAAATTTTTTATCAATGAGTTGGCTGAATTACACATTCACACTGGATACTTTATATAATTTTATAAATTCTAAATATTTATTTGCGCGGATTTCAATTTATGTGTAGCATATTTCATGTAAACAATTTTTAAATGTCATTTATCCCGGATTAAATCACGAAATATCTGCTTGAATAAAATTTTGAAATTGTCCGAAAAATAAGATCTTGTTAACTATTTATGTTATCGAAGCTGCTTTATAATGAGAAAATGAGAGGTTCCTCGCTACATTTTCCATAGCACATCCCGCAAAAAAAATGGTTGCGCGAAAATGCGCGACGGTACATGTACGCACCAACCATAAATCGCGCGACACACGTAAATGCTGTTCACTTCATTTTTCATGTGCCATCGTGTCTCCGGAGCGAAGCGAATAAACATGGTCCGGACTAGGCTGGCGCTCACATATAGGTAGAGTTGGCACGAAATACCGCAAAAAAACATGTATTTTGAATACAAAATACTAATACTAAATATATAAGTTATGAGATCTGAAAAATATGTTTTAAGTGTAAAATACAAGACATTATCAACAATGTAATTTTACAAAATGCAAAATAATTATTATTTTGAATAGAATATAATGTATCAGATATTTGACCATTTATTATTTTATGACTTTAAAAAATTACATTCTAAAAGATATATTATATATTTCTTTCTAAAGTATGTATAATTTACTTATTCGTAATTTATGGGATACAAGTTTAATGAATAATCATTTTTGGTAAATCTGATTTCGATATTTTCAATCCTTTTTCCAAGAGACACTTATTTGCCAATCTGGAATAAATATTATATATAAAAATTATTTTCTTCAATCGCGTCTAACCAGTCTTTTCAAAGCTTGTCGAGTTCTTCGATCGATGTGTCTGTCAAGTTCGTCAAGTTTGTACGTGTAATTTACATACGTGATTAAAATCGGCTTGATTACGCCGGAAGCTCGTTTCTGCGAGCTAACTAGTCTCTTTGTGACGTTCTATAATGTAATTTAATAGAGATCTATCGTGTGACTCGAATATAAATTTTTCACCGAGTTAACATAATTCTTCTCATGAATTATCGCACCGATTAGTTTAGAACTTGTAATTTGAAGCTTCCGATTGATCAAAGTAACACAATGCACAGACAGAGGTATGTAAATTACCGAATACACGAAATCATGGAAATCTACACTCTGTAGAGATACATACATTGAGTGTTTTAAATATTATGGATTTTACTCTGATTTATATACATATTGTAGATTCCTTAATGAATTTACACGAATTGGAATATATTTCACAATTTTTTATGTAAAAGAGTTCAGTTTTTTAAAGAGAGAGAAAGATATTGAATTTTAATAAATCTATATGTATATATATATATATAATATATATTTATATTCAATATATATATGTGTATATGTATTAGAATGTGTATTGTATATTAATTTATGTATATATATATTTTTCAATATATATTTTTTAAATTAAATCTATGTAAAATCTATCTAAAATCTATTGTTTTTGCTATTATTGGAGCAACTACCCAGCTGTGTAAATAACTTTCCGAAATATTCGCCAACATAATTGTTTTTGGTACATAACTTGTCAATTTTGCGATGTGTAGAACATCTTGTATCAACATTGAGTTTAAAGGAACGCGGATTAGGTGGATGTGTGTATGCACCAATAGGGTAACGTGTTCGGTGATTGCGTGGGTCTCCCAAGTCAATGTGTGTAATTTACATGCATAATTGAGGTAGAAGGGAAGGCTTCGTTACGAAACCGCCGTCGTTGCTTCCCTCGCGCAGCCTGTTGATCACTCTGCGAATCTCTCGCACTTGTCGCCCCCTAATTAGTAGTCGAAATAACGCCCGGACTTGTGCCCGGGACTGACGCGTGTTCGTTGCCTCGGGGTGTTAGCCATATCCGTTAATTATCTCGCTATTGCCGCTCATCCGGCGCGTTTGTTGTTACATCCGCGAAACGACACGCGAACGGATGCATTAATCATGTATTGTCATATTCTTTCTTTTGTTTCTTCATAAAAATTCACAAAAATTTATTATTGCGATTTATAATATTTTTTATCAGACACACACATACACACAAATAATCATTTTTTTAAATTTAGTAAAAATATTGAATATATTACATGAAAAATTTATTTTATATCTATAGATATACTTATGCAACGAGAAGGAATCGCTCGTAAAAATGTTGATGAAAAATTTATAAAAAGTGACGTTTACATGATTGTAAATCGTAGATTACGCGAGGAATTAAGTATTTTTCGACGAATATTTCTTCTAATTTTGGCTTCACGATGGGGTTAGATATTTTATTATGATTTATTTAAAAGATATGAGTAAAGCTTGCGAAAAAATATCTTTATTATAGAACTACATTTATTCGTCTCAAAAAAGGGAAACTATTCGTTTTGCGTTTTTCGAAACTGAATATTAACATTGCAATCTGAAAATTGATTCGTTTAGAATGAGGTATAAATTATTTTCTCGCAACGGTATATTATTTTTCAATTATGCTATCACGCGAAGAGAATGTTGAACTTTTGGGAAACCGCTGGAATTTTTAGTAGCTGGAGAACCTCGAAAGAATCACTCGACCTACGGTTCGTACGAGATGTTATCATTCAATTACGAGATTCAGTTTCCACACAACGCAACAAGGTAGTTACAAAATGTGGGATGGGCAGTGAGAATAATGGCAAGCGAGTTTGCTCTGCGTTTTTTTTTTGCCTTCGCCCTCAGTTTAACGAGAAATTACATTGGACCGTGTGACATTTTGCGATATTTGAAAATGTAGAAAAACTAGAGAAAGAAGAGAGAAAAGTCATTTTTTATAAAGCAAAATATGTGTATGTATATTGAATTATATTTTTGGATAGAATCATGAAAAACGTGTATTTATCCGTAACTGTATTAAAAACAAGTTTGTTATATCATATTTTTAGTTAAAAAATGCAACTTTTATATATACATATATTTATATATATAATTTGAAAGTATTTTAATTCTAACAAATATTATAATGTATTAGTCACGTGTTTAGACATTTTTCAAACACAAACAAGATGAACGAGATATCAGGGGGTTGGTATGTCAATGTACACAGGATATAAGTGATAATCTCCCTTTCATTGTACACAGCTACCGAAGTATATAGTAACCTCATCACTCATGGCAAAGTCCATCATGTGAGACAATATCGCGTAACTTCAGGCATTAACGATATAAACAGTTATATGCGGCATTAAAGGAAATGGCTTCGTACATGCAGATAGGCGAATGCGTTGTGTACGCAAGTGCGATAGTTATGCCGTAGAATGACTGATAACGTATACGTTCGTGCCGGGTCATGCATGCTGAAACGGGGCAATTTCGCGCACAATTAAGCCGTGAGTATTCGCGTTACGGGCGCGGCGCTCACGTTTTCAAAATTATTTCCTTCCCGTGCGACGATCGTACGCAAATCCTATATGTATCCCCTCACGTAGCAAATATTGTGATGTCAAAGAAAAAGAATTTCAAAGTTCGACGCGATAGCGGAGAGTAAACCACTCGTTTTAAGAGAAAATTAATTCGATATAATTTGAAGTTATATATATGTATATATGTGATTTGATTATCTAATCAAATTATAAAAATTAAATTTTGTCTAGTAAAAAATCAAATTTAATAAATTTTTAAATTTTATATATATAAGCATTTGTATTCTATTTCTAAAATTTGAAAATTTATTAGATATGATTTTAATTAAAAACGCTTTAGCGTGACGTAAACAATTTTCTTTCAAGAGAAATTCGAAATTTGTGAAAATATTACATATAAATCATTGATGCATCGAGAATTCTTCGGGGGTCTAAATCTCAAATGAGACTCGTGTCTTTTTGGGAGAATTTCGAATGTCTCTTGATAGAAAATTGCTTACGTCGCGCTAAAGCGTTTTCAGCTCTAAAAACAACGGGACACGTCGCGAGTAAACACGTCGCATGAAACTACGGTAATCCGGAAATGCTCTCCGGATGACCGGCGTATTCCGGGGCCCGTGCGACCCGGAATAACCCAGGATTATTTCCGTGGATTTAGCCGCGAAACCAAACAAACGGTGCGGGTGGTAGGAACGCGTCGGTGAACGGTAAACATTACCCCCGGATCGTCGGAACGCGGATAGTCGCGTGTGACTGAGGTACCGAAAAGGCTATTTGCGTTACTCTCTATCCCTTTTACGTTCGCCATCTCACTCGCCCCCTCCGGCCCTTATCTTCCGGTTCCGTCGGCGAAAGGAGGTTTTTCGAGATGTTTGTTTAAAGGGTTCGCCGCGAGCGAGGCTCATGCTAATGCAATATTCAGGAGTGTATAGCCCCGCGGGTTATCCTAATTAAAATCTCCAGCTATTCAACCTACCCCTTCCCTTTCTACTCTACCGCTGTCTGCCGCTGATGGCGGTCTATGGATCTTGTTCGTATCTCCTTACACGAGGTTTTATAAAGACGTAATTAAATGAAAAAAAAAAAAATACACAGACAGTTCTAAGAAAATGCCTTGAAGTGCTGTTTAACGTAATTAATATTTCTAGATGCATGTACGAATGAGACACGATCGCGATCTTTGATATCCTTCCGTTATCTTCGCATTATTAAATTTATTAGCGTATGAAATCTTAAATTGCGCGGATAATATAATGTGTATTTATTATTAAATATGTTATGTATAGTTGCTAGAAGATCAGAAATGTAATTTACTCTCTCGTCGCAATATTTATGGCGCGACGACGTTATATTACGTTCGTAATTTGTCGCGAAACGGAAGACCGTCGTGGCTTTCAATAAAACCGAGTTATTCATTGTCGACGGTGTCGCCTTATTTTTGTCGGCAACTCTCACTTGTTGCTACAGAGAATATTTTATCCGGTACCTGCATCGAACCGATATAAAGCGCCGCGTGTACACAATAGTTTATTGCACAGTTTCCCAACTCACGAGATTTCTAGGTAACGATATAAAAAGTTATGACGATTTTTTTTTTCGACGAGTTTCGTTAACAGAAGTTTATTCCAAATTTTGCAGAAAATTCTACGCCACGGGTGGTTTGCTTTCTGCTAAAATCCTGACATATTATGTACGAAAAATACGACAAATAAAAATAGATTGAAATAAATATTTAAGCCGCGCGGATCGTTGCGTTGCTATTATCGCGAATAGACGTAGAGATCCTTTCGTGTGCGTAGTATCCAAGATTGAATTGATCGGTGAAATTGAACCGATTTCAATCCCTGGTAAATACATCTTTACCCGAGCAGTGGAATTGCGACTGTGTGGTCGGACACAAGTGGATACAGTCCATTGTAAATTCCCACGATAACGCACAGCCTCGTGTGCATCGTGTGTGTATTGTGCACAGATGCGAACAGTAATGTCTTCTATTATCAATAGAAAAACAACAATCTGGCAAATTTTAGAAACCCATATTATCTTTAAACATTTAGAATTACTTTATTCCTCACTTTAATATAATCAATTATTATTTATTGTTTAGCGATAATTTTCCTTAATTATATGAAAAAATATATGAGCAACGAAAATTTAAAGAGAATGATTAGAGACATACTATAGAACTATATATAAAAAAAGTTATATATTTAACATTAATAAATATTACTTTTTCACGTGCGTTTATATAAACAAGTAATTTTATGTTCGCGAAATTATTTGTTAAAGTAAGCATGAGAATCCCGAATATTTCAGTTCCCGCGGGTCCCTTCTCAAACTACATACACGACGCTGGCTATGAATGCACGGGACGGCTGCAATCGCGCGATACGTCAAGCGACGTAAATAATCGCGCACGTCTCGCGAAGCGCACTGCCGTGTCACGCGCGTCAGCGCAAATAATTGCGATTGTTACAAAACGAACGCGCTGCTGAGTGAAAATGTAATTTCACTATTTGCGACGAAGGAAGTCACCTGTGCTATTCGCACAGCGTCGCCCTTTATTGAATGCTTTGAACAATTTGTTGCCGAGTTTTTAAAGGCGAGAATGTGTGTGAGAATTATTCAGTCGATATTTAAGAGCATGAAAGCTTGGCAAATAAAACTGGAAGATAAGACAGAAAGAAAGAGAAAAAAAGAATAAAAAGTAACACATCTTTCTCGTTCTCTATTTTACATGTGTGTGTATATATATATATGTATGTATGTATGTATACATATGTATATATGTAAAATAGAGAGCGAAAAAGATGTGTTACTTTTTATTTTATTAATTCTGTTTCTATTCTTCTTTATAAAAGAAGAATTTTATCTATAGATATAATATTTTCTCTCTCTCTCTCTCTCTCTCTCTCTCTCTCTCTCTCTCTCTCTCTCTCTCTCTCTCTCTCATTTTTCGGTGACTATAAAAAGTCTACAAAAAAATAGAATTAACTGTATGATGATTAATACAATATCTTGTCAATTACATAAGAATATCTATCATTAGCCATGTTATACAAGTATATGATGGACATTTCTTCTCCGAAGAAAAATAACTTTGTTTAGAGAGACTAAATTAAATCTATTTTCTACATAGCTTTGTTTTTTTTCATTAGTTGTATGGGAACATCTGTTATTAATCCAATTTCAATTGGAATTTTTCATAAGAAAATTCGTTTACAGAAGATTAACAATAATTCTCTTCTCCCTCTCTCTCTCTCTCTCTGTTTTCAGTGATTAATATCATCTTTTGGTTATATGGAAAAGTATGAGAATAAAGTTTCATCTTCCAATTCTTTTCCTTTCGGTGAAAGCGACCGGGGAGTAAACAACTCTCCGTTTAATCCCGAGACGGGACTCTTATCGTTTCTTTTATGCATACTTTGTAGACCTCGTTAGTGTTCTCTTACGTGCACTCCACGTACTTTTTCAACTATTTACTATTTAACGGAGCATTTTTTAATTTAACGGATGCGCACGAAGCGTCCGCGCGATGAACACTTTGCGTGGATATTAAAATTCCTTCGAAATTCTTTTCAAGTTCACCGCTCTTTCTACGGAGAAAAGAGCTCCGTTGAGAGATAGTTTAACATTCTTCGACAGCAGGTAGCGACTATCTATACACATTTATTGGATTTGTACGCATTTCTTCGCACTCTTTCGCATAAGTTATAAATAAATATAAATTCCATATGAGAAAGAATTATTACTTATTTATATGTATATTAGCCTATACTGTAATTATGTTGTAAAAATGTTACAATAAATGATATCTTTAGCAGAATTATTATTATAAACATTTTTCCAATACTTTAATTTTATATTATTAATATGATATGTTCGATTATTTTTTTATCTAATTAATCACGAGTTCTTTAAATTGTGAGTGCGATACGATTTCTATTATGCAAAATATGTGATTCCGATACTAAATAACGTAACAAAATATTAGGTTTGCATTTCCTACAAAAATATTTGCGAAAAAAATATGTGATTGTATTTCTTTTAATGGTTGATATATCATATTTTTTTCAATGGTTGATATATCATATTTTTTTAATAGTTGATATATGGTTGATATACGATTTTAGAGGGGAAAATAAAGAAAATATAGAAACTAATTAGAAAAGATGATATAAGAATTAATAAAGTATGAAGAAACGATATGACGAATATTAAATGTTGGCACTAATTACATGTATATATTTAAAAAAAAGTGAAAAATTTAGATTCTATAAATTCGGTAAATTCCACTTTAATTCGAAACAATGACTTTAATTCGAAACTTTAATTCGAAACAATGACTTTAATTCGAAAAAATTAAAGTCATTATATTAATATTCAGCTTTAATCTAGCATAATATCGCCTTTTTAATTTCGGTTACGTTGAAAAATTCGGCTTTAGTGATTTTAGACATTTAAATGAAATTCTAGTTTTGGACCAATTTAGGACACGCGGTAAACAACGCGGTATGTCATTTCGTAAGGCGAGTACATATGTATGTACGTATAAGCGCATCAACTTCACTATTTTACATTGAAGATCGTGGCCTCTTTTCTCTTTATATTTTCTTTCTTTCTGTGAGAAACACGCGCAGTAATCGATTGAATGAAAAGTGCTGTCTGAATGAGAAGAAAGCGGGTCTGCTCGTATTTACGCAAACTCGTGCATGAAAGTGAGAGAATCGTGACGGGGAACAGCAGCGGCGGGAAAGTGCGGGAAAGTGCGGGAAAGTGCGGGAAATCGCGCTGTTTCGATGCCATTTCCATGGAAATTGAGCACCTCGAGAGGGGTGCCGTCGGGCTCTCCAGCTGCTTTTCGACGTCTCGATTCGCGGCGCGCGATAGAGTGCAGAAAAGAAAAAGAAAAAGCGTGAACGCGAATTATCAAACTCGGAAAGCGGATGGGAGACTGAGAGATCAGATATCGTTATTCCCAGATAAGCTAGAAAATTAGAAAGTACAAAAGAAATGGAGATTTATAAAATGTTAGTCATATAAAGTCTCTATTTTAAGATCATACATATACAGAATATAATAAGATTTATACAGTAAAATATTTTTTTAAATTATATATCATAATAGAATAAGAAAAGTATAATATTCTAGGTTACATAAAATTATATTTAAAATTCTGTTATAAATGAGCTAAATGAATTAAATTATTAAACAACCTCTCCATGAGAGAAGAGCTTTAAATTTTAGATATTTAAAGAAATTAAATATAATATATATAATATAGAAGAAAAAAAGTTGAAAATCCTGTGAAAGGATTATAGGACGATTTCAAGTTTTATTAAGACAAATTCTTTAATTAAGTTGGAATAAATTTTTTCTTAACAATGGAAGAGAAATTGCGATTGTTCGGGGATCACCGGTATATGGCATTTTACTCTATTCGTTCTCATTAATACAACCGACCTGTAATTTTTACCTCTTATTTAATTAACAAACACCGGAACTACCGTTGGCGTTTTAGCATTGCTCGGGGAAAAACGAAGGAATAACGAACGCAACTAGTAACAAATACGCGACGAAAAAGCAAAACGAAGATATCGAAGCGTAAATTGAAACATATACGGTCGCGGCCGTTTTGAAATAATTACAAACAACGCCGCCGGTGTTTGTTTCGAACAAAAAAGCATGCACACGATGCGTATTGTTTTTTCTTCTTTTTTTAATCGAGAAACCGAAATATTTAGTTTTCGCGACTGCTAATTTTGATTGGGTTTTCACGATAACTGGTACGCGTAACGTTATTCCAGAATGTATTGAGTTCCAACACCGGTGAAAACTTTTTTTAATGCTAGAAAGATCTTCTTGATGATTTATCTTTTTATCTCTTTATCTGCCTCTATTTATATTTTTATATATTTTTCAACTATTTGATATCATTCATTTTTAAATTTATATCATCGATGTATTTTTCCAAAGAGCAGTTTATCGGATCGCGAGCTTTTTGGAAATTGCGTTATATGATATAATTGTAATTTCGAGAGCGGCTATTTCAAAAATATCGTCGTAACATACCCAACGATAAAACGCAACTCAAATTTGACAAGATTGACAAAATGATTTTACTGATCAATCACCACGCACACAGATGTGCGTGCACAAGCGTACATGCGTGCGTACGTCCTCACTCCGAATAGGTCATATGTGATGGCTCTCTTTGAACCCGCAATCTCTTTTATTTAGGCAATTTTACTACCCCCGATTTTTTTAGCCCCTTTAACGCCGAGTTCGATATTCCTTTGGTATTTCGCGCGATCGAGCATCGATATTAAAATTCATCGGGAAATATGGTCGAAGCGAATGACGAAGTCGCGCTCTTCGATCGAGAATCATCGACTGAATGCAGCAGAAATCGTGAAATCGAATTCAGGAATCGAATTCGCGTGTCGAGATACATATCCGCGTTAAAAACAACGCACTAACACATAACATTCTTTCAAACTATTCTTTATTATATTTATTTTACATCCTCTTTTATAATGGCATAGATAATAGCTTCTCACGGATTCTTCTGGAATAATGATTTGTTATATCGACGCGATAGCTTGGGAAAAAAATCGCGAATCGAATGAAATGCATAGAACCGAAGATCGATCGGCTTTTATCCTGCCGGAAACGCTTTTCCAGTAACCGTTGTTTGCATCTTTCCATTTACGTGAAGGATTTTCCATGTCGCGGCCCCGTTTATCGGTCGTAACCGTCGCCGGGTTGCTGTCCATAATAAATATCACTGGTGAATTTTATTTTCCTACTCCTAATGCTTCTTCGGCATTATCGATGTTATTAATGATGGTTACGTCGCGCGTTTAATTGACCGAAACGTAGCATCGCTACAAGTATCGCGATCATTTGGATGAAAATTTAAATAAAGGTATCTATCTCGAGCGACGGATCAATATCGATAAATAGAGAAAATACTTTTCGTCGAAAGATAGAAGCGATGTTGGAAAAGATAGATGCGACGCGAATGTTTGATAGAGAGTCAAAGCCGTTCCTTGCAACGGAGCGAAGATACGCTACAAAATCATCGCGGAGGAACAGAAAGTGCAAGAAACGAAGGAAAAAGTGAGAAGAGAATTTTTAGCGAAGAAAGCTTTATTCTTCCTTTGTGTAAACGAAATGAGAAAAGGGTAATTCGTATGTTTGAGAAAGTTTTACGCGAATTTAAATGTTTTTTTTTTTTTTCACGAAAGATTCCGAGAATTTAGAAAATTACAAGGAGAGGGGGGAAGAAATATCGTCCGTTTTTGTGAATTGCGAATTTCTCAAAAAGAGAATTTTTTTTTTATCAAAAGCTAAAATTGTTCAAAATCGATTTTTCGATTTGGGAAAAATGGATTTAAAAGATATCTGTATCGAGATATTATTCGAAGGATTAATAAGAAAAATGATAAAATCGATATACTGACTGTTCGCCTCAGCACGGTCCTGACAGTCTCCACGTCCTGTCGTGTCGGCCAGCGCGCGTAGACGACGCCGCTGAGCAGGACGACGAACACGCCGATCCAGATGGTCCACGCTAGGACGTTGCGCGTCCTCGCGAGCAATTTACGCGCCGTTCTTGTCGAGATTACCTCCTGCGTCGGTATCTCTAGCTTCTGCGCTCGCCTCAGTATGTCCTGGAGTCGCCTCTTGGCCTGCTCCACGTCCGGCACCCCCATCGTCCTTATCTTGGCTCTTGTCCGTCCGCTCCCTCCTCCTCACCACCCGAGTTGATCCCGAGTCCCGCAGGACCGCGTCCCTCGCGCGTAGGGTAGCTACCGACGGCTCACGATGGAGACATTAAGGGTCGTAGAGTCGTCTCATATAAAGTCCTCGTCGTCGTCGTCGTCGTTACGGCGCGTTCTCGATTTTCTGCAAAATTCATCCCACGCTCTGACTTGCCATTTCGAGAAATCGGCTCGATTCTTCGAATATAGGAAGGATGTGCCTTGTTCGTCCGCGAAGTCTCTCGCGACATGTGACTTCCTTTTTTTTTTTTTTTTTTTTCCTGTGCGACAGTTTCACAGAAATGATTTCTATTTCTTAATATCATTCAGTATCTCGATGTACCGATATATATTTCTGTTTCGATATTCCTTTTCAATTCAAAACTCATCAAAATTGGATCGAGACGATTCCGACGAGCTCTCTCTCCTAAAATTCCGAGCTGCATAATATCACTTGATAGAAATATGCGAGCGATCTAATATTAAACGAGATAGCACTTAATTCCGTGCGAAGGAAGAGTTTAAAAATACCGTCCTGTTCGTCGGTCCCCATCGCTTCTCCCTCGACCTCCGACCCTGTGTAATCGATTCTGGAATTATTCCCGCCGCACCACGGTAATTACCTAATAATTCCAAGATCGATCCTCTCTTCGTTCTCTCTCTCTCTCTCTCTCTCTCTCTCTCTCTCTCTCTCTCTCTCTCTCTCTCTATCTTGACAGAAATGATGCACGCGGAAACTCGTCTCTAATTTCCTTCCATGCGAAAGTTCGACCTACTTTTGCTGCAACCTCGAGGATTATAAAGACTTGCACACGTGACAGACACGCTAACGACTCGACGCGCAATACATCGCGGTCAACAAGTTTCTGTTGAAAAGTCAGATTTTTAATTATTTGTATAATGAGCACAAAAAAGAATTTCAAAGTTTTAAAATTGTACGAATGACGAACAAAGCCAACGGACTATTTTGATCACTTTTTAATACAATACTTGACATAATTTATTTCTCTTTATTTTTTGACATTCTTTAAATTAAAATTGATAAATGAGCCTCTTTATCAAAATTTCAATTCTGTTAAAATACATTTTATTCGTGAATAAATAATCAACGAATATTATATACACACACATATACAATATATATATTGTAAAAAAATAACTTTAAGAAGTTAGGTACTGCCGTTACTCTGTTTTACTAGTATTACTTAATATTATCCTCTCTACATTGCTGCTAATTACTTCTTAGTTTCTCGATTATTTGCAAACCAAAGTATCTCGAGAATTGTATCTCTTCATCAAGCTTCATAACTTCTCCAAATTATACTCAGACTCTGTTCTGCGATTGAATGAGATCGCTTTTCGGGTATCTCGAGAATTTCCGACCGAGAGAGTTTCGTTCGTTAGTTTCTTATAAATTTCCCAAACGAAACTCCGTCGACCTTCTCCGGATTACGTCGCGGCGACGCGGCGAACGGGAAGAAAAAAATCTTTTGTGAATCTTCTTCGTGCGCGGAAACTTTTGTGCCCCCCAGCTCCAAGGACGGCAGAGAGGCTGAAAGAGAACGGTTTATCTTACGGAAGAAGTTTTCGCGTGTATGAGGGGAGGAAATATCCTTTCGATCAAACCGCAGCTACGAGCCGTGAGAGAGCATCCGGCCAGTGATTCTCCATCACCTTCCTCTTCGTTGAGGAGTCTATCATTTATCAAACGCGCATTCAACATTAATCAGTTGCCACTGTATCGGCAGAGGAATCTCTAGAATTCATGATGCGAGAGAATTCGACTAGACTCCAAATTGACCGCTAAGCATCTGAAGTTACGAATTCTTTTTGTGCTCGAAAATTTTGTTTTGTACGTCTGTGAAGCAAAGAATTGTAATTATGAAACTAAATTTGAGAATATCCAGGCTTGCATCAATTATTAAAATTTAATTTTCGATTTTAGTTAGAATTAACCTTATTAGAAATTTAATCTACGGTTTAATTATTAGAATATTTAATGTTGGAAGTATAAAATATATTTCCTTTGGAACAACTACTGAATTTCTGTCAAAATTATATACATTATGGAAATATTGACTTAATATTTTAGGAAAAATTAACATACTTGATGTGAATTTGGATTTATAGTTGAATATACCGTTTATATTCCTATTGTTATATTATTCTACAACTATGTTTCCAGCGCCTTAGGGAATATTGTTCTAGGAGAAACTTCAATAGTATCCTGTTTCATTCTAAATGCAATTACAACATAGAGACCCGCAATACTAGCGATAGCATCGCGTTTCAAGCCATCGAATCGATGTTTTCGATTTGGCCTGATACTCTCTTTACAACACAAGGATTTTCAACATTCCCGTTTGCCCAAACAACAAACTACACTACTTGTTGTTAGAATTGTCCTCTTGATTTTTATGTCTTTGACTCTTTTTTTCTCTAGACTTTTCATATTTTCCTTTAGTTTTGTTTTACTTTCAAACAATTGAAAAGAAATAACGAATCTTTTGCGAATCGATAGATCAAGTGCAAATGGATAAAGAATTATTATTCTTTGCCTAATTTCAAGCAGGATTTCTTATATATACGTGTATATAAGCAAAATTTTAATATATAAATATTTATAAATCGTAAAAATGAATGACGATTCATGGAATTTACGCGTTAAGGAAAGCAATCGTCTTGAAATCAATTTCACGCTGGCCAACTTAATCGTTGCTTGAGAGAGATTTTAACGCGCCCTTGCACTAGGCCCGACGACGGGGTTAATGTAAAATGCAGAGAATTTATGTGTAAACTCAGCGAGCAGTAATGCAGAGCGCAGTAAGCAGCGAATCCATTTTGTACTTCTCGCGCGGAATAACTCATTTGACGTTAACTAAACATGGTGAACTAGATTCCGAGACGCGCTTGGGATATCGCTAGCTACTAGTCTACGAGTCCGAGATTGTCTCGGCAAACACGCTTGCTAATTCATAATCTCTCCGGAGACCATTCCGGGGATGGAAATGCGCAACACTCGATTACACCTGCGGAGAATTTTCCAGGGAATCGCGTTTTAACGAAATTACAGAAATCTTTCACGACGAATAGGAAAAATGTGAAGCAAAGAATTGTAATTATGAAACTAAATTGGAGAATATCCAATGATTGCATCACTTATTAAAATTTTCATTTTTGATTTTAGTTAGAATTAACCTTTTATTAGAAATTTAATCTACGGTTTAATTATTAGAATATTTAATGTTGGAAGTATAAAATATATTTTCTTTGGAACTCTTCTGTCAAAATTTCATTAAGGGAATATTGACTTTAATATTTTCGGAAAAATTTACAGACTTGATGTGAATTTGGATTAATAGTTGAATATATATACCGTTTATATTCCTATTGTTCTATTCTACAACTATGTTTCCAGCGCTTTAGGGAATATAATATTGTTCTAGAAGAAACTTCAAGCTTACTCGTTTGATATTGATAATTTTGCAAACAGATGTCTATTTATAATTACAGTACATGTTTAAACGCAGTATATGTGTGCGCTTTAAAGTTGAACATTTAAGAGTTTTTCGGCGGATTTTAATTTCTCTTTGACAAAAAATATAGCAATTATTACTATATTTTGTTATAAAGCATCGTTATACGATGTAATTAAGCATTCATTCGAAATATAAATATGAATTGCTTTGCTCATACCAATCACAATTATAGATATTAATTAATTCGAATATATTTTTCTCGTTCGTGCAATGTGTACACATGTTATCTCATATAATAGACGAACGTTTTATCTTTTTCACCGCTTGAATTGCGATTCGGATAATGGAGTCCCGGAATATCGAGATAAGTCTCTGTCCGCGTATTCGCGTCAGAATTTGTCCGGGGATTATGTTATGATGATCGCGTTTCTAATGATCAAAGGGCAATCATATATGATTGCACTTGAAGCATGTCATCCGACATCAAACCTCTCCGTCTAATTGCAGTGCTCTTAACTCAAAGACACAAGTCACTCAAGCGAATGGTATTCCTCTCTATTGAACGATAAACTCGTCAAACTTGCGTCCTTAGAGTCCCGCAGCTTCATAATTAACGAGATGTATGGTTGTAATGAGATATATGGTTCACAATTGTTAAAAAATAAATTTTATTAAAAATTCAATTATATTCATTAAAGTAAATTTTACTCACGTAATCTATGATATACATATATATCCATGATATATACCCGCGTTTTAATTATTGAACCATTATCGGTTAATTAAATATGCTTATAATTTTAATTAAAATTCTCACGATTACACCATTAAATTGTTAAACTCAACGATATAACTAATGTTATAACACGTTTTTGTTAAATGTTGCAGGAAATGCACTTTGAACGAGCAAGAGCTGTTATTAATTACTATTTTTCATTAATTATCACACAATAAATAATCTTGATACTTTACCATTTCTAACTGTATTTAAAAATAACTTGATATTTTTATGTAATCAAATTGCTGCTTGAGATTAATGTAGATTTTTTATAAGATCGTTATCTATATCATTTATTTACATTTCTTCACAATATTCAGAACTCATTCATCATTCACAACTGGTTCTTATACGGCGTTTTTAGAAACATTAGTTGTAGATAATTAAAGTTTACATCAGTTATTATTTTTACTTATATGTCTTTAGAAAAAATTAAATTCCACAATCAATTCTAGGAATAGAAACAATTTTTAACGATTTTACGATCAATCATTGTCGATTACGGAAGTAAAATTGAGAGATAGAACGTGAGTACTTCCTTTAGCTTTCTATTTTGTTTAGCTAGTTAGAGATATCCTGTTAATGTAGATACATTTTGTTTACGCGCCATATATGTATTCTCATATCGCCGAAACGTAAAAGTTCGCAACGCGAGTTGCCATAGTATATATTTCGATTGATCGTCATTCTCACGCGAAATATATGAGAATTACGTTGGATACACGATTTTGTCGTTGTTAACCAATTTTCTCTCCGCGAATATGACACTCATATGAATCTCACTGGAAATCTAATTGCCGTGGAATTTCGGTCGGTCGACATTGCAATCGGCAATAGAGAACAATTAAATTCGTGCACATTTCGTCCGACGTCAATTAACTTCTCTTCCTCGCTCAAATATCTCTCTCGCTTAATATTCCTTCATATTTCTGACAAGCGAATCGGCAAGTGATTTTTGGTAGATCAATGTATTCGCCGGTTAATACGCGACGATTGAATCACACGTTCCACTCGTGTTACTTCATCATCATCAATATTTCATTTATTGATATTGTTATATATTTTGCTGTAAGATTCATTATTTGGTCAGCATTATCGGACAACATATGATTATCTAATTAAAATGTATTGCTGGCGATCAATCCTATTCCCTACGTTTCGTATCGTTGAAAATATGGCGACATCTGATAAAGTTATCGTGATGACATCGCCGGACAATGTACAAGTGAATCGCCATTCAAATTTATCAGCATCGCCGATGCAAAAACGATTGAATCGACACGCATTCCGCCCGCATTAACCAACCCTCGTTATCCGGCCGAAATACGTAGCTTTTTATGTCCGGCGTATCCGAGATAACAGTTTTCTCTTCAAAATTCGTCGCCCTGAAAGACTTTTTAGACGAGCAAGGCACAACTCGATCGCGCGTTTTCGAGATCCTTACTGTGTATTCGTCACTACTCCCACGGCGAGAACACTTTTACCCATCAGTAACACCAGCGAGACCGATATGCAACCCTCTCCTGGCATAAACGATACCCCACCGCGGCCTCGTACGCACGTGTCTCGTGAACTCTCGTCTGAAGACGACCAGTTTTCTAAGCCGCGTTCGGCATCGCGGACGTTTTGTTTTCCGTCGGCGGCGAGAGACGCGTGTCGATGTGCTGACGGGATGGACGAGACGCGATACGCGAGACGCGATCGCGCGAACAACGACCCGATTTCCCGGACGGGCGAGAACTGACCGGCCTCGCCGAGGGTAGCTACCCTTATAGATATACGACGATTGGGCGCGCGCATGTGCCGCACCGGCTGTAACGCCGCGCCACGCTGCGGATTCCGCCGGCGCGGCGCGCTAAAGGGGCGCGCCGATTGGTCGGCCGAGGGGGTGAGCGAGCGGCCACCAGCAAGGAAGAAAGTCGGTCGCTCGGCCGGAAAGTGACAGTGATAAGAGCCCGTGGATGCCAGACGCGAGAGCGGAGCGCGAAGGAGATCCTGTGACGTTTATCGGAGATCGATATGTTGTATGATCGTATATGTCTGTCTTTACCACACACACACCCTGCTCTCTGATACATAAAATTGACGAGCGAAATTAAATTGGCATTTACGTTATATATATGTATATATACAACACATATATGTATATATACAAAATAATAAATTTATATAAAAATTCTAGTAGTAAAAAACTCTTATAGTAAAATTCTCTATGTAAAACTCTCTAGAATTATTTTTTACATTGGTATAAATTTGCTATTTGTAGGATAGGACGTCTTTAGAATATTTCTATCATCTTTTCTCGGTGAGAAAAATACATAATTTAAGACTCTGAAAAGATATGAACTGTTAAAGAAACAGCAATGTAATGCTTTTGCGCAGATTTGAATATGCATGTACACGACCTGACTGCAAAGTTATTGCTCTATATATCGAACATCTACAACGTCGTGCAAGTTTCGACTTGCAGATAAGCTATATAACTTTAAAGCGATATGTTTTGTGTTTTAACATCATTTGCATGCATTAAAAAATGAATAATTAAAATTAAAAGGAAAATCGTAAGATAAGAATCACAAGACTGAGCATTCAGTTGAAGCATTATGCATGATGAAGAAAACGGATGAAGAAAACTTTGACAATTAATTCGCGAGAATATAACGCATCAATTTGTAAAAAATTAATATATAAAATATACGATTTTTTAAAGGATAATATATAAAAAAATTCGTGACACTCGCGTGTGTAAAGCTACGTGTTTATTCGCGCAATTTTTCAAACGAGTCTCACCCCCGTCGATTTTTCACGAAACCTTATATCGCGTTCTCGTTGCAGGCAGGTAGATGTAAAACGAAAGAAAAAGAATCCCGCGCATACGCCCGACGAATCAAAGAAAAGCGAATAACCGAAGTGGTGTGCGTGTGCGCGAGAAGTTTTTAATTTACGTCGCCGGGCCATAATACGTCGACGATGGCGAGAACGCGCGAAAAGGTGGAATTTGGTGTGGGAAATATATTCTTTCGGTCGGACGCAGTTCCCTCATTTCTCGTGTTCAAATATGTACTTCGACTACTACTACGCGTGCTATACGCGCATACTTCGAGTCGCGCTTCTCGCGCCGCTAAAACTCTCGTAATTGCAAGAATCCTTCAGCGACTTCCCGCCGCGTTTTTTCACCTTCCTCCTCTCCTTTTTCGGCCTCCACCGTTTTTTATTGCTCGACCGATTAGCAAACTCGCGCGAAAATATTCGCCAACTACCCTAAATCGTTAACTCGCAGCTTTTGTAAAAAGGTCGAAATTCGAGAAAATTTTCGCGAAATAATATATTGCTGAAAATTTGTATAATTTATATAATATATATAAGTAAAATTTATATAATATATATAAGTATAATATATATAATATATATAAGTATATATATATATATATATATATATATAAGTATTTATATATATATATATATATATAAGTATTTTTATATATAAATATTACATATTATAAGTATTTATATAACTATAACTATTAATTATATTACTGTTAATGCTGTACATTATACTATCTTTTATTTTAACAAAACAGATGATAAAACGATTATTTGACAATTTTGTCGGAATTCGAATCTTTGTTTTTTATTGAATAATATTGCGTTCAAATGTTTTTGAGTGCTTTTTTACACCTTTGAATTGTTCGATTTTTTTTAACACACTGCAATTTATAATCGATATTATTCTCTCGCAAAATTTCAATCTATAAATTAGCATTCCTTTTAATTTGACTTTATTCTTTTTTTTTTTAAAGTGCAGAGAGGGATGCAAATCACACTTTGTGCGAATGCAATACCCCCTGAGGCCGCTCATGGATACTATCGGTCTTGTTCTTTTTTTTTTCGCAGCCTGTTGACGAAACCGCCATGTATTCGCGCGCGTTAGCAATTCGCTCGCATGTTCAGCATCGATAAGCGCTATCGGAAGCGTTCCGGCTCATTCGATGCGCGACCAATTACTTTTGCCCCGGGGTACTTAACGGAGACAATGGGACCACGTCCCGAAGGCGGAAAATCAAATGGCGGGAAAACGGCGGAGCCCATCAAATCTCGTTTACCGTACAAATGTCGCGTGCAATCACCCGTGAAGATAACGAGATCGTTAATTAGCAGTCGCGGTAAGACGTCGCGAGTGGCAAGAAATAAAAGGTTTCTTTTCGTGCAAAAAGAGTTTACGTGTGAGGGACGATGTTTTTTTTCAGAGATCTACTCAATCTTTAGTTGTTTCTTTTTTTCAAATAGATTAATTAATTAGTTAATTAATGTAGCAGTCATTCCAAAATTATTTACACTTATATAATATACATATACATGAGTTTACGATTGCGTTATTCCAAAATTGTTTACGTTTACATAATATACATATATATGAGCTTATTATTGCGTTGTACTAGTAATATTAATATACTAATTTTGTCGAAATTGAATTATCGATTCTTTTATTTATGAACAAATCAAATTTGATTTCTTATGTTTATTACGAAAACATGCATAGGATATTAAATCGTTTTATTATTTAATTTGGAAGAATGTAATTAACCATTATGTAATATTAAAGCTCTTTTACGAGATTGAATACGACATATACCATGAGCAATCCACACATAGAGCATTAATAAATAAGTATAATATATATAAATATATTTATAAACAAGTTTATTGTTTGCCATGAAAAAATATCAAATTATATGTCTATTGATAATTTAAGAATCCAGTGAATATGTCGATATTCGAATGGTTTTGTTAGTTGGACTGCTAATGTCTGTAACTTATTTTAAAACGTTATTTATTTTTTGATTTATTTACTATACATATATTAATCATGAAGGAGCATAAGATAGGAAAAACTTTAGAATTCTTTTTTATTTGATACTTTCTGCAGATATAGACGAATCAGATATAGACTAATGAGAACAAACGCGTCCGAAGAAAAAGCAAAAATGAAAAGATAAGATAAGGCAAAAAGATATAAGATTCAGAAATAATGGCGAAGCTGATTTAATTTTTTTTTTTTTTTCGTTGCGGTAATTAAATTTTTGATCGGTGTGCAAAATATATAATGTAAAATAAAACTGCGATTGCAGGAGAAAAGAAAGAGAAAGAGAGAGAAATGTCAAATTACATTTTTCGACGCGAGTTTATTGACCCGACCTCAATTTTATCATTGATTTATTACTTGACACGTCGATGCGGGCTTATTTTTTTCATTAGAGAGTTTTTTATGGAGATCCCTATCTACACATTGCGCTTTGCGGCAATTAATTTTTTAAAAGGTTTCGACCATCCGCTTATATGATTACGCGTAGAATTATAAAATTATAAAATCCTATGAAAGAATTACACACACACACACACACACGTAAAAAATAAAAGTTATAAAAATTAAATCTAAATACGCGTTTTAAAAAATCACAAAATATTGAAGTTACTATAAAAATATTAGTATATTAGATAATATATTAAATAATTATATATTAGATAATTATATAAGTATATTAGAACTAAGATTTTAAAATACTATTACATAATCATATACAGTATATTAGCATATTAAATAAGAAATATAACTTGTAGATAGTATTTTAAATTCTCTCGCACACACATTTAAAAATTCGAACGTACAAAATCATACACGTACAGTGACTTACAGAAAATTGAGCTGAAACTTTATGCAATCACAATCGTAGCCATATCGAAAGTGTATTGACTTACTCCAGCGTAAAAGCTCATTATAATGAACAGGAAGTCGACGCATCATTACGCGAAGTTTTAACAGGACGAAAGCGTTGTAATAACATCGTCGCGGGCGCTGGTACTTGTCGATAAAACCGTCTAAAAACGAGAGATAAAAGAATATTTAATCAGCGTACGCGAGGAATGGCAGGAAAGGGAGATGGGAAACAAAAAGTAGAAACGTTTCCCCTGAACGGAAGAGGCCCCTCGAGTACCAGATACTGGGAGCAGATAAACGCGTGGTTAATTAGTATGCAAAGTTTGGGAATACCGTAGGCGAGTTAACGTTTATGTGGAAGGGGCGAGGAGGGGGAAAGCACTTCCGATGATATAACGTGCGTACGCAAATAAATTGCCGAGAAATTATTACGTCGCGATTCGTGTGATGAGACAAAATGTAATTGATAGATGAAACAAAATGTAATTGATAGCCAGCATAGTTTGACGAAAAAAAATCTGTTTTGTAACGCTTGTAAGAAAATAATTTATAAATCCAATTATTACCAAGAACTCTTGGTAATAAAATATGTAAGTATAATTTTATGAATATAATAAATAAAAAATACCTTTTATATAAATGAATAATAGGTACAATGTATAAAATAGTATGTATTTCAATATATAGATAGATATTTTAAGGAGAATTTTAAACACAAAGTGTTTTAAGTTCGATACATTCTCCTCTTTTTTCGTTTGCGATATCTTCATTTCAACTTTTCTTAATCAAATATAACTTCTTTTTGAGAAATATTTATAATTTGTCCAAAGCTTTTCTTACGGAGGAAAAATGGGTAATATAAAATAATGGATTTTTTACGTTCAATAGTCCAGTATTGTTAAAGTTAATTTCGAGAGTTGAGGCTTGAAAAGCTTGTGACACTACTACTTAGTCGCTTGATAAAGCATCGGACGCGAGATAATATTCTCTCTTCGAGAGAGATAAAGATCGATAGAAGGGAGCAAAGAGATGAGCAGTAACAATAAGTGGATGTGAGGGTAGACAGACGGGCGATATCGACTGGTGAAATCTCGATGAAACAAGGATACTGATCTCGTGTCGAAATCCTGGCAAATCTACGGGAAGAAATCAAGAGGGAGAGAGAGAGAGAGAAAGAGAAAGATAGAAAAGCGATAGTAGTAACTGAGGTTACTACCTGTACTATCGAGAAGAGCCGTGGAGGGTAAACGCTCGAGGAATAGATATTGAAAATCGAACGATACGCATCTATTTGTGCGATTTCAAAAACAGGCAATATTGGTCTACAGATCGCGAGAAAGACTAAGGGAAAATGCCAGAGTCTTGTAATGAATCGCAAATACAGTTCACGCTGTACTCTTACCTTTATTAATAAAAATTAGAAGGGAAAATTAGAAGAGAAAGTTTAATTCATTTTTTGTGTCTCAACGTAGTCGTTATGCATATAAAACGATAAATGTCGAGCGAGTTCTGCAATTGAGTGGAATGTGGATTTATATATGGTGGTTTTATAGAGATAGAAAGCTGTAATTTTTCCTTGAATAAATTAGGAGTAAAGTTTTATTCTGCCAGGATTTGGTTATATCAATTGCTGAAACATATGTATTAATTTTCCTTTTCAATTATGAGAATTATTTTTTAATAATATTTTTTTATTTACTTAGTTTATAATATTTTACGAAATATATATTTTACGTTTGTTTTATCAATCCTATTCGAATGTAAATTTTCAAAAAGAAAATATTTAATTAACTTTACGGAAATGTTACATATGTCAATAGATTAATGTCTGTTCGTATACACACATACATATATATACATATTTGTTTTGCAGAGTCCATTATGATCTTTATGCAATTAGTTTCGTTATGTGTGTGAAACTTATCTCTACGATGTCACACATATAACGAAACTAATTCCATGAAGATCATAATGGGCCCTGGAATAAAATACGGCGAAGCGAGGAATAAGGATTATGATATGAATTAAGACAGATGTGTAATTACAGAAGTGAGTCGTTGAAAGAGCATGAAACGCTAAGGTATCGCGGGGATTCTCTTTCGGAGAGCGAAATTTCACGCCGGGAATTACTTCGTCGCGAGTGAACACGAACGCGATGCGGCGTGCGAGTGAAACAAAGTATCTATATACGAACGTCATCGTGATGAAGAGGAATCGGGAATCGTCGCCGGGTATCATTTGTCAAGTAGTTGCAGCCGTATACTTTCCGCGCTGATCCGTTTATTATTTGAAATTGCTGAAAGATTGAAAGTGATTGAGCACACAGCAGGGTGAACGCGATTTGAAGAGCGGAAGAATTACGGTGCAAAATTGACGAGCCAAAATCGCAATTATTAAGATATTTTCTTTACGGCGACGGTAATAAAAAATGATTATAACTTTCCAGAAAGAATATTGCGGATAAAATAATCCGCAATATAAAATAAAAAACACTCAATGTTCGCACAATGAATTTTACAATGACGGTTCCTTATACAAAAGGAAAAAGGAAATATTCATTATAAAATGTGTTGAAAAATGCCCTGATCATCTTTTTTTCTTTAAATTCAGAATCTATCTTATAAAGGTCTCAAAAAGATCTAAATTGAAAAAAAAAATATATTTGAAAGATATCTTAGCAAATGTATTATAATCATTGAAATGGAAATATATTTTTTAGAGATCTACATAATATTGAGCGAGTAAATAGATATTAGATAGAAGGAAAATTGTCGTTTCATAAAAATTCCTCTGACGAGAAATCCATCCTTAATTAATTAAAGAATTTATGGCTGATCTTTAGTATATCGTTGAGCAGAGGACACTGTATATATCGAACTCAAAAGTGCCGAGAGACGTCCAAAATGAAATGGAAGACGAGCGATCGAGCTGCAATCTTGACGAAGATCGGTTCTTGAATACCAGGCCGTTTGTCAGAGGGACATGATAAAGATCTTCGCGAGTCGAATCTGCTCTTTATGCGCTTTAGACAGTCGTTTATTACCCGAAGGGTCGAGGGGTTGGATACGGTTAAGGGTAGTTCATCGCAGACTGTCTGAAGATGCCTATCGTTTTAGAAAAGCACTGTTCGCTCTCCTCATCTTCCTCACTTTGTCACCAACTTATTTCGCTCTCTATCGATATCTCTTGGTCTCCTCCTCCACCCTCTTCTTTTTTTTCGAACTGCCCTGATAACGACGTGATCGTTGATGGAAATACTATTTGATGTCAGATGAATGAATAAGTGGGACGTTTTATTGAATGTATTCGGCATACACATTTGGATTGAAAATTCACGAGAATCATGTTCTTTGTCCTCGCGTTTTTACTTGAAGATTTTATGAAAATTTATATTCTTTCTAACAAATACCTTTTGCCCGTCTCTCATTAATTAATCTCAAGGCTGAGAAAAATAAATTACAAATTAGATTTAATTAAACTTGAAATTAAATCGTTGTTGCTTGCATTGGTTCCTTTTTATTAGAGCGGTGGTTGAAGAAAGAGCACAAGCTCAATATGCATTTAACATCTATATTATTTTACAGAAATTACATAAATTATAAATTACATATTATACTAGAATATATTTGTAACAGTAACTTTATTAATAATTTACGTATTATATAATTACTAGCAAATATTTTATAAACTAACATGAAAGCTAGAACTTATACTGAAAATAGAGAAGAGCATTACAATTTTATTAGCAATTAATGAAGAGTTGCAATTACTTGCCGTATTTCATAAAATAAAGTAAAAGTTTGTAATTGTAAAACTATGTATATTTCTCATTTCTTGTATTATTCTCTGATATATATACATATATATATATAGCTCTTTTCTCTCCAGCCACCGTCACAATTACATCCTCGCGAAACGTGCAGCAGACTCGACGACCGGCACTGTTTCTCACAAGACACCCGACGATCTCTCTCTACGCGAGCGTGCCAAGTGCGTAATTCATGTGCAGGCGAATTCACGAAGGCCGTTTTGCGGTAAAAGGGCCGCGCGTTCCATCACGGATGACGGTACGGGCTTAAGGCGGAGATCGCGGTCGCGATACGTCAGGGATTTAATTGCCGGCTCGACGAACTCGAGTGGCGAGCGCTCGGCGCGCGAACGTATTAGCCCTTCTCCGCCACCTAATTTCAATTATTATCCCATTCATTATCGCCACTCGGAAACGCCTCTTTTCAGCTCTAAGCTCCGGGACGAGCGAATAAATCGCGCACGCCGACCGTTTACTGCCGATTTATCCGGCGGTCTCCTCTCTCCTCGCTCATGACGAACTCGCGCTCGCTATCGCTAATGTCGCTCTTATTGATCGACATGGTCTACCGCATTCTGTAAAGGCCGTCAACGAACCTGTCATTTTCGCGGTTTAGGGCGCCAAGCGACAAATGACTCAGCGAATACGCAATACTTTAACGAACATTTAAACGATTGATAGGTTACTAATGATTAGGGAGGGATTAAAATGTGTTTCGATATGTTTTATGAAGATAAAAATATGTGCTAAGAAATAAAAAGAGTTTTTTAAAATAATCTCTTTATATCTTCCAAAAAATTTTCTTTCGAGATGTTTTAATCTCTTTTTTAATATAGTTGTAATAAGAAATATATATTTTTCCCCATTTTCTCAATTGTTTTACAAATAGATTTAAATATACATATATATATGTATACATATGTATACTTTTTTTGTTTCTATTTTTGTCTCCGCATCGAGAGGCCTTGCATATTGATTATCGCACAGGGTCCCTTAATATCGAGAGCCGGCACTGTAGTTAATATTTTACGCGCATGTTTGTAGTTGTAAAAACCGATAAATTTTGATAATTTCTCGTCGTTAATTTTAATAATTATCGCATTCGTTATTGCACCTGATACCAGTCCTTTTCAATTTTACCGAACAAACAAATAAATTACATGCCATTCTTGTATCCGCTTGAAAATTTGGTATATTGCAGATCGTAATTAGTTCATTAACACAAATTTATTGCCTTCATTAATTATATCATAACGCGCGCATATTATTTCCGGTTTACTAGCATTTTCAATTGATGCACCCGTGTAATATACACAATAGGAAAGATAAGCAATATAAATACTGATGAAAATAAAATTGAATACAGATACTGCATTGATAATCGCAATGATTGTAATAAAATAATTATCATAGAGTTGTATTTTCTTTATTATTGAAGTATTGTTCACTTATTTGATCGAGTAATTTCGAGTTTTTAATATTCAATCGGTTTTTCACGTTAAAAATTATTTGCATCTTGATATTGAAACAACCGGCATTTTTCTTCGTTTGTCTCGTATTCGATATCTTTAGTTGAAAGGAATGGCGCGAGTTCCGGGACAGCCTATACGTCGAAGATCAGAAGGAAGAAGAACAAATTGCGCAACTTTCCTTAAGCTATAGGGGAAGGGACGAAGACGAAGGGACAAAAGGAACGAGTAAAGGATGGCAGGTGAAGAGGGAAGAAGGCGTGAAAAAAAAAAGATTCTTCGCGGAATGAGGAGATGCGATTTTTTGCTCGACGCGACTTATTTGTCCCCGCTGTTTTTTTTCCCCCGTGTCATTTCTTGTTACATCCCCGTATTGCTGGAAACTTTACGCTTGTCCTGTTCGCCACGGTGCAGTAGCAGTTTTATACTTGGCTTCTTACCAGGTCTATCTTTATGGCTTTCCGTACCCCATGTAAGTTATTACATCAAAGACTCGAGATATAAGCGTGAGGAGATTTAGGAACCAGACGAGAGGGAGTACGTTAAACCGTTCCAAAAGTATATAAAAAGATATATTATAAAGACATTATAATAATCCTGCAATTTTTTTTATTAATTATATAAGCTTAAATTTTCTTTCTAAAAAGAAACAGAAAGAACTAGAATTACGAAATGCAAATGTTAAAACTAAAAATTTGGTGAAAATTGCCTAAATAAGTCTATTCAGTATTCAGATTTAAAAAACTGCACGGAATAAAAAAATTCACGTCATTGTAGAATCGATTATCCAAATTTTCATAAATTCTTTTGAGTGTTTCAAATTCTTAATTTTACAATTCAATCCCCAACTGCAGTTTATTTTAATGATCTATCAATTATTTAACATAAACGATGAACACCTAACGCTCTAGTATTTGCATACACAAGAAGAATGCTAAAATTCTAATATATGTGAAAGAAAAACCTAGTTAATCAAGATAATGTTATAACTTTAAATGTCATAAATGAAATTATGTCCAAGGAATTTTTCCCACAATTGGATAAAAACGTAGATAGAGAAGAATGTTGGGAAAAGGTAGAAAAAGCCCGTATATACTTCGGTACCTCAGTTCATCTCGCTTAACGCCTTTTGCCGGCGCTATTTACACTTGCAGGACCACGTTCTCCAGCCTAAAGGATGGAAAACTCGCTCTATCCCCGTAGACTTGCCGGCCGGAGGTTGGCGGCGTCGCCCGTGGGGGCGAAAAATATTAAAAACGATAAAGAACTCTCGGCTGCGCCGAGATGTTTCTTCGCGCGCTTCCCTGGAGATAGATCGTTGTCGTGCGAGCATCGTTTTATCGCTCTGTGCACGGAAATCGGTGCCCTTCGTGTGCACGCGTACGTAAGCTAGAAGCAACGGCAAAGCGGAAAAGTCGAAGGTTATAAATTTTTTGTAATGAAACTACACCTTCTCCCTCCTCGCACGCGTGATTTATGCGTTAATAGAGCACGCATGTACTATTGTGTATGTACAGGATTTTCTGGAATTATCGCTGCTTCTTTATACATAGCTAGAAGAATTCTTCGATTATCTTAAAGTGAATATTCGTCGAATGAAAAGATCGTGACAGGAATAACTTTTGAATTATGAATCGTTAAAAGTAGAGGAATTTTTGGGAAACTTTAATAAAGCATAAGAAATAGAGGAGTTATCTTTAAATTAATTTCAAGCAGGCATTAATAAGTCTTCGAATTTTTTTTATTATGATATTTATTATCAAAGACTAGAAAGTTGTGAAGAAAAATTGCATAAATTAAAAAAATTCAGTTTATGAGCTGTTTGTTAAAATATTTCTTATCGAAAATTAAAAGAAGTTGCGAAGAAAAGAAAAAATTGCGTTTGTATATAGATGACGATCGGATGACTTGCTGTAATCTCATCTTACATTCACATCTACCGCAAGATTTTCATCAAACTTCAGAGCGGCGTATTCCCCGATGAATACAGTGACCATTTTTCTTCAGGGAAAGTTTAATTGGACGTCGCCTTTTTTCAAAACTGCTAATTTTCAATATTAAACATTTTGTAACTAATTCTTTCCTTCTCGTCCGCGGGGGAAAGACATTGTCTTGTCGTGTTACTCGTGCAAGTTTTGCAAATGTTACCGCGATGTTTAAGACGTTTCTTCCTTCCTTCCTTCCTTTCTGTTATCAAACTATTGTATGGCAAGGACTTTTAGTGCTGCCGTTCCTCGAGAAAACCCTCGAGGCTGTTAAAGGTCCCTTCTTTGAATACCGGGTGTCTTTCCGTGACCCTCGACAGTTTTGCTCTCCTGTCACGTCAAGCCGCAAGTTCTCCCCTGAGGGACAGCTACTTTTATTCGATCAGTCAAGGATTTTTTAGTTCTCATCTTGTTGCTCGCCGTCCGGTCGCTCACCTATCCTCGCCTTTTCATCGTACTTCCCATAAGTAAACGAATTTTACTCCGAAGGGTACTCAAAGGAACGTCCGTGTTGGGAAAAGCGCAAGGACGAAATTTAATTCGCCGGCAACGTGCGAGAGGCAGGGTGGAATCTTAAGGATCGTCTGAAGTTTCGCAAGGGCGTTCGGATTAACCCGGCTCAAAGGTAGAGAGCGGTATGAACATCAAAAAATTGAAGCAGAATTGAAAGCAAAAAATATGATAGAAAAAAATTTTGTTAGAATATTGGACGTATAATAAAGAATTCTTTTTTTGTACAAAAAAAATATAGAGATATAAATTAGAAGGAGCTCGAGTTTTAGAATATTTTTTATTCATTTAATAAAATTTAATAAGATTTTATCACAAACTCTCTAACAATGGGGATTTGCAAAAAATAACAATTTAAATATAATCTAAAGAAAGCTTTAATTTTAATTTTATTAACACATCTGTATTATATTAAAAAATCTCTGATTTTTCTGAGTTATTATATAACTCAGCTTGGTACATCGATTCGCGAGACAACACGTGTTTTATGAATGACAAAAATTGTACATCTCTGCCGCAAGATAAGAAAAAGACAGACATATAGTTAAAGGATTGCTTTAAGATCCTCCGAATTAGCTGCGTTTCCTAGAGTGAAAGAGTAAGAGATGGGAAACGTAAGGAGCTCTAATGAACGATGGAGAAGATTTGAGGGTGGCGACCACAGAGGGGGGATCGGGATGAGTAAGTAGCATTCTCACGATCGAAGACGCGCCCTTCGCGAGCAAGAATTCGGGAAGGGACAAAATTTTCGACGAATCCAGCTTGAGTCGTTCAGATTTAGCGGCGTGTTGGCGGTGAATTAAATTTCTTCGGTTTCGCTCGTCGTTTCTCTGATTTCCGTACCCTCCTTACGACAACTGGCATAACTTAGCACTCCGTTGCGAGAGCGATTGTAATTCCTGCCATAATATTAACCACCGAAATTAAATGTTGATGAGAAAGCGCGCCAATGCATGGCAAACGAAATCATTAATTTAAAAGCTTAAACAAAGATTTCTGACAGAGCTTGAAAAATATTTCTTTTTTTTTAACTTATATAATATTTATAAAAACTTAGAGTAAAATTATTATTAAAAAATACATTTTTCTACAAATGATAAGAATATGTAAATAATACACAGGCCTAATAAAATATATATTCTTATGGGAATATTGTTTCTAGGAATAATAAAAATCTAATAAAAATGTTTAGAGCTATACTTCTCGAAAATATATGACTTTAATCAAATAATAAACGGAAATCGATGCAGAATCGCATGAGAAAACTATGATTGTAAAATTTTAATTAATGATTTTCTAGTAATTTTAACTGTGTAAATGTCTGTTAAGAAAATCTTAGAGAAAAAAATATTTTTTATGCACTTTGTCTGAAATCTTAAAACTTGTATCAAATCACCGAAGTATGACCGCTAAAAAGAAGTTGCAAGTCTTGGTAGTTTTTTAAAAATCTTTGGCAACTCATCCGCGCGAAGTTAACGAGAGACGATCTCTCGTACGATCTCTCGTTTGACATATGACGGAAACGTGAATAGCGTCGCGAGCGGAAAGCGGCACCTCGAAACTGCCAAAGAAATTTATTGTTGCCTGTCGACTAGAAGCTGTATTTAATGAGATTATTGAGGAATAAGAAAACTTTCCTTTATATACGTTCGAAAACTTAGCTCATGAGTTTTAGAAATTGGAAGAAATCGCGTCACTTTGTTCGCATCTTGATCAGAGATGTTTCGTAAAATTTATACGAAGTGTATAAGCAGCGTGTGTCTTGCTTAACAAATATAAGGCATTCTTAAAAAATCAAACTTTTTATAGGTATTCGCGGATAGAATGCATTTTTAAAATATTTAAGTATTATATAGAAATGCATTTCGCTAAACAAATTTTTCGCGCACGTCTTATAATCTTATCATAGTTTCTATGAAAACAATTAATGAGAATACTGTACTGTGTGCAAACGATTTTATAAAACTAAATTTTTTCCATCTTACAAAATTGTAATTATACGATTTTTATTTTCCATGATTAATTATTCCATATATATTCTCCTTTTGGTTTCTTATTTTGCCATTTTTTTCTTGCCTAAATCATAGTGAAATCATAGATATAAATTATAGAATACATAAAGTACAGTGAAAATTATAATTCTTGCATTTCTTTATATGCTCGTTAAAATTACATAAGCCATAAATTTCTATAGAAAATAATATCGGTCTTGATTGCCAGTAATTTTTCGAATTATTCAAAAATGCTCGAAAAACGATTTCTTACAGCTGTGGGAAAACATTCCGGTGAAAGTTCACGGCTAAAGTTACCGAAAGAGAGGAGATTCGCTCGTAGCGGATAAACTTCTTAAGGAGATCGTCGGCATCTCTTTCTTAACTTTTGATTCCTTAACCATTTTCTTCCGCGGAATAAATATTTGTGTTCATTTCTGATGTAAAAATAAACTATATGACTTTTTTAATATTTTTACTGAAAGAGGAGATTAAACAATTTTCTAAAGTTCAAATAGCCGTTTCAAGATTAAGTGATTTACACAAAATAAAAATTCCTTGGAAAAAAATCCACTCTATCTGTCTTCGACTGCGAATAGATCTTTTACTGCCACTTGTACATTTCAAATTCGCATATTTCATAGATTTTATATATATTCTCTGTATTCATTCTGAGTTGTTTCTCGTTGCGCTTTACTCTGTCAATACATGCTCTTCGATTTTTCCTTTCGACTATTGAAAGCCCTCGCTTTTCGGTAACAAGCGCCAAGCCACATAAGCTGGATACGATTAAAGTTGTTTTTTTGAGAGGCCGAAAGAAGCCGTTTCTTGTTGTTTGTCGTCGTGCAACCGCAAAAAGGGGGTAGAAAATAAGAGGAAGCTGAAAGAGAGAAAGAGAAAGAAACGAGACCCTCAAGCGACTTAAAACTCTTGTCCAGACAAGAGAAAAGGAGTTGGAAAAATACGAAACACGATTCCGCCACTTTTACGGACAATCGGCTCGTAAAATTCCGACCAAATTCGATTTGAAAGTTTCCACGATCTCATTTGTATTCTTTTATTCAGTGAATCGCCCGTCCGCGCCACCGTAGCTACATGGTCAACGAGCCGAATAATCTGACAGTACATCATGAACACGCCAGTGATAACAACGATAGTATGACGGGAATGATTTGTTTAAGCCGGCAGAGCCAACTGTTTCTCTATGACACCCAAAATGTAATATTGTATATATTTTTATCTCCATAGTTTTTATATGATTTAGCTGATATAAAGCTATCTTCTCTTCATAAGATCTTAAAGAAGAAGAAATTTTTGGAGAGAGAATTTTTGAAAATATGTTGAAGGTTTAAATATATGAAGAAAAACGCTAGCGTCAGAGATATTTGATTTTAAGGATTAAAAAAATTAACGGAATTATTAAGAAAAATTTTATAATATACAAATAATACGAGTATAAACTTTCGAAACTAATGAAATGATCCACATTCTAAGTTTAACAAGAATTATTTTAACATGTTTCTCATATTCTTCGGCAAGCAGTCAATATTAACGGAATCGTTATGTCTTTTAGTAAAGCGTAATGAAGATTGCTTCTGCGAACGCAGTTTGAATAATCGAGACTACGGCCGCTGCTATTGCAATTCGAGATTGACGCAACTCGCGAACGGGTAATTAATACGAACGGTAATCCAATTATACGCTGGTACATTAATTCGGCGTAACGCTCGCGCCGACAAACCGGCGGCGAATCAATATTTTATTCGTAATTTGTCACTCGCTCGCTCGTTCTCGTAACACGTTCGCTATCTACATATATGTGCATATATATGTATGTATGTATGTGTGCACGAATTTAACGACGGGACCGACCGCAGATGGGTGCGCGACACGCGATTACCATTCCGACAGGAATTAGTTGCGATAAATCAATCCGAAAGGCGCGAGATTTTTTCCGATGGATGTTATCGATCCATAATAGGATGATGCGAAATAAACGAAACAAAAATTAGAAGGAATCTCTTCGACACGATACCAAATTCAAACTCTGCTTTTTTTTCAATTTTTTTCGTTTTAAAATTTAACCAAATTTCCATATCCAGAATAAACCTATATTTTTAGATCTAAAATCTTGTCACTTGTATAAAACCTCTAGAATTGTCTTGTATTCTACGCCTGAATATGAATTAAACCTTCAATAATGTAAAAAGAAAAAGAACACAAAAGCACTTTCGGAAAAAATTTAATTGAAATTTTGATTTGATTTTATGTGCGAAATATTTGTAGACAACTACAACTTCGATAACAGTTGATGGAACAGCCTCAAAGAATGTCCTATAACACGATACTAACTAATTATATATATGCTTTTTCTGAAAACATGTTTTTTTTCCTGGACATATTAAGTTACAACTTTACGAATACTGAAAACGTACGAAATTCTCTAATCAAAGCTGGATGCACTCTGTATGTAACGTCAGCGTCACATCAACATAACGTCAAATATTCTTATATGGATGTCAAATTGAGCAATACACATTGATCGTCACAGAACTGAACCATCGCTTATATAAGAATATTTAAAGCCTACATAAGAATATTTGACGTTACGTTGACATGACGTGGTGACGTTAATATTCATTCAGCTTGACACTAATTTTCCTACAATATAAAGATTTTTTTCATGATTATAGTTAATTTTACTTGAAAAAGTGCAAAAATAAATGGAGGGTCTTTTATTGACAGCACGACTCTAACAGTCCGTGATACGTATCACGTGATTCTTATATCGAGGTCGCTCAATTAAGCCTTCTCTCTCGCGAACGGCGGCTGAATATAAAGGGTAAATCCGGTAGAATCTAATGTTAGCGTTCCCAAGGAGATAATTTATAGCCGGCCATTGTATTTCGAATACCTCGCTCCTCCGAGCATACCAGAAACGGAAAGGGAGGAAAGAAACAGAAAGACGCGAAAGAGAGGCGCAACAGGACGAGCAATAGGAAAGAAAAGGAGACAAAATCAGCCTTGTAGATACGTCTGATAGACTGGAGGATTGTGTGAGGGGGAAGGGAAACGGTTAGAACAGAGAATAGTGGCTGGCTGGCTGGTTGACTTCGACTACTGGCAGTATTTTGCGTATTTTTCCTATTCAATTGCTCTTTACTGTCTTTCGCGTCTTTCCATCTTACTTTGTTTTACTTACGCGAACATACACAGACGTAATATAATGCACGCGGATACGCAAGTACATTATATCTTTCCCGTTGCCTTCAATCGACTCAACGACATTCGGGTCCAAGACAATTGTCAGTCGTAGTCGCTTCGATAAATCTCAAATTTGATTCTTTCTTAATCGAGATTAATTATTTTATATGTTGCATCCCTGTTGAAACAAAATTTATGATTAATTACAAAAATTTAGAAATATATAGTATTTTCAAATATATAATCACCTCGGGCAAATAAAAATAACAAAATTTCGTGATATATTTTTAAATTGCGAACAATTGAATACATAGTACGAAATGACAACAAATGTGTGATTGTATAATATATCTGTAAATTTATTTATCATTTAAAAAGTTGCGAAAAAAATTTCTCGTATTTGCAATAATATATGAAATCGAAAGCAAGATTATGCACGATTTACAAATCTTTTATAATCAGATATTAAATGTCAACGGGTGGAGAAGGAAGGATAGAAATCTGACAGTAGTAAAAATCGTCGCTGTGTCAGTCGAGTCAATCGAGCATCTTCACTGTAATTATGAATGAGCACGACGTACGGCACTTTTCGGAAGCGCGCGCGTAGACACACATGTGTATGTCGGACACGTGGTAACCACATTCCTCTATCTGTCATACGCGCGGTAATGGCGATACCGTGACGCATCTCGAATTCATAAACGATCCGAAGAATGTTGATATGCAATCGAAGAAATATCTGCAGTTAACGTTGGCGATACTTAAGCCGCATATCGTTAAATCCCCCTTCGCTCTTCAGGTATGAGAATCTAACCTCATTTTTAAAGGAACGCGAAAACGCAGGCAATTTTGTAGGATATGTACGCGAACGATCGATTTCGCTTCTCTTAGCGTGCGAAGGAAGCATCGAGATTTAGAAGACCATGACTGAAACTCGCTCTGATTTTTCAGAAGATTCGCGATTTAATAATCGACAATAATTTCAAAGTTGTCAGATCGCGCAGGGCGACGATGTCTCGCGAGGAGGCCGAGCTGTTTTATAAGGAGCACAGAGACAAGTTCTTTTACAATCGTCTCGTGACTTTTATGTGCAGCGGTCCGTCCGACATTCACATCCTGACGGCCCACGATGCTGTCGCCAAGTGGCGACAGTTGATGGGCCCTACTAAGGTCTATCAGGCGCAATACAATGCACCGGACACTATCAGAGGCATGTTTGGTCTGTCGGATACTAGGAACGCAACGCACGGATCTGGTAACAAAACGTCATAATATCAAGAGTATTCGAATGATAAGTTTTGTGTAAAAGGACAACATATTATTATTTACTATAGATTCAACAGAATCGGCAAAAAGAGAGATTGCAATATTCTTTAAAGACTTTGATACGAAGAAGTGGTATGACAACGAAGAGATATTTTATAATTTTGGAAGATTGCATTTTGATCCAATATCCTTTGTGCATACTATCGACAAGAGTTACTTAGAAAAGCAGAATTAACATATTGGAGAATAATCAGAATTGTTCATTTATTAAATAAAATATTTATTATTTTTATAATAGGAGATGCTTCTATCTACAGAATTGTCAAGCTCAGAATACATGCAGTTTTGTAAGAAAATAGATTAGAATTTGATGAATCTTTCTCTATTGTATAGCATATTTTCAAACTGCTAGACATAAACAGATCAGATTAATCAATTTTTCATACTCGTGGAAAATATGTACAATTGTGATTCTCGTCATTTTACAACAAGATATACAATTACATTCACTACATTGGACCCTTAAAACAGTAGATGATGCATTGAAACATAGTTGGACAATCAATATCTAAACATACAATATGCATTGTATTCTGTGATTGCAATTTATGCATTTATTTTCACGTAAACTTTGGGACGCGAGAACACCTTGATCCCCTCTTCCAGTTTATTCAATTGCTTTTCTATTTCAATCTTGCGCCTCTGTGCTCTTAAAGTATCCGTTTTTATGGGCATCATATTTAATTCGTTGACGTAATCTTGGTAATCTGCATCAGAGACATAATTAAATAGATTTAGTTAAATAAATATAATTAATTTTTAGAAGAAATCACATTATGCGTATTGTTAAATTTCATATATATATATATATATATAAATGCATTAAAATATATATACACACTTTTTTTTAAAAGCCGCAACGTCTCTTTACGCTCATGATCAGGTATGGGTACATGACCCTCTGGACAGTCAGGATACGATGCTTCTACCTTGGCTTTTTGCTCCTTTTCTTGCGCTTCCTTTCTATCTCGAAGATATCTAATCGAAAAATTGTTATAAAAAAAGAATCTAGCAAATGAATATAAGTGTTCACCTATCTGTTTTAATAAGTTTTATCAAATTAATATCTAGCTTCTCTTTCATAATTACTTTCATAATTACAAGTACTTACTCAGCACTATATTTACTCTTACAATTTATTATTTCTTATTAATAATCACGTTTATGTAAAAGAAGTTGAAGAATTGCCAATCTCATAGTGCGATTACATAAAGTACTTTGAGAAAATATACTAAGAAAATGTATTAATGTAAAGAGAAAAAAGTGATTGAGACACAGATGAAAGATAATAGGAAAAATTCTTTTAAAATCACAGAGAGAGAGAGAGAGAGAGATAAAGAAGAAAAGTTACTTGCAATGTCGTACTTGGGAACAACACCCTTGCGGTAATTCGGTGGTGGTACACCGTTGTTAAGCTGTGTCGCCAATTTAGTGGCAATGGAAGTACGTTCTTTATTCAATTTGATAAAATCGATTTCTTCCCTAGGTACTGGCGATACGGAATTTCGTAAATCGACATTTTGCGCGTCTTCGAGATTACGCATATCGCCTCTATCTGTAGGTAAATCGAATTGATCCCTTGAAGTTCTCTCCTTTTGCTGATTTAAGTCGCCATTACTCGCTGTTTCATCGTGCTTTGTAACTTTCTTTGAGGGATATCTATGCAAAATAAATCAAATCAGAAGATTAATAAATTAAAATGTGTTAAAAATATGAGACAAATACTGAAATAATAAGAAAAACAATTAAATTAATTAAATGAAAATTAGCAGATAATGAATTAGAAGTATTGAGAATTACATTTCCATTATTTTTCTACTATTTTGTCTTAATTTAACATTTATTATTTTACAATTTTAACAATTCTTAAGATCAAAATCTATAACACAGCATATATATTTACCGAATAACGCCTTCAGAGTATATACTTTCTATCTGGTCTGTATCTAAAGTCTGAATCCCTCGATTTCTATATTTTACACAAATCTGCGCATTTATGTCATTTTCAGGTTTGTGCATGGCATCTGGTTCGGATGAAACTTTTGGCAGCAGTTTCTGCTGGCTCTTATTGTGTTTGCTAGTTTTCTTTTCTCTATCTGATATATTATTTATTCCTTGTCTAACAATCTTTTTAGCAGGAGCAGCATGCTTTTTGTCCAGTTCAAGTATATTGTTCCTATTTTCAACTTGCACTTCATCCTTGACCTTGTCAGTTGACGCTGGATTATTAGTTTTTGAATGAACATTATTTTTTGACACTAGACCAATATGATTGCTTTCATGTTTTTTTTTCTCTCGGAAACTGGTGACCACCCTTGCGGATACATTCTGGTATTTGTCTGTGATCTTGTGATGTTTGCGCAGTTGCAATTTCTGTAGCTCTTCTACCTCTTTGTTGGTTTGAAAGCATTGTTCCATTTGCCGCAGATTTTTCACATTTTCCTGAATGAAATTCTTCCTTCTGACTGGCTCTATAAAAGCATATAAAATATACATTACACATTATTAGTTACTTTTCATACATTGCAGAAGCATGTGAGTAATTTTACATTATTTGTCGTGTACAAATTTACATGTTAACTATTTTTCATCTACAATGCATTATTAAACGAAATCTATCATCAGTTTAATTATTAAATAGAATCTCCCCTTTGGGGTTTTCTACAATTACTTTGATCATAAGATATGTAACATTACTTACTTGGATCAGGAAAAATGCCTTTCAACGTCGTTACTTTCATCTTTCTAACAATAATATTTGCCAATATTGTCACTCTATCACATTTACAATTTGCATTTCCAGAAAAGCAAAATTACATCCAATTGACGTCTCTCTACCGTATAATTTTCATTTCGCGCACGTTGTTCTTGCCGTTACCACATAAACAATTTTGTTTACATAGCTGTACCAAATGATAACTGTGTAATATAACCTAATCTGTCGGAGCGCCAGTCTTGCCACTATCGAGAGCGTAAAACCATTCACGAAAACATTCGTTAATTTATGAATGGCTTTACCGATGAATGGTTATGTAAAATACGTATTTTTCAACTACATCTACGTCTTTTTTTATATTATTTTTTTTATTCTTATTCTTACTAAACCATGAAGATACAATTTTGTCTTATAAAAATGCAAAAAAATATAATCACATTTATTAAAAAATAACAATAATATATAATACATAATATTGATTTGATAAGAACGCATAGTGTGTGGGGTATATTATATATATATATATATATATATATATATATATATATATATAATAACTAACTAATTAACTACATAAAGTTATTAACAGCATGTATGTCTCTTTTTTTTTTTAATTGTAATGTTGCCTACACAACACGAGCAGAGAGAAAAAGATTAGTTGATTTACATGTATGAAAATTGATTACGTTAACGAAACCAACACCATAAGTAGTTTTTTAAATCAAATTTTATACTAAGGCTATGACATTTTAAAGGCAGTTTCCAAAAATATATATCTTAATACTATTATAACCAATTATATATAAGTTTTATTATAAAATTATTAAATTATGTATTTCTTATTTTTGTTTATTTTTTATTCTTGTTAAATTATTGTATTACAATATATATTTTTAGCGTTACTATTATTATTATATCTTATATATTATTATTAATTATATATATATATATATGTGTGTGTGTGTATAAATATGTGTGTGTATATTATATGTATATGTATATATATATATATATATATATACATATACATATAATATACACACACATATTTATACACACACACACACACACACATATATATATATATAATTAATAATAATATATAAGATATAATAATAATAGTAACGCTAAAAATATATATTGTAATACAATAATTTAACAAGAATAAAAAATAAACAAAAATAAGAAATACATAATTTAATAATTTTATAATAAAACTTATATATAATTGGTTATAATAGTATTAAGATATATATTTTTGGAAACTGCCTTTAAAATGTCATAGTCTTAGTATAAAATTTGATTTAAAAAACTACTTATGGTGTTGGTTTCGTTAACGTAATCAATTTTCATACATGTAAATCAACTAATCTTTTTCTCTCTGCTCGTGTTGTGTAGGCAACATTACAATTAAAAAAAAAAGAGACATACATGCTGTTAATAACTTTATTTAGTTAATTAGTTAGTTAATTAGTTAATTTAGTTTAATTTAGTTAATTAAAAGAGGAAATAGCTGGACATTTGGTATTTAAAATATACTTACCTACTGTTTACTATTACATACTGTTAAACAATGTATATCTTTTTATATTCATTGCTGTGTAGAACATATAAAGGTGAAATAAGATACCGATGCACTCGCTAACTGCAACCAAATACATTTTTTTTAATTTGCTTATGCAGTTATGTTATATTTTACTAATAAATAAATAGGGTGTTTACGGAAGCGAAGCAGTTTAAGGATGCTACAAACAGTCCGCCCACATTCAGACTGACAACTTTGCTGCCCCTTTGCAACAGAAATAATATCAGCTTCTGTATATGTAACGGTGCTACATACCAGCGAACGTTATATCTACGAACAAATGACTAGACAAGGAATCGATAATTTCAGAAGTGTGCCAGTAATCGTAGATGTATAGGTTTTTTGAATTTTATAAATCTTTATTTTCATTTAGTAGAAGGTAAAATTGTAAACGTTATATAAAATTGTTTCTTACGCAGTATAAAATATGTGATTATTGTGATCTATAATTTCTTGTCCTGCATAGTTAGCTAAGAACATGTATAAAAGAACTACGATTACAATTACAAAATGTAATAAAAATTCTTCTTTATCTCCAAATAATGCAGTTTGATAAATCTGAAACAACATGACTGCGATCAACGTTTTTCATATATGCATTAAAATTAATCAGTTTTTATAGGATTTACAATTTACGTTGCAAGCAAGAGACAAAAGATATGAGACGTACATTAACAGAGAATTTTTTTACGTCTTTCCCGTATATCAATTTATGATTTTGATATTAGTTAGATTCTCACATCTTTTTTATAGTTTTTTATTATTTTTTTATTAACGAATTCTTTGAATTGTGATATTATAATATATCACAAATAAGTCACATATATTTAAAAACTTACTGCAAAAAGGTTGAAACTCAAGCAAACCACACCAAATCCTATTAAAAAGAAGAATGATCCCTCAAAGCTAGATATTAGAGATTTGGAGAAGCTTTAAGAACAAGAAAATATCATTATGTATACAATTGCAAGTATTGTTTTATTAGATAAATATACCAACTCTATAGCTTTACGATGAACGTCCACGGCATAAATTATTCCCTTATAAATTAAAATCTCGTTTTTCAAGCTATTTTGTAAATTATTAATTGTCATTGCTTGCTCGATACGGTAACTATAATTAATATTTATCCTATATAGTTTTTCTATTTTTTGTTTGGAGAATGATAAGGAAGATTTTACTTACATTATGAAAAACTTTTAAAACGATATTACAAATTCTTTCTCTTACCTGACGATTGTAAACATTCCGCAAACATGTTTGAGGTATGCTATGAGCATTGTTCCTGTTCCTATAAATGTAGTTGCTCCTATACAAACGGCTGCGTTCATGTGCAGGAAAATTAAATAGAAATATTTTTCCTGATCGACAAAGTACTCAGTAAGGAACTGTATTGTAGAACGTGACTGAGATTCATTCATGGGCAGAACAATATCGAGAATGCGCCAACACAGTGGCACGAAACAGACAGTAAATATACTGCACGTTGAAACCACTAAATTGTATTTAAAAAGACACATAAATCGCAGTTTTTGAAATTTTCTGTTTACGATTAGTTCATAACTAATTCGAAATATTGTTTGGAATATTTTTTTATATTTATGGTTCTTTGATACATTTTATATTTATTGGTTCTTTGACTACTTTTTTGTTGAATGTATTTGAAGAAAATTGCACAAAAGGTTTCACTGCAAATTTTTAAACTGTAGGCTCCACCATTTAAAATACTATTTAAAATATCTAAATATATTTTTGCTTTTCTAATAACAGTATATGTATAAATAAATCCAATTTTAAAGGAAATAAAATAGGTGATTTAAAAAATTTTTATTACGTGTTTTATGTTATTTGTTCTTTGATAAAATATAACACTCAAAAGTATATTTGCAAATTGCGAGATTTCTCTCTCTTTCTCTCTCTCTTTCTCTCTCTCTCTCTCTCTCTCTCTCTCTCTCTCTCTCTCTCTCTCAATTATTTGATTTTTGTTATAGTTTAATTTTTTTTTCGCGATTTCCGATTAATTATTTTCTTACCTATCATTCTAGCTGTATAACGTTTTGCGTTGTCTCCATATTTTTTCATGATAATAATTTCATTCTTATCTTTTAATTCATTACAAATACTTTGAAGTTGCTCCAATAAATTTTTTATCTATGGTGTTAATAGTATTTTATTTACATTTTTATTTTAAAATTTGGAAAGTTGTATGAAAAAAAAAGATTAATTTAATTATATTGTAAACAAATTAGTAAACAAATATAATAATTAACATAATGAATATGTAAACAAATGTAATAATGATTTAACTTACAGTTCGAGAGTTAATCAAGAACGAATTGTATTTAATCAAAAATAACGTAAGTAATAATACGCAGGAGAGAATATTAATAACAAGATTAAGTGTGCATTCTGAAGTCAAAAATACTGTCAACTGCAATCAAAAATTGATTGAGAAAGTTGTATTGATTAATTATCTCCTTATTTGATTACTAGAAACATTATCAGTTACTTTTTTATTTATGATAACTTAACGAAATGATTATAATCATATTAAATATATATAATAGCACACACACATTTATATAACATTATATTGTTAATAAATAAATAAATTGAAATTACATTTAGATTATATAATATAAATAATTAAAAATTTAAATACATAATGTCCTAATACACATATATAATAATGCAATTGAAAATATTGGCATACCTGAAATACAACAAAACTTGCCAGAATACCAATAAACAAGATTTGCTGAAATCGAACGAGTAATGATCGTTGATAAGGCCATAAGCCAATTGTGAGTAGAAGAATACGATTAATCCTAAAATGCTGGTCCACTATGCATATCATTTTTCGGTGAGAATCGAGACACGTCTGACTATGAAAAAATTGACAAGATTTCAACTATCCCCGTATTTTCAAGTTTTCTCTTTAATATTTCATAATTTGTTTCTTTTTTGCAATATTCTCTTCTATAATATTTCTCTTCTATAATATTCGTAGATTAGAACGTAAATACTTTAATATAAATGCAGAACAGCACAGTACAAAATACTAGCGTGAGATCACAAATAGTGCGAATATTCGCAATTTTGTATCTCTGTTCGGTAAGAGATGGGCAACTATCGATTTGACGGTGAAGGAAAATTTGACGCATGTTTATTTCTCACACAAAGGTACTCGTAATATAAATTCTTGGTCAAGTCCGCGCAAGCGCAGTCGTCTATTTCCCCGCATCGCATTTTTACGTGCTTCATTCTAGTTCGTGCACTTGTCGGATACGGTTGTTCTTTGAAGGCAGTGTTGATTGATCGCCTTTACGCGCTAACATACCAGCCATAAAAATATTGCCGGTAAAGAATATACATTACTATAGTTTCTAACTTAACGCTAATTTCGGGCACATAATAACGGTTTAAACTTGGTATTAAAGTACGATTGAGATTAAAAATATATTATGTTTATCTGTTATATTTTTCGTGACATCATCCATTTTTGAGTAATATGTTATATTAATGACATTTTTCGTCGAACAACATCGTCGCTATGCTCTAACACGGCGGATTTATATATGTGGTACTGAAATAATTATTTTATTCATCCACACATTTTGCTGCTTACGTTTCTTATATATACGTCACGTGCAAAAACAAATATTTATTTTTGGAATATGAATAATTTTAAATTTGCTATTTGTGAGAGTATTTAAACGGTGTAATGATTAAATGCAAGATTGAAATGTATTTTTTACTTTGGACTAATTTAGTAGACAAGTTTCATTTATATTTCATACGTTTATACCTGAAAATATCCCTTGTGGTTGATTTCGTCGTAATCAAATCTACATCTGTAAGTCTAATAATTTTTTTCTCTTTAGTTATATAGTTAAAATACTGCTATATAGTATTCTATTATGTTTTCTTAATCATAAATATAATTACATTAAATACAATATTAAATAATTAAATTTAAATATATAATGATTTATTATATTTAATAATATTATAAAAATATTGACGTACCTGGAATATAATGAAGCTTGTCAGAATACCAAAAAGTAGAATTACCTGAAGTCGAACGAGTTTTGATCGCTGGTAGTGCCATAAACCAATTGCAAGCAGAAGAATTCGATTTAGCCTAAAATACTGGTTCTTGATACGAATTATCTCTTCGCGAACATCAACACACGTTTACAACTGCGGAAAAATTAGAAGTTTCATATACTCACTCTTTCTAAATTGTCGATTGAATATACAATTTTCATAGGTCATCGTATATTTCAATGAAAATATTCTAATTTTGTATACATGTAATGCCGCACAAAATATTATCACGAAAACACTTATCGAAATACTCGTATAGTTTTGTTTGAAAAGATACAAGTATACGATCAATTTTACATCGAAAGAATATCAACAAGTGTTATTTCTCACATACAAAGACACAAGGTATCTTTTCGATCGAAGTCGGCGCAAGCGTAATCGCTTTTTTTTTTCAAATAACGCAGTTTTATATGTCCCATTCTTGTGCATGTGCTCATGGAAGAAATTTGTCTTTCTGGTAGAACACATTCGATCCTGTCTTACGTGCGCTGGCAAATTAGTTATAAATATATCGCCGGCAAAATATAAGGTACCGTGAACCATGATTCAGTTTTCTATATTTGTAATAAGCGAGACTTAATAATTGTTGCTCTTAAGTAAAACATGCTTATTTTTATATTATTCTATATTATATCAAAATTTTTTATATTATGTTTCTTGTGATATATCACTTACTGCTATTGATGAAGAAAAATTTGATATTATTATATTTGTTTAAAAATATACTTGTTATATAATTCTGTATACATTTATAAAATAAACTTTTTTCACCAGAGCGTAAAACCATTCACGATAACATAATTAATTCATGAATGGCTTTATCGATGAATGAATTATGTATAATGCGTATTTTTCAGCTATTTGGTCTGTGTCTTTTTTTATATACTTTTTTCTGTTCTTATTCTTGCTAAGTCATGAAGATACAATTTTGTCTCATACAAAATGCAAAAAAATATAGTTAAATGTATTAAAAAATAACATTAATATATAATATATAATATTGATTTGATAAGAATCCCCAACATTAATGTGGGTCATATTTTGTAATATATAATAATAATAGTAATACTATATATAATACATATATTATAATAATACAATAATTTAACAACAATAAAAAATAAATAAAAATGAGAAATACATAATTTAATAATGTTATTTATAATAAAAATTATTTAATTGAAAATAATAGTAAGATATATTTTTAGAAACTGTCTTTAAAAATGTCATAGTTTTAGTATATTTTAGTAAAATTTAATAAAAGAAATCTTAAATATTTTCAAGACTTTCTCACTGTAAAATTTGTTTGGCACTAGCTAAATAGCTAAAGAAACATATTTTTATTTTTATACGTTTAAAAAACTTATCTTATAATTATTAGAAGTAGATGAAAGTGTGATTTACTAATCTTTTGTTTGAATACAGTAAATATGAAAAAATTGACTGGATATTTTTAATTTAATATCTTGCTAAAATGTCATTCTCGGCGATATTTCAAACGTTAGATCTATTCATTTGAATTATTTCCACGTTTCTTTCGTCTTTTCTTTCTTCTTCCCATTAAACATATGAATGCACATACTTGTTTCGCTTTAATCTTAAATACAAAAGATACGCTTACTCTTTTGAGAAAATCGTCGGTAACTTGTTCCATTTCAGAATTTTCACCTGTACATGTTAAATAAAAATTAGAGGGGTTTTTCTGTTCAGGATATTTGTATTTTTTCCTCCGAAATAATCCGAAGGAAGCGGGGCTTATTTTTTATGGAAGTTTTTGGAAGATTATGCTAGTGTTTAGATATGAACATGGTGAATTAAAAAGTATCATTTGAACATATCTTTATTTTTATTCATTTAAAAACATAGCGCTTACATTTTTCACAAACTTTGAAAATTCCTCCTGTCGAAATGACTTAAAAAAACAATTCAAAGCTTTTACTAGTTTTATATATACCAAAAGTGCAATGCTATTTATACAAATTTTTTCATATTTTTAAATTCATTCTTACATTAAAATTTTTTACCTTAAAGTTGTCAAATTTTTAACTTTTTCAAAGCTTGGACAATTTTTTATCAAGAACTGAAAAAAAACGGGTTAATATTTCTTTTCTCAAGAAATACAATATTCATACTAAGGTAATAATATAAAAAGAAAATCAGCTTTGGGGTATTCTTGTTTTTCCTAATGAAAAAAGTTCCCCAATTATGAAAAAAATTTAATCGCGATTGCCAACTTTCGAGAGTTATGCGCAATCCACTATACATTAAATTTTATCAAATAAATCAAACATGTTTGAAACTCCAACTTTCAAGTTTTAAAATGAGACTAAACAACACAGCTTTCTATCCTTATTGTACATATAATAAGCTACAGACGTTTCAAAAAAGTGTGAAGAAATTGACATTTTACTGTGCCGCGAAGCATAAAATTGCCTATAACTAAAGGAAAAAATTTGGAAAAAAAGTGCTCTAAAAGGTATATGCCACAAGCATGTAAAAAATTATCAAAATCAAAAATCATGCAGCAACCAATTAATTTATTTTTTGTTGATTTAAAATGGAATGATCCATACAGCAGTAAAGCATGAAAAGTCTGAATTGCATTAAAACACACATATCATTTTTACAAAAACTACTTACGATGTTGGTTTCGTTAACGTAATCGATTTTCATATATGTAACTCAACTAATCTTTCTTTCTCTGCTCATCTTGTGTAGGCAACATTACAATTTAAAAAAAATAATAAAAAGAGACATTATACATGTTGTTAATAACTTTATTTAGTTAATTAATTTAGTTTAATTTAGTTAATTAAAAGAGGAAATAACTAGGCATTTGATATTTAACATATACTTACCAACTGTTTACTATTACATACTGTTAAACAATGTATATTTTTTTATATTCATTGCTGTGTAGAATATATAAAGGTGAAATAAGATACCGATGCACTCGCTAACTGCAACCAAATACATTTTTTTTAATTTGCTTATGCAGTTATGTTATATTTTACTAATAAATAAATGGGGTGTTTACGGAAGCGAAGCAGTTTAAAGATGCTACAAACAGTCCGCCCACATTCAGACTGACAATTTTGCTGCCCCTTTGTAACAGAAATAATATCAGCTTCTGTATGTGTAACGGTGCTACATACCAGCGAACTTTATATCTACGAACAAATGACTAGACAAGGAATCGATAATTTCAGAAGTGTGTCAGTAATCTTAGATCTATATTTTTGAATTTTATAAATCTTTTATTCTTATTTAGTAGAAAGTTAATTAAAAGTAAAATTGTAAACATTATATAAAATTGTTTCTTACGCAGTATAAAATATGTGATTATTATGATCTATAATTTCTTGTCCTGCATAGTTAGCTAAGAACATGTATAAAAGAACTACGATTACAATTGTAAAATGTATTAAAAATTCTTCTTTATCTCCAAATAACACAGTTTGATAAATCTGAAACAACATGACTGCGATTAATGTTTTTCATATATGCATTAAAATTAATCAGTTTTTATAGGATTTACAATTTACGTTGCAAGCAAGAGACAAAAGATATGAGACGTACATTAACAGAGAATTTTTTTACGTCTTTCCCGTATATCAATTTATGATTTTGATATTAGTTAGATTCTTACATCTTTTTTGTAGTTTTTTATTATTTTTTTATTAACGAATTCTTTGAATTGTGATATTATAATATATCACAAATAAGTTACATATATTTAAAAACTTACTGCAAAAAGGTTGAAACTCAAGCAAACCACACTAAATCCTATTAAAAAGAAGAATGATCCCTCAAAGCTAGATATTAAAGATTTGGAGAAGCTTTAAGAACAAGAAAATATCATTACGTATACGATTGCAAGTATTGTTTTATTAGATAAATATACCAACTCTATAGCTTTACGATGAACGTCCACGGCATAAATTATTCCCTTATAAATTAAAATCTCGTTTTTCAAGCTATTTTGTAAATTATTAATTGTCATTGCTTGCTCGATACGGTAACTATAAATAATATTTATTTTATATAGTTTTTCTATTTTTTGTTTGGAGAATGACAAAAAAGATTTTACTTACATTATGAAAAACTTTTAAAACGATATTACAAATTCTTTTTCTTACCTGACGATTGTAAACATTCCGCAAACATGTTTGAGGTATGCTATGAGCAGTGTTCCTGTTCCTATATATATAGTTGCTCCTATACAAACGGCTGCGTTCATGTGCAGAAAAATTAAGTAGAAATATTTTTCCTGATCGACAAAGTACTCAGTAAATAACTGTATTGTAGAACGTGACTGAGATTCATTCATAGGCAGAACAATATCGAGAATGCGCGAACACAGTGGCACGAAACAGACAGTAAATATACTGCACGTTGAAACCACTAAATTGTATTTAAAAAGACACATAAATCGCAGTTTCTGAAATTTTCTGTTTACGATTAGTTCATAACTAATTCGAAATATTGTTTGGAATATTTTTTTATATTTATGGTTCTTTGATACATTTTATATTTATTGGTTCTTTGACCACTTTTTTGTTGAATGTATTTGAAGAAAATTGCACAAAAGGTTTCACTGCAAATTTTTAAACTGTAAGTTCCACCATTTAAAATACTATTTAAAATATCTAAATATATTTTTGCTTTTTTAATAACAGTATATGTATAAATAAATCCAATTTTAAAGGAAATAAAATAGGTGATTTAAAAAATTTTTATTACGTGTTTTATGTTATTTGTTCTTTGATAAAATATAACACTCAAAAGTATATTTGCAAATTGCGAGACTTCTCTTTCTCTCTTTCTTTTTCTTCTCTCTCTCTCTCTCTCTCTCTCTCTCTCTCTCTCTCTCTCTCTCTCTCTCTCTCTCTCTCTCTCTCTCTCTCTCTCTCTCTCTCTCTCTCTCTCTCTCTCTCTCTCTCTCTCAATTATTTGATTTGTGTCATATTTTTTTTGTTCGCGATTTCTGATCAATTGCCTTCTTACCTATTATTCTAGCTGTATAACGTTTTGCGTTGTCTCCATATTTTTTCATGATAATAATTTCATTCTTATCTTTTAATTCATTACAGATACTTTGAAGTTGCTCCAATAAATTTCTTATCTATGGTGTTAATAGTATTTTATTTACATTTTTTGTTTTAAAATTTGGAAAAGTTGTATGAAATAAAAGATTAATTTAATTATATTGTAAACAAATTAGTAAACAAATATAATAATAAACATAATGAATATGTAAACAAATGTAATAATGATTTAACTTACAGTTTGAGAGTTAATCAAGAACGAATTGTATTTAATCAAAAATAACGTAAGTAATAATACGCAGGAGAGAATATTAATAACAAGATTAAGTGTGCATTCTGAAGTCAAAAATACTGTCAACTGCAATCAAAAATTGATTGAGAAAGTTGTATTGATTAATTATCTTCTTATTTGATTACTAGAAACATTATCAGTTACTTTTTTATTTATGATAACTTAACGAAATGATTATAATCATATTAAATATATTTATAATAGCACACACACATTTATATAACATTATATTGTTAATAAGTGAATAAATTGAAATTACATATAGATTATATAATATAAATAATTAAAAATTTAAATATATAATGGCCTAATACACATATAATAATGCAATTGAAAGTATTGGCATACCTGAAATACAGCAAAACTTGCCAGAATACCAATAAACAAGATTTGCTGAAATCGAACGAGTAATGATTGCTGATAAGGCCATAAGCCAGTTGCGAGTAAAAGAATACGATTGATCCTAAAATGCTGGTTCACGATGCATATCATTTTTCGGTGAGAATTGAGACACGTCTGACTATGAAAAAATCGACTAGATTTCAACTATCCCCGTATTTTTAAGTTCTGTCTTGAATATTTCATAATTTGTTTCTCTTCTATAATATTAGTAGATTGTAACGTAAATACCTTAATATTAATGCACAGCACAGTAGTTTTATGAACAGCACAGTACAGAATACTAGCGTGCGATCACAAATAGTGCGAATATTCGCAATTTTGTATCTTTGTTCAGGAAGAGATGGTAAATTAAACTATCGATTTGACGGTTAAGACAAATTTGTCGCGTGTTTATTTCTCACATAAAGATACTGATAATATAAATTCTTGGTCAAGTCCGCGCAAGCGCAGTCGTCTTTTACCCCCGTCGCATTTTTACGTACCTCATTCTAGTTCGTGCACATACGGTTGTTCTTTGAAGGCAGTGTTGATTGATCGCCTTTAAGCGCTAACATACCAGCCATAAAAATATTGTCGGTAAAGTGTATACATTAATATTGTTTCTAACTTAACGCTAATTTCTGGCGCACAATAAGTAGTTTAGACTTGGTATTAAAGTACGATTGAGATTAAAAATATATTATGTTTATCTGTTATATCTTTCGTGGCATCATGCATTTTGGAGTAATATGCTATATTAATGATTCTTCGTCCAACAACATCGTCGTTGTGCTCTAACACGGGGGATATATATGTGATACTGAAATAATTATTTTATTTATCCACACATTTCGTTGCTTACATTTCTTATATATATGTCACGTGCAAAAACAAATATTTATTCTCGGAATATAAATAATTTTAAATTTTCTATTTGTAAGACTATTTAAACGGTGTAATAATTAAGCGCAAGATTAAAGCGTATTTTTTACTTTGGACAGTTGACAATTCATTTGTATTTTATACGTTTATACATGAAAATACCTTGTGGTTGATTTCGTCGTAATCGAATCTATATCTGTAAGTCTATCAATTTTTCTCTCTTTAGTTACATAGGCAAATTTAAAATTTAAATAGAAAATTAGGATTGTTATGATTTAATAAGACATTATATATTTTGAATAATATTTTCTAATTATTAACTGGAGGTAAGACTTAATTAATTAGAGGTGTGAAAAACTGAACATTTGTGTTTTTAGTGTTAATTATGAGTTACACTTACTTTTTTTTTTATTTTGATGTACTAGATAGACTCATTTGCTTCAATATACTAGAGTTTATATTTTAATATATTAGACTTATCTTTATGTCACTGCGTAGAGAATATGACAGTGAAGTAAGATATCGATGCATTCGTTAGCTGCAATAAACATGTGTTTTTCTTTCATTTTGATTGTACAATGCATGCTATATTGTATATATTATAATGTAAGGTACAATTTTTTTACTGAGGTGAAGCACTTTAAGGATGCTATAAACAATTTATTGATATTCAGACTGAAAGGTTTGCAACAGAAATAGTATCAGCTGTTGTATGTGTAACGGTGCTATATACTAACGAACATTATATTTATAATACAAACGAGTAAGAAAAGTGTTAGAAAACGTATTAATTTTGGAAATATACAAATCCTGAACTTTACAAAGTTCTGTTTTTCTTGCTAGAAGTTTTTGGTAGATACAATTGTGAACAATATATAAATAAATACTTCTTACACGGTGAAGTATACGTGATTATTATGATCCGTAATTTCTTGCCCGGCATAATTGGCTAAGAACATATATAAAAGCATAATAACTACAATCAAAAAGTAGCAAAAATTCTTCTTTGTTATTTTCAAGCGATACAGCCTGAAAAATCTGAAACAGCATGGCTAATATTAATATTTTATATATACATATAAATATATGTATAAATTGTATAAATATGTATAAATTGTAATACGTATTAGATATAATTTATAATTATGATTTTTTAGATTTAATTTGAGATTTGGACTTTGTAATTAGATTCTCAACTATTTCCATGGCTTTATTATATGATATTTTCTTTATTTTGTGGAGTTGTATTTAATCACAAATGCAATAAAAATAATATAAAAGATAATATGCTGATGGCATCTAGTGTGCATTTTGCAGTTAGTAATGTTGTAAACTATAATCAACAAATTTATTTAAGAAGTTACATTTTATAGAAATGACTTGCTTGTTGACTTTGCATTTACAAATTGCAAATTCTAAGATAATATAAATTACTTTTCTATAATAATTAGTAAAATTCTTATACTTACAATTACAACATAGCAGTATTCTATTACATTATCTTGTCATCATAAGCTTGTCGGAATATCAAAGAGTAGAATTACCTGAAGTCGAATGAGTTTTGATCGGTAGTGCCATAAACCAATTGTAAGCAGAAGAATTCGATTTAGATTAAAAAACTGAGTCTCGATATGAATTATCTCTTCGCGAACATCAACACGTTTACAACTGCGTGTTAAAAATTGGAAGTTTTGTATACTGAATCTTTCTAAATGGTCGATTGAATATACAACAATTTTTATAGGTCACCGTAAATTTCAATGAAAAAATTCTAATTTTGTATACATGTAACGCAATGCCGCACAAAATATTATTATGGGAACACTTATCGAAATACTCGTATAGTTTTGTTTGGAAAGACACAAGTACACGATCGATTTTACTTCGAAAGAATATCAACACGTGTTATTTCACACATACAAAGACTCACAAGGTACCTTTTCGATCGAATTCGGCGCAAGCGCAATCGCTTTTTTTTCGAATAACGCAGTTTCATATGCCTCATTCTTGTGCGTGGGCTCGTGGGAGAAGTTTGTCTTTCTTGAGGAACACAGTCGATCCGTTTTACGTGGCAAATTAGCTATAAAACTATCACCGACAAAATATAAGGTACCGTGAACCATGATTCAGAGTTATCTATATTTGTAATAAGCGGGACTTAATAATTGTTGCTCTTAATTATATATATAAAACACGTTTTTATATTATTTTATATTAAATCAACATTTTTGTATATTAAATTTCTAGTGATTAATTATTTATTTTCGTTGATGAAACAAAAATTTATATTATTATATTTAATGTAGAAATTTTGACTACCAGTAATAAAAATTAAAAAATAATGAACACAATTCTCTCGACCGTACTGGCAAATTCTATTTATTATTAAGTGCACATCACAACGTTTCGACTTTAATTTTAGGTCCTTATCAAGTGATTTGCGAAATATAATTATACTTTATAGATGTCAAAAGATAGAAAATTCATTGTGTCAGATAGACAAACACGTCAAATACGTTTTGAGAGGACTGTCCTCTCAGTTCGTCTAATGTATTTGACGTGTTTGTCTATCTGACACAATAAATTTTCTATCTTTTGACATCTATAAAGTAAATTATATTTCGCAAATCACTTGATAAGGACCTAAAATTAAGGTCGAAACGTTGTGATGTGCACTTAATAATAAATAGAATTTGCCAGTACGGTCGAGAGAATTGTGTTCATTATTTTTTAATTATTATATTTGTTCAAAAATATATGCGTTAATTTCGTATAGATTTCCGTACATATATTCTGTGCATGTAATAGTCAATTATAACCGATTTGTATGTAGCAAACTTTTATATATAAATAATGTATGTTCGCATTATATTACTGCATAGAATACATAACGGTGAAGTAGGACATTGATGTTTTGGTTAGCTAAAAGAAAAGTTTTCTATTGCATTATTAATATGACGCACTCTAAATCTTACTGATTATAATATAATTTATAATATAAGGTAATTCTTACCGTGGTGAAACACTCTAAGGATGCCACAATCAGTCCGCCGATATTGAGGTTGACAGTTTTGCTGCCCCTTTGCAACATGAATAGTATCAGCTTTTGTGCGTGTAATGGTGCTATATACCATCGACTATTGTATCTATAAAATTATTATAACTTGATAAATAGTGAAGAAATGATGATGAGAGAGAGAAAGTGATATGCAGGATATGATATACATATGTACAATTGTGTGAACGATATATAAAATTGTATCTTACGCGGTGGAGTATACGTGATTGTTGTGATTTGTAATTTCTTGCCCGGCATAATTGGCTACGAACATATATACAAAGCTGACAGATAAACTTGCTAAATGTAATAAAAATCCTTCCATATTTCCAAGCGATGTATTTTGAAAAATCTAAAACATCATGATAGTAGTTATCATTTTTCATATGTATAAAAAAGCCCAATATACATGGAATAATAATGTTACAAAGAAATTATAAGCAAGAAATACAAAAAGAAAACAATTCGCATGTTGAGATTTTATTTTTAAATTTATGATTTTATAATTAGCACAATTTGGTATTTGTATTATCAGTTATTTTTATTGTTTTCTGATTATATTTTTGTCATGTACGAATTTTTTGTGTGAATTTTGTTTATTATGAAGTAATATACTTTACTAAAAAAAAAAAAGTAATACCTTTTTTCCTACCCTAAAAATTGGACCATTTTCAAACCGCTGAAACTCGGAGAAAAATCATCATGGATAAAAAATGAAAAAAGCATTTTGAAGCTTGAAGTTTCAACTTTAACACGCTATCGGTGTTTAAAAAAATTTTTTTATTTTTTGCTTGTTGTGTTTTAAAAAAGAACAGATTATTTGTTCCTTAAAATTACGTATTTTTTACACTCTGCAGCTTGATAAAAAAATTTCTCTAGAAAAATTCAACTCAATTTCCATAAACTACAACATTTTGCCTACAAAACGCTTTTTTTTTTTTAAATTTTCCTGCGATTTTTTTTTGGTCGAGTTACACGATTTTGAAACTAAACTTGTATTTTTTAGAAATGATGTCGATACTCAGCGAAAAATCATTGTAGACGAAAAATGAAGAAAGCATTTTTTAGCTTGAAGTTTCAACTTTAACGTGTTATCGGTGTTTTTTTTTTAATTTTTTTATCTTTTTTGTTTCGCTGAGTATCGACATCATTTCTAAAAGATACAGGTTTAGTTTTAAAATCGTGTAACTCGGTCAAAAAAAATCGTAGGAAAATTTTTAAAAAAGCATTTTGTAGGCAAAATGTTGTAGTTTATGGAACTTGGGTTGAATTTTTCGAGAGAAATTTTTTTATCGAGCTGCAGAGTGTCAAATGTACGAAATTTTAAGGAATAAAACAATGTGTTATTTTTTAAACCACAAAACAAAAAAGATAAAAAATTTTTGAAAACCACTAATAGCATGTTAAAGTTGAAACTGAAAGTTTAAAAATGCTTTTTTTATTTTTTATCTACGATGATTTTTCTCCGAGTTTCAGCGGTTTGAAAATGGTCTAATTTTTAGGATATGAAAAAAAAGTGTTCCTTCTTCTTCTTCTTCTTCTTTTTTCTTTTCTTCTTCTTCTTCTTCTTCTTTTTTCTTTTTCCCTTCTCTCTCTCTCTCTCTCTCTCTCTCTCTCTCTCTCTCTTTTTTTTTAATGTTCCTAGCACAGAAATAAGTTTTAAGATCTTAAGAAAACTTACTCCAAAAATATTCAGGCTTAAAGAAGTCACACCAATTATTACTAATGAGAAGAAAGAGCCTTCAAAGGTAGATGATAAAAATTCGGAAAACCTTTAAGAAAGTAGAATGTGATTACAATGATGGCTATATAATTATTATCGCATGCATACCAACCATATAGCCTTGCGATGGATTTCGATGGCATCAATTATTTCCTTATAAATTATAGTCTGATTTTTCAGATGAATATTTTCTAGCACTTTAATGGTCATTACTTGTTCGATGCGATAACTATGAATTATATAATTTTTTTTCTAATAATGTATAGGATATACGAAAAGAAAATAACATCTTTTCATTATTTGTTCCCATTTTAAATAAGAAATTGCGGTTTCTGATATTTATTATGGTACAGAGAAACTAATTAGTAATTATTCATTTTTTCAAAGTAATAATTTATTTTTATAAATTTATTTTCCATTTAAGATAGTCAAATTTAAATTATAAAATTTTTTTGCATATAGTATAGTCATAGTCTGAAGACAATAAAATAGTTTATTTTTTTGTTAAGTTCTCTTTAAACCTAGAACCACCAAATATTACACATTTGTTCATATAATTGTTGTAGTTGTGGCAAAAATTTTTAAAAAATCGATTAAATTCTATTTTGATCCCATTGCACGCATTCCATTTTAAAATAATGTTAATATTGTACTAACTTTGAAGTAAAAATTGTTTTTAAACTTTTGAAACGAGTAATTATTTAATGGGAAGTGCAAATTAAAAAATTTTCAATTAAATATGTCTTTTTTCTGAAGGAAATTGTGACTCTTGCATAACTAAAAAAATTAAAGCTTTTCGGTACTATAAAAAATGCTGTATTTTTATTCGTAATAGGAAAGTATAGACGAATGAATATGACTTACTTTGTGGACACGCTATATAGTTTTTATAAAATTGATTGTATCGACACATTATTTAAGAAAAAAAAACAAACAAAGATTTGTTTGCAATTATATATCTTCATAATTATTCTTAGATTTATTTTTTCACCTTGCAATTCGAAATAATCCACATGCGTATATAACATATCCTAGAAGCGTTGTTCCTGTTCCTACAACTGTAGTTACCCCTATACAAACGACTACGTTTGTATGCAGTAAAATTAAATAAAAATATTTTTCTTGATCGACAAAATACTCAGTCACGATTTGCATTCTCTTATGTGGTTGAGACTCATTTTTATGCAATACAGTATGAAGAACATGCGGCCAAATTGGCAGTAAAATGACAATAAATGCACCGCACATAGCGAATGACATAACTAAGGACATTTAAAAGACATAGGTACATAAATTGCTATTTTGTTTGTGTTCCGAAATATGTTTTTGTGCATGTTCTGAAATATGTTTTATGCATGCTTCAAATTATGATACTTTTTTTAAACACTTTATTGTTTGATACTTTAATCACTTATTTTGTTAAATATTTTTGCAAAATGTTGATTGTGAAATTTTTTATACTTTTAATATAACTATTAATACTTAAATAAAATAGAAATATATATGTGTGTGTATGTACAAGTACTTTCTATAATGCAATGTCTATAACTTTTTACTTTCGAAGTGTGATAAATATATGTAGACAAAAAGTCAAAATGGCTAATGAAATTAATTGAAATGTTTAAATTTTATCACGATTGTAATCTGTTTTATGTTACGTGTAGTAATTGCCAAGAAATGTCTTACATATAATTGTAAAATATTTTGCGTTTTCTCCATACTTTTTAATAATAGCAATTTCATTTTCGTCTTTTAATTTGTTACAAATATTTTGAAGTTGCTCCAATAAGCATTTTACCTGTAATCATGATAATAACAACCGTAATAATATTCAACATTATTTTTAATTTAAAAAATTGTATTGTTACGTCTAAAAATTTATTTATTCAGAAGATTTACTCGAACAAATACAATGAGAAGAATTAACTTACATTATGAGCATTTATGCAAAACGAGTTGTATTTAATCATATAAATACTACAAATCATTGCAATAGAGAATACTTTGATGATAAACTCAGGTGTACACTTTGTAGTTATAAACGCTGTGAGCTGCAATCAATCAGTTTATTAAAGAAATTGCATTAAAAAAAAACTTTTTTTTTTATTTTTAGTGGCAAATAATACTCTTGTTTCATAATATTCATAAAATAATTTAATGAAATATTTCTAATTATTAGGGTATTACATTGTATTATCAATAATCTGATTATATTTTGAAGTTACGTAGAAGCGCTTGCTACGACCGATAATATGTTTAGTGCATATTTTATAATAATATGATTAAAAATAATAACAATATGAGCGCATTTACAATTAAGCGTGTCAAAATGGTAAAGAATAAGATTATTTGAAGCTAAACGAATTTTGATTGCTGATAAGGCCACAAGCCAAGTGCGAGGAGAAGATAAGTAGATAAAAAAGTTTTGGAAAATTTTAATAAAAAAGAAAAAGAATTATTATATGAATATTATCTAACTACTATTACATGAATATACATATACATATATTTATAATTTATTCTCATCTTTAAGTCGTTACAAGGACTTTGAAGTTGCTTTAATATCATCTATCGTGTTAATAGTAGTATTTTATTTACATTTTTAATTCTAAATTTTGAAAAAGTTGTAAAAAAAGGAGATTAATTTAATTGTATTTTAAACGTAATAATAGTCTAACTTACAGTTTGAGAATTAATCAAGAACGGGTTATATTTAATAAATGTCATAACTATTAACATGAAAGAGAGAATTTTGATAACAAGATCAAGTTTACTTTTTGAAGTCAAAAATACTGTTAACTGCAATCAATAATTTGATTAAAAAGTTGTATTAATTGATTAATTATTTTTTTATTTGATTACTAGTTTGATACAATCAGTTACTTTCCGACACTTACGACACATCGAAATGATTAAAATCATATTAAATGTTTATAACATACAGCATTTATATGACACTGTATTATTAATAATTAAATATGGTACCTATAATTATATTTAGATAATATATTATGAATAATTAAATTTAAATGTATAATGGCTTAATAGACACATATAAATTTAATTGAAAGTATTGGCATACCTGAAATACAATATAACTTGCCAGAATACCAATAAACAAGATTTGCTGAAATCGAACGAGTAATGATTGCTGATAAGGCCATAAGCCAATTGCGAGTAGAAGAATACGATTGATCCTAAAATGCTGGTTCACGATGCATATCATTTTGCGGTGAGAATCAAGACACGTCTGACTATGAAAAAATCGACAAGATTTCAACTATCTCCGTATTTTCAAGTCCTTTCTTTAATATTCCACAATTTGTTTCTTTTCTACAATATTCTCTTCTATAATATTTCTTTTCTATAATATACGTAGATTGTAACGTAAATACTTTAATATAAATGCTGAACAGCACAGTACAAAATACTAGCATGAGATCACAAACAGTGATAATATTCGCAATTTTGTATCTTTGTTTGGGAAGAGATGGGAAATTATTAAACTATTGATTTGACGGTGAAGGAAAATTTGACGCATGTTTATTTCTCACACAAAGGTACTCGTAATATAAATTCTTGGTCAAGTCCGCGCAAGCGCAGTTGTCTTTTTCCTCGCATCGTATTTTTACGTGCCTCATTCTAGTTCGTGCACTGGTCGGGTACGGTTGTTCTTTGAAGGCAGTGTTGATTGATCGCTTTTACGCTTTAACATACCAACCATAAAAATATTGCCGATAAAGTATATATTACTATAGTTTCTAACTTAACTCTAATTTCTGGCACACAATAACGGCTTAGCTCTGGTATTAAAGTGAAATTTAGATAAAAAATATATTATGTTTATCTGTTATATCTTTCGTGACATCATCCATTTTGGAGTAATATGTTATATTAATGACATTCTTCGTCCAACAACATCGTCGCTATGCTCTAACACTGCGGATTTTTATATGATAATGAAATAATTATTTTATTCATTTACACATTGTCGACATTTTGCTGCTTACGTTTCTTATAAATACGACACGAGTAAAAACAAATATTTATTCTCGGAATATAAATAATTTTAAATTTGCTATTTGTGAGAGTATTTAAACGGTGTAATGATTAAATGCAAGATTGAAATGTATTTTTTACTTTGGACTAATTTAGTAGACGAGTTTCATTTATATTTTATACGTTTATACATGAAAATATCTTGTGATTGATTTCATCGTAATCAAATCTACATCAGTAATTCCATTAGTTTTTTCTATTTAGTTATATAGGTAAAATACTGCTATAGTATTCTATTACGATTTCTTAATCATAAATATAATTACATTAAATACAATATTAAATAATTAAATTTAAATATATAATGATTTATTATATTTAATAATATTAATAATATTGACATACCTGGAATATAATGAAGCTTGTCAGAATACCAAAATACAAAATTATCTAAATTCGAACGAGTTTCGATCGCTGCTAGGACCATAAACCAATTGCAAGCAGAAGAATTCGATTTAGCCAAAAATACTGGGTCTCGATACGAATCATCTTTTCGCGAACATTAACACGCGTTCACGACTGCGGAAAAATTGTAAGTTACGCATACTCACTCTTTCTAAATAATCGATTAAATATACAACAATTTTTATAGGTCACCGTAAATTTCAATGAAAATATTCTAACTCTGTATACATGTAACGCAATGCCACACAAAATATTATTATGAGAACACTTATCGAAATACTCGTATAGTTTTGTTTGGAAAGATACAAGTACACGATCGATTTTACTTCGAAAGAATATCAACAACTGTTATTTCACACATACAAAGACATACAAGGTACCTTTTCGATCGAATTCGGCGCAAGCGCAATCGCTATTTTTTCGAGTAACGCAGTTTCATATGCCTCATTTTTGTGCGTGGGCTTGTGGAAGAAGTTTGTCTTTCTGGAGGAACACTGTCGATCCGTTTTACGTGTGTTGGCACATTAGCTATAAAACTATCACTGACAAAATATAAAGTACCGTGAACTATGATTCAGAGTTTTTTTATATTTGTAATAAGCGAGACTTAATAATTGTTGCTCTTAATTAAAACACGTTTTTATTTTATTTTATATTACATCAACATTTTTGTATATTATATTTCTAGTGATATATCATATATTTTTGTTGATGAAACAAAAATTCATATCATTATATTTGTTCAAAAATATACGTTAATTCCGTATAGATTTCCGTACAGATTTTTTGTGCATGTAATAGTCAATTATAACCGATTTGTATCGAGCCAACTTCTATATATAAATAATGTATGTTCGCATTATTACTGCATAGAATACATAACGGTGAAGAAGGACATTGATGTTTTTGTTAGCTAAAAGAAAAATTTTCTATTGCATTATTAGTATGACGCACTCTAAATCTTACTATAATTTATAATATACGGTAATTCTTACCATGGTGAAACACTCTAAGGATGCCACAATCAATCCGCCGATATTGAGGTTGACAGTTTTGCTGCTCCTTTGCAACATGAATAGTATCAGCTTTTGTGCGTGTAATGGTGCTATATACCATCGACTATTGTATCTATAAAATAATTATAACTTGATAAATAGTGAAGAAACAATGATGAAAGTGATATGCAGGATATAGTATACATATTTACAAAAATGTGAACGATATATAAAATTGTATCTTACGCGGTGGAGTATATGTGATTGTTGTGATTTGTAATTTCTTGTCCGGCATAATTAACTGAGAACATATATAAAAGAATGACAAATAAAACTACTAAATGTAATAAAAATCCTTCCACATTTCCAAGCGATGTATTCCGAAAAATCTAAAACATCATGATAGTAGTTATCATTTTTCATATGTACAAAAGAACTTATCCATGTACATGTTACCAATATACATGTTACCAATATACACTCATATGTACAAAAGAACTTATCCATGTACATGTCACCAATATACATGTAATAATAATGTTACAAAATAATTATAAGCAAGAAATATTAAAAAAAGAGAAATAAAAATTTGTATGTTGAGAAATTTATTTTTAAATTTATGATTTTATAATTAGCACGATTTGTTATTTGTATTATCAGTTATTTTTATTTTTTCTGCTATATCTTATATTTTTGTCATGTACGAATTCTTTGAATTTTGTTTATTATGAATGATATATATGTTTCTGGCTCAGCAATAAGTTTCAAGATCCCAAGAAAACTTACTCCAAAAATATTCAGGCTTAAAGAACTCACAAATATTATTAGTAATAAGAAGAAAGAGCCTTCAAAGGTAGATGATAAAAATTCGGAAAACCTTTAAGAAAGTAGAATGTGATTACAATGATGGCTATATAACTGTTATCGCATGCATACCAACCTTATAGCCTTGCGATGGATTTCGATGGCATCAATTATTTCCTTATAAATTATAGTCTGATTTTTCAGATGAATATTTTCGAGTACTTTAATGGTCATTACTTGTTCGATGCGATAACTATGAATTATATAATTTTTTTTCTATAAATGTACAGGATATACGAAAAGAAAATAACATCTTTTTATTATTTTTTCCCATTTTAAATAAGAAATTGGTTTCTGATATTTATTATGGTACAGAGAAACTAATTAGTAATCATACATTTTTTCAAAGTAATAATTTATTTTTATAAATTTATTTTCTATTTGAGATAGTAAAATTTAAATTGTAACATTTTTTGCATATAGTATAGTCTGAAGACAATAAAATAGTTTATTTTTTTGTTAAGTTCTTTTTAAACCCAGCAGCACCAAATATCACACATTTGTTCATGTGATTGTTGTAGTTTTGGCAAAAATTTTTTAAAAATTGATTGATTAAATTCTATTTTGATTCCATTGCACGCGTTCCATTTTAAAATAATGTTAAAATTGTACTAACTTTGAAGTAAAAATTGGTTTTAAACTTTTGAAACGAGTAGTGATTTAATGAAAAGTGCGAATGAAAATTTCTTAATTAAATATTTTTTTTTTTCTGAAGGAAACTGACTTTTGCATGACTAAAAAAATTAGAGCTCTTTTACTATAAAAAATGCCGTATTTTTATTTGTAATAGGAAAGTATATACGAATGAATATTATTTACTTTGTGGACACTATATAATTTTTATAAAATTGACTATATCGACACATTAATGAAGAAAAAAACAAACAAAGATTTGTTTACAGTTATATTTTCATAATTATTCTTAGATTTATTTTCTCACCTTGCAATTCGAAATAATCCACATGCGTATATAACATATCCTAGAAGCATAGCCCCTGTCGCTGCCGCCGTAGTCGCTCCTATACAAATAGCTACGTTTGTATGCAGTAAAATTAAATAGAAATATTTTTCTTGATCGACAAAATACTCGGTCACGATTTGCATTCTCTTATGTGGTTGAGACTCATTTTTATGCAATACAGTATGAAGAACATGCGGCCAAATTGGCAGTAAAATGACAATAAATGCACCGCACATAGCGACTGACATAACTAAGGACATTTAAAAGACATAGTTACATAAATTGCTATTTTGTTTGTGTTCCGAAATATATTTTTGTGCATGTTCTGAAATACATTTTATGCATGCTTCAAATTTTGATACTTTTTTTAAACACTTTACTTGTTGATACGTTTATTGTTTGATACTTTTATCACTTATTCTTTTTAATATTTTTGCAAAATGTTGATTGTGAAATTTTGTATATTTTTAATGTAACTATTAATATTTAAATAGGATAGAAATATATATGTGTGTGTATGTACAAATACTCTCTATAATGCAATGTCTATAACTTTTTACTTTCGAAATATATGTGATAAATATATGTAGACAAAAAGTCAAAATGGCTAATGAAATTAATTGAAATGTTTAAATTTTATCACGATTGTAATCTGTTTAATGTTACGTGTAGTAATTGCCAAGAAATGTCTTACATATAGCTGTAAAATATTTTGTGTTTTTTCCATACTTTTTAATAATAGCAATTTCATTTTCGTCTTTTAATTTGTTACAAATATTTTGAAGTTGCTGAAATAAGCATTTTACCTGTAATTATGATAATAACAACGGTAATAATATTCAACATTGTTTTTAATTTAAAAAATTGAATTGTGGCGTCTAAAAATTTATTTATTTAGAAGATTTACTCGAACAAATACAATGAGAAGAATTAACTTACATTATGAGCATTTATGCAAAACGAGTTGTATTCAATCACGTAAATACTACAAACCATTGCGAAAGAGAATACTTTGAAGATAAACTCAGGTGTGCACTTTGTAGTTATAAGCGCTGTGAGCTGCAATCAATCAGTACATTAAAAAAATTGCATTAAAAAAACAATGTTTCTTTTATTTCTAGTAGCAAATAATACTCTTGTTTCATAATATGCATAAAATAATTTAATGAAATATTTTTAATTATCAGGGTATTACATTGTATTATCAATAATCTGATTATATTTTGAAGTTACGTAGAAGCGCTTGCTACGCAATAATATGTTTACTACATATTTTATAATAATATGATTAAATATATTAGCGCATTTACAATAAAGCTTGTCAAAATGGTAAAGAATAAGATTATTTGAAGCCGAACGAATTTTGATTGCTGATAAAGCCGTAAGCCAAGTGCGAGTAGAAGATAAGTAGATAAAAAAGTTTCGGAAAATCTTAATAAAGAAGAAAAAGAATTTTTATATGGATATTATATAACTACTATTACATGAATATACATATATTTATAATTCATTCTTTTTTTTCAGGCATTACAAATACTTTGAAGTTGCTTTAATAAATTTTTCATCTATCGTGTTAATAGTATTTTATTTACATTTTTTGTTGTTAATTTTGAAAAAATTGTATAAAAAAGAGATTAATTTAATTGTATTTTAAACATAATAATAGTCTAACTTACAGTTTGAGAATTAATCAAGAACGAGTTATATTTAATCATAAATGTCAACAATTAACATGAAAGAGAGAATTTTGATAACAAGATCAAGTATACTTTTCGAAGTCAAAAATACTGTCAACTGCAATCAATAATTTGATTTAAAAAGTTGTATTAATTAATTAATTATTTTCTTATTTGATTACTAGTTTGATACAATTAGTTACTTCGCGACACTTACGACTCATCGAAATGATTATAATTATATTAAATGTTTATAATACACCGCATTTTTTTATATGACACTGTATTATTAATAATTAAATATAGTATAATTATATTTAGATTAATTAAATTTAAATATATAATGGCTTAATAGACACATAGTAATTTAATTGAAAGTATTGGCATACCTGAAATACAATATAACTAGCCAGAATACCAATAAACAAGATTTGCTGAAATCGAACGAGTAATGATTGCTGATAAGGCCATAAGCCAATTGCGAGTAAAAGAATACGATTGATCCTAAAATGCTGGTTTACGATGCATATCATTTTTCGGTGAAAATCGAGACACGTCTGACTATGAACAAATCGACAAGATTTCAACTATCTCCGTATTTTCAAGTTCTCTCTTGAATATTCCATAATTTATTTCTCTTCTATAATATTCTCTTCTATATATAAAATATTTTTCTTTTATAATATTCGTAAATTGTAACGTAAATATTTTAATATAAATGCAGAACAGTACAGTACAAATTACTAGCGTGAGAACACAAACAGTGATAATATTCGCAATTTTGTATATGTGTTCAGGAAGAGATGTGGGCAATTATTAAACTATCGATTTGACGGTGAAGGAAAATTTGACACATGTTTATTTCTCACATAAAGGTACTCGTAATATAAATTCTTGGTCAAGTCCGCGCAAGCGCAGTCGCCTTTTTCCCCGCATCACATTTTTACGTGCCTCATTCTAGTTCGTACACTTGTCGGATACGGTTGTTCTTTGAAGGCAGTGTTGATTGATCGCCTTTACGCGCTAACATACCAGCCATGAAAATATTGCCGGTAAAGAGTATACATTAATATTGTTTTTAACTTAACGCTAATTTCTGGCGCACAAGAACGGTTTAGACTTGTTATTAAAATACGATTGTGATTAAAAATATATTATGTTTATCTGTTATATCTTTCATGGCATCATCTAATTTGGAATAATGTGCTACATTATCTTCGTCCGACAACATCGTCGCTGTGCTTTATTACGGGGAATTTATATGTGGTACTGAAATAATTATTTTATTTATCCACACATTACGCTGCTTACGTTTCTTATATATACGTCACGTGCAAAATCAAATATTTATTTTCGGAATATAAATAATTTTAAATTTGCTATTTGTAAGAGTATTTAAACGGTGTAATGATTAAACGCAAGATTAAAGCGTATTTTTTACTTTGGACAGTAGACAATCATTTGTATTTTATACGTTTATACGTTTATACATGAAAATACCTTGTGGTTGATTTCGTCGTAATCGAATCTATATCTGTAAGTCTATTAATTTTTTTTCTCTTTAGTTACATAGGCAAATTTAAAATTTAAAAAGAAGATTAGGATTGTTATGATTTAATGAGACATTATATATTTTGAATATTTGTTAATTATTAACTGGAAGTAAGACTTAATTAATTAGAGGTGAGAAAGCTGAACATTTGTGTTTTTAGTGTTATTTATGAGTTACACTTACTTTTTTCTTTATTTTGATGTACTAGATAGACTCATTTGCTTCAATATACTAGAGTTTTTATTTCAATATATTAGACATATCTTCATGTTACTGCGTAGAGTATATGACAGTGAAGTAAGATATCGATGCACTCGTTAGCTGCAATAAAAATGTGTTTTTCTCTTATTTTGATTGTATAATGCATGCTATATTGTATATATTATAATGTAAGGTATAATTTTTTTACCGAGGTGAAGCACTTTAAGGATGCTATAAACAATTTATCGATATTCAGACTGAAAGGTTTGCAACCTCTTTGCAACAGAAAAAGTATCAACACTATCAACTGTTGCATGTGTAACGGTGCTACGTACTAACGAACATTATATCTATGAACAAACGAATAAGAAAAGTGTAAGAAAACGTATTAATTTTGGAAATATACAAATCCCGAACTTTACAAAGTTCTGTTTTTCTTGCTGAAAGTTTTTGATAGATACAATTGTGAACAATATATAAATAAATTCTTTTTACGCGGTGAAGTATACGTGATTATTATGATCCGTAATTTCTTGCCCGGCATAGTTGGCTAAGAACATATTCATATAAAAGCATAATAACTACAATCAAAAAGTGTAGCAAAAATTCTTTTTTCTATTTTTAAGCTATACAGCCTGAAAGATCTGAAACAGCATAGCTAATATTTATGTTTTATATATACATATAAATATATGTTTAAATTGTGTATACGAATTGGATATATAATTTATAATTGTGATTTTTTAGATTTAATTTGAGATTTGGAATTTGTAATTAGATTCTTAAATATTTCCATGGCTTTATTATATAATATTTTCTTTCTTTTGTAAAGTTGTATTTAATCACAAATGCAATAAAAAATAATATAAAAGATAAAATGCTGATAGCATCTAGTGTGCATTTTGCAGTTAGTAATGTTGTAAACTATAATCAACAAATTTATTTAAGAAATTACATTTTATAGAAATGACTTGCTTGTTTGCATTTACAAATTGCAAATTCTAAGATAATAAATTACTTTTCTATAATGATTAGTAAAATTTTTATACTTACAATTACAACATAGCAGTATTGCATTACATTATCTTGTCATCATAAGCAAGTCGGAATACCAAAAAGTAGAATTACCTGAAGTCGAACGAAAATTGATAGGTAGTGCCATAAACCAATTGTAAGCAAAAGAATTCGATTTAGCCTAAAATACTGAGTCTTGATACGAATTATCTCTTCGCGAACATCAACACGTTTACAACTGCGTGTTAAAAATTGGAAGTTTCGTATATTCAATCTTTTTAAATGGTCGATTGAATATACAACAATTTTTATAGGCCACCGTAAATTTCAATGAAAATATTCTAACTCTGTATACATGTAACGCAATGCCGCACAAAATATTATTATGAGAACACTTATCGAAATACTCGTATAGTTTTGTTTGGAAAGATACAAGTACACGATCGATTTTACTTCGAAAGAATATCAACAACTGTTATTTCACACATACAAAGACTCACAATGTACCTTTTCGATCAAATTCGGCGCAAGCGCAATCGCTTTTTTTTCGAGTAACGCAGTTTCATATATCTCATTCTTGTGCGTGGGCTCGTGAAAGAAGTTCGTCTTTCTGGAGGAACACAGTCGATCTGTTTTTCGTGGCAAATTAGCTATAAAACTATCACCGACAAAATATAAGGTACCGTGAACTATGATTCAGAGTTATCTATATTTGTAATAAGCGAGACTTAATAATTATTGCTCTTAATTAAAACACGTTTTTATATTATTTTATATTACATCAACATTTTTGTATATTAAATTTCTAGTGATTAATTATTTATTTTTGTTGATGAAACGAAAATTCATATCATTATATTTGTTCAAAAATATATACGTTAATTCCGTATAGATTTCCGTACAGATTTTCTATGCATGTAATAGTCAATTATAACCGATTTGTATCTAGCCAACTTCTATATATAAATAATGTATGTTCGCATTATTACTGCATAGAATACATAACGGTGAAGAAGGACATTGATGTTTTCGTTAGCTAAAAGAAAAGTTTTTTATTGCGTTATTAATCTGAAGCATTCTAAATCTTATTAATAATATAATAATAATTAATAATAATTTATAATATAAGGTAATTCTTACCATGGTGAAACATTCTAAGGATGCCACAATCAATCCGCCGATATTGAGGTTGACAGTTTTGCTGCCCCTTTGCAACATGAATAGTATCAGCTTTTGTGCGTGGAATGGTGCTATATACCATCGACTGTTGTATCTATAAAATAATTATAACTTGATAAATAGTGAAGAAACAATGATGAAAGTGATATGCAGGATATAGTAGTATACGTATGTACAATTGTGTGAACGATATATAAAATTGTATCTTACGCGGTGGAGTATACGTGATTGTTGTGATCTGTAAGTTCTTGCCCGGCATAATTAGTTAAGAACATATATGTGAGGCTGATAGATACACTTAACAGATGTAATATACATCCTTCCATATTTCCAAGCGATGTATTCCGAACAATCTAAAACATCATGATTGTAGTTACCATTTTTCATATGTACAAAAAAACTTACCCATGTACATGTTACCAATATACATGGAATAATAATGTTACGAAATTAAAAGCAAGAAATACAAACGAAGGAAAAAAATTCGCATGTTGAGGTTTTTTTTTTATTTATGATTTTATAATTAGCACGATTTGGTATTTGTATTATCAGTTATTTTTATTTTATGATATATTTAATATTTTTGTCATGTACGAATTCTTTGAATTTTCTTTATTATAAAATGATATATATGTCTCTGGCTCAGAAATAAGTTTTAAGATCCCAAGAAAACTTACTCCAAAAATATTCAGGCTTAATGAAATCACAAATATTATTCCTAATAAGAAGTAAGAGCCTTCAAAGGTAGTTGATACAAATTCGGAAAACCTTTAAGAAAATAAAATGTGATTACAATCACTATATAATTGTTATCGCATACCAACCTTATAGCCTTGCGATGGATTTCGATGGCATCAATTATTTCCTTATAAATCATAGTCTGATTTTCCAGATGAACATTTTCGAGCACTTTAATGGTCATTACTTGTTCGATGCGATAACTATGAATTATATAGTTTACAGGATATACGAAAAGAAAATTACAATTTTTTATTATTTGTTTCAATTGCATTATTTGTTCCTATCTTAAATAAGAAATTGCTGTTTCTGATATTTTTTATGGTGCAGAGAAATTAATTACTAATCATTAATTTTTTCAAAGTAATAATTTATTTTTAAATTTACTTTCCATTAAAGATGGTCAAATTTAAATTATAAAATTCTTTTGCATATAGTATAGTCTGAAGACAATAAAATACTTTATTTTTTTGTTAAGTTTTCTTTAAACTTAGCAGCACCAAATATCACGCAATTGTTCATGTGATTGTTGTAGTTATGGCAAAAATTTTTTAAAACTTGATTAAATTCTAGTTTGATCCCATTGCACGCGTTCTATTTTAAAATAATGTTAAGATTATACTGACTTTGAAGTAAAAATTGTTTTTAAACTTTTGAAACGAGTAGTGATTTAATGGAAAGTGTGAATTAAAAATTTTTAATTAAATATTTCTTTTTTTTCTGAAGGAAATTGTGACTCTTGCATAACTAAAAAAAATGAGAGCTTTTTGGTACTATAAAAAAATGCTCTATTTTTATTCGTAATAGGACAGTATATACGAATGAATATTATTTACTTTGTGGACACGCTATATAATTTTTATAAAATTGATTATATCGACACATTAATGAAGAAAAAAACAAACAAAGATTTGTTTACAATTATGTTTTCATAATTATTCTTAGATTTATTTTCTCACCTTGCAATTCGAAATAATCCACATGCGTATATAACATATCCTAGAAGCGTTGTTCCTGTTCCTATAAATGTAGTTACCCCTATACAAATAACTACATTTGTATGCAGTAAAATTAAATAAAAATATTTTTCTTGATCGACAAAATACTCAGTCACGATTTGCATTTTCTTACGTGGTTCAGACTCATTTTTATGCAATACAGTATGAAGAACATGCGGCCAAATTGGCAGTAAAATGAGAATAAAGGCACCGCACATAGCGAATGACATAACTAAGGACATTTAAAAGAGATAGTTACATAAATTGCTATTTTGTTTATGTTCCGAAATATGTTTTTGTGTATGTTCCAAAATATATTTTATGCATGCTTCAAATTTTGATACTCTTTTTAAACACTTTATTGTTTGGTACTTAAATCACTTATTTTGTTAAATATTTTTGCAAAATGTTGATTGTGAAATTTTGTATATTTTTAATATAACTATTAATACTTAAATAAAATAGAAATATATATGTGTGTGTGTATGTACAAATACTTTCTATAATGCAATGTCTATAACTTTTTACTTTCGAAATGTGATAAATATATGTAGACAAATAGTCAAAATGGCTAATGAAATTAATTGAAATGTTTAAATTTTATCACGATTGTAATCTGTTTAATGTTACGTGTAGTAATTGCCAAGAAATGTCTTACTTGTAGCTGTAAAATATTTTGCGTTTTCTCCATACTTTTTAATAATAGCAATTTCATTTTCGTCTTTTAATTTGTTACAAATATTTTGAAGTTGCTCGAATAAGCATTTTACCTGTAATTATTATAATAACAACCATAATATTATTCAACATTGTTTTTAATTTAAAAAATTGAATTGCGTTTAAAAATTTATTTATTCAGAAGATTTACTCGAACAAATATAATGAGAAGAGTTATCTTACATTATGAGCATTTATGCAAAACGAGTTGTATTTAATCACAAAATTACTACAAATCATTGCGAAAGAGAATACTTTGATGATAAACTCAGGTGTGCACTTTGTAGTTATAAGCGCTGTGAGCTGCAATCAATCAGTTTATTAAAGAAATTGCATTAAGAAAAGCACATGTTTTTTTTTTAATTCTAGTAGCAAATAATACTCTTGTTTTATAATATGCATAAAATAATTTAACGAAATATTTCTAATTATCAGGGTATTACATTGTATTATCAATAATCTTATTATATTTTGAAGTTGCGTAGAAGCGCTTGCTACGACCGATAATATGTTTAGTGCATATTTTATAATAATATGATTAAAAATAATAACAATATGAGCGCATTTACAATAAAGCTTGTCAAAATGGTAGAAATTATTTGAAGCCGAACGAATTTTTATTGCTGATAAGGCCATAAGCCAAGTGCGAGGAGAAAGTTAGTATATAAAAAAGTTTCGGAAAATCTTAATAAAAAAGAAAAGAATTCTTATATGGATATTATCTAACTACTATTACATGAATATACATATATTTATAATTTATTCTCCTCTTCCAGGCGTTACAAATACTTTGAAGTTGCTTTAATAAATTTCTCATCTATCGTGTTAATCGTATTATATTTACATTTTTTGTTGTAAATTTTGAAAAAGTTGTATAAAAAAGAGATTAATTTAATTGTATTTTAAACATAATAATAGTCTAACTTACTTGAGAATTAATCAAGAACGAGTTATATTTAATCATAAATTTAGTCATAACAATTAACATGACAGAGAGAATTTTGATAACAAGATCAAGTTTACTTTCTGAAGTTATAAATACTGTTAACTGCAATCAATAATGTCATCAATCATTAAAAAAGTTGTATTAATTAATTATTTTCTTATTTGATTATTAGTTTGATACAATCAGTTACTTTCGACACTTCGAAATGATTATAATTATATTAAATGTTTATAATAAACAGCATTTATATGACACTGTATTATTAATAATTAAATATATTACCTATAATTATATTTAGATAATATATTATGAATAATTAAATTTAAATATATAATATCTTAATAGACACATAAAATAATTTAATTGAAAGTATTGTCATACCTGAAATACAATATGAGTTCCCAGAATACCCATAAACAAAATTTGCTGAAATCGAACGAGTAATGATTGCTGATAAGGCCATAAGCCAATTGCGAGTAGAAGAATACGATTGATCCTAAAATGCTGGTTCACGATGCATATCATTTTTCGGTGAGAATCGAGACACGTCTGACTATGAAAAAATTGACAACATTTCAACTATCCCCGTATTTTCAAGTTCTCTCTTGAATATTCCATAATTTGTTTCTCTTCTACAATATTCTCTTGTATAATATTTCTCTTCTATAATATTCGTAGATTATAACGTAAATATTTTACTATAAATGCAGAACAGCACAATACAAAATACTAGCGTGAGATCACAAATAGTGCGAATATTCGCAATTTTGTATATTTGTTCAGGAAGAGATGGGTAATTATTAAACTATTTGACGGTAAAGGAAAATTTGACGCATGTTTATATCTCACACAAAGGTACTCGTAATATAAATTCTTGGTCAAGTTCGCGCAAGCGCAATTGTCTTTTTCCCCCGCATCACATTTTTACGTGCCTCATTCTAGTTCGTGCACTTGTCGGATACGGTTGTTCTTTGAAGGCAGTGTTGATCGATCGCTTTTACGCTTTAACATACCAGCCATAAAAATATTGCCGGTAAAGAATATACATTACTATAGTTTCTAACTTAACTCTAATTTCTGACACACAATAACGGTTTAGTCCTGGTATAAAAGTGAAATTGAGATAAAAAATATATTATGTTTATCTGTTATATCTTTCGTGATCATCCATTTAGGAGTAATATGTTATATTAATTACATTCTTCGTCTAACAACATCGTCGCTATGCTCTAACACGGCGGATTTTTATGTGGTAATGAAATAATTATTTTATTTATCCACTCATTGTCGACATTTTGCTGCTTACGTTTCTTATAAATACGACACGAGTAAAAGCAAATATTTATTCTCGGAATATAAATAATTTTAAATTTGCTATTTGTGAGAGTATTTAAACGGTGTAATGATTAAATGCAAGACTGAAACGTATTTTTTACTTTGGACAAATTTAGTAGACAAGTTTTATTTATATATTTCATACGTTTATACATGAAAATACCTTGTGGTTGATTTCGTCGTAATCAAATCTACATCTGTAGGTCTATTAATTTTTTTCTCTTTAGTTATATAAGTAAAATACTGCTATAGTATTCTATTGCGTTTTCTTAATTATAAATATAATTACATTAAATACAATATTATATAATTAAATTTAAATATATAATGATTTATTATATTTAATAATATTAATAATATTGACATACCTGGAATATAATGAAGCTCGTCAGAATACAACCAAAAAAAAAAAAAAATTACCTGAAGTCGAACGAGTTTTGATCGCTGGTAGTGCCATAAATTGCAAGCAGAAGAATTCGATTTAGCCAAAAATACTGGGTTTCGATACGAATCATCTCTTCGCGAACATTAACACGCGTTTACAACTGCGGAAAAATTGGAAGTTACGCATACTCACTCCTTCTAAATAATCGTTTAAATATACAACAATTTTTATAGGTCACCGTAAATTTTAATGAAAATATTCTAATATTGTATACATGTAACGCAATGCCGCACAAAATATTATCACGAGAACACTTATCGAAATACTCGTATAGTTTTGTTTGGAAAGACACAAGTACGCGATCGATTTTACTCCGAAAGAATATCAACAAGTGTTATTTCACACATACGAAGACTCACAAGGTACCTTTTCGATCGAAGTCGGCGCAAGCGCAATCGCTTTTTTTCAAGTAACGCAGTTTTACATGCCTCATTCTTGTGCGTGCGCTCGTGGAAGAAGTTTGTCTTTCTAGTCTAGAGTTAGAAAAACACACAGTCGATCCGTCTTACGTGCGCTGGCAAATTAGCTATAAAACTTTCGTCGGCAAAATATAAGGTACCGTGAACCATGATTCAAAGTTTTCTGTATTTGTAACAAGCGAGACTTAATAATTACTCTTAATTAAAACATGCACGTTTTTATATTGTTTTATATTATATCTACATTTTTGTATTTTATATTTCTTGTGATATATCACTTACTACTGTTAATGAAGAAAAGCTTGATATTATTATATTCGTTTAAAAACACGTTAATTTTGTATGTAATTGTAAAATTAACTTTAGATTATCAGATATCATCTGTTTTATCTCATACTTTTTCAAGACACGTATCACATGATGTGTATATTTCATAATGTAAAAATTAAAAAGATTAACAGAAAATAAATAATTGTGAATTTATGATTTCCTAATTATTTAAACAATGCATCAGTCAAGCAATAAAACGCTGCAACATAAACTCTATATTATTTAATTTATGCGAAATTTATTAAAGTCATATTTTACTTCTTCAAATACGGAGAACATTTTATGGCCGATTTTTGTTAAATAATGTATCTTTGCATCATTGCTGCATAGAATATAAAACGGTGAAATAAGACATCGATGCTTTTGTTAGCTGTAATAATGAAGTACATTGCACTATGAAACATGCTTAGCTATATGTAAATATCGCAGTATATGATATGCGGTAATTCTTACTATGGCGAAACACTCTAATGATATTACAAACAGTCCGGCGATATTTAGGTTGAAAGTTTTGCTACCTCTTTGCAAAATGAAGAATATCATTTTCTGTGCGTGTAATGGTGCCATATACCATCGAACATTATACCTATGAAATAATGTGATAAATGTGAGTGTATAGATATAAATAAATTTTTATCTATCTATATATATGTATATATAAAATTGCAAACAACACAAAATTTCTTCTTACACAGTGGTGTACATCTGATTACTGTGATTTGTAATTTCTTGCCCGGCATAGTTAGCTACGAACATATATGAAAGAATGACACATATAAATAACAGGTGTAATAAAAATGCTTCCTTATCTCCAAGCGATGCATTCCGAAAAATCTAAAACATCATAATTATAGTTATCAGTTTTCATATGATCACAAAATTACTCAGCATGATTTGATATTCATATCATCAATTATTTTTATATATTATTTTTTTATTATACTTTTTTATCTATTTGATTATATTTTTTTATCTATAAATTTTTAAAATTTTAGTTATTATTTGATGTCATACATATCCCGCTTAGAAATATGTTTTAAGAACACGAGAAGCAAAACACTTACTGCAAAAATATTCAGGCTCAAAGAAACTACACTTAATGTTATTAACAACAAGAACGAGCCTTCAAAATTAGATAACAAAAAGTCGGAGAACCTTGAAGAAAAATAACATATTATTACAAGTGCTATATAATTGATATCGCATGCATACCAACTTCATAGCTTTGCGATGGATTTCAACGGCATAAAATATTTTTTTATAAATCGCAGTCTTCATTTTAATATTTTCGAGCATTTTGGTCGTAATTGCTTGCTCCATACGATAACTGTGATTAATTTGTCTGCTGTAAATATGTAATTCTCCCAAAATTGTATTGACAAATCAAAATGAACAACCATACAAATAAAGATTTTACTTGCAGTCATATATTTTATGTCCATTCCAAAGTTTATTTTTTACCTTGCAATTTTAAACATTCCACAGACGTGTATGATGCATCCTAAGAGCAATGTTCCCGTCGCTGTCAACGTAGCCGACCCAATACACATAACCGCGTTTGTATGCAGTAAAATTAAATAGAAATATTTTTTTTGATCGACAAAATATTCGGTCACGATTTGTATTGTCTGACTCTGTAGTTGAGACTTGTTTATATGCAAAACAGTACCAAGAATTTGTGGCCAAATTGGCAGTAATGTAGCAATAAATGTACTACATACGGCGAAAACTAAGAACATTTAAAAAGAAATAATTATGCAAGCTGCTCTTTTTTATGTTCTGAAATATATAATCTATGCATAATTCACACATTTCGCTGTTCCTTAATAACTTTTCTGCTATATTATTTTAGCATGATGTATAAAATTTTTTGTATTTTTAATAATAAAAAAAAACAAAATTAAAAATGTTACACATATATTGTAAAAATATATACATATGTATGTAAACATGCTTTTCACTACGCACGTTTTATAATTTTTTTATTCTGGTAGAAAAGTGATAAATAAATTCAAGCTAACAGTCGAAATAGTTAATTAGTTTTATTAAATTAATTTTATTTAAATATTTAACTTTTATCACGATTGGAATCTGCTCAATTTTATAACTATTTTTCATGTATTTTTTATGTTTTTCATATATTTTCCATGTATAGTAGTTAACAAGAAATGCTGTCTTACATATAATTATAGCTGTACAACGTTTTGCGCTATTTCCATACTTTATAATGATAGCAGTTTCATTTTCGTCTTTTATTTCATTACAGATATACTGTAGTTGCTCCAACAAATTTCTCACCTATCATAATAACAATATTTAATGCTGTTTTGGAAGAGTTTAAAAAGATTGTCATATGAAAAATAATTATTAGTAATATTTATTTGTACAAGTACAGAGTAAGGAATTATCTTACATGATGAGTGTTAATCCAGAACATGCTGTATTTAATTATGTAGAAACTAAAGAATATTGCGGTAGAGAAAATTTTGATGATAAAGTCAAGAGTGCATTTTGTGGTTATAAGCGCTGTGAGCTACAATCAATCAATTTATTTAAAAAATTGCATTGGGAAAAAGATTATTTTTTATTTTACTAAGAGTAAACAATAATTTGCTTTGTAATATTCAATAATATATAATAACGTAAAATTTTTAATAATTACCTGCATCAGTTACAATGTATTCTATTATTAATAATTAAATATAATTTGATTATATTTAAAAATTGCATAAAAATGTGTGCTGACTATAATTAGTAATGACGTATCTACTACATATTTTATAATAATACGATTAAAAATATATACATACCTGAAATATAACAAAGCTTATCAGAATACCAAAGAACAAGATTGTCTGAAGCCGAACAAATTTTGATTTCTGATATGGCCATAAGCCGATTGCGAGTAAGAGAATCCGATTGAGATTAAAATGTTGAGTCTCGATGCAGATCATTATTTGACGAGCGCAGTAACATGTTGAACTGTGGAAAGTTGATAAAGATTCACCTATCCCCTCTTTCTCCTTCGAATTCAATATTCTTCAATTTACCGTTCTTTTAGAGTAAATTTTATCATAAATTATCTAATTTATGATTTAATACAAAATTGTACAAAATATTATGGAAACTAAGCACGTGTAATTTTACAATTTTGTGGCGAAGAAGCCATTAAGCGATCGAATTCACAAGGAAGGGAATTTAATAAATGTGTATTTCACACAGAGGAATACACAGACATAACTTTTCGATCGAAGTCGGCGCAAGCGCAATCGCCTTTTTTTCCAGTGGCATGGTTCACATGCTTCATTCTTGTGTATACGCTCGTAGGAGAAACTTGACTTTGGAGAGGAACGTCAGTCGATCCGTCTCTCACGTGTGTTGGCAAGTCAGCTATGGAACTATTCCTGCTAAAGTATTGTATAAGATTTCGTGGACTGTATTTGACTAAATATGCAAACGCTAATTCCGTATACATTTAGGCCAACTTTAATTTACTAAACGTCATTTGTTTCATGTTTTTTAGAGACATATACGACGTATTATACATGTACATACATACTTGATATTATACTTAATATAGAGATTAAATAGATGTCTTTTATTTGAAACGAAATAATTGCGAATTTCTGACTTGATTTCATAAACAATGCAACAATCAAAAAACAAAATCAATGCCATTATGATGATGTAATAATTCGTTTATTAAACATTTTTCGATATAAGATATTTTACTCTTTTAAACGTGCAAAATAAATTATAACCGATTTGTATTTAGTCAACTTCTGTCTACAAATAATGTATCTTTGCATTATTCCTGCATAGAATACATCACGGTGAAATAGGACATTGATGTTTTTGTTAGCTGCAAAGAAAGTGTTCTATTGCATTATTAGTTTGAAGAACTCTAAATTTTACCGCGTAATTTACAATATACGATTATTCTTACCGTGGTGAAACACTCTAAGGATGCCACAATTAATCCGCCGATACTGAGGTGGAAAGTTTTGCTGCCTCTTTGCAACATAAAAAGTATCAGCTTTTGTGCGTGTAATGGTGCTATATACCACATACTATTGTACCTATGAAATAATCATCACTTGATATATAGTGAAGAATTAAAAATGAAGGAGGTATGTAGGATATATTATATGTATGTACAATTGTGTGGATAATATATAAAAGTTTATCTTACGCTGTAAAGTATATGTGATTGTTGTGATTTGTAATTTCTTGCCCGGCATAGTTAGCTATGAACATATATGAAAGAATGGTAGATACACCTAATAGGTGGAATAAAAATCCTTGTTTATTTCCAAGCGATGCATCCCGAAAAATCTAAAACATCATGATTGTAGTTATTATTTTTTACATCTATAAAAAAATTTATTTATTTTACATGGATAATAGTGCTACAAAAAAATTAAAAGTGAGAAATAAAAATAAAAGTATTGGGATTTTTTTTTTTAAGTTTATGATTTTATAATTAGCACGATTTGGTATTTGTATTATCAGTTATTTGTATAGCTTTCTGATTATATTCTTCTCATATGCGAATTTTTTGAATTTTGTTTATTATGAAATGGTATATATGTCTTTTGCTCAGAAATACGAGTTTTGAGAACCTGAGAATACTTACTCCAAAAATATTCAGGCTCAAAGAAATGACAATAATTATTATTATTAAGAAGAAAGAGCCTTCAAAGGTACACATGAAAAATTCGGAAAACCTTGAAGAAAAATAGAATGTGATTACAATGATCACTATTTAATTGTTATCGCATGCATACCAACTTTATAGCCTTGCGATGGATTTTGATGGCATCAATTATTTCCTTATAAATTATAGTCTGATTTTTTAGGTGAATATTTTCGAGCACTTTAATGGTCATTGCTTGTTCGATGCGGTAACTGTGAATAATTTTTTTTCTATAAATATGCAGGATATACACAAAGCAAAAAATAACACTTTTTCCTATTTTTTTGTTTCTCTTGTAGATAAAAAATTGCGATTTTTGATATTTTTTATGGTACAGAGAAACTAATTAGTATTCATTCATTTTTTCAAATTAATAATTTCTTTTTATAAATTTACTTTCCATTATAGATGGTCAAATTCAAATTATAACATATTTTTATGCATACAGAAGTCAATAGAATATAATAGTTCTTTTTAAGTTTTCTTTAAACCGAGCAGCACTTAATATTACACACATATCTTTATGTGATTGTTGTTGTGGAAAAATGTTTTTAAAGATTGATTAAATTCTATTTTGAGTCCATTGTACACATTCCATTTTAAAGTGGCTTAAAAATTATACTGATTTTGAAGTAAAATTTTTTTTAAACTTTTGAAACGAGTAGTAGTGACTTAATGGAAAGCGTCAATTAGAAATTTTCAGTTATGTTTTTCTTCTCTTTTTCTGAAGGAAATTGTGACTCTTGCATAACTAAAAAAATTAGAGCTTTTTAATATCATAAAAGATTGTCGTATTTTTGTTTAAAATAAGAAAGAATATACGAAGGAATATTATTTACTTTATGGACACGCTGTATAATTTTTACAATATTGATTGCATCGATACATTAAACAAGAAACAAACAAAATATTTGTTTGCAATTATACTTTTATAATTGTTTTTAAATTTATTCTCACCTCGCTATTCGTAATAATCCACATGCATATATAACATATCCTAAAAGCATAGTTCCTGTCGCTGTCAACGTAGTAGCCCCTATACAAAGAACTACGTTTGTATGCAGTACAATTAAATAGAAATATTTTTCTTGATCTACAAAATACTCAGGCACGATTTGCACTGTCTGACGTGGTTGAGACTCATTATTATGCAAAATAATATGAAGAATTTTCGGCCAAATTGGCAGTAAAGTAGCAATAAATGTACTACATATGGCGAGCGCTAAAAACATTTAAAAATAATAGTTATACACATTGCTTTTTTATGTTCGGAAATATATTAATTATCCATAATTCCGATGTTTCTTAATCACTTTTCTTTTCTGATATAATTGCAGAATGTTTAAAATGTTGTTTATTTTTAGTATGATAATAACTATTAAGAGTAAACATGTTATATGTATATTGTAGAAATATGTACATATGTATGTAAACATGCTTTTCACCACTCGTTTTATAGATTTTTTATTCTGGTAGAAAAGTGATAAATATATTCAAGCTGACAGTCGAAATAGTTAATTAGTATTTTACTTAAATATTTGACTTTTATCCCGATTAGAATCTGCTAAATTTCATGATTATTTTTCATGTGTTTTTCATGTTTTTTATGTGTTTTTATGTATAGTAATTAACAAGAAATGTTGTCTTACATGTAATTATAGCTGTACAACGTTTCGCGTTATTTCCATACTTTGTAATGATAGCAATTTCTTTTTCGTCTTTTAGCTCATTACTGATATATTGTAGTTGCTCCAACAAATTTCTTACCTACCATGATAACAATGTTTAACATTGTTTTAGAAAAGTTGGAGGGGATTGTCATATATAAAATCTTATTTACTGGGAATATATATATATATATTTACTTTTACAAATACAGTAAAGAATTAACTTACATGATGAGTATTAATCCAGAACATGTTGTATTTAATTACGAAGATACTAAAGAATATTGTAGTACAGCAAACTTTGATGATAAAGTCAAAAGTGCATTTTGTGGTTATAAGCGTTGTGAGCTACAATCAATTTATTGAAAAAATCGATTAGGAAAAGATCATTCTTTACATTAATTAGAATAAAACAATAATCTATAAATATATAATAACGTAATAAAATTTTTATTATTATCTATAGGAGTTGCAATGTATTCTTTATTTTCAATATATTATAAATATAATTAAGTATAATTAAATATAATATGATCATATTTAGAAATTGCATAAAAATGAGCGCTTATTATAATTAGTAATGACATCTAGTGTATATTCTATAATAATTTGATTAAAAATATATAAAAAATATATATAAAAAAAAAATATATATATATATAAATATATATAAAAAAATATATATAAATATTCTTAACTTAATATAATATATATAAATATATATAAAAAATATATAACAAATATATAACAAAATAGACATACCTGGAGTATAACAAAGCTTATCAGAATACCAAAGAACAAGATTATCTGAAATTGAACAAATTTTGATTTCTGATATGGCCATAAGCCGATTGCGAGTAGGAGAATCCGATTGAGATTAAAATATTGAGTCTCGATGCAGATCATTATTTGACGAGCATAGTGACATGGAGGACTGCAGAAATGTTGATAAAGGTTTATCTATCCCCTCTTTTTCCTTTTGCAAATTAAGTATATATCTTGAATTTGCCTCTATTTTATAGTAAATTTTATCATAAATTGTCTAATTTAGGATAAAATACAAAATTGCAGAAAATATTATGGAAACGAAGCACGTATAATATAACAATTTTGTGGAAAAGAGGCGATTAAGCGATCGATTTCACAAGGAAGGAAATTTAATAAATGTGTGTTTCATTCAATCAATTACACTCGGACGTAACTTTTCGATCGAAGTCGGCGCAAGCGCAATCGCCTTTTTTTTCAGAGGCATGCTTCACACGCTTCATTCTTGTCTATACGCTCGTAGGAGAAACTTGACTTCGGAGAGGAACATCAGTTAATCAGTGTGTCACGTGCGTTCGCCTATAGTCAGCAATGAAACTCTCCCCGCTAAAGTATTATATTGAATAAGGTATCGTGGACTGTATATTCGTCTAAATATGTAAACGCTAATTCCGTGTACATTTGAGATCAACTTTTATTTACTAAATATCATTTGTTTCATATTTTTTTGAGATATATACGACGTATTATATATGTGCATACTTAATATAATATATTTAATATAGAGATTAAATAAATATCTATTATTTAAAACGAAATGATTGTGAAGTTCTGACTTGATTTCTTAAATAATGCAACATTCAGAAAACAAAATCAATGTCATTATGGTGATGTATTAATTCATTTATTCAACATTTCTCGATATTTTACTCTTTTAAACATATCACGTATTTTACTCTTTGATAAGTAAATTAAAACCGATTTTTATTTAGTCTGTTTTCATCTATAGGTAATGTATCTTCGCTAATGTATTATTCTTGCATGGAATTTATAACTGTGAAATAGGATGTTGATACTTTTGTTAGCTGCAGAGAAAGTGTTCTATTGCATTATTAGTTTGAGTAACTCTAAATTTTACCGCGTAATTTATAATATACGATTATTCTTATTGTGGTGAAACCCTCTAAGGATGCCACTATCATCCCGCCGATATTGAGGTAGAAAGTTTTGCTTCCTCTTTACAACATAAAGGTATCAGCGTTTGTGCGTGTAATGGTGCTATATACCACCTATTATTGTACATATGAAATAATTATCACTTGATATATAATGAAGAATTAAAAATGAACGAGGTATGTAGGATATATTATACGTATGTACAATTGTGTGAACAATATATAAAAGTTTATCTGACTCTGTCGAGTATGCGTGATTGTTGTAATTTGTAATTTTTTGCCCGCCATAGTTAGCTACGAACATATATAAAAGAATGACAGATACACCTACTAAATGTAATACAAATCTTTCTTTATTTCCAAGCGATACATTTCTAAAAATCTGAAACATCATGTTTGTAGTTATTATTTTTTATATGTTCAAAAAGACTTACTCAATTTGCATGAAATAATAATGTTGCAAAGAATTATAAGCGAGAAATGGAAGGAGGGGAAAAAAAACCAATTCATATGTTGAGATTTTTTTTTTCTTGAAAATTTATGATTTTATAAAAAGCACAATTTAGTATTTCTATTATCAGTTATTTTTATTGCTTTCTGATTGTATTTTTGTCATGTACGAATTTTCTGAATTTTGTTTATTATGAAATTGTATATATGTCTCTTGCTCAGAAATAAGATGCTTAAGAATTCGAAAAAACTTACTCCAAAAATATTCAGATTTAAAGAAGTCACACCAATTATTACTAATGAGAAGAAAGAGCCTTCACAAAGGTAGATGATAAAAATTCGGAAAACTTTTAAGAAAAATAGAATGTGATTACAATGATCACTATATAATTGTTATCGCATGCATACCAACTTTATAGCCTTGCGATGGATTTCGATGGCACTAATTATTTCTTTATTTCTTTATTTCTTTATTTAATTATTTTGAATCATAATCTGATTTTCCAGATGAATATTTTCGAGCATTTTAATGGTCATTACTTGTTCGATGCAATAACTATGAATATTTTTTTTTCTGTAAATATACAGGATATATAAAAAGAAAATAACACTTTTTCGCATATTTTGTTCCTATTTTAAATAAGAAATTGCAATTTCTGATATTTTTTATGGTACAGAGAAGCTAATTAGTAATTAATCAGTTTTTCAGAGTAATAATTTATTTATATAAATTTACTTTTATTAAAGATGGTCGAATTTAAATTATAACATTTTTTATGCAGAATAGTTATAAGACAATAAAATTGTATTTTTTAAAGTCCTCTTTAAACCGATCAGCTTTAGATATCACACATTTGTTTATGTGATTGTTGTAGTTGTGGCAAAAATTTTTTAAAATTGATTAAATTTTATTTTGAGTCCATTGTACACGTTCCATTTTAAAATGACGTCAAAATTGTATTAATTTTGAAGTAAAAATTTTTTCGCTGTTTTTCAATCACTTTTCTGCTCTGATATTTTTGCAGAATGTGTTGAATGTTAAATTTTGTGTATTTTCAGTATGATAATGAAAACAATTAAGATTAACATGTTATACATATAATGTAGAAATATACATATGTATGTAAACATGGTTTTCAACACGCACAAGTTTAATAATTTTTTTATTTTGATAGAAAAGTGATAAATATATTTAAGCTAAAAGTTGAAATAGTTAATTAGAATTTTATTTAAATATTTAACTTTTATCACGTTTGGAATCTTTTAAATTTTATATGTGACTATTTTTTATCTATTTTTCATGTTTTTCATGTGTTTATCATGTATAACATTTAACAAGAAATGCTGTGTTACATGTAATTATAGTTGTACAACGTTTCACATTATTTCCATATTTTGTAATGATAACAATTTCGTTTTCGTCTTCCAACTCATTACAGATAAACTGTAGTTGCTCCAACAAATTTCGCACCTACTATCACAAAGAATATTTAACGCTGTTTTGAAAAAGTTGGAAAATGTACAAATACAGTAAAGAATTAACTTACATGATAAGTGTTAATCCTGAACATGTTGTATTTAAATACGAAGAAACTAAAGAATATTGTTGTACAGAAAATTGTGTGGAATCAAAAGTACATTTTGAAGTTATAAGCGCTGTGAGCTACAATCAATCAATTTATTAAGAAAATTGCATTAAAAGATCATTCTTTACTTTAATAAGAATAAAACAATAATCTGCTTTGTAATATATAATAATATATAATAACATAATAAAATTTTTATAATTACCTGTAGCAGTTGCAATATATTCTGTTATCAATATATTTTAAATATAATTAAATATATTAAATATAATGTGATCATATTTAAAAATTGCATAAAAGTGAGCGCTTCCTATAATTAGTAATGACGTATGTGATGTATATTCTATAATAATACGATTAAAAGTATAGACATACCTGTAATATAATAAAATACTTATCACAATATCAAAAAACGAAAGATTATCTGAAGCCGAATAAATTTTGATTTCTGATATGGTCATAAGCTGATTGTGAGTAGCAGAATCCGATTGAGGTTAAAATGTTCAGTTTCAATGCAGATCATCACTCTGCGAGCATAGGAACGTGTTGAAGTGCGGAAAAAATGATAAAGCTTCGCCTCTCTATCCTCTCTTTTTTCTTCTTCAAATTAAGTATTTTTGAACTTACCGCTCTTTTAGAGTAAATTTTATAAATTATCTAATTCAATGTAAATACAAAATTACACAAAATATATTATGGAAATGAAGCACTTTTAATTTTACAATTTTGTGAGAAGAAACGACTAAGTGATCGATTTCACATAGAAGAAAATTTAATAAATGTGTATGTCACAGAGAAACACTCATCAGGTACCATTTCGACCGAAGTTGGTGCAAGCGCAATCGCTCTTTTTTTAAGTAATGCAGTTTTACATGCCTCATTCTTGTGCGTGCGCTCGTAGGAGAAGTTAGTCTTTCTATAGGAATACAGTTGATCCGTCTTATGTGAGCTGATACATTAGCTATAAAACTATCGCTGACAAAATATAAGGTATCATGAACCATATTTCAGAGCTTTCTATATTTGTAACAAGCGAGACTTAATAATTATCGCGCTTAATTAAAACAGGCATGTTTTTATATTATTATATATTTTGTCAACAACTTTGTATATTAAGTTTCTTGTCACATATCATTTATTGCCGTTGAGGCCAAAATTGATAACATCAATTTTGTTCAAAAATACATACGTTAATTCCATATGTGTAATTGGAAAATTAACTTTAGATTATCAGTTATTATTTGTTTTGTCTCATACGTTTTTGAAACATGTATCACATAATGTACATAATTCAATTTATAAAAATTAGAAAGGTTGTTGGAATAATAATCGTGAATTTATGATTTCTTGATATCTAAACAACACACACACACACACACAAATAGCCAGGCAATAAAACGCTGTAACATAAATATATATTATATTATGTAATTTATGTGAAATTTATTGGAGTCATATTTTACTTCTTCAAATGCAGAAAACATTTTATGGCCAATTTTTGTTAGATAATCTTTGCATCATTGCTGCATAGAATATAAAACAGTGAAATAAGACATCGATGCTTTTATTAGCTGTAATAATGAAGTACGTCTCTTATATTGCACTATGAAACATGCTAAGCTATATGTAAATATCGCAGTTTATGACATACAGTAATTCTTACCATGGCGAAACACTCTATTGACACTACAAACAGTCCGGCAATATTTATGTCAAAAGTTTTGCTGCCTCTTTGCAAAATAAAGAGTATCATTTTCTGTGCATGTAATGGTGCCATATACCATTGAACATTGTACCTATGAAATAATGTGATAAATGTGTGTGTATATATATATATATAGAATTGCGAACAACACATAAAATTGTTTCTTACGTGGTGGAGTATACGTGATTGTTGTGATTTGTAATTTCTTGTCCGGCATAGTTACCTATAAACAAGAGTAAAAGGATGATACACACACCTATCAGATGTAATAAAAATCCTTCTTTATTTCCAAGCGATGCATTCAGAAAAATCTAAAACATGATTATATGATTAACATATTTTATATGTTTAACAATTACTTATTATAGGATAAGTATGCTACAACAAATTATAGACAAGAAGAATTTTTGCAAAATATAATTTTTATATTGAGATTTCCCTGTTTCTTAAAATTTTATGATTTTATAATTAGGACGATTTGGTATTTATATCATCAATTGTTTTTATATATTACTTTTTGATTATATATTTTATTTATCATTTATTTATATTTTTGTTATTAGATATCCTACATATCCCGCTTATAATTAGAAATATATTTTAAGAACACAAGAAGAAAAACACTTACTGCAAAAATATTCAGACTCAAAGAAATTACACTTAATGCTATTAACAACAAGAACGAGCCTTCAAAACTAGATATCAAAAAGTCGGTGAACCTTTAAGAAAAACGAAATATTATTATATAAATACTATATAATTAATATCGCATGCATACCAACTTCATAGCTTTGCGATGAATTTCGACGGCAAAAAATATTTTTTTATAGATCGTAGTCTGGTTTTTTATTTTATTATTTTCGAGTATTTTGGTCGTCATTGCTTGCTCCATACGATAACTGTGATTAATTTGTCTGCAGTAAATATGTAACTCTTCCAAAATTGTATTGACAAATCAAGATAAACAAACAAACAAATAATGATTCTATTTGCAGCCATACATTTCGTGTTTATTCCCAAATTCATTTTTTTACCTTGCAATTTTAAACATTCCACAGACGTGTATGATGCATCCTAAGAGCAACGTTCCGATCGCTGTCACCGTAGCCGACCCAATACACATAACCGCGTTTGTATGCAGTAAAATGAAATAGAAATATTTTTTATGATCGACAAAATATTCAGTCACGATTTGTATTGTCTGACTCTGTAGTTGAGACTTGTTTATATGCAAAACAGTACCAAGAATTTGTGGCCAAATTGGCAGTAATGTAGCAATAAATGTACTACATATGGCGAACACTAAGAACATTTAAAAAGAAATAGTTATACAGTTTGTTCTTTTTTATGTTCTGAAATATATTATGCATAATAAAATCTCTCTCTCTCTCTCTCTCTCTCTCTCTCTCTCTCTCTCTCTCTCTCTCTCGCAATTCTTTATATTAATTATCCATAATTCAAATTTCGATGTTTCTTAATCACATTTTTCTGCTCTGATATTTTTGCAGAATGTTTAAAATTTTGTGTATTTTCAGTATGATAAGAGCAATTAAGATTAAACATGTTATGTATATATTGTAGAAATATATACATATATGTATATGTAAACATGCTTTTCACCACGTAAGTTATATAATTTTTTTATTATAAAAATATAAAGGTGATAAATATATGTAAATTAAGAGTCGAAATAATTAATCAGAATTATTTAAATATTTTACTATTATCACGACTGGAATCTGCTCAATTTTATAATTCACTATTTTTTATGATTTTTTTCATGTTTTTTGTGTGTTTTTGTGTATTGCAGTTAAAAAGAAATACTATCTTACACATAATTATAGCTGTACAACGTTTCGCGCTTTTTCCATATTTTATAATGATAGCAATTTCGTTTTCATCTTTTAGCTCATTACAGATGTACTGTAATTGCTCCAACAAATTTCTTACCTATCATGATAACAATATTTAATGCTGTGTAGGAAAAGTTGGAAATGATTTTCATATACGAAAACTTAGTTATTAGGAATATTTACTTATACAAGTACAGTAAGGAATTAACTTACATGATGAGTGTTAATCCAGAACATGTTGTACATAATTATGTAGAAACTAAAGAATATTGCGGTAGAGAAAACTTTGATGATAAAGTCAAGAGTGCATTTTGTGGTTATAAGCGCTGTGAGCTTCAATCAATCAGTTTATTGAAAAAATCGCATTAGAAAAGATTATTCTTTACTTTATTAAGAATAAAAAATAATCTGCTATATTATTGTAATATATAATAATATATAATAAGGTAATGAAACTTTAATAATTATCTGTAGCACTTCCATTGTTGTGTAATAATATTCTATTATTAATAATTAAATATAATTTGATTATATTAAAAAATTGCATAAAAATGTGCGCTGGCTATAATTAGTAATGACGTATCTAGTATATATTTTATAATAATACGATTAAAAATATATACATACATACCTGAAATATAACAAAGCTTATCAGAATACCAAAGAACAAGATTGCCTGAAGCCGAACAAATTTTGATTTCTGATATGGCCATAAGCCGATTGCGAGTAAGAGAATCCGATTGAGATTAAAATGTTGAGTTTCGACGCAGATCATTATTTGACGAGCATAGTAACATGTTGGACTGCGGAATATGCGGTTGATAAAGATTGGCCTATCCCCTTTTTTCTCCTTCGAATTAAATATTCTTGAATTTACCGCTCTTTTAGAGTAAATTCTATCATAAATTATTCAATCAGGATATAATGCAAAATTGCAGAAAATATTATGAAAACAATGCTTGTGCAATTTTATAATTTTGTGCAGACGGGGCGATTAAGTGATCGAATTCACAAGGAAGGAAATTTAATAAATGTGTATTCCACACAAAGAAATACACAGACATAACTTTTCGATCGAAGTCGGCGCAAGCGCAATCGCCTTCTTTTCCAGTGGCATGGTTCACATGCTTCATTCTTGTGTATACGCTCGTAGGAGAAACTTGACTTTGGAAAGGAACGTCAGCCGATCCGTCTCTCACGTGTGTTGGCAAGTCAGTCAGCTATGGAACTATTCCTGCTAAAGTATTGTATAAGATTTCGTGGACTGTATTTGACTAAATATGCAAACGCTAATTCCGTATACATTTAGGCCAACTTTAATTTACTAAACGTCATTCGTTTCATGTTTTTTAGAGACATATACGACGTATTATACATGTACATATATACTTGATATTATACTTAATATAGAGATTAAATAGATGTCTTTTATTTGAAATGAAATAATTGTGAATTTCTGACTTGATTTCATAAACAATGCAACAATTAGAAAACAAAATCAATGCCATTATGGTGAAGTATTAATTCATTTATTCAATATTTCTTGATATAACATATTTTATCAAACGTGAAAAGTAAATTATAATTGATTTGTATTTAGCCAACTTCTTTCTACAGATAATATATCTTCACATTATTCGTGCATGGTATTTATAACGGTGAAATAGGACATTGATGCTTTCATTAGCTGCAAATAAAAATGTTCTATTGCATCATTAGTGTAAAGCACTCTAAATCTTGTCGTAATTTATGATTTACCGATACGGTAATTCTTACCGTGGTAAAACACTCTAAGGATACCACAATTATTCCGCCGATATTGAGTTGGAAAGTTTTGCTGCCTTTTTGCAACATAAAGAGTATCAGCTTTTGTGCGTGTAATGGTGCTATATACCATCGACTATTGTATCTGTGAAAAAATCCACTTGGTATATAGTGAAGAATTAATAACGAAGGTGATATGTAGGATGTATTATACGTATGTACAATTGTGTAAACAATATATAAAACTGTATCTTACGCTGTGGAGTATACGTAATTGTTGTGATTTGTAATTTCTTGCCCGGCATAATTAACTAGGAACATATATGTAAGATTTACAGATACACCTAATAGGTGGAATAAAAATCCTTGTTTATTTCCAAGCGATGCATCCCGAAAAATCTAAAACATCATGATTGTAGTTTTTATTTTTTACATCTATAAAATAATTTATTTTACATGGAATAATAGTGTTACAAAAAAATTATAAGCGAGAAATACAAAATAAAAAAAAAAACAATTTATGTGTTAGGATTTTTCTTTGAAAGTTTATGATTTTATAATTAGCACGATTTAGTATTTGTATTATCAGTTATTTGTATAGCTTTCTTTTATTATATTCTTCTCATGTACGAATTTTTTAAATTTTGTTTATTATGAAATGGTATATATGTATGTCTTTTGCTCAGAAATATGAGTTTTGATAATCTGAGAATACTTACTCCAAAAATATTCAGGCTCAAAGAAATGACAATAATTATTATTATTAAGAAGAAAGAACCTTCAAAGGTACACATGAAAAATTCGGAAAACCTTGAAGAAAAATAGAATGTGATTACAATGATCACTATTTAATTGTTATCGCATGCATACCAACTTTATAGCCTTGCGATGGATTTTGATGGCTTTAATTATTTCCTTAGAAATTATATTCTGATTTTTCAGATGAATATTTTTGAGCATTTTAATGGTCATTGCTTGTTCGATGCGGTAACTGTGAATAATTTTTTTTCGATAAATATGCAGGATATACACAAAACAAATAACACTTTTTCCTATTTTTTTGTTCCTCTTGTAGAAAAAAAAATTGCGATTTCTGATATTTTTTATGGTATAGAGAACTTAATTAGTAATAATTCATTTTTCAGAGTACTAATTTATTTTTACTTTATATTAAAGATGGTCAAATTTAAATTATAATATTTTTTGTATGTATATAGAAGTCAATAAAATAGTCTTTTTTAGTTTTCTTTATACCGAGCAGCGCTTAATATCACACACATATCTTTCTGTGATTGTTGTTGTGGCAAAATTTTTTTAAAGATTCGTTAAATTTTATTTTGAGCCCATTGTACACGTTCTATTTTAAAATGGCGTAATTGTACTGATTTTGAAATAAATATTTTTTTTTAACTTTTAAAACGAGTAATGTCTTAATGGAAAGGGCCAATTAAAAATTTTCAATTATGTATGTCTTCTCTTTTTTCTGAAGGAAATTGTGACTCTTGCATAACTAAAAAATTAGAGCTCTTTAGTATCATAAACGATTGCCGTATTTTTGTTTAAAATAAGAAAGAATATACGAAGGAATATTATTTTCTTTATGGACACGCTGTATAATTTTTACAATATTGATTGTATCGACACATTAAAACAAAAAGAAACAAAAGATTTGTTTGCAATTGAGTTTTTATAATTGTTTTTAAATTTATTTTCTTACCTTGCTATTCGTAATAATCCACATGCATATATCACATATCCTAAAAGCATAGTTCCTGTCGCTGTCAATGTAGTAGCCCCTATACAAAGAACTACGTTTGTATGCAGTACAATTAAATAGAAATATTTTTCTTGATCTACAAAATACTCAGGCACGATTTGCACTGTCTGACGTGTTTGAGACTCATTTTTATGCAAAATAATATGAAGAATTTTTGGCCAAATTGGCAGTAAAGTAGCAATAAATGTACTACATATGGCGAGCGCTAAAAACATTTAAAAATAATAGTTATACACATTGCTTTTTTATGTTCGGAAATATATTAATTATCCATAATTCCGATGTTTCTTAATCATTTTTCTTCTCTGATATAATTGCAGAATGTTTAAAATTTTGTTTATTTTTAGTATGATAATAACTATTAAGAGTAAACATGTTATATGTATATTGTAGAAATATATACGTATATATGTAAACATGCTTTTCACCACTCGTTTTATAATTTTTTTATTCTGGGAGAAAGGTGAAAATATATTTAAGTTAAGAGTCGAAATAGTTATTCAGAATTATTTGAATACTTAACTTTTATCACGATTGGAATCTGCTAAATTTCATGATTATTTTTCATATATTTTTTATGTTTTTAATGTGTTTTTATGTATAGTAGTTAACAAGAAATACTGTCTTACATGTAATTATAGCTGTACAACGTTTCGCGTTATTTCCATACTTTGTTATGATAGCAATTTCGTTGTCGTCTTTTAGCTCATTACAGATATATTGTAGTTGCTCCAACAAATTTCTTACCTACCATCACAAACAATATTTAACACTGTTTTGGAAAAATTGGAGGAGATAATATCATATATAATATATATATAATAAATAATATCATATATAAAATATTAAAAACTCATATATAAAATCTTATTTACTAGGAATAGTTACGTTTACAAATACAGTAAGGAACTTTAATTAACTTACATGATGAGTATTAATCCAGAACATGTTGTATTTAATTACGAAGAAACTAAAGAATATTGTGGTACAGCAAACTTTGATGATAAAGTCAAAAGTGCATTTTGTGGTTATAAGCGCTGTGAGCTACAATTAATTTATGGGAAAAATCGATTAGGAAAACATCATTCTTTACATTAATTAGACTAAAACAATAATCTGAAATGCATAATAACATAATAATAACGTAATAATATTTTCATTATTATGTGTAGGAGTTGCAATGTATTCTCTATTATAAATATATTATAAATATAATTAAATATAATTAAATATAATGTGATCATATTTAGAAATTGCATAAAAGTGAGCGCTTGCTATAATTAGTAATGACGTCTAGTGTATATTCAGGTGTATATTCTATAATAATTTGATTAAAAATATATAAAAAATATATAAATATATATAAAAAATATATGTATTTATATATTTTTTATATATTTTTAATCAAATTATTATAGAATATATATGTATAACAAAATAGACATACCTGGAGTATAACAAAGCTTATCAGAATACCAAAGAACAAGATTGTCTGAAACTGAACAAATTTTGATTTCTGATATGGCCATAAGCCGATTGCGAGTAGGAGAATCCGATTGAGATTAAAATATTGAGTCTCGATGCAGATCATTATTTGACGAGCATAGTGACATGTAGGACTGCAGCAATGTTGATAAAGATTTTACCTATCGCCTTTTTTTTCTCTTTCAATTTAAGTATTCTTGAATTTGCCGCTCTTTTATAGTAAATTTTATCATAAATTGTCTAATTTAAGATAAAATACAAAATTGCAGAAAATATTATGGAAACGAAGCACGTGTAATTTAACAATTTTGTGGAAAAGAGGCGATTAAGCGATCGATTTCACAAGGAAGGAAATTTAATAAATGTGTATTTCATACAGACAATTACTCGGACGTAACTTTTCGATCGAAGTCGGCGCAAGCGCAATCGCCTCCTTTTTTCAGAGGCATGGTTCACATGCTTCATTCTTGTGTACACGCTCGTAGGAGAAACTTGACTTCGGAGAGGAACATCAGTTAATCAGTGTATCACGTGCGTTCGCCTATAGTCAGCAATGAAACTCTCCCCGCTAAAGTATTATATTGAATAAGGTATCGTGGACTGTATATTCGTCTAAATATGTAAACACTAATTCCGTGTACATTTGAGATCAACGTTTACTTACTAAATATCATTTGTTTCATATTTTTTTAGATATATACGACGTATTATATATGTGCATTCTTAATATGATATATTTAATATAGAGATTAAATAGATATCTATTATTTGAAACGAAATAATTGTGAAGTTCTGACTTGATTTCTTAAATAATGCAACAATCAGAAAACAAATTCAATGCCATTATGGTGATGTATTAATTCGTTTATTCGACATTTCTCGATATTTTATTCTTTTAAACATATTACGTATTTTACTCTTTGATAAGTAAATTAAAACCGGTTTTTATTTAGTCTTTTTCTATCTATAGATAATGTATCTTCGCATTATTCCTGTAAGGAATTTATAACTGTGAAATAGGATGTTGATGCTTTTATTAGCTGCAAAGAAAATTTTCTATTTCATTATTAGTGTAAAGCACTCTAAATTTTACCGCGTAATTTATAATATACGATTATTCTTACCATGGTAAAGCATTCTAAGAATGTTACAATCAGTCCGCCGATATTGAGATGGAAAGTTTTGCTGCCTCTTCGCAACATAAAGATTATCAGCTTTCGTGGGTGTAATGGTGCTATATACCACCGATTATTGTATCTATAAAATGATTATTACTTGATAAATAGTGAAGAATTAATAATGAAGGTGATGTGTAGGTTATATTATACGTATGTACAATTGTGTGTGCAGTTGCCTCTATATAAATAACTATATATATACGTTTGTATGCAGTAAATTAAATAAAAATATTTTTCTTGATTGACAAAATACTCAATCACGATCTGCACTGTCTGACGTGGTTGAGACTTAATTTTATGCAATATAGTATCAAGAACCTATAGCTAAATTGGCAGTAAAATGGCAATAAATATTCTGCAAACACCGCACATAGCGAGCGCTAAGGACATTTAAAAGAAATAATTACATAAATTGCTATTTATTAATGTTCCGAAACATATTGTTTTGCATGCTTTATATTTTGATAGTTTTTTTAATCACTTCATTATACTTTAATGACTTGTTTTTTTAAATAATTTTGCAAAATATTGATTATGAAATTTTGTATATTTTTAATTTGATAATTATTAATAATGCAACAGGATAGAAATATATGTGTGTATGTATAAATACTCTTTCTAAATGCAATTTCTATTACTTTTTATTTTAGAAATGTGATAAATTTGTGTAGGTTTATATTCACAAAACGGCTAATGAGATTATTTGAAATGTTTAATTTTTTTCACGATTGTGTAATCTGTTTAATTTTACGTGTAGTAATTATCAAGAAATGTCTTACATATAGCTATAAAACATTTCGCGCTATTTTCATACTCAATAATAGCAATTTCATTTTCGTCTATTTGTTATAATTCGTTACAAATATTTTGAAGTTGCTCCATTAAACATTTTACCTATAATCATGATAATAACATCGATAACGATATTAAACATTGTTTTTAATTTAAAAAATTGAATTGTCGCATCTAAAAATTTATTTATCCAGAAGATTTATTCGAACAAATACAATGATAAGAATTAACTTACATTATGAGCATTGTAAAACGAGTTGTATTTAATCACGTAAATACTACAAATCATTGCAGTATAGAAAACTTTGATGATAAACTCAGATGTGCACTCTGTAGTTATAAGCGCTGTGAGCTGCAATCAATCAGTTTATTAAAGAAATTGCATTAAAAAAACACTGTTTTTTTATTTTTAGTAGTAAATAGTACTTGTTTCATAATATATATATATAAAATAATTTAATGAAATATTTCTATATATCAGGGTATTACATTGTATTATTAATAATCTGAATATATGTAGAAGTTGCGTAAAAGCGCTTGCTACGACTGATAATATGTTTAGTGAATATTTTATAATAATGTGATTAAAAATATGGGTGCACCTGGAATATAATAAAGCTTGTTTAGTATAAACAAAAGTTTGACAACATACTAAACAAAAAGCTCTTGTAATTTAATAATTTTATCAAGGGGGAGGAACGATTAAATGATTGATTTCATATAGAAAGAAATGTAACAAGTGTTTGTTTCACACAGAGAAACACACATAAGGTAACATACATAAGGTAACTTCCCCCGATCGAAGTCTGCGCAAGCGTAGTTGCTTCTTTTTCCAGTGTTGTGGTTTCACGTGCTTCAGTCTTGTGCGTGCATTCGCGAGAGATGTTTCGCTTTGGAGAGGAACGTTAGTCGATTTGTCATGCATTTACCGACATAACAACTATAAAATTATTACCAGACAGCATCAGGTATTTTAAACTATAACTCAGGACTTTCTACATTTTTTCGTAGCATCCAAATAATATTAAAAATTTTGTCTTTTCTGGTCATATTAAAGTACATACACATCATGATCACATCATACGTTTACCTTCCATTTGTTCATTCACTTGTCAATTCACCCATACTTTATTGATGAAGCAATTATTATTATCTGTTGATCATTTTTTTCATTTTTGATACAAATGTTAATTGTGAATATATTCAGTGATAATTTTAGGTATAATTTGAACAATCGGCAACTTTCTAAATAGTTTATCCATAATATTGAGTTTTCAATTTCAAAAATATTTAGAAAATATGAATTTTAATTGATATTATTACAGACCGCTCTTTTTGGACTTGAAATAACTAGACAATAAAATTGTCTACACAATTGTATATTATTAAAAATAAAATACATTTATTAATTGCACTTTTGCAAACAAAAGATACTAATTATGAAAACTTTATCTTACATTTTCTATAATTTTTCTAAAATTATGGCACATTTTTTTATACATTTATACTACAATTAATATTGATATCGTTAAATTTTTTGGTTTTTACTTATATTAGCTATTAAAATATAACAATAATTTCTTCTATTGAATAGAGATTTTGTTCTTTCTTCAATCATTAGCGTAAAGAACTCTAAATCTTGTCGTAATTTATGATTTACGGTAATTCTTACCGTTTCTGTGGTAAAACACTCTAAGGATGCCACAATTATTCCACCGACATTTAAGTTGAAAATTCTGCTGCTTTTTTGCAATATAAATAGTATAAGCTTTTGTATAAGCTTATCGACCCATTGTATGTAAAGACAACGACAATATGTGTCTCAATCGGATGCGCATGTTTGCCAAATAATTTTAACTTGTCAATCGTTTGCCGATATTCTTAATTAAATACAGAACGATTGGCATTACTACGCACAAGTAATTGTTTCAAAAATATCCTACACGTTACAAATATACATTTATGTGCACAAACCGTTTTCTATAGATACATAATCTTCTTCCACATACGGGGCATTATATACACATACACAATAACATTGGTGGATGTTTATATTTCTAATAGAAAACTACTTCTGGACAAAGAGTATTATATCTTGGCGTAATCACCGTTGCACTCGTTAGTTAACAGTGACGCATTTTAACTTGTCTCAGTCTGGTGCGTGCGCTCCTAAGTTACGTTTGATCCTTTAGAACAATGACAGTTGCCCCATATTTTATATAAGGAATATGTGCTATTAATTTGTTACGGGTAAAGAATACACGTTTTCACAATTTACTGTAAACACAGTTACTTTATAAGCCGTCATATTTCCTTAGCAATTACACATTTATTACATTTTTTTTTATTTATTGGCCAACCAAGCTGCTCTGTAGATAATAATTAATATTTGTGTGTAACTAGCAATTTCCATTATTGTTATTCGACTAAATAATTAATTGATACATCTTTTATTAAGTCCGCGTAGAATAAAGAACGGCGAAGTATGATATTGTGGTACTCAATAACTATAATGAGATGTACATTTTCACATTTTACACGTTGTTACTCGTTTACTCGTTTTATTTGTTAAACATGCTTTACGCTTTCGAGATATAATTTTTAATACACATATTTCTTACCGTAGCTGCACCTTCCAATGATCCCACAAATAATCCAGCAATATTTAGATTGAAAACCTTGGTACTTCTTTGCAGTAGGAATAGTATCATTTTTTGTACGTTTAATGAAGCTGCGTACCACTTAATGCTGTACCTACATGATGACAAATTAATGATTAGAGAAGAATAACAAAATCTGTTGATTATTTTACACACACACACACACACACACACACACATTATTCGTTGGTTTTTTGAATTATAGTAATTATGATTTTTTTTTATTCTTATAATACGAAAAACGAGTACGCGTTCGTGATTTTTATGATATGGTTGTTTTCCTTACGCAGTGGCAAACACATCATTATTGTGATCCATAACTTCTTGCGCAATATAGTTGCCTGCGAACATGTACGATATATAAATGATCCCGATTATTAAGGGTAATAAAAGTTTGTCAAGATCGTATCCGAATGACACCGCCTGAAAAATCTAAAGTACGATTGCACTAACAATCTTACTAAAAGCATTAATTTCAAACAGAGTTTTGATTTAGACAGAATTGGTCAGTGAAAATTTAATAGTAATTGAAATATTCAAGTAACTAATCCTATAATAAAGTTTAGAGATGCACTTGAGAAAAGAGATAGGACTTACTCGAAAAAAATTGAGACTTGCAGAAATCACTCCGATTACTATCATAAGGGAGAACATTACTTTAAATTTGGATACCGTTGAGTCTGAGAATCTTCGAGAGAGAAAGAGAGCATTAAGCGTACTTCCTGCACGTCATATCGATTAAATACTCACTTCATAGCTTCGCGATGCATATCCACGGCAAAAATCAATTTTTTGTAAATCAAATTCTTTTTCTGTAGGCTGTCTTTTCGCAACCTATCGACTGCCATTGCTTGCTCAATACGATAACTGCAAGCGTCTCTTTTGTCGTAATTAATGTAATTCTCCTTAATTTCCAGATTTTTAAATCTACAGTTTCCGTATTTTATCTTACCTGACGATTCGAAACATTCCGCAGGCATATATTAGGAAAACTATTAATATCGTTCCTGTCGCTAGAATTGCGACCATTACTACGAATATAGCTGCGTTTGCGTGCATTAAAATCAAATAGATATATTTTTTCTGATCGACAAAATACTCGGTAACAAACAGCAGCTGAGGATATGATCGAGACTCGTTTATAGATAATAGGATGTCGAAAAAGTACGGCCAGAATGGATACAAAAGTAGAACGGGTGCACTGAATATGACAACTACTACAGAACGTTTTAAATCAATAATACACACAGTTAGTTTTTACTGCAAAAATTTAATTTTCAATTGCTTTTAAACAAAATATACACTTAACGTTCAATGAAAGCCAAAAGCAATTGTCTTACATGTTAATGCAGCCGTGCAACGTTTTGCGTAGCTGCCATACTTTCTTATAATATTGATTTCATTTTCATCCGTTAGCTCGTTATAGATGCTCTGTAGTTGTTCCAACAAACATTTCACCTGTAGTTTTAACGATATTTTATACCCATTATTCTCGTAAAATTGGAAAGAAAATGTATTTATATTATGTATAAAAATTTACTTCTCTGAAATGTTTATTTATATATGTACATACACATACGAATACGATATGCAATATACGGTTTACTTACAACTTTAGTGTTAATACTAAACCAACTGTATTTGATGACAAAAGTAATGTAAAATAATACAGAAGAGAAAACGTTGATGACAAGATCCGGGGTACATTTTGAAGTAACAAATGTTGTAAACTGCAAATCATAATTTTCTATTCAATTATTTTTAATATTATTATTATTCGATTTTTTTAAATATTTTTGTATCCGATTAGAGAATCATAAATCTTATTTTAGGTCATGAATATCGTTTTCAAATATATATATATACATACAATAATTTTATTTTTCATATACAAATATTAATTTATACAACTAAAAATTAAAAATTATATTATTATTATTATTTATATTCATATTGTATAACGTCGAATACATGTATATAAAATACACACATTTATATATATATACTGCTCAAAAAATTATGGCATAGAAAATATTTGCCGAAAATTGGCCAACTTTGACTGCCGATCACTTCGCGAAAAATTATCGTAGACGAATGATTTTCTTTCAAAATGAAGCTTGAAGTCTCTATTTTAAGAATGTACCTTCATTTTTTGCATGCGATGCATCCTTACCCCTGTAACCCCTGAAATCTGAGGGCATGTTTGGCATACTGAAAATTGCAAAGTTCGACGGAATGCACGGACGTGGAAAAATTTTTTTCGGGGACGCCGTTTGCATCGTCATAAAGTTCAAATCTTCCACTTCAATTTGAAAAAAAAAACAAAGTTGCTACGATTTTTTTTTGCAATGTCACAGCCCTTTAAAGGACGATGGGTAAAGTAACCTGATTTTGGCCCTGGCGATAGAACCTTTCTTATGCATGTTTTCTTATATTTTTTGATGTGCTGAATCATATCAAACGTTTGATATGATTCAGCACATTTGGCCAGGGCCAAAATCAGGTTACTTTGCCCATCGTCCTTTGAAGGACTGTAACTTTGCGAAAAAAAATCGTAGCGACTTCACTTTTTTTTCAAATTGAAGTGGAAGATTTGAACTTTATGACGATGCAAATGGCGTCCTCGAAAAAAATTTTTCCACGTCCGTGCATTCCGTCGAACTTTGCAATTTTCAGTATGCCAAACATGCCCTCAGATTTCAGGGGTTACAGGAGTAAGGGTGCATCGCATGCAAAAAATGGAGGTACATTCTTAAAGTAGAGACTTGAAGCTTCATTTAAAAAAAAAAATTATTCGTCTACGATAATTTTTCGCGAAGTGATCGGCAGTCAAAGTTGGCCAATTTTCGGCAAATATTTTCTATGTCATAATTTTTTTGAGCAGTGTATATATATATTCATATATTTATATATGTACTATCTATGTACCTATTTATGCATCTATGTATGTATATATGTACGTACGTATGTATATATGTATGTTTGTGATTATGTATGTATGTATGTATGAATGTATGTCTGTATGTATGTTTGTATGTGTGTATTCGTGCCATATGATTAATTATAATATTATGTTTATGATATGATTACATCCAAACGCAGGATGAAAAATTGCAACAAATAAAACTAATAGTAAACTACTTCATTTAGCGCATTACGATACAATTATAAATGTAGACGTACCTGAAATATAATGAAGGTTGTCAAAATAGCAAAGAACAGAATTAATTGGAGTCGAACAAGTTTCGATTGCTGATAAGGCCATAGACCAACCACGAGTAGCAGAATTCGATTAAGGCTGATATGTAGACAGTCGATGCAGATCATCTTTTTGCGAGCATCGAGATACGTTTGACGATGCAAAAAAAATTGGTTTGCTTATTGCCTTCTTTCGATCGACCAATATTATGCTATAGCTTCATTTTATTATCTTAAATTCTTATGCAAATTGCTTAATTTAATGTAAATGCAGCGCAATATATACCTAATATTACCGTGAAATCGAAACACTTGGAAATTTACACTTTCCTTTGCGAAAGAGTATATAATTAAGCGATCGATTTTGATGCCGACGGTAATATAGCACATGTTCATTTCCCATAAAGAAAAACTCCATGAAAGAATTTTTATTGATAGCAAACCGCACATGCGCATTCGACACTTTGCAGCGATGTATTTTAACGCGCTTCATTCTATTGCGTGCTCTCACAAGGGACGGTCTATCTTAAACAGTAATGTACCAGTTGTTCTCCATTAAAAATATCGACGTATTAATTATAAATTTATTAGTAAGAATACAATTTTTATTGAAGAGACTATCGTTTTATGCACGTTTGCACATGTTTACAAATTTTTACATTTCGATCTATTGATTAGTTAAGCTTTAGCCTACAAAATAGTTGAGAGAGAGAGAAAGAGAAACATTCCCTTTCTAAATAGTTTATTCCTAATATTGAGTCTCCATTTTCAAAAATTTAGAAAATATGGATTTTGATTGATATTATAACAGACTGCACTTTTTTGTTTTTGAAATAAATAGGCAATGTATATATAATTATATAATATTGAAAATAAATTACATTTATTAATTGCGTTTCTGCAAACAAAAGATACTAATTATAAAAACTTTATCTTATATTTTATATAATTTTTTAAAATTTTATGTCATATTTTCTTACACATTTATACTACAGTTAATGTTGTTATTGCGCAGGTTAAATTTTATTGTTTTTACCTATACTATATCAAAATGTGTAACAATATCTTCTTTTATTGAATAGAGATTTTGTTCTTTCTTCGAGGATAATAATCATGCTACAACTGAACTTTGAGGACAATAGTTACGAATTTGTCCATCGGTTTAAAATAATTTGTAATTATTTTATCATACTTTTAATCTTGTCGGGTAGAATAAAGAACGGTGAAGTATGATATGGAAGTGCTCGTCAGCTGTAATGAAACGTTCTTTCATTTTGTTCACTTATTATATATTATTGAGGAAAATGTAGTACATTGTGTATGTGCGATATATTTGCATATATTTCTCACCGAAGCCGCACTTTTCATGGACGCTACAAATATTCCACCGAGAATCAAATAAAAACTTCTAGTGCCCTTTTGCAGCAGAAAAAGTATCATTTTCTGTACACGTATTGGAGCCATGTACCAATGTACATTATATCTACGAAACAGTAAATTGAAAAATTTCTAATTAGATAAAATGTTTAAATAATTTTTTTATTACACACACGCGCGCGCGAATACACACAAACATATTTGTTTCTTTGAAAACATATTCACTTTAAAAGAAAGTCTATAATATTGACTTATGTATACGTATCTGCAAAACAAATACACTCGTATATGAAATTGAACTTTTTCTTACACAGTGACAAAAACATATTCATTGTGATTCGTAATTTCTTGCGCAGTATAATTGGATAGAAACAAGTACACGTAAAGGACAATTAACATAATTAGAGATAGTATAAGTTGCTCAATGTTATCATTAAGTGACGCAATCTGAAAATTATGAGACACATGTTATATGATTATCGTCGGCTATATTTACGCACAACACTGTTCTATGCATACTATAAAATATGTCAGTAGATTAAGCTGTATGTGGGGTAATGTGTCGCTATTTATTGTGTAGCATACATAATTGCCAGAGTTTGCATAATTTTCTAAGGAGCGTGCATATATCTAGTGCAGATACAACTTATACTTGTCAGAGAAGATAAGCATGCAGATAATTTTTCAGGTTTTTAAATTAGTATATCGCTAGAAACCATTTTGTTATTTTTCTTTATATATACGGATTTGTTGACATTTTAATTTTACAAAGTGGCGCACGACCCGTTCAAGAATTTGACAAAATTTACTCGAAGAAGATTACAGCTCAGGCAAACTAGGCCAGCTGCTATCAAGAAGAAGAACGATCCCACAAAATTGGATATTAAAAAATTGCTAAGCCTTTAAATATGAGAAAATAAATATATATTATTATTTTAATTAAATACTTGTTATTGAAGATATTAATAATACGAACTTCATAGCCTTGCAATGAATGTTTACAGCACGAATTATCTCTTCACAACTCTTTTGCTCATAATTGAAACCGTACTTTTGTAAGATATCAATTGCCTGCTCGATACGGTAACTGTAAATAATTTTGTTGCTATAATTATATTATTTGTCTAAGAATATCATTTAATATGTTGTACCTATTTCTGCTTTTTTTACTTACCAAGCAATACTAAACATTGCACAAGTATGTTGAAGATATGTTATGAGCATAGTTCCTGTCGCTACCATTGCCAATATTCCTATGCAACATGCTGCGTAGCTATGCAGCGTAATAAAATAAGAATATTTTTCTTGATCAATAAAATATTCTGTTACAATATGCTCCGAATGTGATCGAGATTTGTTAGTGAGGGCAATAATGTGATGAATGTACGGCCAAATTTGTACCAAAATAAAAGTAATTTGATAGCATACTCCAAGTACTAAAAAAGGTTTCAAAATAATCATATAAATTAATAGATATTATTTAAGTTTTCTTACAATTGCAATTTATTTATTTGAATATAAAAAGCTATTGGAACTTAAATATAGGAAGGTCGAAAAACTTTATCTTACATATTAGTTTAATCGTAATACGTTTCGCTTTGCTTCCGTACTTTTGTATGATAGCGATTTCATTTTTGTCTTTTATCTCATTACACACATCTTGAAGTTGCTTCAGCGAATTCCTTAACTATCATGTTAACAATATTGTATGACATTTCTTTTTACAACATTAGAAAATGGTTATAATTGGGTCTCCATATTTTTCCTTGATCGAATTCAAACTATTTTGTGTACTTTATATTTTTCTTTAATCTATACATTATAATACACTTACATTGTAATGATTAAAGAATAGAAAGTAGAGACAATATGTTAAGAGAAAATAAATTATAATAAAATGAAAAGACTCTGATATATAAATAATAAATTCAGGAAACGAGATAATAAGAGCCAAGCGCAGAAATTAGGCGCAACGAACTTGTTTTTAAAATCTTCTGTATTTAACTTGAACGTTTCGATCCTTTTTTTTATTATTATCAGCAGATTGATTAACAAAATAATTAATGTGTCTTGATTCATATTTCTGTCTTACGTATTTAATAAGTCTTCAAAGCAATCGAAGACGAGAGGAAGAACAAGAAGCGAGAAACTCATACGTCATGACTTCAGCGATATACAAAACTTATGTACATACAAATTAACCTATTATTTATAACCGTCAGTACTGTTTTGTATATTGCTGAGGTCATGACATACAAGTTTTTCGCTCCTTGTTCTTTATCTCGTCTTCGATCACTTTGAGGACTTACCAAAGACGTAAGACGGGGATGTGGATCAAGACACATGCATTTTTTTGTTAATCGATCTGCTGAAGATAGTTAAAAGAAATGCCGAAACGTTCAAATTAAATAAAATGATTTTAAAAACAAAACAAGTTTGTTGCGCCTAATTTCTGTGCCTGATTCTTATTATCCCATTTCTTATCTAAATTTGTGAAAAATAAACTATACCGATCGCGAGCAACAAAATGTGGAAATCCATATATATTGCATTCAGAGATACATTTATCAGTGATGATTAATAATTTACACTCTTACAATATCAGCGTTAATCCAAAACGAATTGTATTTGATTACAAAACAAATGAAAAAGAATGCAGAAGATAAAACTTTATAGATAAGGTCTAGAGTACATTCCGATGTTATAAATGTTGTTAACTGCAAATAATAATTTTATTAATCATATTATAGAAAAGCTAAATTTCAGTTGTACATTATTCGATTATCATTCTAAAAATTCTCAACTCTCTGTTAATCTCCTATGTACAATAATTTAGCAATTTAGGTACATAATTAATAATTTCATATAATTATAACATGACAATTATTACAAAAAGCAATTATTATGGAATTTAATTATATTTAAATCGTGCGACAAAATTAAAATAATGCATTGATTTTTATACGTCAATATATAATACGCGCGATTTCGTAATGAATTGAAATGCGGACGTACCTGAAATACGATAAAAGTGGTCAGAGTACCAAAAAGTAAAATTAATTGAAGTTCAACTAGAGGCGATCGCTGATAAGGCCACAAGCCAATGAGAAGCAACAGATATCGGTTGATGTTAAAATGTTGAGTCTCGAGACATATCATCTCTCCGTGACTGTCGACATAAGTTTGACGGAAAAGTAATAGACGAAAATTCCCTCTCTCTTCGACTCATTGATCGCTTGATGCATGACTTCTTTCTCATGGTGCAAATTTTACAGTAATTTTCCTAATTCGATAAAAGGGAAATTGAATAATGTATAGTAACTACTTAAAATTGGATGGAAAATTAGGCAATTACATAATTTAAGAAATTTTCTTAGGTGGAAATTCATGAATAAACGATCGATTTCACATTAAAAGCAAGTTAACAGAAGGTATTTTCTCACAGAAAGGAATACACATGAGAGAACTTTTTTATACAAAAGTTGCGCAGTCGCAATCGCTTTTCGGTACTACATCTGTTTCATTCTATTGTTATACACTGCTAAGAAACATTCGTCTAAGTTGTGCCCAATATCATCATGTCAGCATGCTTAAATTAGTACCGTAGACCGTAGACGTAGAAGATATAACATTCGGAGACGAGTATAAGCAGCTTGACGTTTAACTGAGACTGGACGTTTAAAGAACCAAGAGAAATCAACATATAAACCAAGATTCTTAATATTATTGTAAAAATCATTATGGATATTGTGAAGGAAAACTTTAAAATGTTGAAGACGATTTACACAGAGAGAAAAATCAACTATTAAAGAAACTGATTTGGATGTATTAAGATAAAGACCATACAGAGAGGACTAGTTAGCAATTTATTGGAAATCATTGTTTGAGGAAGAGAAAATGGATGTAGTGTCACGCGGTTTAAAAGATTTTAAGAGTATAGCATCATCTGCATACATATAGAGTTCAGAGTTTAGATGCAGAAGCGGTAATTCTGCAACAAAAGTATTGACGATCAAAGGTTCGAGAATGGAGGAACATCAAAAGGAAAAAGACGAGAAAAGTAACGGAAAAGGTTTATACACAAGGACTTGCTGGAAATGAATGGATAGAAAAGAGGAAAAATTTGAGAGAGCTATATGTGATGTACCATGATATTTACTGTAGTGAAACATTCTAAAGATGATAAAAACAATCCGCAGACATTTAAGTTGAAAATTCTGCTGCTTTTTTGCAATATAAATAGTATAAACTTCTGTATAAGGATACCATCGAGCATATATAGAGATAACGACATGCTGAATCGGACGCGCATGTTTGCCAAATAATTAACCGTTTGTCGATATTCTTAAGTAAGTACAGAACGATTGGCATTATTACGCATAAGTAATTGTTTCAAAAATATTCATCACGTTACAAATATACATTTGCGCGCACAAATCGTTTTCTATACATAATCTTTTTTCACATACGGGGCATTGTACACACATACACAATAACATTGGTGGATGTTTATATTTCTGATAGAAAACTACTTCTGGATAAAGAGTATTATATCTTGGCGTAGTTATCGTTGCATTCGTTAGTTAACGGTGACGCATTTTAACTTGTCTCAGTCTAATGCGAGCGCTCATAAATTATGTTTGAGAGTTGCTCCATATTTTATATAAGACATATGTGCTATTAATTTGTTACGGGTAATGAATACACGATTTCACAATTTACTGTAAACACGGTTGCTTTACAAGCCGTCATATTTCCTTAGCAATAATTACACATCTATTACAATCTTTTTTATTTATTGGTCAACCAAGCTGCTTTGTAGACAGTAATTAATATAATTTGTGTGTAACTATCAATTTTCATTATTGTTATTCGACTAAATCATTAATTGACACATTTTGTGTTAAGTCTGCACTGCGTAAAGAACGGTGAAGTATGATATTATGGTACTCAACAACTATAATGAGATGTACATTTTCATGTTTTACTCGTTGTTACTCGTTTACTCGTTTTATTTGTTAAACATGCTTTACGCTTTCGAGATATAAATTTTGATACACATATCTCTTACCGTAGCTGCACCTTCCAATGATCCCACAAATAATCCAGCAATATTTAGATTGAAAACCTTGGTACTTCTTTGCAGTAGGAACAGTATCATTTTTTGTACGTTTAATGAAGCTGCGTACCACTTAATGTTGTACCTACATGATGACAAATTAATGATTAGAGAAGAATAACAAAATCTGTTAATTACACACATACACACACACATTATTCGTTGGTTTCTTGAATTATAGTAATTATGATTTTTTTTTATTCTTCTAATACGAAAAACGAGTACGCGTTCGTGATTTTTATGATATGGTTGTTTTCCTTACGCAGTGGCAAACACATCATTATTGTGATCCATAACTTCTTGCGCAATATAGTTGCCTGCGAACATGTACGACAAACAAATGATCAAGGCTATTAAGGGCAACAAAGATATCTCCCCATCGTATCCGAATGACACCATCTGAAAAATCTAAAGAACGAGTGCACTAACAATTTTAGTAAAAGCATTAATTTCATACAGAGTTTCGATTTAGACAGAATTGGTCAGTGAAAATTTAACAGTAATTGAAAAATTCAAATAACTAATTTTATAATAAAGTTTAGAGATGCACTTGAGAGAAGAGATAGGACTTACTCGAAAAAAATTGAGACTTGAGGAAATCACTCCGATTACTATCATAAGGGAGAACATTACTTTAAATTTGGATACCGTTGAGTCTGAGAATCTTCGAGAGAAAAAGAGAGCATTAAGCGTACTTCCTGCACGTCATATCGATTAAATACTCACTTCATAGCTTCGCGATGCATATCCACGGCATAAATCAATTTTTTGTAAATCAAATTCTTGTTCTGTAGGCTGCCTTTTCGCAACGTATCGACTGCCATTGCTTGCTCAATACGATAACTGCAAGCGACTCTTTTGTCGTAATTATGTAATTCCTCTTAATTTTCAGATTTTCAAACCTACAGTTTTCGTATTTTATCTTCTTACCTGGCGATTCGAAACATTCCGCAGGCATACAGCTCATAAACTATAAATATCGTTCCTGTCGCTAGTATTACGAGTATTATTACGAATAGAGCCGCGTTTGCGTGCAGTAAAATCAAATAGATATATTTTTTCTGATCGACAAAATACTCGGTAACAGACAGCTGCTGAGGATATGATCGAGACTCGTTTATAGATAATAGAATGTCGAAAAAGTACGGCCAGAATGGATACAAAAATGGAACGGGTGCACTGAGTATGACAACTACTACAGAACATTTAAAATCAACAATACACACAGTTAGAAGATTTACTGCAATAATTTATCAATTGCTTTTAAACAAAACATACTTAACGTTTAATAAAAGCACTTGTCTTACGTGTTAAAGCAGCCGTGCAGCGTTTTGCGTAGCTGCCGTACTTTCTTATAATACTGATTTCATTTTTATCCGTTAGCTTGTTATAAATGTTCTGTAGTTGTTCCATCAAACACTCCACCTGTTTTTGTAACGATATTTTGCACTGATTATTTTCTTAAAATTCGAAAGAAGATGTATTTATATTATATATAAAAATTTTTCGGAAATGTTCATGTATGTACACATACGAATACGATGTGCAATATACGGTTTACTTACAACTTTAGTGTTAATACTAAACCAACTGTATTTAATGACAAAAGTAATATAAAATAATACAGAAGAGAAAACGTTGATGACAAGATTCGGAGTACATTTTGAAGTAACAAATGTTGTAAACTGCAAATAATAATTTTCTATTCAATTTTTTTCAATATTATTTTTTTATTCGAGTAGAGAATCATAAATCTTAGATTATGAATATCGTTTTCAAATTTTTATATATATATATATATAAGAATAAGACTATATATATATATATATGTATATATATATATATAATTATATTCTTTATATACAAATATAATTTTATACAACTAAAAATTAAAAATTATATTATTATTATTATTTATATTCATATTGTATAACGTCGAGTATATGTATATAAAATACACACACACACACACATTTATATATATATATATATATATATATATATATATATATATATATATATACACATATATATATCATCTATGGATTTATGCATCTATGTATGTATTATGTATCTATGTATGTAGTATTATGTTTATGATATGGTTAAATCTCCAAACGCAGGATGAAAAATTGCAACAAATAAAACTAATAGTAAACTAATTTATTTAGCGCATTACGATACAATTATAAATGTAGACGTACCTGAAATATAATGAAAGTTGTCAAAATAGCAAAGAACAGTATTAATTGTAGTCGAACAATTTTCGATTGCTGATAAGGCCATAGACCAACCGCGAGTAGCAGAATTCGATTAAGGTTGATATGTAGACAGTCGATGCAGATCATCTTTTTGCGAGCATCAAGATACGTGTGACAATGCAAGAAAAATTAGTTCGCTTATTCCCTTCTTTCGATTGACCAATATTATGCTATAGCTTCATTTTATTATCTTAAATTCTTATGCAAATTGCTTAATGTAATATAAATGCAGCACATTATCTAATATCGCTGTGAAATCGAAACACTTGGAAATTTACACTTTCCTCCGCGAAAGAGTGTATAATTAAGCGATCGATTTTGACGCCGACGGAAATATAACACATGTTTATTTCTCACAGAGAAAAACTCCATGAAAGAATTGATCTTGATAGCAAACCCCTTGCACATGCGCATTCGACACTTTGCTGCAATGTACTTTAACGCGCTTCATTCTAGTGCGTGCACTCATAAGTGACAGTCTGTCTTACAGAAAATATATTAGTTGTTCCATTTAAAATACCGACGTATTAATTATAAATTTATTGGTAAGTGTACAATTTTTATTGAAGAGACTTTTATGCACATTTGCACATGTTTACAAACATTTTTACATTTCGATCTATTGATTAGCTAAGTTTAAGGTTACGTAATAGTTGAGAGAAAGAGAGAGAGAGAGAGAGAGAGAGAGAGAGAGAGAGAGAGAGAGAGAGAGAGAGAGAGAGAGAGAGAGAGAGAGAGAGAGAGAGAGAGAGAGAGAGAGAGAGAGAGAGAGAGAGAGAGAGAGAGAGAGAGAGAGAGAGAGAGAGAGAGAGAGAGAGAGAGAGAGAGAGAGAGAGAGAGAGAGAGAGAAAGAAAGAGAAAGAGAAACATTTTCTTTCTAATTAGTTTATTCCTAATATTAAGTCTCCATTTTCAAAAATTTAGAAAATATGGATTTTAATGGATATTATTACAGACTGCACTTTTTTGGTATTGAAATAACTAGGCAATGTATATATAATTATATAATATTAAAAATAAATTACATTTATTAATTGCGTTTCTGCAAACAAAAGATACTGATTATAAAAACTGTCTTACATTTTATATAATTTTTCATACAATTTTATCATATTTTTTTATACATTTATATTACATTTAATGTTGTTATTATGCAGGTTAAATTTTATAGTTTTTACTTATACTTACTAACTATCAAAATGTGTAACAATATCTTCTTTTATTGAATAGAGATTTTGTTCTTTTTTCAAGGCTAATAATCATGCTACATCTGAACTTCAGGTCAATCGGTACGATTTCGTTTATCGACATAAAATAATTTGTAATCATTTTATCATATTTTTAATTTTGCCGGGTAGAATAAAGAACAGTAAAGTATGATATGGAAGTGCTCAACAGCTGTAATGAAACGTGTCTTCTTTCATTTTGTTCATTTATTATATGTTATTGAGGAAATTGTAGTACATTGTGTATACGTGCGATATATTTGCATATATTTCTCACCGAAGCCGCACTTTTCATGGACGCTACAAATATTCCTCCGAGAATCAGATTAAAACTTCTAGTGCCCTTTTGCAGCAGAAATAGTATCATTCTCTGTACACGTATTGGAGCCATGTACCAATGGACATTATATCTACGAAACAGTAAATTGAAAAATTTCTTATTAGATAAAATTTGTAAATAATTTTTTTTTTACACTCACGCGCGCGCGCATACACACACAACATACACATATACAAACATATTTTTTTCTTTTAAAACATATTCACTTTAAAAGGAAGCCTTTAATATTGACTTATGTATACGTATCTGCAAAACAAATACAATCGTATATGAAGCTGAAGTTTTCCTTACACAGTGACAAACACATATTCATTGTGATTCGTAATTTCTTGCGCAGTATAATTGGATAGAAACAAGTATACGTAAAGGACAATTAACATAATTAGAGATAGTATAAGTTGCTCAATGTTATCATTAAGTGACGCAATCTGAAAATTATGAGACACATGTTATATGATTATCGTCGGCTATATTTACGCACAACACTGTTCTATGCATACTATAAAATATGTCAGTAGATTAAGCTGTATGTGGGGTAATGTGTCGCTATTTATTGTGTAGCATACATAATTGCTAGAGTTTGCATAATTTTCTAAGGATTGTGCATATATCTAGTGCAGATACAACTTATACTTGTCAGAGAAGATAAGCATGCAGATAATTTTTCAGGTTTTTTAATTAATATATCGCTAGAAACCATTTTGTTATTTTTCTTTATATATACGGATTTGTTGACATTTTAATTTTACAAAGTGGCGCACGACCCGTTCAAGAATTTGACAAAATTTACTCGAAGAAGATTACAGCTCAGGCAAACTAGGCCAGCTGCTATCAAGAAGAAGAACGATCCCACAAAATTGGATATTAAAAAATTGCTAAGCCTTTAAATATGAGAAAATACATATATATTATTATTTTAATTAAATACTTGTTATTGAAGATATTAATAATACGAACTTCATAGCCTTGCAATGAATGTTCACAGCACGAATTATCTCTTCACAACTCTTTTGCTCATAATTGAAACCATACTTTTGTAAGGTACCAATTGCCTGCTCGATACGGTAACTGTAAATAATTTTGTTGCTATAATTATATTATTTGTCTAAGAATATCATTTAATATATTGTACCTATTTCTGCTTTTTTTATTTACCAAGCAATACTAAACATTGCACAAGTATGTTGAAGATATGTTATGAGCATAGTTCCTGTCGCTACCATTGCCAAGCCTCCTATGTAAAATGCTGCTTGTTTATGCAGCGTAATTAAATAGGAATATTTTTCTTGTTCAATAAAATATTCTGTCACAATATGCTCCGAATGTGATCGAGATTTGTTTGTGAGGACAGTAATGTAACGAATGGTTGGCCAAATTTGTAGCAAAGAAATAGCACATAGAGAGCACATTCCAAGTACTAAAATAGTTTTCAAAATACAGTTGCAATTTATTTAATTTAATATAAAGTTATTGTAACGTAAATATAGAAAGGACGAGAAACTATATCTTACATATAATTAAAATTGTAATACGTTTCGCTTTGCTTCCGTACTTTTGTACAATAGCGATCTCATTTTTATCTTTTATTTCATTACACACATCTTGAAGTTGTTTCAGCGAACTCCTTAACTATCATGCACAATATTGTAAGATATTTCTTTTTGCAACATTTGAAAATGATTATAATTGGGTTTCCGTATTCTTTCTTGATCGGATTCAAACTAATTTGTTTACTTTATATATTTTTTAATCTATACATTATAATACTTACCTTATAATGATTAAAGAATAAAAGATAAACGATACGTCAAGAAAAATTAAATTATATCGATCGCGAGTGAGAAATACGGAAACCCATACATAATTCATTCAAAGATACATCTTTAAGTGATGCTTAATAATTTAATTTACACTCTTACAATATGAGCGTTAATCCAAAACGAATTGTATTTAATTGCAAAACAAATGAGAAAGAATGCAGAAGATAAAACTTTATAGATAAGGTCCAGAGTACATTCCGATGTTATAAATGTTGTAAACTGCAAGTAATAATTCTATTAATCATATTATAAAAGCTAAATTATTTATTTGTACATTATTCTATTATCAGTCTATAAATTTTCAATTCTCCTTTAATCTTCTACATACAATAATTTAGCAAATGAGGTACCTAACTAATAATTTAATACAATTATAACATGACATTTATTACAAAAAACAATTATTATGTAAGATAATGATATTTAAATCGTGCAACAAAATAATGCATTAATTTTTATACGTCAATATATAATACGCGCGATTTCGTAATAAATTATACTTGAAAGGCGGACGTACCTGAAATACGATAAAAGTTGTCAGAGTACCAAAAAGTAAAATTAATTGAAGTTCAATTAGGGGCGATCGCTGATAAGGCCACAAACCAATGAGAAGCAACAGAATTCGGTTGATGTTAAAATGTTGGGTCTCGAGACAGATCATCTCTCCGTGACTGTCGACACAATTGTGACGGAAAAATAGTAGTCTAAAATTCACTTATCCCCCTCTTTTCGATTCATTGATCGCTTCATGCATGACTTCTTTCTCATGGTGCTAATTTTACAGTAATCTTCCTTAGTTCTCGATAAATAAGAAATTGAATAATGTCTTGTAACTACTTAAAATTGGTTGTAAAATTAGGCAATTACATAATTTAAGAAATTTTCTTAGGATGAAGTTTATGAATAAACGATCGATTTCACATTAAAAGTAAGTTAACAGAAGGTGTTTTCTCACAGAAAGGAATATATGAGAGAACTTTTTTATACAAAAGTTGCGCAGTCGCAATCGCTTTTCGGTACTGCATCTGTTTCATTCTATTGCAGACACTCCTAAGAAACACTCGTTTATGTTGTGCTCAATATCAACATGTCAGTATGTTTAAATTAGTACCCGCAAAACATGTTATTTTTCACTGAAAGTTATTTTACTGTGTACTATTTGTTTGAATTCTTAAATTCTTGATATTTTATATTCTCTAATAATTCTAATAACTTTTAATTTTTTTGATCACGCCATTTGCTACCAAGAAAATTAAATTTAAATACTTATTTCTATGTATCAGTATGCATTTATAAATATATCGAATTAGGAGAAAAATATAATACAACGAAAGCTGAATTATTATTTATTATCGTCGCATTTTTATTAATTTGAGCAACTTTATTGCATTTTATTCATTAGCAGCCTGAAGCATTTGCAGTTCAAAATATTATTATGTAATCAATATTTGACACAAGTCTAATTATTATTTATTTGCATAGAAGAATTATATTATAAGAGCATCACACATACATACATAAACACACACACACACACAACAAGTATGAAAATGATTCACATATTAATATTTTTTTTTTAAGGTGATAATTCTAGAATTAATATACATATATGTGTGTTTATACATGTGTGTGTGTGTGTGTGTGTGTGTGTGTGTGTGTATACATATATAAATACTAACTTTATAGTTGCGCGGTGGATCGGCAGCATAAATTATTTTCTTGTTTATTATAATGTCGTATTCTTTTGATTTTTCTTTTCGTATATTTTGATTGTTATTGCTTGTTCAATACGATAACTATTAATAATTTTTTTGTTCTAATTAATATACATAATTTTTGCAAATTTGTTTGAAAATCAAATGAAAATAAATAATTCATGCATACAAAGCTTTATAAATTTGTGCATACAAAGCTTTTATTGGTTCTGCAGTCACAAGTTTTGTATTTATTTCTTTTCTTACCAGGTAGTTTTAAACATTCCACAGTCGTGTATGAGGTATCCCAAACATGGTTTCTGTTTTTGTCACTGTAGTTATTTCTGTACAAATAGCTGCGTTTGCATGTAACAAAACTAAATAGAAATATCCTTATTGATTGATAAAGTACTCAAGCACAATATTTCTGCGACGTGGTATCGAGATTCGTTTATGTACAAAATAATATTTATAAACTGTTGCTAAATTAGTATAAAAATAGATATGAGTACGCTGAAGAAGATGAGCAGTAGAGATATTTAAAACATATGTGTATACATTATATTACTGGATATATTTAAAAATAAAGCTATATAAAATGCTTCTTTTAAATATTTGGAGTAATTATGTTATCATTCTTCCAATTTTGTTGCTTTTTAATAATTTTCCGGTTTTGATATTTTTGCAAAATATCGACGGTAATACTTTTTATTTTTTTTTTATAATTATTATTTTATACTTTTACGATAATAATAATTAAAATTAAACTGGTTTTTATATTACAAATTTTTTTGCTTATACATTTATTTTTTATTACGCAATTTTTATGATATTTTTACATTATTGTCATTGAATAACTATGACAAATACTAAACTAAAAATTAGAGTGGTTTAATCAGGTTAATTTAATCGTTCACTTTATATTATCATTGTAATCTAATTTACTTTGCGATATGTAATAACTATAATAAATGTTTTCTTACTCATAATCATGCTGTATAACGTTTCGTATAATTTCCATTTCTCATAATAGCCATTTTGTTCTTGTTATTTAGCTCGTAACACATACGTTAAAGCTGCTCTAAAAGAAAAATCTTACCGTAATGGTAATGTTTGACGTTATTTTTCATTGAAAAATTTAGAAAAGGTTGTGTATATAAATTCATTTATGAAGAATTTTTATTTGTTAAACTATTACAGTGTGAAAGTTTCACTCACATGATGAGCCTTAAAATAAAACATGTTGAAATGAATTATATGTGTAGAAAATAGTGTTATAGAGAATACCTTAATGATTAAGTCAGTGCATTCTGCAATTATAAGTGCTGTGTGAGCTGCAATCAATTTTTTCGAAATTGCATTAAAAAATTATTCCTTTATTTGATTAGCAAAATATAAGTCTAAAATATCTAGCCACTTTGTAATTTATAATGATATAATAAAACGTTTATATATAATTCTAATATAGGTATGTATATTATACTCGGTTTATTAATGATTAGATATAAAATATGAACATCAAATATTGTTCGAAATGGAGAACGATTTTCCTTAACATAAGTTGTCTAATTTGGCATAATACTTGATCGTAAAGAACATCATCGTAAGATCCAGACAAATTTGCCGCGGAAAACATGTTTAAGCAATCGATTCGACGCTGAAAGAAATTCAACAGGTTTTCAGGTCAATTGTCATGAGACAATATGTCGATCGAAGTTTGCGCAAGCGCCGTCGAGTTTTTCAAGTGCTACAATCTCACGTACGTCAGTCTTGTGCGTGCATTCATGGAACGAGTTTAGTTATTGAGAAGGTTCTCGATCCGCTTAACGAATTGAGTAATCAAAGATTACAAAGATTAGTGAAACATTCTAAAGATAGTAAACAACAATCTGCCGGCATTTAATTTGAAAATTCTGCTGCTTTTTTTTGCAATATAAATAGTATAAGCTTTTGTGTAAGGATAGCATCGGGCATTGTGTGTAGAGATAACGATAGTGCATCAATCGGGCGCGCATGTTTGCCAAATAGTCAATCGTTTGCCGGTATTCTTAATTAAATACGGAACGAGTGGAATTATTACTCTCAAAAATAATTGTTTCAAAAATACCTGACATCTTATAAATACACATTTGCGTGCACACAAACGTTTTGTACACATAATTTTCTTCCATGTACGCGGCATTGCACATACATACACAATAATATTGGTGGATGTTTATATTTCTGACAGAAAACTACTTCTATAGAAAGAATATTATATGTTGGCGAAGTCATCGTTGCGCTCCTTAGTTAACAATGACGCATTTTAACGTGTCTCAGTCTAGTGCGTGTGCTCATAAGTTACGTTTGATCCTTTAGAAAAATGACAGTTGCTCTATCTTTTATAAAAGGAATATGTGCTATTAATTTGTTACGGGTAAAGGATACACGTTTTCACATTTTACTAAACACGATTGCTTTATATGCCGTCATATTTCCTTAACAATTACACATCTATTACAGTTTTTTTATTTATCGGTCAACCAAGCTGCTTTGTAGATAATAATTAAGATATTAATTAAGATCATATGTGTGTAACTAGCTATTTATATATTATTGTTATTCGAATAAATAATTGACACATCTTGTGTTAAGTCCGCGTAGAGTAAAGAACGGTGAAGTATGATATTGCGGTACTCAACAACTATAATGAGATACACATTTTCTCGTTTTAGTCATTGTTACATGTTTACTCGTTTTATTCGTTAAACATATTTTATATTTTTGAGATATAAATTTTGATACACGTATCTCTTACCGTAGCTGCACCTTCCAATGATCCCACAAATAATCCAGCAATATTTAGATTGAAAACCTTGGTACTTCTTTGCAGTAGAAACAGTATCATTTTTTGTACGTTTAATGAAGCTGCGTACCACTTAATGTTGTACCTACATGATGATAAATTAATGATATAAAAGAAAAAAACAATCTGTTTATTATCTTACACATACACACGTACACATTCATTATGTTCGATTTTTTAATTATAGTAATTATGATTTTTATTTTTATAATCAAAATGAGTACGCGTACGTGATTTGTATGATATGGATGTTTTCCTTACACAGTGACAAACACATCATTATTGTGATCCATAACTTCTTGTGCAAAATAGTTGCTTGCGAACAAGTATATCAAACAAACAATCACGCATGTTAAGGGTAACAAAGATATCTCCCCATCGTATTCGAATGACATCATCTGAAAAACCTAAAGAAAACGAGTGTACTAACAATTTGTTAGTAAGAGCATTAATTCCAAACATAAATTCAATTTAGATAATTGGTCGGTAAAAATTTAACAGTAACCGAAAAATTCAAGTAACTAATCCTATGATAAAGTTCAGAGATGCACTTAAGAGAAGAGATAAAACTTACTCGAAAAAAATTGAGACTTGCGCAAATTACTCCGATTGCTATTATAAGGGAGAACATTACTTTAAATCTGGATATCGACGAACTTGAGAATCTTCAAGAGAGAAGGAGAGCATTACGCGTATCAATTAAAGCATATCAATTAAATACTCACTTCATAGCTTCACGATGCATATCCACGGCATGAATCAATTTTTTGTAAATCAAATTCTTGTTTTGTAAGCTGCCTTTTCGCATAGTATCGACTGCCATTGCTTGCTCGATACGATAACTGCAAGCGACTATTTTGTCGTAATTATGTAATTCTTCTTAATTTCCAGATTTTCAAATCTATTGTTTCCGTATTTTACCTTCTTACCTGGCGATTCGAAACATTCCGCAGGCATATATTAAGAGAGCTATTAATATCGCTCCTGTCGCTAGAATTGCGACTATTACTATGATTGTAGCTGCGTTTGCGTGCAATAAAATCAAATAGATATATTTTTTCTGATCGACAAAATACTCGGTAATAGACAGCAGCCGAGGATATGATCGAGACTCGTTTATAGATAATAGGATGTCGAAAAAGTACGGCCAGAATGGATACAAAAATAGAACGGGTGCACTGAATATGCCAACTACTGCAGAACATTTTGAATGAATAATATACACAGTTAAAAGGTTTGCTGCAAAAATTTACCAATTGCTTTTAAGCAAAACATGCACTTAACATTTAATAAAATTCAGAAGCAATTTTCTTACTTATTAGTGCAGCCGTGCAACGTTTTGCATATTTGCCGTACTTTCTTATAATACTGATCTCATTTTCGTCCGTTAGCTCGTTGTAGATGTCCTGTAATTCTTCCAACAAACATTTCACCTATTGTTTTAACGACATTTTATTCCGATTATTTTCGTAAAATTTGAAACGGCGATGTATTCATATTATGTATAAAAATTCATTATTCGGAAATGTTTATTTATATGTACACTTATGAATATAATATGCATTATACGGTTTACTTACAACCTCAATGTTAATACTAAAGCAACTGTATTTAATAACAAAAATAATATAAAATGATGCAGAAGAGAAAACGTTGATGAAAAGATCCGGAGTACATTTTGAAGTTACAAGTGGTGTAAACTGTAAGAATAACTATTTTCTATTGAATTATATTTATTAAAATCATCCTTTTTTAAATTTATTAGATAATTATAAGTCTTAGATATATAAAATTATAAGTCTTAGATATATAAAATTATTGTGAGAAAAAAATTTTTTATATACAAATGTAATTTTAAACAACTAAAAATTAAAAATTATATTATTATTATTATTTATATTATTCATATTATATAACGTTGAATATATATAAAACACGCACGCACACATTTATATGTATGTGTGTATGGTCGCGTATGTATGTATGTATGTATGTATGTACGTACGTATGTATGTATTCGACGTTATACCATATAAATAATTACAATATTATGTTTATAATATTGTTACATCCAAATGCAAGTTGAAAAATTGGAACACAAATTTGACTAATAGTAAACTAATTTGTTTAGCGCATTACGATACAATTAAAAATGTAGACATACCTGAAATATAATGAAGGTTATCAAAATAGTAAAGAACAGGATTAATTGGAGTCGAACAAGTTTCGATTGCTGATAAGGCCATAGGCCAACCGCGAGTAGCAAAATTCGATTAAGGCTGATATGTAGACAGTCGATGCAGATCATCTTTCTGCGAGCATCGAGATACATTTGATGATGCAAAAAAGAATTGGTTTGCTTATTCCCTTCTTTCGATTGACCAATATTATGCTATAGCTTAATTTACTTTCTTAAATTTTTATGCAAATTGCTTAATTTAATGTAAGTGCAGCGCAATATGTAATATCACCGTGCGTGAGTTAAAGTCGATACAATTTACACCTTCCCTTACGAACAGTGTATAATTATACGATCGATTTCGACGCCGACGGAAATATAACACATGTTTATTTCCCATAGAGAAAAACTCCATGAAAGAATTTTTATTGGTAGCAAGCCGCACATGCGCATTCGACACTTTGCAGCGATGTATTTCAACGCGCTTCATTCTAGTGCGTGCACTCATAAGTGACGGTCCATCTTAAACTAACAGAGAAATATACCAGTTGTTCAATTCCAAATATTGACATATTAATTATAAACGTATTTATTGGTAACAATACAATTTTTATTGGCGAGACTATCGTTTTATATACATTTGCACATGTTTACAAAAATTTTTACATTTCTATCTATTAGCTAAGCTATTTCCTACAAAATAGTTGAGAGATAGAAAGAGAGATAGAGAAAGAGAGAGAGAGAGAGTGAGAAAGTGAAACGTTTTCTTTCTAAATAGTTTATCTCTAATATTGAGTCTTCAATTTCAAATATTTATAAAATATGGATTTTAGTGATATTATTACAGACTACTTTCTTTTTTGGATTTGAAATAACCAGGCAATGTAATATTTCTAAAATTATGTCACATTTTTTTACACATTTATGCTACATTTAATATTGTTACTACGCAAGTTAAATTTTTTAATTTTTACTCATACTAACTATTAAAATGAAACAATAATTTCTTTTATTAAATAGAGATTTTGTTCTTTCTTGGAGGATAATAATCATTCTACAACTGAACCTCGAGGACAATCGTTACGAGTTTGTCCATCGGTTTAAAATAATTTGTAATAATTTTACCATACTTTTAATCTTGTCGGATAGAATGAAAAACGGTGAAATATGATATGGAAGTGCTCATCGACTGTAATGAAACGTGCCTTCTTTTATTTTGTTCACTTATTATATGTTATTGAGGAAATTGTGTATGTGTGATATATTTGGGTATATTTCTTACCGAAGCCGCACTTTTCATGGACGCTACAAATATTCCACCGAGAATTAGGTTGATACTTCTAGTGCCCCTTTGCAGCAGAAAAAGTATCATTTTCTGTACACGTAATGGAGCCATGTACCAAAGTACATTATATCTATGAAACAATGAAATAAAATTTTGTAAATAATATTTCAATACACGTGCGCGCGCGCATTTACATAGCACAAACATACACGTACACATACATATTGTTTCTTTCAATATATATTAACTTTATTAGAAATCTCTAATTTTGACTTATGTATTCGTATCTGCAAAACAAATACACTCGTATATGAAATTGCCTTACACTGTGACAAACACATATTCATTGTGATCCGTAATTTCTTGCGCAGTATAATTGGATAGAAACAAGTACACGTAGAGGATAATTAAAGTAATTAATGATTGTATAAATTGTTCAATGTTATCTGTAAGTGACGCAATCTGAAAGTTATGAATACGTCACGTGGTTATCATCGGCTTTTTACGCACAACACTATTCTATGCATACTGTAAAATATGTCAGTATATTAAGCTCTATGTTGGGAAATGTGTCGCTAATTATTGCGTAACATACATAATTGTGAGATTCTGCATAATTTTCTAAGATGCGTGCGTATATTTGTGTGTGTATCTTGTGTAGATACATCTTATAATTGTGAGAAAAGATATCATGCATTTATTTTCGTAGGTTTTTGATTAATATATCATTAGAAAACTATTTTACTTTTTCTCTTTATCTATTGGGATTGGTTAACTAATTTTAATTTTACAAAGTGCCGCACTGCTCTTTCAGGTATTTGACGAAATATACCCGTAGAAGATTACAGCTCGCGCAGATCGTGCCAGATGCTATCAAGAAAAAGAACGATCTTTCAAAATTGGATATTAAGAAATTGCTAAGCCTTTAAATATGAGGAAATATATATCATTATGTGCATTAAATATTTGTTATTGAGGATAACAATAAGACGAACTTTATAGCCTTGCAATGAATATTTACATCCACGTCTTATCTCTTTACAACTTTTTTGCTCATTTTTGAAACCGTCCTTTTGTGAAATACTAATTGCCTTTTCGATACGGTAGCTGTAAATTATTTTGTTGCTATAATTTTATAATTTGTCTAAGAATATATATATTATTTAAATTGTTGTACCCACCTCTGCTTTTTTTACTTACCAAGCGATGCTAAGCATTGCACAAGTATGTTGAACATATGCTATGAGCATAGTTCCTGTCGCTACCATTGCCAATGTTCCTATGCAACATGCGGCGTAGCTATGTAGAGTAATTAAATAGGAATATTTTTTTTATCAATAAAATATTCTGTCATAATATGTGTTGAATGTGATCGAGATTTATTTGAGAGGAAAATAATGTGACGAATGTACGGCCAAATTTATACCAAAATAATAGTAAATATAGCGAACATTCCAAATACTTAAAAATTTTCAATATAATTATATAATTTAATAGATATTATGGTATTTATGTTTCCTAAAATTGCAATTTATTTATTTGAATATAGAAAGATATTGGAACCTAAATATAGGAAGGTCGTGAAACTTTATCTTACATAGAAGTACAATCGTAATACGTTTCGCTTTGCTACCGTACTTTTGTACGATAGCGATTTCATTTCTGTCTTTTATCTCATTATACACCTCTTGAAGTTGCTTCAGCGAACTTTTTAACTGTCATGTACAATATTGTAAGATATTTTATTTTGCAACATATGAAAATGATTATAATTGGGTCTCCGTATTCTTTCTTGTTCGGGCTCGAACTAAAATGTCTACTTTATTTTGTATTTATCTATACATTATAATACTTACATTATAATTATTAAAGAATAGAAAATAAACGCGATATGTTTAGAAGAAATAAACTATATTGATCGCGAGTAACAAATATATACGGAAACCCATATATATGTATTGTATTCGAAGATACATTTATCAGTGATACTTAATAATTCACACTCTTATAATATCAGCGTTAATCCAAAACAAATTGTATTTGATTTCAAAACAAATGAAAAAGAATGCAGAAGATAAAACTTTATAGATAAGGTTTAGAGTACATTTTGATGTTATAAATGTTGTTAACTGCAAGTAAAATAATTTTATTAATCATATTGTAAATGCTACATTGTTTATTTGTACATTATTCGATTATCAGTCTATAAATTCTTAATTTTCCGTTAATCTTCTACGTACAATAATTTTGCAAATGAGATACTTAATTAATAATTTTATATAATTATAAAATAATAATTATTACTAAAAACATTTATTGTGTAACATAATGATATTTAAATCGTACGACAAAATTAAAATAATGCATTAATTTTTATACGTCAGTATATAATACGCGCGATTTCGTAATAAATTATAGTTGAAAGGCGGACGTACCTGAAATACAATAAAAGTTGTCAGAGTACCAAAAAGTAAAATTAATTGAAGTTCAATTAGGGGCGATCGCTGATAAGGCCACAAACCAATGAGAAGCAACAGAATTCGATTGATGTTAAAATGTTGGGTCTTGAGACAGATTATCTCTCCGTGACTGTCGACACAAGTTTGACGGAAAGTAATAGTCTAAAATTCACTTTCCCTTTTTTTTCGATTCATTGATCGCTTCATGCATGACTTCTTTCTCATGGTGCAAATTTTACAGTAATCTTCCTTAGTTCTTAATAAATAAGAAATTGAATAATGTATAGTAACTACTTAAAATTGATTGTAAAATTAGACAACTACATAATTGAAGAAATTTTTTTAGGAGGAAGTTCATGAATAAACGATCGATTTCACATAAAACTTCATTAAAAACAAGTTAACAGAAGGTATTTTCTCACTGAAAAATATACATGAGAGGACTTTCTGTATAAAAGTCGCGCAGTCGCAATCGCTACTTTTCGGTACTGCATCTGTTTCATTCTATTGCAGACACTCCTAAGAAACACTCGTTTATGTTGTACTCAATTTTAGCATATCAGTATGTTTAAATTAGTGCCCGCAAAACGTGTTATTCTTCACTGAAAGTTATTTTACTGTGTACTTTTTGTTTAAATTCTTAAATTTTTGACATTTTATATTCTCTAATAATTCTAATAACTTTTTTAATTTTCTTGTTCACGCCGTTTGCTATCAATAACTTAAATTCAAATATTTTTTTCCATTAATATATCGTTTTGACTTGTCTATATTTAAAGATAGTGTTCGATGTATCAGTATGTGTCTCGTATTAGGAAAAAATATAATATAACAAAGCCGAATAATTATTTGTTATCGTTGCTTTTCCTTTAATTTGAGCAACTTTATTGTATTTTATCTATTTGCAGTCTGAGACATCTAAAATATTATTGTAATTAATATTTTGCACAAATCAATTATTCATTTTGATTGTGAGAAGAATTATATCATAACAGCATTACACACATACACACAATATAAACACGCACACACAACAAGTATGAAAATAATTCATATATTAATATCTTTTATAAAGGTGATAATTTTGGAATTAACACAATTTGTTAGTATCGTAATTTATTTTCTTTCTGAATTATATTATATTTCCTATTATCTATGGATACTTTGTCTTTGGACATTATGAGATGCACAACTTGCTCAGAATCTTTCCAGAGTTTGCTTGTTTAAAAAAGTGAGAAAACTTACTTTTAAAATATTGAGACTCAAAGAAACCGTATTAACTACTACGAATAAGAAGATCCAGTTTTTATAAGTAGATAAAAAGAAAATTTGGAAAATCTTTATAAAAGAGAAAAAGATTATATTATAAGGATATTATATAACTACTATTACATGAATATATGTTCATATATATGTATACATATATGTGTGTGTGTGTGTATATATATATATATATATATATATATATATATATAGTATATACTAACTTTATAGTTGCGCGGTGAATAAATTATTGTCTTGTGAATTATAATGTCGTGTTCATTAGATTTTTATTTTCGAATATTTTGATGATTATTGCTTGTTTAATATGATAACTATAAATAGATTTTCTGCTCTAATTATTATACATAATTCGCGCAAATTTGTTTGAATTGAAATCAAATGAAAATAAATATTTTTTGCATACAAAGCTTTTATTGGTTCTGCAATTACAATTTTCGTATTTATTCCTTTCCTTACCAGGCAATTTTAAATATTTCACAGGCGTGTATGTATCCCATGAACATGTTTCCTGTTTTTGTCACTGTAGTTATTTCTGTATAAATAGCTGTGTTTGCATGTAAAAAAACTGAATAGAAATATCTTTATTGATTGATAAAGTACTCAATCACAATATATCTATGACATGATCGAGATTCGTTTATGTACATAATAATATTTATAAACTGTGGCCAATTTAGTATAAAAATAGATATGAGTACGCTGAAGAAGATGAAGACTAGAGATATTTAAAATATATATATATGTATATATATAAAAATAAATATGTAAGCAAAAAAATTTCTAATAAAAACCAGTTTAATTTTAATTATCATTATCGTAAAAGTATAAAATAAAAATTAGTAAAAAAAATTTGTTGCCGTCGATATTTGGCAAAAATATCAAAACCGGAAAATGATTAAAAAGCAACAAAATTGGAAGAATGATTACATAATTACTCTAAACATTTAAAAGAAGCACTTTATATAGCTACATCTTTAAATATATAACAAGATATCGTTAGTTAATTAACGGCGACGCATTTTCACGTGTCTCCGTCTGGTTGCGTGCGCTCGTAATTTACGTTTGATCCTTTAGAACAATGACAGTTGCTCCATATTTTATATAAGGAATATGTGCTACTATTTGTTACGGGTAAAGAATACACGTTTTTACAAATTACTGTAAACATAATTGCTTTATATACCGTCATATTTCCTTAGCAATTACTAATTGCAGTTTTTTTTATGTATCGGTCAATCAAGCTGTTTTGTGGATAATAATATTAATATCCTTTGTGTGTAACTAGATATTTCTGTTATTGTTATCCGACTAAATTAGTAATTTACACATCTTGTGTTAAGTCCGCGTAGAATAAAGAACGGTGAAATATGATATTATGGTACTCAACAACTATAATGAGATGCACATTTTCTTGTTATATTCGTTGTTGCTTGTTTACTAATTTTATTTGTTAAACATACTGTACGCTTTCGAGATATAAATTTTGATACACCTATCTCTTACCATAGCTGCGCCTTCCAATGATCCCACAATTAATCCAGCAATATTAAGATTGAAAACCTTGGTACTTCTTTGCAATAAGAACAGTATCATTTTTTGTACGTTTAATGATGCTGCGTACCACTTAATGTTGTACCTACATGATGATAAATTAATGATATTAAAGAAAAAAAAATCTGTTTATTATCTTACACATACACACGTACACATTCATTATGTTCGATTTTTGAATTATAGTAATTATGATTTTTATTTTTATAATCAAAATGAGTACGCGTACATGATTTGTATGATATGGATGTTTTCCTTACACAGTGACAAACACATCATTATTGTGATCCATAACTTCTTGTGCAAAATAGTTGCTTGCGAACAAGTACATCAAACAAACAGTCACGCATGTTAAGGGTAATAAAGATATCTCTCCATCGTATTCGAATGACATCATCTGAGAAACCTAAAGAGAACGAGTGTACTAACAATTTGTTAGTAAGAGCATTAATTCCAAACATAAATTCAATCTCGACAATTGGTCAGTAAAAATTTAACAGTAACCGAAAAATTCAAGTAACTAATCCTATGATAAAGTTCAGAGATGCACTTAAGAGAAGAGATAGAACTTACTCGAAAAGAATTGAGACTTGCGCAAATTACTCCGATTGCTATCATAAGGGAGAACATTACTTTAAATCTGGATATCGACGAACTTGAGAATCTTCAAGAGAGAAGGAGAGCATTACGCGTATCAATTAAAGCATACCAATTAAATACTCACTTCATAGCTTCGCGATGCATATCCACGGCATGAATCAATTTTTTGTAAATCAAATTCTTGTTTTGTAAGCTGTCTTTTCGCATAATATCGACTGTTATTGCCTGCTCGATACGATAACTGCAAGGGACTCTTTTGTCATAATTGTGTAATTCTTCTTAATTTACAGATTTTCAAATATATAGTTTTCGTATTTTATCTGCTTACCTGGCGATTCGAAACATTCCGCAGGCATATATTAGGAAAACTATTAATATCGCTCCTGTCGCTAGAATTGCGACCATTACTACGAATATAGCTGCGTTTGCGTGCAATAAAATCAAATAGAAATATTTTTTCTGATCGACAAAATACTCGGTAACAGACAGCAGCCGAGGATATGATCGAGACTCGTTTATAGATAATAGAATGTCGAAAAAGTACGGCCAGAATGGATACAAAAATAGAACGGGTGCACTGAATATGCCAACTACTGCAGAACATTTTGAATGAATAATACACACAGTTAAAAGGTTTGCTGCAAAAATTTACCAATTGCTTTTAAGCAAAACATGCACTTAACGTTTAATAAAAGCCCGAAACAATTATCTTACGTATTAATGCAGCCGTGTAACGTTTTGCATATTTGCCGTATTTTCTTATAATATTGATTTCATTTTCGTCCGTTAGCTCGTTATAAATGTTCTGTAGTTGTTCTAACAAACACTTCACCTGTCGTTTTAACGATATTTTAACGATTATTTTCATAAAATTTGAAATGACGGTTTATTCATATTATGTATGCAAATTTATTTTTCGGGAATGTTTATTTATATGTACACTTATGAATATAATATGCATTATACGGTTTACTTACAACCTCAATGTTAATACTAAACCAACTGTATTTAATAACAAAAATAATATAAAATGATGCAGAAGAGAAAACGTTGATAAAAAGATCCGGAGTACATTTTGAAGTTACAAATGTTGTAAACTGCAAATATTAATTTTCTATACAATTATTTTTATTAAAATTAATTTTTTGTATTCGATTAGAAAATTATAAGTCTTAGATCATCAATATCATTTTTAACTGTATATATATATATATATATATATATATATATATATATATATATGTATAGTTTTATGTCAAAAATTCTCTTTATATGAAAATATAATTTAATACAACTAAGAACTAAAAATTATGTTGTTATTACTATTATTATTTATATTATTCATATTGTATAACGTCGAATATATATAAAATACATACACACATGTACACGTATGTATGTATATATTTGACGTTGTACCATATGAATAATTACACTATTTTGTTTATGATATGGTTAAATCCAAACACAAGATGAAAAATTGCAACAGAAATTAGACTAATAGTTAACTAGTTTATTTAGCGCATTACGATACAATTAAAAATGTAGACGTACCTGAAATATAATGAAGGTCGTTAAAATAGCAAAAAACAGGCTTAATTGAAATTGAACGAGTTTCGATTGCTGATAAGGCCATAGACCAACCGCGAGTAGCAGAATTCGATTAAGGCTGATATGCAGACTGTCTATGCAGATCATCTCTCCGTGAGCATCGAGATACATTTGACAATGCAAAAAAATTGGTTTGCTTATTCCTTTTTTTCGATCGACCAATATCATGCTATAACTTCATTTTGCTATCTTAAATTCTTATGCAAATTGCTTAATTTGATGTAAGTGCAGAGCAATATGTAATATCACCGTGCGTGAGTTAAAGTCGATACAATTTACACCTTCCCTTACGAACAGTGTATAATTATGCGATCGATTTCGACGCCGACGGAAATATAACACATGTTTATTTCCCATAGAGAAAAACTCCATGAAAGAATTTTTATTGGTAGCAAGCCGCACATGCGCATTCGACACTTTGCAGCGATGTATTTTAACGCACTTCATTCTAGTGCGTGCACTCATAAGTGACAGTCTGTCTTACAGAAAATATATCAGTTGTTCCATTTCAAATACCGACGTATTAATTATAAATTTATTGGTAACAATACAATTTTTATAAGAGATTATCGTTTTATATACATTTGCACATGTTTACAAAAATTTTTACATTTCTATCTATTAGCTAAGCTATTTCCTACAAAATAGTTGAGAGATAGAGTGAGAGAAAATGAAACGTTCTCTTTCTAAATAGTTTATCCTTAATATTGAGTCTTCAATTTCAAAAATTTAGAAAGTATGGATTTTAATGATATTATTACAGACTACTTTCTTTTTTGAATTTGAAATAACTAGGCATTGTACATACAATTATATAATATTAAAAATAAAATACATTTATTAATTGTTTTTTTGCAAACAAAAGATACTAATTGTATAAATTTTATCTTACATTTTATATAATATTACTAAAATTGTCACATTTCTTTACACATTTATGCTACATTTAATGTTGTTACGCAGGTTAAATTTTTTAATTTTTACTCATACTAACTATTAAAATGAAATAATAATTTTTTTTATTGAGTAGAGATTTTGTTTTTTCTTGGAGGATAATAATCATTCTACAACTGAACCTCGAAGACAATCATTACGAGTTTGTCCATCGGTTTAAAATAATTTGTAATCATTTTAACATATTTTTAATCTTGTCGGATTGAATGAAAAACGGTGAAGTATGATATGGAATTGCTCATCAGCTGTAATGAAACGTGTCTCCTTTCATTTTGTTCACTTATTATATGTTGTTGAGACAATTGTAATACATTGTGTATGTATGATATACTTGCATATATTTCTTACCGATGCCGCACTTTTCATGGACGCTACAAATATTCCACCGAGAATTAGGTTGAAACTTCTAGTGCCCCTTTGCAGCAGAAAAAGTATCATTTTCTGTGTACGTAATGGAGCCATGTACCAAAGTACATTATATCTATGAAACAATGAAATAAAATTTGTAAATAATATTTTAATACACGCACGCGCGCGCGCGCATACACATAGTACAAATATACACATACATATTTGTTTCTTTCAAAGTATGTCATTTTTATTAGAAATCTTTAATTTTGACTTATATGTATGTACGTATCTGCAAAACAAATACACTCGTATTCATATGCGAAGTTGCCTTACACTGTGACAAATACATATTCATTGTGATCCGTAATTTCTTGCGCAGTATAATTGGATACAAACAAGTACACGTAGATGAAAAGCAAAAAAATTAGAGATAATAAAAGTTGATCAATGTTATCGGTAAGTGACGCAATCTGAAAGTTATGAGACATACGTTATGTGGTTATCATCGGCTTTTTACGCACAACACTGTTCTATGCATACTTTAAAACATGTCAGTAGATTAAGTTCTATGTTGGCAAATGTGTCGCTATTTATTGCGTAGCATACATAATTGTGAGATTTTGCATAATTTTCTAAGAAGCGTGCGTATATCTGTGCGTGTATCTTGTGTAGATACAACTTATAATTTTAAGAAGAGATAAGCGTGCAAATAATTTCGTAGGTTTTTAATTAATATATCGCTAGAAAACCATTTAATTTTTTTCTCTTTATCTATGCAGATTGATTGACTAATTTTAATTTTACTAAGTGTCGCACTGCTCGTTCAGGAATTTGACGAAATTTACCCGTAGAAGATTACAGCTCGCGCAGATCGTGCCAGATGCTATCAAGAAAAAGAACGATCCCTCAAAATTGGATATTAAGAAATTGCTAAGCCTTTAAATATGAGGAAATATATATATCATTATGTGCATTAAATACTTGTTATTGAAGATAACAATAAGACGAACTTCATAGCCTTGCAATGAATATTTACAGCACGTCTTATCTCCTTACAACTTTTTTGCTCATTTTTGAAACCGTCCTTTTGTGAAATACTAATTGCCTGCTCGATACGGTAGCTGTAAATTATTTTGTTGCTATAATTTTATAATTTGTTTAAGAATATATATATTATTTAAATTGTTGTACCCATCTCTGCTTTTTTTACTTACCAAGCGATGCTAAACATTGCACAAGTATGTTGAAAATATGCTATGAGCATAGTTCCTGTCGCTACCATTGCCAATGTTCCTATGCAACATGCGGCGTAGCTATGTAGCGTAATTAAATAGGAATATTTTTCTTGATCAATAAAATATTCTGTCATAATATGTGTTGAATGTGATCGAGATTTATTTGAGAGGAAAATAATGTGACGAATGTACGGCCAAATTTGTACCAGAATAATAATAAATATAGCGAACATTCCAAATACTAAAAAATTTTCAATATAATTATATAATTTAATAGATATTATTTATGTTCATTATGTTTTCTAAAATTGCAATTTATTTATTTTAATATAGAAAGATATTGGAACCTAAATATAGGAAGGTCGTGAAACTTTATCTTACATAGAAGTACAATCGTAATTCGTTTCGCTTTGCTACCGTACTTTTGTACGATAGCGATTTCATTTTTGTCTATTATCTCATTATACACCTCTTGAAGTTGCTTCAGCGAACTCCTTAACTGTCATGTACAATATTGTAAGATATTTCTTTTTGCAACACTTGAAAATGATTATAATTGGGTCTCCGTATTCTTTCTTGTTCGGGCTCAAACTAAAATGTCTACTTTATTTTTTTTTTATCTATACATTTTAATACTTACATTATAATTATTAAAGAATAGAAAATAAACGCGATATGTTTAGAAGAAATAAACTATATCGATCGCGAGTAACAAATATGTACGGAAACCCATATATGTATATGTATTGTATTTGAAGATACATTTATCAGTGATACTTAATAATTCACACTCTTACAATATCAGCGTTAATCCAAAACGAATTGTATTTGATTTCAAAACAAATGAATAAGAATGCAGAGGATAAAACTTTATAGATAAGGTCCAGAGTACATTTTGATGTTATAAATGTTGTTAACTGCAAATAATAATTTTATTAATCATATTGTAAATGCTACATTGTTTATTTGTACATTATTCGATTATCAGTCTATAAATTCTTAATTTTCCGTTAATCTTTTACGTACAATAATTTAGCAAATGAGGTACGTAATTAATAATTTTATATAATTATAAAATAATAATTATTACTAAAAACATTTATTATGTAACATAATGATATTTAAATCGTACGACAAAATTAAAATAATGCATTGATTTTTATACGTCAGTATATAATACGCGCGATTTCGTAATAAATTATAGTTGAAAGGCGGACGTACCTGAAATACGATAAAAGTTGTCAGAGTACCAAAAAGTAAAATTAATTGAAGTTCAATTAGGGGCGATCGCTGATAAGGCCACAAACCAATGAGAAGCAACAGAATTCGATTGATGTTAAAATGTTGGGTCTCGAGACAAATCATCTCTCCGTGACTGTCGACACAAGTTTGACGGAAAGTAATAGTCTAAAATTCACTTTCCCTTTTTTTTCGATTCATTGATCGCTTCATGCATGACTTCTTTCTCATGGTGCAAATTTTACAGTAATCTTCCTTAGTTCTCAATAAATAAGAAATTGAATAATGTATAGTAACTACTTAAAATTGATTGTAAAATTAGACAACTACATAATTGAAGAAATTTTTTTAGGAGGAAGTTCATGAATAAACGATCGATTTCACATTAAAAACAAGTTAACAGAAGGTATTTTCTCACTGAAAAATATACATGAGAGGACTTTCTGTATAAAAGTCGCGCAGTCGCAATCGCTACTTTTCGGTACTGCATCTGTTTCATTCTATTGCAGACACTCCTAAGAAACACTCGTTTATGTTGTACTCAATTTTAGCATATCAGTATGTTTAAATTAGTGCCCGCAAAACGTGTTATTCTTCACTGAAAGTTATTTTACTGTGTACTTTTTGTTTAAATTCTTAAATTTTTGACATTTTATATTCTCTAATAATTCTAATAACTTTTTTAATTTTCTAGTTCACGCCGTTTGCTATCAAGAAAATTAAATTCAAATATTTTTTTCCATTAATATATTGTTTTGACTTGTCTATATTTAAAGATAGTGTTCGATGTATCAGTATGTGTCTCGTATTAGGAAAAAATATAATATAACAAAGCCGAATAATTATTTGTTATCGTTGCTTTTCCTTTAATTTGAGCAACTTTATTGTATTTTATCTATTTGCAGTCTGAGACATCTAAAATATTATTGTAATTAATATTTTGCACAAATCAATTATTTATTTTGATTGTTAGAAGAATTATATCATAACAGCATCACACACATACACACAATATAAACACGCACACACAACAAGTATGAAAATAATTCATATATTAATATCTTTTATAAAGGTGATAATTTTGGAATTAACACAATTTGTTAGTATCGTAATTTATTTTCTTTCTGAATTATATTATATTTCCTATTATCTATGGATACTTTGTCTTTGGACATTGTGAGATGCACAACTTGCTCAGAATCTTTCCAGAGTTTGCTTGTTTAAAAAAGTGAGAAAACTTACTTTTAAAATATTGACACTTAAGGAAACCGTATTAACTACTACAAATAAGAAGATCCAGTTTTTATAAGTAGATAAAAAGAAAATTTGGAAAATCTTTATGAAAGAGAAAAAGATTATATTATAAGGATATTATATAACTACTATTACATGAATATATGTTCATATATATGTATACATATATGTGTGTGTGTGTGTGTATATATATATATATATATATATATATATATATATATATATATATAGTATATACTAACTTTATAGTTGCGCGGTGAATAAATTATTGTCTTGTGAATTATAATGTCGTGTTCTTTAGATTTTTATTTTCGAATATTTTGATGGTTATTGCTTGTTTAATATGATAACTATAAATAGATTTTCTGCTCTAATTATTATACATAATTCGCGCAAATTTGTTTGAATTGAAATCAAATGAAAATAAATATTTTTTGCATACAAAGCTTTTATTGGTTCTGCAATTACAATTTTCGTATTTATTCCTTTCCTTACCAGGCAATTTTAAATATTTCACAGGCGTGTATGTATCCCATGAACATGTTTCCTGTTTTTGTCACTGTAGTTATTTCTGTATAAATAGCTGTGTTTGCATGTAAAAAAACTGAATAGAAATATCTTTATTGATTGATAAAGTACTCAATCACAATATATCTATGACATGATCGAGATTCGTTTATGTACATAATAATATTTATAAACTGTGGCCAATTTAGTATAAAAATAGATATGAGTACGCTGAAGAAGATGAACACTAGAGATATTTAAAATATATATATATGTATATATATAAAAATAAATATGTAAGCAAAAAAATTTCTAATAAAAACCAGTTTAATTTTAATTATCATTATCGTAAAAGTATAAAATAAAAATTAGTAAAAAAAATTTGTTGCCGTCGATATTTGGCAAAAATATCAAAACCGGAAAATGATTAAAAAGCAACAAAATTGGAAGAATGATAACATAATTACTCTAAATATTTAAAAGAAGCATTTTATATAGCTACATCTTTAAATATATCACAAGATATCGTTAGTTAATTAACGGCGACGCATTTTTACGTGTCTCCGTCTGGTTGCGTGCGCTCGTAATTTACGTTTGATCCTTTAGAACAATGACAGTTGCTCCATATTTTATATAAGGAATATGTGCTATTATTTGTTACGGGTAAAGAATACACGTTTTTACAAATTACTGTAAACATAATTGCTTTATATGTCGTCATTTTTTTTTAGCAATTACTAATTGCAGTTTTTTTATATTTATCGGTCAATCAAGCTGCTTTGTAGATAATAATTAATATCCTTTGTGTGTAACTAGGTATTTCTGTTATTGTTATTCGACTAAATTAGTAATTTACACATCTTGTGTTAAGTCCGCGTAGAATAAAGAACGGTGAAATATGATATTATGGTACTCAACAACTATAATGAGATGCACATTTTCTTGTTATATTCGTTGTTGCTTGTTTACTAATTTTATTTGTTAAACATACTGTACGCTTTCGAGATATAAATTTTGATACACCTATCTCTTACCATAGCTGCGCCTTCCAATGATCCCACAAAAAATCCAGCAATATTTAGACTGAAAACCTTGGTTCTTCTTTGCAATAGGAACAGTATCATTCTTTGTACGTTTAATGAAGCTGCGTACCACTTAATGTTGTACCTATATGATGACAATTTAATGATATTAAAGGAAAATAAAAAATCTGTTAATTATTTTTCACATACATACATACACACTCATTATGTTCGATTTTTGAATTTATAGAAATTATTATTTTTTTATTCTTATAATACTCAAAACAAGTACGCGTACGTGATTTGTATGATATGGATGTTTTCCTTACACAGTGACAAATATATCATTATTGTGATCTATAACTTCTTGTGCAAAATAGTTGCTTGCGAACAAGTACATCAAACAAACAATCACGCATGTTAAGGGTAATAAAGATATCTCTCCATCGTATTCGAATGACATCATCTGAGAAACCTAAAGAGAACGAGTGTACTAACAATTTGTTAATAAGAGCATTAATTCCAAACATAAATTCAATTTAGACAATTGGTCAGTAAAAATTTAATAGTAACCGAAAAATTCAAGTAACTATTCCTATGATAAAGTTCAGAGATGCACTTAAGAGAAGAGATAGAACTTACTCGAAAAGAATTGAGACTTGCGCAAATTACTCCGATTGCTATTATAAGGGAGAACATTACTTTAAATCTGGATATCGACGAACTTGAGAATCTTCAAGAGAGAAGGAGAGCATTACGCGTATCAATTAAAGCATACCAATTAAATACTCACTTCATAGCTTCGCGATGCATATCCACGGCATGAATCAATTTTTTGTAAATCAAATTCTTGTTTTGTAAGCTGTCTTTTCGCATAATATCGACTGCCATTGCCTGCTCGATACGATAACTGCAAGAGACTCTTTTGTCATAATTGTGTAATTCTTCTTAATTTACAGATTTTCAAATATATAGTTTTCGTATTTTATCTGCTTACCTGGCGATTCGAAACATTCCGCAGGCATATATTTGGAAAACTATTAATATCGCTCCTGTCGCTAGAATTGCGATTATTATTATGAATATAGCTGCGTTTGCGTGCAATAAAATCAAATAGATATATTTTTTCTGATCGACAAAATACTCGGTAACAGACAGCAGCCGAGGATATGATCGAGACTCGTTTATAGATAATAGGATGTCGAAAAAGTACGGCCAGAATGGATACAAAAATAGAACGGGTGCACTGAATATGCCAACTACTGCAGAACATTTTGAATGAATAATACACACAGTTAAAAGGTTTGCTGCAAAAATTTACCAATTGTTTTTAAGCAAAACATGCACTTAACGTTTAATAAAAGCCAGAAACAATTATCTTACGTATTAATGCAGCCGTGTAACGTTTTGCATATTTGCCGTATTTTCTTATAATATTGATTTCATTTTCGTCCGTTAGCTCGTTATAAATGTTCTGTAGTTGTTCTAACAAACACTTCACCTGTCGTTTTAACGATATTTTAACGATTATTTTCATAAAATTTGAAATGACGGTTTATTTATATTATGTATGCAAATTTATTTTTCGGGAATGTTTATTTAAGTACATTTACGAATATGATATGCATTATACGGTTTACTTACAACTTCAATGTTAATACTAAACCAACTGTATTTAATAACACAAATAATATAAAATGATGCAGAAGAGAAAACGTTGATGAAAAGATCCGGAGTACATTTTGAAGTTACAAATGTTGTAAACTGCAAATATTAATTTTCTATACAATTATTTTTATTAAAATTAATTTTTTGTATTCGATTAGAAAATTATAAATCTTAGATCATCAATATCATTATTAAATGTATATATATATATGTATAGTTTTATGTCAAAAATTCTCTTTATATGAAAATATAATTTAATACAACTAAGAACTAAAAATTATGTTGTTATTACTATTATTATTTATATTATTCATATTGTATAACGTCGAATATATACATATAAAATACACACACATACACACATGTACACGTATGTATGTATATATTTGACGTTGTACCATATGAATAATTACACTATTTTGTTTATGATATGGTTAAATCCAAACACAAGATGAAAAATTGCAACAGAAATTATACTAATAGTTAACTAGTTTATTTAGCGCATTACGATACAATTAAAAATGTAGACGTACTTGAAATATAATGAAGGTCGTTAAAATAGCAAAAAACAGGCTTAATTGAAATTGAACGAGTTTCGATTGCTGATAAGGCCATAGACCAACCGCGAGTAGCAGAATTCGATTAAGGCTGATATGCAGACTGTCTATGCAGATCATCTCTCCGTGAGCATCGAGATACATTTGACAATGCAAAAAAATTGGTTTGCTTATTCCTTTTTTTCGATCGACCAATATCATGCTATAACTTCATTTTGTTATCTTAAATTCTTATGCAAATTGCTTAATTTGATGTAAGTGCAGAGCAATATGTAATATCACCGTGCGTGAGTTAAAGTCGATACAATTTACACCTTCCCTTACGAACAGTGTATAATTATGCGATCGATTTCGACGCCGACGGAAATATAACACATGTTTATTTCCCATAGAGAAAAACTCCATGAAAGAACTTTTATTGGTAGCAAGCCGCACATGCGCATTCGACACTTTGCAGCGATGTATTTTAACGCACTTCATTCTAGTGCGTGCACTCATAAGTGACAGTCTGTCTTACAGAAAATATATCAGTTGTTCCATTTCAAATACCGACGTATTAATTATAAATTTATTGGTAACAATACAATTTTTACAAGAGATTATCGTTTTATATACATTTGCACATGTTTAAAAAAATTTTTACATTTCTATCTATTAGCTAAGCTATTTCCTACAAAATAGTTGAGAGATAGAGTGAGAGAAAATGAAACGTTCTCTTTCTAAATAGTTTATCTTTAATATTGAGTCTTCAATTTCAAAAATTTAGAAAGTATGGATTTTAATGATATTATTACAGACTACTTTCTTTTTTGAATTTGAAATAACTAGGCATTGTACATACAATTATATAATATTAAAAATAAAATACATTTATTAATTGTTTTTTTGCAAACAAAAGATACTAATTGTATAAATTTTATCTTACATCTTATATAATATTACTAAAATTGTCACATTTCTTTACACATTTATGCTACATTTAATGTTGTTACTACGCTGGTTAAATTTTTTAATTTTTACTCATACTAACTATTAAAATGAAATAATAATTTTTTTTATTGAGTAGAGATTTTGTTTTTTCTTGGAGGATAATAATCATTCTACAACTGAACCTCGAAGACAATCATTACGAGTTTGTCCATCGGTTTAAAATAATTTGTAATCATTTTAACATATTTTTAATCTTGTCGAATAGAATGAAAAACGGTGAAGTATGATATGGAATTGCTCATCAGCTGTAATGAAACGTGTCTCCTTTCATTTTGTTCACTTATTATATGTTGTTGAGACAATTGTAATACATTGTGTATGTATGATATACTTGCATATATTTCTTACCGATGCCGCACTTTTCATGGACGCTACAAATATTCCACCGAGAATTAGGTTGAAACTTCTAGTGCCCCTTTGCAGCAGAAAAAGTATCATTTTCTGTGTACGTAATGGAGCCATGTACCAAAGTACATTATATCTATGAAACAATGAAATAAAATTTGTAAATAATATTTCAATACACGCACGCGCGCGCGCCCATACACATAGTACAAATATACACATACATATTTGTTTCTTTCAAAGTATGTTATTTTTATTAGAAATCTTTAATTTTGACTTATATGTATGTACGTATCTGCAAAACAAATACACTCGTATTCATATGCGAAGTCGCCTTACACTGTGACAAATACATATTCATTGTGATCCGTAATTTCTTGCGCAGTATAATTGGATACAAACAAGTACACGTAGATGAAAAGCAAAAAAATTAGAGATAATAAAAGTTGATCAATGTTATCGGTAAGTGACGCAATCTGAAAGTTATGAAACATACGTTATGTGGTTATCATCGGCTTTTTACGCACAACACTGTTCTATGCATACTTTAAAACATGTCAGTAGATTAAGTTCTATGTTGGCAAATGTGTCGCTATTTATTGCGTAGCATACATAATTGTGAGATTTTGCATAATTTTCTAAGAAGCGTGCGTATATCTGTGCGTGTATCTTGTGTAGATACAACTTATAATTTTAAGAAGAGATAAGCGTGCAAATAATTTCGTAGGTTTTTAATTAATATATCGCTAGAAAACCATTTAATTTTTTTCTCTTTATCTATGCAGATTGATTGACTAATTTTAATTTTACTAAGTGTCGCACTGCTCGTTCAGGAATTTGACGAAATTTACCCGTAGAAGATTACAGCTCGCGCAGATCGTGCCAGATGCTATCAAGAAAAAGAACGATCCCTCAAAATTGGATATTAAGAAATTGCTAAGCCTTTAAATATGAGGAAATATATATATCATTATGTGCATTAAATACTTGTTATTGAAGATAACAATAAGACGAACTTCATAGCCTTGCAATGAATATTTACAGCACGTCTTATCTCCTTACAACTTTTTTGCTCATTTTTGAAACCGTCCTTTTGTGAAATACTAATTGCCTGCTCGATACGGTAGCTGTAAATTATTTTGTTGCTATAATTTTATAATTTGTTTAAGAATATATATATTATTTAAATTGTTGTACCCATCTCTGCTTTTTTTACTTACCAAGCGATGCTAAACATTGCACAAGTATGTTGAAAATATGCTATGAGCATAGTTCCTGTCGCTACCATTGCCAATGTTCCTATGCAACATGCGGCGTAGCTATGTAGCGTAATTAAATAGGAATATTTTTCTTGATCAATAAAATATTCTGTCATAATATGTGTTGAATGTGATCGAGATTTATTTGAGAGGAAAATAATGTGACGAATGTACGGCCAAATTTGTACCAGAATAATAATAAATATAGCGAACATTCCAAATACTAAAAAATTTTCAATATAATTATATAATTTAATAGATATTATTTATGTTCATTATGTTTTCTAAAATTGCAATTTATTTATTTTAATATAGAAAGATATTGGAACCTAAATATAGGAAGGTCGTGAAACTTTATCTTACATAGAAGTACAATCGTAATTCGTTTCGCTTTGCTACCGTACTTTTGTACGATAGCGATTTCATTTTTGTCTATTATCTCATTATACACCTCTTGAAGTTGCTTCAGCGAACTCCTTAACTGTCATGTACAATATTGTAAGATATTTCTTTTTGCAACACTTGAAAATGATTATAATTGGGTCTCCGTATTCTTTCTTGTTCGGGCTCAAACTAAAATGTCTACTTTATTTTTTTTTTATCTATACATTTTAATACTTACATTATAATTATTAAAGAATAGAAAATAAACGCGATATGTTTAGAAGAAATAAACTATATCGATCGCGAGTAACAAATATGTACGGAAACCCATATATGTATATGTATTGTATTTGAAGATACATTTATCAGTGATACTTAATAATTCACACTCTTACAATATCAGCGTTAATCCAAAACGAATTGTATTTGATTTCAAAACAAATGAATAAGAATGCAGAGGATAAAACTTTATAGATAAGGTCCAGAGTACATTTTGATGTTATAAATGTTGTTAACTGCAAATAATAATTTTATTAATCATATTGTAAATGCTACATTGTTTATTTGTACATTATTCGATTATCAGTCTATAAATTCTTAATTTTCCGTTAATCTTTTACGTACAATAATTTAGCAAATGAGGTACGTAATTAATAATTTTATATAATTATAAAATAATAATTATTACTAAAAACATTTATTATGTAACATAATGATATTTAAATCGTACGACAAAATTAAAATAATGCATTGATTTTTATACGTCAGTATATAATACGCGCGATCTCGTAATAAATTATAGTTGAAAGGCGGACGTACCTGAAATACGATAAAAGTTGTCAGAGTACCAAAAAGTAAAATTAATTGAAGTTCAATTAGGGGCGATCGCTGATAAGGCCACAAACCAATGAGAAGCAACAGAATTCGATTGATGTTAAAATGTTGGGTCTCGAGACAAATCATCTCTCCGTGACTGTCGACACAAGTTTGACGGAAAGTAATAGTCTAAAATTCACTTATTCCCCTTTTTTCGATTCATTGACCGCTTCATGCATGACTTCTTTCTCATGGTGCAAATTTTACAGTAATCTTCCTTAGTTCTCAATAAATAAGAAATTGAATAATGTATAGTAAGTACTTAAAATTGGTTCTAAAATTAGACAACTACATAATTGAAGAAATTTTCTTAGGAGGAAGTTCATGAATAAATGATCGATTTCACATTAAAAGCAAGTTAACAGAAGGTATTTTCTCACTGAAAAATATACATGAGAGGACTTTTCTGTACAAAAGTCGCGCAGTCGCAATCGCTACTTTTCGGTACTGCATCTGTTTCATTCTATTGCAGACACTCTTAAGAAACACTCGTTTATGTTGTGCTCAATATCAGCATATCAGTATGTTTAAATTAGTACCCGCAAAACGTGTTATTCTTCACTGAAAGTTATTTTACTGTGTACTTTTTGTTTAAATTCTTAAATTTTTGACATTTTATATTCTCTAATAATTCTAATAATTTTTTTAATTTTTTAGTTCACGCCATTTGCTATCAAGAAAATTAAATTCAAATATTTATTTCCATTAATATATCGTTTCGACTTGTCTATATTTAAAGATAGTGTTCGATGTATCAGTATGTGTCTCGTATTAGGAAAAAGTATAATATAACAAAGCTGAATAATTATTTGTTATCGTCGCATTTCTATTAATTTGAGCAACTTTATTGTATTTTATCTATTTACAGTCTGAAATATCTAAAATATTATTGTAATTAATATTTTATACAAATCAATTATTCATTTTGCTTATTGTTAGAAGAATTATATCATAACAGCATCACACATACATACAATATAAACACGCACACACAACAAGAATGAAAGTAATTCACATATTAATATCTTTTATAAAGGTGATAATTTTGGAATTAACACAATTTGTTAGTATCGTAATTTATTTTCTTTCTGAATTATATTATATTTCCTATTATCTATGGATACTTTGTCTTTGGACATTATGAGATGCACAACTTGCTCAGAATCTTTTCAGAGTTTGCTTGTTTAAAAAAATGAGAAAACTTACTCCTAAAATATTGAGACTCAAAGAAACCGTATAACTACTACGAATAAGAAGATCCAGTTTTTATAAGTAGATAAAAAAAATTTGGAAAATCTTTATAAAAAAGAAAAAGATTATATTATAAGGATATTATATAACTACTATTACATGAATATATGTTCATATATATGTGTGTGTGTGTGTGTGTGTATATATATATATATATATATATATATATATATATATATATAGTATATACTAACTTTATAGTTGCGCGGTGAATAAATTATTGTCTTGTGAATTATAATGTCGTGTTCTTTAGATTTTTATTTTCGAATATTTTGATGGTTATTGCTTGTTTAATATGATAACTATAAATAGATTTTCTGCTCTAATTATTATACATAATTCGCGCAAATTTGTTTGAATTGAAATCAAATGAAAATAAATATTTTTTGCATACAAAGCTTTTATTTGTTTTCCAATTACAATTTTCGTATTTATTCCTTTCCTTATTAGGCAATTTTAAATATTTCACAGGCGTGTATGTATCCCATGAACATGTTTCCTGTTTTTGTCACTGTAGTAATTTCTGTATAAATAGCTGTGTTTGCATGTAACAAAACTGAATAGAAATATCTTTATTGATTGATAAAGTACTCAATCACAATATATCTATGACATGATCGAGATTCGTTTATGTACATAATAATATTTATAAACTGTGGCCAATTTAGTATAAAAATAGATATGAGTACGCTGAAGAAGATGAACACTAGAGATATTTAAAATATATATATATATATGTATATATATAAAAATAAATGTGTAAGCAAAAAAATTTCTAATAAAAACCAGTTTAATTTTAATTATTATTATCGTAAAAGTATAAAATAAAAATTAGTAAAAAAAAATTTGTTGCCGTCGATATTTGGCAAAAATATCAAAACCGGAAAATGATTAAAAAGGAACAAAATTGGAAGAATGATAACATAATTACTCTAAATAATTAAAAGAAGCATTTTATATAGCTACATCTTTAAATATATCACAAGATATCGTTAGTTAATTAACGGCGACGCATTTTTACGTGTCTCCGTCTGGTTGCGTGCGCTCGTAATTTACGTTTGATCCTTTAGAACAATGACAGTTGCTCCATATTTTATATAAGGAATATGTGCTATTATTTGTTACGGGTAAAGAATACACGTTTTTACAAATTACTGTAAACATAATTGCTTTATATGTCGTCATTTTTTTTTAGCAATTACTAATTGCAGTTTTTTTATATTTATCGGTCAATCAAGCTGCTTTGTAGATAATAATTAATATCCTTTGTGTGTAACTAGGTATTTCTGTTATTGTTATTCGACTAAATTAGTAATTTACACATCTTGTGTTAAGTCCGCGTAGAATAAAGAACGGTGAAATATGATATTATGGTACTCAACAACTATAATGAGATGCACATTTTCTTGTTATATTCGTTGTTGCTTGTTTACTAATTTTATTTGTTAAACATACTTTACGCTTTCGAGATATAAATTTTGATACACCTATCTCTTACCGTAGCTGCGCCTTCCAATGATCCCACAAAAAATCCAGCAATATTTAGACTGAAAACCTTGGTACTTCTTTGCAATAGGAACAGTATCATTCTTTGTACGTTTAATGAAGCTGCGTACCACTTAATGTTGTACCTATATGATGACAAATTAATGATATTAAAGGAATATAAAAAATCTGTTAATTATTTTTCACATACATACATACACACTCATTATGTTCGATTTTTGAATTTATAGAAATTATTATTTTTTTATTCTTATAATACTCAAAACAAGTACGCGTACGTGATTTGTATGATATGGATGTTTTCCTTACACAGTGACAAATATATCATTATTGTGATTTATAACTTCTTGTGCAATATAGTTGCCTGCGAACAAGTACATCAGACAAATAATCACGCATGTTAAGGGTAACAAAGATATCTCTCCATCGTATTCGAATGATATCATCTGAAAAACCTAAAGAACGAGTGTACTAACAGTTTGTTAGTAAAAGCATTAATTTCAAACATAAATTTAATTTAGATAATTGGTCGGTAAAAATTTAACAGTAATCGGAAAATTCAAGTAACTAATCCTATGATAAAGTTCAGAGATGCACTTAACAGAACAGATAGGACTTACTCGAAAAAAATTGAGACTTGTGCAAATCACTCCGATTGCTATCATAAGGGACAACATTACTTTAAATCTGGATATCAATGAGTTTGAGAATCTTCGAGAGAGAAGGATATCATTACGCGTATCAATTTAATAAAAGCATATCAATTAAAGCATATCAATTAAATACTCACTCCATAGCTTCGCGATGCATATTCACGGCATGAATCAATTTTTTGTAAATCAAATTCTTGTTTTGTAAGCTGCCTTTTCGCATAGTATCGATTGCCATTGCTTGCTCGATACGATAACTGCAAGCGAATATTTTGTCGTAATTATGTAATTCTTCTTAATTTCTAGATTTTCAAATTTATAGTTTCCGTATTTTACCGTCTTACCTGGCGATTCGAAACATTCCGCAGGCATATATTCCGAAAACTATTAATATCGTTCCTGTCGCTAGAATTGCGATTATTATTATGAATATAGCTGCGTTTGCGTGCAATAAAATCAAATAGATATATTTTTTCTGATCGACAAAATACTCGGTAACAGACAGCAGCCGAGGATATGATCGAGACTCGTTCATAGATAATAGGATGTCGAAAAAGTACGGCCAGAATGGATACAAAAGTAGAACGGGTGCACTGAATATGACAAATACTACAGAACGTTTTAAATCAATAATACACACAGTTAAAAGGTTTACTGCAAAAATTTATTATTTGCTTTTAAGCAAAACATGCACTTAACGTTTAATAAAATCCAGAAGCAATTTTCTTACTTATTAATGCAGCCGTGCAACGTTTTGCATATTTGCCGTACTTTCTTATAATACTGATCTCATTTTCGTTCGTTAGCTCGTTGTAGATGTTTTGTAATTCTTCCAACAAACATTTTACCTATTGTTTTAACGATATTTTATTCCGATTATTTTCGTAAAATTCGAAACGGCGATGTATTCATATTATGTATAAAAATTCATTATTCGGAAATGTCTATTTATATGTACACTTATGAATATAATATGCATTATACGGTTTACTTACAACCTCAATGTTAATACTAAAGCAACTGTATTTAATAACAAAAATAATATAAAATGATGCAGAAGAGAAAATGTTGATGAAAAGATCCGGAGTACGTCTTGCAGTTACAAGTGGTGTAAACTGTAAGAATAACTATTTTCTATTGAATTATATTTATTAAAATTATCCTTTTTTAAATTTATTAGATAATTATAAGTCTTAGATATATAAAATTATAAGTCTTAGATATATAAAATTATTGTGAGAAAAAAATTTTTTATATACAAATGTAATTTTAAACAACTAAGAATTAAAAATTATATTTTTATTATTATTATTTATATTATTCATATTATATAACGTTGAATATATATAAAACACGCACGCACACATTTATATGTATGTGTGTATGGTCGCGTATGTATGTATGTATGTATGTATGTATGTATGTATGTATGTATGTATGTATGTACGTACGTATGTATGTATACGACGTTATACCATATAAATAATTACAATATTATGTTTATAATATTGTTACATCCAAATGCAAGATGAAAAATTGGAACACAAATTTGACTAATAATAAACTAATTTGTTTAGCGCATTACGATACAATTAAAAATGTAGACATACCTGAACTATAATGAAGGTTATCAAAATAGTAAAGAACAGGATTAATTGGAGTCGAACAAGTTTCGATTGCTGATAAGGCCATAGGCCAACCGCGAGTAGCAAAATTCGATTAAGGCTGATATGTAGACAGTCGATGCAGATCATCTTTCTGCGAGCATCGAGATACATTTGATGATGCAAAAAAGAATTGGTTTGCTTATTCCCTTCTTTCGATTGACCAATATTATGCTATAGCTTAATTTACTTTCTTAAATTTTTATGCAAATTGCTTAATTTAATATAAGTGCAGCGCAATATGTAATATCACCGTGCGTGAGTTCAAGTCGATACAATTTACACCTTCCCTTACGAACAGTGTATAATTATGCGATCGATTTCGACGCCGACGGAAATATAACACATGTTTATTTCCCACAGAGAAAAACTTCATGAAAGAATTTTTATTGATAGCAAGCCGCACATGCGTATTCGACACTTTGCAGCGATGTATTTCAACGCGCTTCATTCTAGTGCGTGCACTTATAAGTGACGGTCCATCTTAAACTAACAGAGAAATATACCAGTTGTTCAATTCCAATTATTGACGTATTAATTATAAACGTATTTATTGGTAACAAAACAATTTTTATTGGAGAGACTATCGTTTTATATACATTTGCACATGTTTACAAAAATTTTTACATTTCTATCTATTAGCTAAGCTATTTCCTACAAAATAGTTGAGAGATAGAAAGAGAGAGAGAGAAAGAGAGAGAGAGTGAGAAAGTGAAACGTTTTCTTTCTAAATAGTTTATCTCTAATATTGAGTCTTCAATTTCAAATATTTAGAAAATATGGATTTTAGTGATATTATTACAGACTACTTTCTTTTTTGGATTTGAAATAACCAGGCAATGTTATATTTCTAAAATTATGTCACATTTTTTTACACATTTATGCTACATTTAATGTTGTTACTACGCAAGTTAAATTTTTTAATTTTTACTCATACTAACTATTAAAATGAAACAATAATTTCTTTTATTAAATAGAGATTTTGTTCTTTCTTGGAGGATAATAATCATTCTACAACTTAACCTCGAGGACAATCGTTACGAGTTTGTCCATCGGTTTAAAATAATTTGTAATAATTTTACCATACTTTTAATCTTGTCGGATAGAATGAAAAACGGTGAAATATGATATGGAAGTGCTCATCAACTGTAATGAAACGTGTCTTCTTTCATTTTGTTCACTTATTATATGTTATTGAGGAAATTGTGTATGTGTGATATATTTGGGTATATTTCTTACCGAAGCCGCACTTTTCATGGACGCTACAAAAATTCCACCGAGAATTAGGTTGAAACTTCTAGTGCCCCTTTGCAGCAGAAAAAGTATCATTTTCTGTACACGTAATGGAGCCATGTACCAAAGTACATTATATCTATGAAACAATGAAATAAATTTTGTAAATAATATTTCAATACACGTGCGCGCGCGCATTTACATAGCACAAACATACACGTACACATACATATTGTTTTTTTCAATATATATTAACTTTATCAGAAATCTCTAATTTTGACTTATGTATACGTATCTGCAAAACAAATACACTCGTATATGAAATTGCCTTACACTGTGACAAACACATATTCATTGTGATCCGTAATTTCTTGCGCAGTATAATTGGATAGAAACAAGTACACGTAGAGAATAATTAAAGTAATTAAAGATTGTATAAATTGTTCAATGTTATCGGTAAGTGACGCAATCTGAAAGTTTTGAATACGTCACGTGGTTATCATCGGCTTTTTACGCACAACACTGTTCTATGCTTACTGTAAAATATGTCAGTATATTAAGCTCTATGTTGGGAAATGTGTCGCTAATTATTGCGTAACATACATAATTGTGAGATTCTGCATAATTTTCTAAGAAGCGTGCGTATATTTGTGCGTGTATCTTGTGTAGATACATCTTATAATTGTGAGAAAAGATGTCATGCATTTATTTTCGTAGGTTTTTAATTAATATATTACTAGAAAACTATTTTATTTTTTCTCTTTATCTATTGGGATTGGTTAACTAATTTTAATTTTACTAAGTGTGGCACTGCTCGTTCAGGTATTTGACGAAATTTACCCGTAGAAGATTACAGCTCGCACAGACCGTGCCAGCTGCTATCAAGAAAAAGAACGATCCCTCAAAATTGGATATTAAAAAATTGCTAAGCCTTTAAATATAAGGAAATATATATCATTATGTGCATTAAATACTTGTTATTGAAGATAACAATAAGACGAACTTCATAGCCTTGCAATGAATGTTTACAGCACGACTCATCTCCTTACAACTCTTTTGCTCATTTTTGAAACCGCCCTTTTGTGAAATACTAATTGCCTGCTCGATACGGTAGCTGTAAATTATTTTGTTGCTATAATTATATTATTTATCTAATAATATATATATATATATATTATTTAAATTGTTGTATCCACTTCTGCTTTTTTTACTTACCAAGCAATACTAAACATTGCACAAGTATGTTGAAGATATGCTATAAGCATAGTTCCTGTCGCTACCATTGCCAATATTCCTATGCAACATGCTACGTAGCTATGCAGCGTAATAAAATAAGAATATTTTTCTTGATCAATAAAATATTCTGTTACAATATGCTCCGAATGTGATCGAGATTCGTTAGTGAGGGCAATAATGTGATGAATGTACGGCCAAATTTGTACCAAAATAAAAGTAATTTGATAGCATACTCCAAGTACTAAAAAAGGTTTCAAAATCATCATATAAATTAATGGATATTATTAAAGTTTTCGTACAATTGCAATTTATTTATTTGAATATAAAAAGCTATTGGAACGTAAATATAGGAAGGTCGAAAAACTTTATCTTACATATTAGTATAATCGTAATACGTTTCGCTTTGCTGCCGTACTTCTGTACGATAGCGATTTCATTTTTGTCTTTTATCTCATTACACACCTCTTGAAGTTGCTTCAGCGAACTCCTTAACTATGATGTACAATATTGTAAAATATTTCTTTTTGCAACATTTGCAAATAATTATAATTGGGTCTCCGTATTCTTTCTTGTTCGGGCTCAAACTAAAATGTCTACTATATTTTTTTTTATTTTTTTATACATTATAATACTTACATTATAATTATTAAAGAATAGAAAGTAAACGCGATATGTTTAGAAGAAATAAACTATATTGATCAAGAGTAACAAATATTTACGGAAACCCATATATATTGCATTCAAATATATATTTATCAGTGATGCTTAATAATTTACACTCTTACAATATCAGCGTTAATCCAAAACAAATTGTATTTGATCTCAAAACAAATGAAAAAGAATGCAGAAGATAAAACTTTATAGATAAGGTCCAGAGTACATTTTGATGTTATAAATGTTGTTAACTGCAAGTAAAATAATTTTATTAATCATATTGTAAATGCTACATTGTTTATTTGTACATTATTTGATTATCAGTCTATAAATTCTTAATTTTCCGTTAATCTTCTACGTACAATAATTTAGCAAATGAGGTACGTAATTAATAATTTTATATAATTAAAAAATAATAATTATTACTAAAAACATTTATTATGTAACATAATGATATTTAAATCGTACGACAAAATTAAAATAATGCATTGATATTTATACGTCAGTATATAATACGCGCGATTTCGTAATAAATTATAGTTTAAAGGCGGACGTACCTGAAATACGATAAAAGTTGTCAGAGTACCAAAAAGTAAAATTAATTGAAGTTCAATTAGGGGCGATCGCTGATAAGGCCACAAACCAATGAGAAGCAACAGAATTCGATTGATGTTAAAATGTTGGTTCTCGAGACAGATCATCTCTCCGTGACTGTCGACACAAGTTTGACGGAAATGTAAAAGTCTAAAATTATCTTATCCCCCTCTTTTCGATTCATTGATCGCTTCATGCATGACTTCTTTCTCATGTTGCAAATATTACAGTAATCTTTTTTAGTTCTCGATAAATAAGAAATTGAATAATGTATAGTAACTACTTAAAATTGGATGGAAAATTAGGCAATTACATAATTGAAGAAATTTTCTTAGAAGGAAGTTCGGAGGATGAATAAACGATCGATTTCACATTAAAAGCAATTTAACAAAAGGTATTTTCTCACGAAGGTGTTCATGAGAGGACTTTTTTGTACAAATGTCGCGCAGTCGCAATCCCTTTTTGATACCGCATTTGTTTCATTCTTTTGTATACCTTGCTAGAAAAAAGTCTCTTGAGTTGTGTCCACTATCAGCATATCAGCATGTTTAAATTGTGAGCAAAACATTATTCTTTACTGAAAATTATTTTACTGTATACTTTTTGTTTAAATTCTTGTGTTCTCTGATTTTTTTATATTCTCTAATATCTCCAATAACTTTTTTAATTTTCTATCTTACGCCATTTGTTACAAAAAAAATTAAATTCAAATATTTGTTTCCATTAATATATCTTCTTAAATTGTCTACATTTAAAGACAACATGGGATGTCTCAGTATATGTATTATATATCGCATTAGGCAAAGAGTGTAATTTAACGAAAGAATGAATAATTATTTATTATCGTCGCATTTCTATTAAATAACTTTATTACATTCTATGCATTTAAGATATCCATATAATATATCGCATCTGTACTATATCGACTTTATACGTTATTAGTTTATTGAGTATGTTATTGTCTCGTGGAATAAAGAAATGTAAAGTATGAAACTGACGCGCTGACCAACTGCAATAAGAAATATCTCCTTTAAATGTTTGAAATATACTGCATTGAGTAAATTCTGATAAAATTTTCACCGTGGCAAAGCCCTCTAAGGATCCTACAAACAATCCACCAATAACTACGAGATGTTCAAAAGCCTTGGTTCCTCTTTGTAACAGGAATAGTATCAGCTTCTGTATACGTAAGGGAGCTATATACCATTGAACATTGTACCTACGAAATGATGACCAAACAGGTAACCGTTTATTTTTTGACGAGAGCATAAGATTTATAAATAATCTTTAGAATACCCATATTTGTTTAAGAAAACATTTTAGCTTTTGCCTTTTGTGAATTTTATTTTTGTATGCCTTTGTCTTTCGTCGTAATTATTTTAATGTGTGAATGTTACATAAAAATTTTTCTTACACAGTAGCAAATATATGATTATTATGATCTATAATTTGTTGCGCACAATAGTTGGCGAGGAAAGTATATATATAGTAGAAATTCAAAAAAAGACAATACTGTATAATTTTTTCGACAGCACATTCAGATGACAATTCCTGAAAAATCTGAAATACGAGTTTCACAATAGCATAATCAATTTTTTACGTATATTTTAATCATAATTTTATGGTTTATAAACTGAATAATAGTAATTCATTCGGATTGTTAGTGAAAATAAGCCGCTATATATCTTGCCATGAAACGATGTACAATTGCATGCTTTTTATTAGAAGATACATATGCGAAGGAAAGACAATACTCACTTGATAAAGATTGAGACTTGCTGTAAGTAATCCGTCTATTATTAAGAAGAATAAGAATTTATTAATTGAGGAAATTAAAATTTTTATAAACCTTCAAAAAAATGAGAAAGATATTATTTGTGTTGTTATACAATATGTACCGTAACACATAGAAGTCAATTCAGGAATGAGTTTTTTTAATTCAGTCAAACCATTTTAGCTCGTAATGTTGATTTGACGTCATTTCTTTGATTATTATCTCTTTATTTCCAATATTAAATACATTAATGACTTGAATTAAAAATTTTTTAAAGTTAAATTCACACGTGAAATTAAATGAGTAAAGTTTGTATGATATTATGTACTTTGTATAAAAGCTTTTAAATTTTTAATCGTTTATAGCGATTGAAAAATCTAAGTTATGACATTTTTGCTAAAGAATATGTGACGCAAAATTTGTCAAGAAATTTATACCTAAAGTGAATTCTACATATTATGATACTTTCTGCATGTACATATGTCATTCGATGAATACAAACTTTACAGCCTTGCGATGCATATCTACGGCGTACACCATCCCCATGTAAATCAAATTTGCACTTGTAGCGGCGCTTATTTGTCGTGTGTCAATTCTCATGATCCTCTCCATACGATAACTATAAATAATTATGATACGTTAATAATTTTACAATTATCTACTCGCGTACCATGTTATACCACATAAGAGCAGATCCCGATATGAATCCAGTACAATTTTGTTGAACTTTCTTATTCGAAATAACGAAATTTTTGGTTTTGTGTAGATATAAATTTTCGTGGCCACGTTATTACGTTAATTTTCTCACCTAGCAATCCTTAACATTCCACAAATATGTTGAATATATGTTATACACATTGTTCCCGTCGCTAATGTTGCCATCATTCCTATGCAGAATGCTGCATTTGTATGTAACATAATTAAATAAAAATATCTTTCTTGATCAATAAAGTGTTCTGAGACGATTTGTAGCGAAATGTGTGGTCGCGACTCGTTTCCAGGCAACACATTAGTGGCGAAAATATGCGGTAGAAATGGAGAAAGAATAAAGACACTCATGGTACACATGGCAATCACTAAAGGGCGATGTAAAAGCCACAATCATGGAAATATTTAGATATTAATATATTCCAAAAATTAATAACTATATCATACATTGTACATTTATTTCATCTTTAACTATCCAGTTGTTATGGCCAGGAACTTGACTGTGAGTACGAACTATTAAACACCATTTAAGTAATTAAAATTACGAGGTTCTCTTACGCGTAAGTATTTCAGTGTAACGTCTTGCGATATTCCAATATTTTTCTATAATGGCGACTTCGCCCTCATCCCTTAGCTCGTTATAGGTACATTGAAGTAGTTCTAATAAATGTTTCACCTATCGTTTTAACGAAATTTCTCTACCATATATGTTTTATGAGGCATGACAAAGATTACAATACATGACACGTTTATATTCAAACAAGTAGAAGAATCTGTATTATTCACTTACGACATCCATATTAAAAGAAAACTTGCTGTACTGTATTATGTAGAAAATGAATAAAGATGTGGGAGAAAGAATTTCAATGACATATTGTAGAGTGCATTTTGAAGACACAAATCTCATAAACTGCGAGAAATGATTTTGGTGAATCAATCGTATCAAAAGAGTAACACGTTTCTAACTTATCAGCAAGTAGAAAGATCTAAATTATTAATTGCCCTCTTCTACGCATGAGTTGGACAAAAAACGCGCAAAATATGACATCTTACATATACACACATCAATTATGCAATAATTTTGTATGTGTGTATGTGTGTGTGTATATGTATAAGATTTTACATTTTACGCGCCTTTTGTTCAACTCATGCATAGAAGAGAGTAATTAATAATTTAGATCTTTCTGATAAGATATGATCTTGTTGATAAGATAGAGACATATTATGCAATAATAATATATTTTATATAATATTATATATACATATAATATTATAATATATATATTATATAAATATATATAATAATATATTATATATAATAACAGTAAGTACATATAAAAATAATTACATAATTAGCAAAGATATATTATTATAATATAATTATTATAAATACATATCAGATTATAAAAATGCTACAGTTAACATAAATACAAAGTGCGGTCCATAAGTTTTGAAATTGGTTTTTTTACGGCGATACTAGCAACGCCATTTAAGAATGACCGCCCAAACTATGTATCTGTTATCCTTAGCTAATTGCATGTGCAAAATTTGAAAAATCTACGATTAGCTGATCTCGAGTAGTATAATGTTTTGTAAAGCTTGTTTTTTAAGCACGTCATGAATACAAAAGAAAAGCAATGTATCGCAATAAAATATTATTTTAAACCCGGTTAATCTCTCACACAAATGCTCGAAATGGTGTAAAAAAACTTATAGGAATAAAGCATTAAGTCGAGCAAACATTTTTCGATTTTAAAACAAAATATTATTGCGATACGTTGCTTTTCCTTTGTATTCATATCGTACTTAAAAAACAAGCTTTACAAAACACTATACTACTCGAGATCAGCTGATCGTAGACTTTTCAAGCTTTGCACTCAATTAGCTAAGTATAACAGGTACGTAGTTTGAACGGTCATTCTTAAATGGCGTTATTAGTATCGCCGTAAACAAATCAGTCTTAAAACTTATGAACCGCACTGTGTATACGTATCAGATTACAAATAACAATGTGTAAGCTTATAAAACTTATGTAATATAAATATTGCATAATTATGTAAATCTATCGATGTACCTGAAATACAATGAAGCTTGTCAAAATGCCATAGAGCAAAATCAGTTGCGCTCGAACGAGTTTGGATTGTGCGTATGGCCACAAGCCAACCGTGAGTAAGAGAATTCGATTGATGTTAAAGTACCGACTTTCCACGCAGATCATCTCTTCGAGAGCGTCGAGATGCATATAACTGTGAAGAAGTCGACGACGTTTCGTTCATCCCCTCCTTTCGCCCGATCGATTGAATGTTCCTCTTTTTACGTAAATTTTATCGTAAAATTAATACTAAGCACTAGAGAACATTAGCGTAGGGCTCAAACACTCGCAATTTAACAACTTTTCTCGTGAAAATTGTCCACGATTAAGCGATCGATATAATGCTTAAAGAAATTCAACGGATGCCTTTTTCCCACCAAAAAAAAAAAAAGAAAAAATATACTCGTGAGAGAGAAAAGTCTCACGCAGGCGCATTTCCTTTTTCTCGGCGTTGCAATATCATTCTAGTACACGCACTCATAAGATGCAGTTGAGCTCTGAGAAGATTATCTCTCAATTTGAAATATCGATGTATCATCTATCAAACTTATCAAGTAGGTAATATCATTTTCCAATAGAAATAGTTTTGCTTCGTATGTTTACATAAATCTTTATTACGGCACTTTGATCATTAAAATGCTTCAACTAAAAAATTCAAGGACGCTAACACTAAGAATAAATAAGTCATTCTTAAAATAATATTTGACATGTCTCATTATACAAATCGCATATACGAAAAATCGAAATGCTTAAAGACAATATAACAATGTTCAATTAAATTTACTGTTTTATATATAGCATATACCTAATTTTATATGTCATCTTTAAGAAGAAACATCTCTTTTAGCTTTACATACAGAAGACATTTAAATTATCAAGTTATATCTAAAGGTAATAGGATTCTTATTGAAGACAGCTTAATTTCTTAAATCTTGATATTTCTTTTGCACCTAAATCATTTATTATAAAAAAATTAAGCTATGAAAAAGGTTTGGGAATATTAACATTAACAATGTATAAATTATGTACTAATAGTAACGTGACAATCTATATATCGCAAATAATGAAAATAAAATTTGAGAATAATGTCAAATTAAATGAATTTGTATCAGTGTTTTGTATATGAAATCGAAGAATGGTTTTTTGATGCATTGAAAATCTATGTAATATATGTATAATCTATGTAAATCTTTAATTAAATATATTTACATTTTCGGAGATTTCTTACGTCTGTTCAGGAAAAAATACTATGGGATTAATATTCAACTCTTTTTAAATTTTAAATGTAATATAATTGTAATATTAAGGTTTAGTTAATTAAATTTTTACCAGATTATAATTTATATGTATTTTTGTTATTATTTCTCTTCTTACCTTATTATTGCATTGAATATATGACAGTAAAGTAAGAGACCGAAGCTTTCACCAACTGTAATATTTATTTGTAATATATTGAATGCATTCTGAAAGATATTTATTTTCTCTTACCGTAGCGAAACACTCTAACGATCCAATAAATAATCCACCGACACCTAAAGTAAAGTCATGGGCTCTTCTCTGCAATAGAAACAGTATCAGTCTCTGTACATGTAACGGAGCTATGTACCATTGAACGTTGTACCTACACAATTAGTGTAAAAAAACGTAATTTTAGAAAGATAGAAAGATCAATAACTTTGATACACATACACATATAAATATGCAAATTCACGCGCGTACAGCATACGCTTATTTGTTAACAAAAATTTTGTAAAATTTTACAAACTACTATTATCTATGCCTCTTGCTTTCAATGTAAAATTTTATAAAGCTATGTATCATAGTTGTATTTTATAAGAGTATATCTTACGCGGTAACAAATATGTGATTATTATGATCTGTTACATTTTGTCCCATATAGTTGGCGCAGAACATATATAAAATACTGACAAATACAAATAAAGAGGGATTTATAATTTCATCAACATTATTTCCAATTGATACATTCCGAAAAATCTAAAATATAAATTTTATAGCTGTAACCAGTTTCTTAGATACGATTTTTTAATCATTTTACATTACACATATACTAAATTTCTAAAATAATTAGTGAAAATTATAAATTTATACAAATATACTAATAATACCCAAGAAATTTGCATTGTAATATTTACTTTAGAGTGATTTTTATCGTATTAGTTCTTTACTTTGTTTACACAAAAATATAATTTATATGCAGTATTAGTTAATCAAAAATATCAGAGTAAAAGAGAGAGAGACAAAGAAAGAGAGAGGCAACGAGAGGTGTACCTCTCACGTGCAGCATAAAACACAAATTATATATAGAATATTTTAAGTACTTGTGTATGTGTGTGTGTGTGTGTTCAAAAACAGATTTAAGAACGTAATTCGAGGCATACCTGAAAGAGATTAAGGCTCAGTGCTACTACTCCTGCTGCTATTAAACTGAACAACATTGCTTCAAATCTAGATACCATAACTTTGGATAGTCTTCAAAGATAAAAAAGATATTACTATACGTATTATATGCATATTATCGAGTGGATACTAACTTCATAGCTTGCCGATGTATATTTACGGCACATATTAATTCTTTTAATATGAATATATCGTTCTCTGGACTAATATTTTGTAACATACTGGATCTCATTGCGCGTTCAATGCGATAACTGTGAATGATGTTTATCAAGAAGCATATTTTTGTCTTTCCAATATATTTTTGCGGATATAACTTCTGTGTTTATGTTTATTCATACAGGATTAAAGTTTTAGTTACAACTCGATTAATTGTCTTTATCTTTATTTTATACCTAGCGATTTTAAACAGTCCACAAGTATGTTCAAGATATGCAATAAGCATCGATCCTGTTGCCAACATCACAGTCATTCCTATACAAAATGCTGCATTTAAGTGTAGCACAATATAAAAGGAATATTTTTCTTGATCGATGAAGTATTCTGTCGTAATCGGCAGGCGACGTGATCGAGATACGTTTATCGGTAAAATGACATCAATTATACTCGACCAAAGTTGTGCGAAAATAAAAGCAGATATGCTACAAATATAAAGTGCTAAAAGTGTTCGAAAGTAATTAACATTTAACCTTCTGTTACATAATGTTTAAAAAGTTTATACGTGATATAATATTTTGTCTTACTTGTAAGCGCAATCGTACAACGTTTCGCATTGTAGCTATATTTTTCAATGATAGCGTTTTCATATTTATTTTTTAGTTCATCGTATACATGTTGAAATTGTGTCAATAAATCTTTTACCTGTCAGTCCAACAATTTGTTGTACCGTTGTGTGTCAGAAAGAATTGCTAGTTATAAAAATTTAATTGTCAGAAATATCGCTTAGAATTACAGATATTACAGACAGTTAACTTACAGTTTCGGTATTAATAGCGAAGAAGATGTATTTTATCACAAGAAGAGTAAAAAAGAACGTGTTAGATAGAATTTTGATGACGAAATCAGCGGTACATTTTGAGTTAAGAAATGTAGTAAACTGCAAGGAATAATTTTTTAGAAATGTTTGCATTAAAGAATCTGTTTTTTTAATAACTTGTAATTTTTATACAGTCTAACCGCGCCAACCGCACAACGGATATCGGATCCATTAGAATATATAGTAGAATTTTTTTATTATTCTCAGATAAAGATATATATTTAATTTTCATTTTATAAATTTTTTTAATATATATTATAATTATAAAGAGACAAGAAAGAGTATAAACAAAATACAAATAAATGATATTCTGTTTTAGAACAAGGTACACAGAGATTATTCCTTTTATGTCGTATATAAATATTCCAAATATGTTTTAGGCATATATCACATGTTTGTTTATATTTATTGTCGTTAGGGAGTCTGCAGAAATATTCGAATGGATCTAGTATTTTAAATGATAGTAATTGCTTTTTCATACATAATTACGTTTTGAAAATATATCGTAATTTTAATGATATACAGAGTGTCTGTCAAAATCATCGTACTATATTTTAATAACGTAATGTAAAGCCGGAGTAAAACCAAAACTTTTGATACAGAAAAATATCGAAGCCACAATTTATAATTTACATATGATTAAAGTAAAACAATGATATCGCATTCTGTTTATGCATTCAGATAATTACATATATTTGTAATGTATGTCGATCTGTTAATTATTTTCATTACTAAACTGATTTCATCTTTTGGTTTCTTTTTCTTCATTCTCGATGTTCTACATAATAACTGTTCTTTTCAATATAAATTATAAGTAAATGTAATTTACTTATAATTTAGTAAATTATATATATTAAAATCTAGTAAATTATAAATTATTTGAAACACATAATAAATAATAAATAACTGCTGCAAATCACTGTATATTATAGCTTAGCTGACAGTAATAATATCAAGTTATTGTCTCACTTGAAATAAAATAGCTGTCGTCAAAATACCAAGAAAAAAAATAAACCGGAGTCGATCGAGTTTTGATTGTTGATAAGGCCACAAGCCTATAACCAGCAGAAGCTTTCTGTTAAGACTAAAATATTGTGTCGTGATACAGATCATCTCTCTACGAGTTCCAGAACATGTACCTATGACTGTGAAAAAATCGACGACGGTGCGCTCATCCCCTCCTTTTTCTCTAATCGATTAAATATTTTCCGCAAGTTCTCTCTTTCAATGTAAATTTCAAGGCAAATTTAATATAACACTAGGCAGTTCACAAAATACCACCGTGTGATCGGAACACGTGCAACTCAACAAATTTCTCAGTGAAGTATATATAATTACATGATCGATTCGATACGCTGGAAGTACTTCGACGGATGTTCTTTTCCCATGAATTAAACCCTTTTCACAAAATAACCTCACGCAGGTGTTTTTTCCCACTTTTCGGAGTCGACACTTCATTCTAGTGCGCGCGCTCATAGAATACGTTTGGTCTTCGAGAAGAATATCTACCAACTTCAAGCATTTCGATGTCGGATCCGTTTGGTGAAGCTCATGTTATCTTAAAGCGAGTTGATTAGATGAATGCACGACACTTTCAAATTTTTCGAGTTTCACACTGGTAATTAGTCTCTCACGCGTACAATGTAACCATGACTTTACGAATTATAGCAAACTTTCATGCTTTATTTTGATTTCTATTAATTATGATAAAGACAGGAAATTATTATCCGTTGTTATTTAGTTTAAAATATTACTGATATTACATTCTCTCTTAGCATAGAAATACAAGGACTGCCTGGAAATTATGTTATCGATTGGATAGACGATTATCGTCATACTTAATAGAATAGTTTTAACAATCCACGTAATTTCGGAACATAGTTCTATACTTTTTTATGTTATAAAATATCGAATGCTTGCTCAATAGTAAAGATTGTCGAACAAAACAGAAAACCTGCTCGATACAGATTGAGGCTCACCGAGGCTATTCCAAACTTTATTATACATAGAATATTTTTGGTTCAATACTCGATAGCAAATGTGTGGACAATCTTTAGAAAATAAAAATATGTTATATTACAAATAATAATTAACCTAACGCATTACGAGATATATACAAACTTCATAACTTTTCGATGAATGTGCACATTGCAAATTAAACTTCCGAATAAAAAATTTGTTTTTGAGATTAATATTTCGTAGCATGTTATTGCTCAATGCGTGTTGGATATGATAGTTAAAAAATAAGTAAATAATATGTGTGTGTTGTAATTATGCTTATCATATAACATTATATTTTGTTTTAAAATGTTTTTTTTTTTAAATGACAGGATTACATTTATAGGCCAAATTTTCATGGTTGTATTTACTCCTATTCTTGACAATCTTAAACATTCCATGCAAGTGTGCTGAAGATACGCAATAAACGTTGTTCTTATTTCTATCGTTGCAGTTGTCTTGATGCATAACGCTACACTAATATGTAACAAAATTTAATAGGAATACTTTTCTTGATTGACGAAGTATTTCATTGTAATCGGTAACCAATTTGTTCGAGATATATTTATAATATAATATTGAGGATAATCGACCAAACTTGAGCGACGATGAAAGCAGATATGCTGGAAACAGCACGTACTAAAAGTGTTAGGAAGCAATTGTTATTCAAATTTTTATCATATAATTTTTTTAAATTGATTTACGCTATCTCAGGTTTATTCATGCATTATAAATTTTAATATTTGTTTATTAATCCAATTGTGATCAGTTTTTATTATATAATTGATTGCACATTTGAGCTTTTTCTTTATTATTTTACTCGATTTTTATATATTTGTTACTAACATACATTATAAATGCATACATATTAAATGCATAACATATTAACATACATTATAAATGCATGTATGTGAATGATAAATTTTTTCGTAGACATAATTGATGTGTCATATTTGTGATATTTAGACTGTTGCATAATTTACCTAAATCAATTTTTCATGGAAATCTTGACTGCTTTTGCGCGTTAAAAAGGAAATGTGATCGTAATTGAAAATCTAAAAACATCTTACTTGTAAGTGCAGCGGTACAACATTTGGTATTGCATCCATATTCGCCGTCTATGATAGCAATTTCATTTCTGTCTTTTAACTCATTATATACAAGCTGTAGCTGCTCCAGTAAATCCTTTACTTATTTTTTTGAGCAATTTTATATACCGTTTCTTTACACAACAGTGACATATAAAAAAAATGGTTTGCATAAGACGTTATTTGACAATAATGTTTATTCTGTTTGTTGTGTTGAGTAAGCTATCAATTCATTAGTTAGTCCTGTAAGCTTATAACTTTGTAAGCTAACAACTTACAGCTTTTATATTAACATAGAACATGTTATATTTTATCACAAAAGAGCAAAGAACGAAAGAGAACGGAGACGAAATCCGGAGTACATGTTTGTGAGATAAATGATGTAGATTGTAAATAGTAATTTTACTTACGTGTTTGCATTTAAAATTTTTTCTCCTAAAGCACGCTCACCCACATACACACACACACACATTTATATACATATACATATATATAATGCAATAATTGTGTGTGCATGTGTAATATTACATTATGTATATCTTCTGTCCAACTCATGTATAGAAGAGTGCAATTACAACTAGATCTATTTGCTGATAAGATAGAAATGTATCATATATAGGCAATAATTTTAAATATTATATAATATATAAATATAACATACACACACATGCATAAATATTGATATATATATATATAAGCTAATTTTATGTGTTATCTTTAAGAAGAATTTCTTTTAGCTTTACGTACAGAAAACATTTAAATTATCAAGTTATATTTAAAGTTAATAGGATTCTTGAATACAGCTATATTTCTTAAACCTTGATATTTCTTTTGCACTTAAGTCATTTATTATAAAACTACTAAACTATAAAAACGATTTGGCGATATTAATATTGACAATATAATATATATAAATTATGTATTTAATAGTAATGTGACAATACATATATCGCAAATAATGAAAATAAAACTTGAGAATATAATATAAAATTAAGTGAATTTGTATCAGTGTTTTGTATTGTGGTTTGTATTTGAAATCGAAGAATGCGGAGATTTTTGATGCATTAAAAATCTATGTAATCTATGTATATCTTTAATTAGATATATTTATATTTTTGGAGATCTCTTATGTCTGTTCAGGAACAAATTATGGGATTAATATTCAGCTTTTTTTAAACTTTAAATGTAATATAATTGTAATATTAAGGTTTAGTTAATTAATTTATTACCAGATTATAATTTATATATATTTTTGTTATTATTTATCTTCTTACCTTATTATTGCATTGAATATATGACAGTAAAGTAAGAGACCGAAGCTTTCACTAACTGTAATATTTATTTGTAATATATTGAATGCATTCTGAAAGATATTTATTTCCTCTTACCGTGGCGAAACATTCTAACGATGCAATAAATAATCCACCGACACCTAAAGTAAAGTCATGGGCGCTTCTCTGCAATAGAAACAGTATCAGCCTCTGTATATGTAACGGAGCTATGTACCACTGGACATTGTACCTACACAATTAGTGTAAATAAAAAATACGTTATTTTGGAAAGATAGAAATATCACTAACTTTGATACACATACATATATACATTTATGCGCGTACAGAATACGCCCATTTGTTTTACAAATTACTACACGTATTATCTACGTGTATGCCACTTGCTTTCAATGTAAAATTTTATTATGCTAATTAGTCTATATAGTTGTATTTTATAAGACTATATCTTACACGGTAACAAATATGTGATTATTATGATCTGTTAGATTTTGCCCCAAATAGTTGCCGGAAAACATATATAAAATACTGACAAATACAATTAAAGATGGAGTAAAAATTTCATCGACATTGTCTCCAATGGATGCAATCCGAAAAATCTAAAATACACATTTTATAGCTGTAATCAGTTTCCTAGATACGGTTTTTAAATTGTTCTATGTTACACATGTACTAAGTTTATAAAGTAATTAGTAAACATTTGAGGCATACCTGAAAGAGATTAAGGGTCAGTAATACTACTCCTGCTGCTATTAAATAGAACAACATTGCTTCAAATGTGGATACCAAAACTTTGGATAGTCTTCAAAGATAGAAAAAATATTACTAGACGTATTATACGCATATTATCGAGTGGATACTAACTTCATAGCTTGCCGATGTATATCTACGGCACATATTATTTCTTTTAATATCAATATATTGTTCTCTGGACTAATATTTTGTAACATACTGGCTCTCATTGCGTGTTCAATGCGATAACTGTGAATAATATTTATGAAGAAGCATATGTTTTGTCTTTTTTGTCTTTGCAATATATTTTTATAGTATATGAATGTTTTTCTTTTTTTTTTATACCTTGCAATTTTAAACAGTCCACAGATATGTATAAGATATGCAATAAGCATCGTTCCGATTGCGAGTACCACAGTTATTCCTATGAAAAGTGCTGTATTTAAGTGCAGCAGAATTAAATAGAAATATTTTTCTTGATCGATGAAATACTCTGTCGTAATCAGCAGGCGACGTGTTCGAGATACGTTTATCGGTAAAATGACGTCAATTATATTCGACCAAAGTTGTGCGACAATAATAGCAGATATACTACAAATAGTAAGTGCTAGAAGTTCGAAAGTAATTAACATTTAACCCCTTCTGTTGCATAATGTTTCAAAAGTGTACACGTGATGTATAATATTTTGTCTTACTTGTAAATGCACTCGTACAACGTTTCGCATTGTAGCTATATTTTTCAATGATAGTGTTTTCATATTTATTTTTTAGTTTATCGTATACATGTTGAAGTTGTGTCAATAAATCTTTCACCTGTCAGTCCAACAATTTGTTATATCGTTGTATGTCAGAAAGAATTGCTAGTTATAAAAATTTAATAATCAGAAATATCGCTTAGAACAGATATTATAAACCATTAACTTACAGTTTCGTTATTAATAGCGAAGAAGATGTATTTTATTACAAAAATAGTAAAAAAGAGCGCGTTGGATAGAATTTTGATGACGAAATCTGCATTATATTTTGAATTAAGAAATGTAGTAAACTGCAAGCAACAATTTTTTAGAAATATTTGCATTAAAGAATCTGTTTTTTTAATAACTTGTAATTTTTATACAGTGGATTGTCTAACCGCCAACCGCACAACGGATGTCAGATCCATTAGAATATTTAGTAGAATTTTTTTTAATATTCTCAGATAAAGATATATGTTAAATTTTCGTTTCATCAATTTTTTAAATATGTATATATTATAATTATAAAGAGACAAGAAAGAGTATAAACAAAATACAAATAAATGATATTCTGTTTTAGAACAAGGTACACAGAGATTATTCCTTTTATGTCGTATATAAATATTCCAAGTATGTTTTAGGCATATATCACATGTTTGTTTATATTTATTATCGTTAGGGAGTCTGCAGAAATATTAAAATGGATCTAGTATTTTAAATGATAGTAATTGCTTTTTCATACATAATTACGTTTTGAAAATATATCGTAATTTTAATGATATACAGAGTGTCTGTCAAAATCATCGTACTATATTTTAACGTAATGTAAAGCCGGAGTAAAACCAAAACTTTTGATACAGAAAAATATCGAAGCCACAATTTATAATTTACATATGATTAAAGTAAAACAATGATATCGCATTCTGTTTATGCATTCAGATAATTACATATATTTGTAATGTATGTCGATCTGTTAATTATTTTCATTACTAAACTGATTTCATCTTTTGGTTTCTTTTTCTTCATTCTCGATGTTCTGCATAATAACTGTTCTTTTGAATATAAATTATAAGTAAATGTAATTTACTTATAATTTAGTAAATTATATATATTAAAATCTAGTAAATTATAAATTATTGAAACACATAATAAATAATAAATAACTGCTATAAATCACTGTATATTATAGCTTAGCTCACAGTAATAATATCAAGTTATTGTCTCACTTGAAATAAAATAGCTGTTGTCAAAATACTAAGAAAGAAAATAAACCGAAATCGATCGAGTTTTGATTGTTGATAAGGCCACAAGCCTATAACCAGCAGAAGCTTTCTGTTAAGACTAAAATATTGTGCCGTGATACACATCATCTCCCTACGAACTCCAGAACATGTATGACTGTGAAAAAATCGACGGTGCGCTCATCCCCTCCTTTTTCTCTAATCGATTAAATATTTACCGCAAGTTCTCTCTTTTAATGTAAATTTCAAGGCAAATTAAATATAACACTAGGCAGTACACAAAATACCACCGTGTGATCGGAACACGTGCAATTCAACAAATTTCTCAGTGAAGTATATACATATAATTACACGATCGATATGATACGCTGGAAGTACTTCGACGGATGTCCTTTTCCCATGAATTAAACCCTTTTTACAAAATAACCTCACGCAGGCGTTTTTTCCCACTTTTCGGTGCCGACACTTCATTCTAGTGCGCGCGCTCATAGAATACGTTTGGTCTTCGAGAAGAATATCTACCAACTTCAAGCATTTCGATGTCGGATCTATTTGGTGAAGCTCATGTTATCTTAAATTGAGTTGATTAGATGAATACACGGCGCTTTCAAATTTTAAATTAACGATCGGCACAATTAAAATTTGGTCAATGTTGCTAATATCACTCTCTACTAAATATACTTTTATTTAATTGTTTTTTCGTTTTACTAAAATGATTATATAATGTTAATGCTAAACAACGAATTATTTATTTAGAAGTAATGTGTTAGTAGGGTGAGAGTCTGTAGTACTGACATAATTAGATATTAAATATTCAATTATACTTGATTAAATATATATGGCCAATGACATTGTAGTGCCTTATTTTTTTTATTATTTTTTTATTTTTCCTTAATATAAAATTTAAGAATAAAATAAATAATAATCAAATAAAATATTAATTTTTTACATTCCTCAATTAATATAATAATGGACACTTCATCTAATATTGGTAACTATCATAGTGTACTTAATTTTGGCAACCAGATGACCATATTACTATCAATTTTATATTATATTAAATAATCTAAATTTATGTTTTTAGAATTAATTTTTTGTGTTATGTGCTCTAATAAATAATTATATTATTATTTATTATAGATAATAGAAAGTTATAATAATTAAAAGTATATAATTATAGTAAATAATAATTATAAATAAAAAAACTTGTAACATTTATGTAATAAGCAAAAAGATTTATATAAATTATGAAATTTAGTTATTAAAAATAATTAATATTTAATATTTAATGATTAATTATTATTAATAATTAAAATGAAATAGTAATTATAAAATAATAAAGTAAATATAATAATTATATATTAAGAATAAGGCTGCCACGATGTCCTGACACGGATGTACCGAACAAGAAGATGAAGATTAGGAACAATATCCAAAAAAAGTGAACGTAGTATATTAATAATTACATTATATAAATTAATAATTTATTCAGTATTTTGCTTTTTTTGCTGCGTTTTAACGCTACATAAATTAGAAAATTGCATAGGTTTCAATGAAATCTACACTTTAAATTTTGCCTTTAATTGATAATTTTTATAGTTTTCATTTAGTTTCACCTACTTGTTTTGTAAAAATGGACGTAACTTGAAAGAGCATGCTTTTCAAACTTTGAGTTTTTTTTAATTACTATTTTGGCTTTAATTTTTATTTATTTGTTTTAAGAATAATTAAATTTGTTAAATATTTTATTGAAATTGTGATGAATTTGTTAAAATAATATAACATAATTTTTTCATATTTCGAAAACCATTTAAGTATTGATTGACAGTAACGTGGACACTATCAGTAATATGATCATTTAACTTATATATATTATGCATTGAAAATATCGAAATTGAAGATAATTTAATTAAATCTGCATTTTTGTTTTTATTTGGAATGCACTACGTGCAATATTCACACTTTCAATGTAGATGTAACATAATAATATCTTAATTAATTATGTTTATTTCTCTATATTTTTGTTTGCATGAAAACCTCTAGCTAAACCTATATGCGCTAAAAATAGAATCTTCTATCTTGTTTAATATAATAATATACTTGTTAATGAGGTATAGGAATATGTTATTTCTTTGTTAACTATACGTCGACGATACTGTTATTTTATTTTAAACTCATCACCGTGTAGAATATACATATAACTGTAAAGTAAGACACTGAGGTCTTTACAGATAGAAAGGGTAATATTAATTTCTTGGCATTATCTTAAGATGTCTTATCTGCAGATGTAATCTGAAAAATCTAAGACTCGAGTTTCACACTGATAAGTCTCTCGCGCGTACAATGTAATGTCGAATGCTTGCTCAGTAAACATTAAAGAACAAAACAGAAAACTTACTCAATACAGATTGAGGCTTACTGAGGCTACTCCAAACTTTATTAAACAGAACATCTTTGGTTCAATGCTCGACAGCAAATGTGTGGGCAATCTTTAAAAAGGAAAAATATGTCATATTACAAATAATAATAAACCTAACTCATTACAGGATATATACAAACTTCATAGCTTGTCGATGAATGTGCACAGCACAAGTTAAACTCTCAAATATCAAAAGTTTGATTTTGAGATTAATATTTCGTAGCATGTTGTTGCTTGTTTCGTGTTTGATACAGTAGCTAATAAATAAGTAAATAATATGTGTGTTGTAATTATACTTATCATATAACATTATTTTTTATTTTAAAATGTTTTTTTGAAAATGACACGATAACATTTATACATCGACTATTTTAAATACGTTGTATTTACCTTTATACTTGACTATCTTAAAGATTCCGCGCAAGTGTAACAGAATCTAATAGAAATACTTTTCTTGATCGACGAAATATTCCATTGTAATCGATATGCGATATGATCGAGATATATTTATTGATAATATTATATCGAGGATACTTGATCAAAACTGAGCGACGATAGTGGCCGATATGCTGGAAATTGCATATACCTACTAAAAGCGTTAGAAAGCAATTGTTATTCAAATTTTTGTCATATAATTTTTCTAAGTTGGTTTACGCTATGTCAAGCTCACTCTCACATAAATTTTAATATCTTTTTAATCCAATTGTGATCGGTTTTTATTATGTAATTGATTGCACGTTCGAGCTTTTTCTTTATTATTATTTTACTCGATTTTTATATATTTGTTACTAACATACATTATAAATGCATACATACTAAATTCATAACATATTAACGTACATTGTAAATGCATGTATGTGAATGACAAATTTTTTCGTAGACATAATTGATGTATCATATACATATGTATATGTGATATTTAGACTGGGTCATAATCTACCTAAATCAATTTTTCATGGAAATCTTGACTGCTTTTGCGCGTTAAAAAGAAAATGTGACGTAATTGAAAATCTAAAAAGATCTTACTTGTAAAGTGCAGCGGTACAACATTTGGTATTGCATATTCGCCGTCTATGATAGCAATTTTATTTCTATCTTTGAACTTATTACATATAAGCTGTAGCTGCTCCAGTAAATCCTCTACTTATTTTTTAGAGTAATTTTATATATCGTTTCTTTACATAACAGTAACATATAGAAAAAAATGGTTTGCATAAGAATTTATTTGACAATAATGTATATTCTGTTTGTTGTGTTGAGTAAGCTATCAATTCATTAGTTAGTCCTGTAAGCTTACAACTTTGTAAGCTAACAACTTACAGCTTTTATATTAACATAGAACATGTTATATTTTATCACAAAAGAGCAAAGAACGAAAGAGAACGGAGACGAAATCCGGAGTACATGTTTGTGAGATAAATGATGTAGATTGTAAATAGTAATTTTATTTACGTGTTTGCATTTAAAATTTTTTCTCCTAAAGCACGCTCACCCACATACACACACACGCACATTTATATATATATATATATATGTATATATATATAATGCAATAATTGTGTGTGTATGTGTAATATTACATTATGCATATCTTCTGTCCAACTCATGTATAGAAGAGTGCAATTACAATTAGATCTATTTGCTGATAAGATAGAAACGTATCTTATATAGATAATAATTTTATATATTATTTAATATTATATAATATATAAATATAACATACACACACATGCATAAATGTGTGTGTGCGTGTGCGTGTGCGTGTGCGTGTGTGCGTGTGTGTGTGTGTGTGTGTGTGTGTGTGTGTGTGTGTGTGTGTGTGTGTGTGTGTGTGTGTGTGTGTATAAGCTAATTTTATGTGTTATCTTTAAGAAGAATCTCTTTTAGCTTTACGTACAGAAAACATGTAAATTATCAAGTTATATTTAAAATTCATAGGATTCTTGAAGACAGCTATATTTTTTAAACCTTGATATTTCTTTTGCACCTAAGTCATTTATAATAAAAATACTAAACTATAAAAACGATTTGGCGATATTAATATTAACAATATAATATAAATTATTTATTTAATAGTAATGTGACAATACATATATCGCAAATAATGAAAATAAAACTTGAGAATATAATATAAAATTAAGTGAATTTGTGTTTTGTATTGTTTTTTGTATATGAAATCGAAGAATGCAGAGATTTTTTATGCATTAAAAATGTAATCTATGTATATCTTTAATTAGATATATTTCTATTTTCGGAGATCTCTTATCAGGTCTGTTCAGGAACAAATTATGGGATTAATATTCAGCTCTTTTTAAATTTTAAATGTAATATAATTATAATATTAAGGTTTAGTTAATTAAATTTTTACCAGATTATAATTTATATGTATTTTTGTTATTATATTTATTTTCTTACCTTATTATTGCATTGAATATATGACAGTAAAGTAAGAGACCGAAGCTTTCACCAACTGTAATATTTATTTGTAATATATTAAATGCATTATACATGAAAGATATTTATTTCCTCTTACCGTGGCGAAACACTCTAACGATCCAATAAATAATCCACCAACACCTAAAGTAAAGTCATGGGCGCTTCTCTGCAATAGAAACAGTATCAGTCTCTGTATATGTAACGGAGCTATGTACCACTGAACGTTGTACCTACACAATTAGTGTAAATAAAAAATACGTTATTTTGGAAAGATAGAAATATCACTAACTTTGATACACATACACATACATACACTCGTATATACATTCATGCGCGTACAGAATACGCCCATTTGTTTTACAAACTACTACACGTATTATCTACGTGTATGCCTCTTGCCTTCAATGTAAAATTTTATTATGCTAATTAGCCTATATAGTTGTATTTTATAAGACTATATCTTACACGGTAACAAATATGTGATTATTATGATCTGTTACATTTTGTCCCACATAGTTGGCGCAAAACATATATAAAATACTGACAAATACAAATATAGATGGATTTAAAATTTCATAGACATTATCTCCCATCGATGCAATCTGAAAAATCTATAATACAAATTTTATAGCTGTAATCAGTTTCCTAGATGCGATTTTTAAATTGTTCTACACATGTACTAAGTTTATAAAGTAATTAGTAAACTTATAATAAATTTATACAAAAATATAATATTCGTGGAATTTACATTGTAATTTTTACTTTAGAGTGATTCTTTTTATATTAGTTCTTTACTTTATTTAAAAAAATATAATTTATACACAATATTAGTTAATTAAAAATATCAGAGTAAAAGAGAGAAAGAGAGAGAGAGAGAGGCTACGAGAGATGTACCTCTTACGTACAGCAAAAAATACAAATTATATTTTAGAATATTTTAAGTACTTGTCTGTGTGTGTGTGTGTGTGTGTGTGTGTGTGTGTGTGTGTGTGTGTGTGTATTCTAAAGCAGATTTAAGAACATAATTCGAGGCATACCTGAAAGAGATTAAGGCTCAGTAATACTACTCCTGCTGCTATTAAGCAGAACAACATTGCTTCAAATCTGGATACCAAAACTTTGGATAGTCTTCAAAGATAAAAAAAGAATATTACTAGACATATTATACGCATATTATCGAATGGATACTAACTTCATAGCTTGCCGATGTATATTTACGGCACATATTATTTCTTTTAATATCAATATATTGTTCTCTGGACTAATATTTTGTAACATACTGGATCTCATTGCGTGTTCAATGCGATAACTGTGAATAATGTTTATCAAGAAGCATATTTTTGTCTTTGCAATATATTTTTACAGATATAACTTCTGTATTTATATTTATTCATACAGGATTAAAGTTTTAGTTAACTCGATTAATCGTCTTTGTCTTTATTTTATACCTAGCGATTTTAAACAGTCCACAGATATGTATACTATATGCAATAAGCATCGTTCCGGTTGCCAGTACCACAGTTATTCCTATGCAAAGTGCTGCATTTAAGTGCAGCAGAATTAAAAAGAAATATTTTTCTTGATCGACGAAATACTCTGTCATAATCGGCAGGCTACGTGATCGAGATACGTTTATCGATAAAATGACGTCAATTATATTCGACCAAAGTTGTGCGACAATAATAGCAGATATACTACAAATAGTAAGTGCTAGAAGTTCGAAAGTAATTAACATTTAACCTTCTGTTGCATAATGTTTTAAAAGTTTATACGTGATATAATATTTTGTCTTACTTGTAAGCGCAATCGTACAACGTTTCGCATTGTAGCTATATTTTTCAATGATAGCGTTTTCATATTTATTTTTTAGTTCATCGTATACATGTTGAAATTTTGTCAATAAATCTTTCATCTGTCAGTCCAACAATTTGTTACATCGTTGTATGTCAGAAAAAATTGCTAGTTATAAAAGTTTAATGATCAGAAATATCGCTTAGAACAGATATTATAAACCATTAACTTACAGTTTCGGTATTAATAGCGAAGAAGATGTATTTTATTACAAAAGTAGTAAAAAAGAGCGTGTTAGATAGAATTTTGATGACGAAATCAGCGGTACATTTTGAGTTAAGAAATGTAGTAAACTGCAAGGAATAATTTTTTAGAAATGTTTGCATTAAAGAATCTGTTTTTTTAATAATTTGTAATTTTTATACAGTGGATTGTCTAACCGCCAACCGCACAACTTATGTCAGATCCATTAGAATATATAGTAGAATTTTTTTTTTATATTTTCAGATAAAGATATAAGGTCAGTGCAGGTAATTACGCCATAGCAGCTAATTACGCCACCAATCTAATTCTTCATTAATACGTACGGATGGCTTTAAATGACGAATGCTAATTGTGAAGGCATAGATACTAAGTTGATATCAACAAACATTTTGCCGTTTTTTACATTCAGTGATTAGTAGTAACAATTAGAACAGAAGTTGTTATAAAAAAATTTGCCACTATAAACTTGGCACTACACTCGCTGCTAATTTGTCGGGAGTAATTATCACATTTCAAATATTTACTAGCATTATTTGTAAATTCAACGTTTTTTCCGAAAGTATAGTCGTTTTTGTCTTTTCATTTCATTTAAATAAAAAAAAAGTAATTTATTTACGAAATTTCAGGTTGCTGGTAACTACGCCACTTTAAGAACTCATTAGAATTACTAACAAATTTGCCTCTATATTTGTATTTAGATCCGTTTTGATTGTGGCAGTTTTTTCAATGTAAAAAATAAAACTTATACTTGATAAAAAATAAAAATTAATTTTGCTTATTTTTAAAAAATAAAATTTATAATCAAAACACGTTTGTCTCCCCGTTCCTTTTTTTATGCATTGGAATTGCGAGTAAAATTCACAAAATGTTTGTTGCAAAGCCCTAAGTTGGTTTCTCACATGATTTCACGCCTTAAAATCACTTTATATGAATTTTTTATTAGGTGGCGTAATTACCTGCACGTGTCGGTAAATACGCCACTTTGACGCACTTTTTTGAAACGATTGGTGGAAAAAGAAAGAGAAGAGATAAAGCGTTGAAATATTTCTTTTGAGGCAGCCAAAAGATCACTTTTAATTATGGTACACTTAATTTTTTCATTCGATACTCAGCAAAGTGTCCAAAAAATCCAAAAGCTTAAGGTGGCGTAATTACCTGCACTGACCTTATGTTTAATTTTCGTTTTATCAATTTTTTAAATATATATTATAATTATAAAGAGACTCTTTATAATTATAAATCTCTTTATAATTATAAAGAGATTTATAAAGAAAGATTATAAACAAAATAAAAATAAATGATATTCTGTTTTAGAACAAGGTACACAGAGATTATTCCTTTTATGTCGTATTTAAACATTCCAAGTATATTTTAGACATATATCACATGTTTGTTTACATTTATTGTCATTTATGAGTCTACAGAAATATTCGATGGATCTAGTATTTTAAATGATAGTAATTGCTTTTTCATACATAATTACGTTTTATGAAAATATCTTTTTATGTCGTAATTACGATTATATACAGAGTGTCAAAATTATCGTGCTATATTTTAATAAAGTAATGTAAAGGAGTGTAGAATCGAAACTTTTGATATAGAAAAATATTGAAACCATAATTTATAATTTACAAATAATCAAAGTAAGACAATTATATTACATACAATTTACGCATTCAGATAATTATATACATATATTTGATATGTATGTCGATCTGTTAATTATTTTCGTTACTGAATTGATTTCATCTTTTGGTTTCTTTTTCTTCATTCTCGATGTTCTGCACAATAACTGTTCTTTTCAATATTAATTATAAGTAAATGCAATTTAGTAAATTATAAATTATTGAAACACATAATAAATAACAGAACTGCTATAAATCACTGTATATTATAGCTTAGCTCACAGTAATAATATCAAGTTATTGTCTCACTTGAAATAAAATAGCTGTCGTCAAAATACCAAGAAAAAAAATAAACCGAAGTCGATCGAGTTTTGATTGTTGATAAGGCCACAAGCCTATAACTAGCAGAAGCTTTCTGTTAAGACTAAAATATTGTGTCGTGATACAGATCATCTCTCTACGAGTTTTAGAACATGTATGACTGTGAAAAAATCGACGACGGTGCGCTCATCCCCTTCTTTTTGCTCTAATCGATAAATATTTTTCACAAGTTCTCTCTTTCGATGTAAATTTTAAGACTTTAATATGATACTAGGCAGTACACAAAATACCACCGTGTGATCGGAACACGTGCAATTCAACAAATTTCTCAGTGAAGTATATACATATAATTACACGATCGATATGATACGCTGGAAGTACTTCGACGGATGTCCTTTTCCCACGAATTAAGCCCTTTCCACAAATTAATCCCACGCAGGCGCTTTTCCTCCTTTTCGGAGCCGACACCTCATTCTAATGCGCGCGCTCATAGAATACGTTTGGTCTTCGAGAAGAATACTTCCAACTTTACGCATTTCGATGTCGGATCTATTTGGTGAAGCTCATGTTATCTTAATCCGAGTTGATTAGTTAAATGCACGGCACTTACAAATTTTAAATTGACGACACAATTAAGGTTTGGTCATTATTAACGCTAAACAACGAATTATTTATTTAGAAGTAATGTATCAGTAGGATGAGAGTCTATATTACTGACAGATATTAGATATTAAATATTTAATTGTACTTGATTAAATATATACGGCTAATGATATTGTAGTGCCTTATTTTTGTTTAATATTTCCTTAATATGAAATTTAAGAATAAAATAAATAATAATGAATTAAAATATTGATTTTTTACTTTCCTCAATATATAATTGTTACAATACAATATAATAATGGACAAATACGATTGCATTTAATACTAGTAACTGTCATGTTGTATTTAATTCTGGCAACCAGATGACCATATTATTGTCAATTTTATATTATATTAAATAATCTAAATATATGTTTTTATTATAGATCTAATTGTTTGTGTTATGTGCTTTAATAAATAATGATATCATTATTTATTATAGATAATAGTAAATTATAATAATAATTAAAAGTATATAATTATAGTAAATATTTATAATAAATAAAATACTTGTAAAATTTATATAATAAGCAGAAAAATTTACATAAATAATGAAATTTGATTAATAAGAATAATAATTAATAATTTATATTTATTATTTAATAATTAATTTAATGATTAATTCTTATTAATGATTAAAATAAAATAGTAATTACAAAATAATAAAGTAAATATAATAATTATATAATAAAAATAAGGCTGCCACGATGTTTGGACATGGATGTACCGAACAAGAAGATGAGGATTAGGAATATATCCAAAATTAGAAACAATATCCAAAAAATAAACCTGGTATTGGTATTAATAATTACATTATATAAATTGATGATTTATTCAATATTTTGCTTTTTTTGCTGAGTTTTAACACTATATAAATTACAAAATTGCCTAGGTTTTAATGAAATCTACACTTTAAATTTTGTTTTTAATTGATAATTTTTGTAGTTTTCATTTACTTTCACCTACTTGCTTTGTAAAAATAGACGTAACTCGGACAAAGCATGCTTTTCAAACTTTGAGTTTTTTTTTAATTAGTAATTTGGTTTTAATTTTTGTTTATTCATTTTAAGAATATTTAAATTTGTTAAATATTTTATTGAAATTGATGAATTTGTTAAAATAATATAAAATATAAAATTTCCATATTTCAAAAACTATTTAAATATTGATTGACAGTAACGTGGACACTATCAGTAATATGATCATTTACCTTATATTATGCATTGAAAATATCGAAATTGAAGATAATTTGATTAAATCTGCATTATTGTTTTTATTTGAAATGCACTATGTGCAATATTCACTTTCGATGTAGATGTAACATAATAATATCTTAATTAATTATGTTTATTTCTCTATGTTTTTGTTTGCATGAAAATCTCTAGCTAAACCTGTACACGCTAAAAAATAGAATGTTCTATCTTGTTTAATACATGAGATATATAGGAATATGTTATTTCTTTGTTATCTATACTTCGACCATACTGTTATTTGATTTAAACTCATCATCGTGTAGAATATATAACTGTAAAGTAAGACACTGAGGTCTTTACTAGCTACAATAAAAGATATTCTATTTCATTGTACTATTCATTTGTAATATACGCTATTATAGATATATTCTACATATCGTCTTACCGTGGCGAAAAATTCTATAGATACAACAAATAGTCCGACGTTCAAAACAAAATCTTTGGATTCTCTTTGTAACAGGAACAATATCATTCTCTGTATACGTAAAGGAGCTATATACCATCGAACATTATATCTACAAAATTAGTTAATCATAAGCGACGAATCGATAATTTGAGATACATCGCAAAGGTTTTTTAAATCTCCGCTTATTGTGCAAGATCATTGATTCTTACATTTTAATGTATCATTCTCTAAAGTGCAAATTGATTTTTTAAATTTTATACATTTTGTTTTGCAAAACTGATTCTTACATAGTAACAAATACGTGATGATTGTGATCCGTTACATGTTGACCGATATAGTTGGATAAGAACATATATAAAACAGTGATTGCTGCAGATAGAAAGGGTAATATTAATTCCTTGGCATTATCTAGAGATATCTCATCTGCAGATGTAATCTGAAAAACCTAAGACGCGAGTTTCACGCTGATGATTAGTCTCTCGCGCGTACAATGTAACTATGACTTTACGAATAATAGCAAACTTTTGTGTTTTATTTTGATTTCCATTAATTACGATAAAGACAGAAAATTATTATCCGTTGTTAATTAGCTTAAAATATCACTGATATTACATTCTCTTTTAGCATAGAAATACAAAAACTGTGGGAATTATGTTATCGATTGAATGGACGATTATCACATCATATTTAATGGGTTTTTAAACTTTAAGTTTTAACAATCCACGTAATATTGGAACACAGTTCTATACTTTTATGCGTTATGAAATATCGAATGTTTGCTCAAAAATAAAGATTGTTGAACAAAACAGAAAACTTACTCGATACAGATTGAGGCTCACCGAGGCTACTCCAAATATTATTAAACAGAACATCATTGGTTCAATACTCGATAGCAAATGTTTGGACAATCTTTAAAACAGAAAAATATGATATATTACGAATAACAATAAACCTAACATATTGTGGGATAAATACAAACTTCATAGCTTGTCGATGAATGTGCACAGCGCAAACTAAACTCTCGAATATCAAAAGTTTGTTTTTGAGATTAATATTTCGTAGCATGTTGTTGCTCATTGCGTGTTCGATACGGTAGCTAAAAAATAAGTAAATAATATGTGTGTTGTAATTATGCTTATCATATAGTATATTTTTTGGTTTTAGAATGTTTCTTTTGAAAATGACAAGATTACAATTTATAAATTTTTTAATTATAGATTTTTTATATATTTTTCTATATATTATTTATATTATATTCTATATATTATTTAATTTTTATGGTTGTTCCCGTATTTACGTTCATACCTGGCGATCATAAACATTCCGCAAGTGTGTTGAAGATACGCAATAAGCGTTGTTCCTATTCCTACCATTGCAGTTGCCCCGACGCATAATGATACACTAGTATGTAACAGAATCCAATAGAAATACTTTTCTTGATCGACGAAATATTCCATTGTAATCGGTATGCGATGTGGTCGAGATATATTTATTGGTAATATTATATCGAGGATACTTGACCAAAACTGAGCGACGATAATGGCAGATATGCTGGAAATTGCACATACTAAAAGCGTTAGAAAGCATTTGTTATTCAAATTTTTGTCATATAATTTTTCTAAGTTGGTTTACGCTATGTCAAGCTCAGTCACACATAAATTTTAATATCTTTTTAATCCAATTGTGATTGATTTTTATTATGTAATTTATTGCACTTAATTGCACATGTGCGCCTTCTCTACTATTTCACTCGATTTAAATACATTTGTTACTAATCATTATAAATGTGTGTATGTGTATGTGAATGACAAATGTTTTGGTAGATATAGTTGATAGCTCTTGCGCGTGAAAAAGGAAGTGTGACCGTATTTGAAAATCTAAAAAAGATCTTACTTGTAAGTGCAGCGGTACAACGTTTGGCACTGCATCCATATTTGTCTATGATAGCAATTTCATTTTTGTCTTTCAACTCATTATATACAAGCTGTAGCTGCTCTAGTAAATCCTTCACCTATTTTTTGGGAGCAATTTTATATATCGTTTTTATACTTAACATATAAAAAAAAATGGTTTATATAAGAATTTATTTGACAATAATATTTATTCTGTAATTATTTACATTGTAATATTTATTCTATTTGATGTGTTATGTAAATTATTAACTTACAGCTTCGATATTAATACAGAACATGTTATATTTTACCACAAAGAGAGCAAAAAAAGATACGGAAGATAGACTTTTGGCGACGAAATCCGGAGTACATTTTTGGGAGATAAATGGTGTACACTGTAAATAGTAATTTTACTTGAATTTGCATTAAAAATTGTTCTAAAGTCATAAGCGAGCGGACACACACTCACACACACACACACACACACAAATATTATATTTTATATTATTGAACTTATTTTATATACAATATATATATATAAAATGACTGCAGAGAATTTTATTTATGAAAACATTTTCTATGTAAATGAATAATGTAAATGAAAAATGTCAATATTGCTAAAATTTTGCTTCTTTAATAATAATAAAAATTTATAATTATATATATATATAATATTAAATCATGAATGCAAACCTATGACTATATACAATAATTATAATTTATAATCAATTTTTAATCTAAATTGTGAGATATTTAAGTTGTATGTGTTATAAGATTGCTTTGCGCAGTAATTTCTTATATGATAATATTATTATTTTAGAGCTTACCTGAAATATAAAATTTGTTGTCAAAATAGTAGACAGGAAAATGAATTGAAGTCGAGTGAGATTCGATTGTTGATAGGGCCATAGGCCAACAGCGAGCAAAAGAATCCTATTCAGATTAAAATACTGAATCTCGAGACGGATCATCTTCTTGCGAGGTCTGAGACGTATATGATAGTGAAGTAATCGACGAGAGTATACACATCCCCTCCTTTTTCTATTGATCGATCAGGTATTTTATTACTTTTCTCTTCTGGTGTAAATTTTTGCACAAATTGCATGTAATTTCGTGTAACGCAAGAGCCGACACAATTACGACGCGGTAAAAGTAGAATATACACAGTTTAACAATATTTTTCGCAATAATGTCTCTAATTATGCGATCGATTTAATAGCGGAAAAATTTCAGCGGATGTTTGCCATAAGAAAAGTAGAGAAACTATTTATCGCCAATTACTTGCACGAAAGTCGCACATGCGTATTCACTTTCTTTGTACCGCAAATTTACACATTTCATTCTATTGTCCGCACTCGTAACGTACGTTTGGCCTTCGAGAGGAATGTCATTCACTATTGAGAGCATCGGGGGCCTTTCTGGTAAATATATACTCATGCTACTTTAAAACGGTCTATCAAATCTGTGCATGATATATGTTAAACTTCTAATTAGTGATCGGTTACCAACATGTTACAATTACCAATTTTATCGCCGGTTATTATTTCGCACATTAAACGAGCTTTTGCTTTTTTAAGATTTCTAAGATTTTTTATAAAGATTTGTATAAAGATAAAAATGTATAGGCAGGATTATCAGAGATATTACCGTGAGATTAAAATATCCGCATTTTAAACACTGTTTCGCAAAATAAAATTTACATTGGGCGATCGGTTTTATTGCAAAAGAAATTCAGCGGCTGTTTTTTTTTTATGTAAAAAAGAAGTAAAAGACACGTGAAACGATTTTAAAGAATTAATCGCTGCGTTTTTCCGACTTGTGTGATTTATGATTACCTGGTAGAAAAGATACATCAAGACCTTTTCGTTCCGGTAGATTTCGCGCAATGTGGACATCAGATATCCTGGTGAGAGGAGGGCGACTCTATCAGGATCGCATCCCTTACGGTAAGTCTTCGTGCGTGGTGTAGGCGCGTAAGCGACCTGTCCGCATCCATACACCCTTGATCCGGAAATATGCTTTGCGTTTGAGGCAATTACGAGCATTAGCGTGAGTGCCGCTGCGGCTTTAATGCCACTCGGCCGTCCGTCTCGTTCGAGCGCTTTTGAACTTCCTAAATATGATTAAAGTGCTTATATATGCGATCTCCAAAAAAATAATTTTCTTCATCGACATTATACATATAACAGTGTAATTTAATTTGAGTGAATATATAAACTTTTTTAAATAAATTAATAAGAATATTTGTTACACACGCGCGCGCGCGCGTTAATAAATAAATTATTTTTTTAAAGTTAAATAATACATTTCAATGTAGTAGAATTATATCTTTCGGCTAGTAAAGGGGAATGACTTTTGACTTGTGCTTGGGGATGATAGCCGTGGCACGAACTCCACCCGAAAAGGCTGACGAACCATCTACGTCATCTTTATTTATGCCAGGGATGTATTGAAGAATATTTCAATGTTGTTTTTGAAACTCTAGACTCTTTAGATCAGTAAGACAAAAATATCGTAACAATTTACTTGTTTGAGAATTTAGTTTTAAACGGAAAACATATTTTTACACATCTTTTTTTTAGAATTTCTTTCGAATAATAATAACACAAAACTGTGATAGAAATTGAATTTTGTTATTTTTTTATACATTTTTTTATTCAAGAAGATAATTGTTCTAAACATTTTAATATCTCCAGCTCTGTAATGTTAGAAATTTGATAAAATTTAAAAAATTAATATTAAGACAGGGTGTGTGTGTAAGAAATATAAATCAAAGTTTAATATAAATTATTATTTATCTTAATAAAATTTTTTTATGACGTAGTCACATAACTTATATATATAGCTCTAATTGAAATTCCGACTAAAAATATTAACTGAAAACATCATATCCGCTTCTGCCGGCGGTGACGCCAAAACCGAGATTGTGTTACGTCATAGCTCCTGTCGTCATAATCTGTCAGTCATTTATGCAGGATGTTACGCATCGTGACGTTGCGAAGATGAGATGCTTTATATACCAGGATCGCAGAATTTTCTAGGAGCGCGTTCGATTTCCTCCAACATCACATACAATAAAAGGACGTATTATCTATGTAATATTATCTTTTATATAACTGGAGTTAAGTATGAGATTAGAAAAATTATCTCTATTTCCACATTAGACGTGTCTGTGCTTTGTGACGTAAAAAAAAGTTAAATTATAATCTAAAATATAATTATAAAAATAATTTTAAGATTTAATTTTTTAGATGAAATTCTTAGTGTGAAAAATGGAACATTTTTACTTTTTATTAATGAAGATATAATAAATAATAAGATCATTAATAAAGATATAAATAATAAGATAATTAATAAAGAGAGAAAAAAATTTTCAAAAATTAATATAATTAAAAATTGAATGCTCTATATGTGGAATAACAGGTATATATAATTTGTTGTATAATATTTTAAAAATTTTATTAGAGTATTAAATATATATACTGTGATACCTCATTAGAGAAAAAGAAAAAAAAAGAAATATTAAAATAAAAGATACACTTTAAAATATTAAAATAAAAGATTGAAAATTGCTATTTATTTTGTAAATTCGCCTTTTTCCTACAGAGATGCTTTAGATGCATAGGATTGTTAGATAAAAGAATATTTAGGCTCCGATGCGCGTATATCGTCGAAAATTTTCGGGTCGGGTTCGTCATCGGGATCGAATTCTATATCCATTGGATCGATTATAGATGGTGATTGTGGAATTCTAGGTTTTGCAGACGGTCCTGGTCGCATCAGACAGGCTTCCAGATTTTCCCTCACGCATTTTCTCTCATCCATCGCATCTATTACGGATGCAGTTTCCCCCGCATATCGCATTATAGCTTCTATATTCTCTTCGTACTCCAAAAGCTATATTCAGCGAATAACAATAGAGAAAATTTTAAATGTGTAAAATCTCAATTTAGCTTATTAAAAATTAGTATAAAATTTTCCTCTTTTTAATACAGTTCTTTAAAGATATATAAGGTACATTTTGCCAACTTTAGCATTAAAACAAAATATTTGTATAAACTTTGAGAAACGTTTGCGAGAGTTAATATGCTAATTACATCTTGTTCAACAACATCCTTGTAATCCTTGGGATAAATATCTAATTTACAGTCGGGATCTGTTACTAAAGATTCGCACGATGCAAGATTATATTCACTTCCAGTGATTACGTTATATCGACGATTTAAGAGTCTTTCCCTGCACCTTTGTGCGTCCACTTTGAGAATGATTATTCTAAACACATTTTTGAAATCGTAATTATTACGAAATTTTTAGAATTGGTTATTTAAAAAAAGGAATTTACCTATTGGGTGGCGTAGGTATCATATCCAGAAGCTTGAACTCCTCCATAGTTTTAGGGTAATCGGTTAAAATCCATCCTTTCTTAAGACATTCTGACCCGAGTACGTATTGCTAGAAACAATAACAATAAATATTAATAAGAAATTAATTCGATTGTTTCTTATCAAACTATTATTGTACCTCAACAATTTGTATTCTCGTTTCTGATTTTAATTTCTGTCCGCATCTGTGCTTGCATAATCGCAACATTTCACCTAAAGCCGTTTCTTGCGAACATGCTTGCTCCAGAATATAATTAAAGTCAACTACAAAAATATAATGCATTACTGTACACTCAAAATATTATTATTAAAATTAAGTCCGTTCAAAATTGTTGTATTAATGAAAAATATATACATATATTGCAAGAAACATATAAATTTTATAAATACACACACTATATATATATGTATACAAAGTGTATACTCCCTGGAAAAACCGGGAAAACCTGGGACTGTCAGGGATTTGTTTTTTACCTTGAAAAATCCGGGAATTCTCATGGAATTTTATTGAGACATAGGGAATTTTTTCAAAAAGTGTGTCTTTGATAATTTTATTGACGATGCCTTTTTAATATCAAGGTCTTATGGAAGTTTCATAGAAAATTGTTCAATTTTTTAATAATATTTAAATAAATTAGTACTCCTTAAGACGTTTATAATAAATTATTTTTCGTTTTATATTTTTATTTGATATTTTTCCATATATCTTTAGCGTTTAGATATATTGATATATTGCACTTTGTTATTGTCCCAATTAATTTTACAATTAATAAATCAATATCAAATGCTAGAAAAACTGCAATAAATCGTGTATTGCAATAAATCGTGTATTGCAATAAATCGTGTATTGCAAAAAATCGAGTATTGCAAAAATTATTTATTCTATTCAACTATTAAAGTATCGTAAAAATTCATTATTTTTCGCAATTGTCACTTTATTGTGAAAATCTATTTTATTAAAGATCAGTATTTTTTTAAATTATCGCTGTAATGTAAAAATTACTCTATATATCACTCTAATAAAAATATAATTATATAAATAATCTAACATCTAGAGTAAATATTTATATATATTAGTTATAATTATACCATGAACGAGATTAAATCTCTCAGATACATGCTTTGCCAAAGAGCGACGATCTGATCCTCGAGGACCTATGAGGGCAATGCGAAAGAGCGACGGTGCCCCATAATGTCTCCTAATCTTCGTTAATGCCGCGCAATCTTCGCCTAGCTCTTGAATTGTCTTAACACCAGCTTTAACTTCCTAAAAAGAAATTTTTTTAACGATACAATCTTGTAACAGAATTGATGGTGTTTAATTTAATATAAGATATATAAATTATTACAGTCGCACGATTTATAATTTAAGAAATAATATCGTGATATAAAAATTCTTTTTTTATAAAATATATATATATAATATTAATGTTAATATTAATAATAGGTAATGATACTAATAATGAAGAGAAAAAAATAATATTATTACTGAATATCATAATATCAAAAATCAATAACTAACAATTAAAAGATTAGCATAAGCTTCACGTAGACCTCGAAGAGTTCTTTTATAATTGCATTGTTCTACATCTTCTGGAAATAAATATGATTCATGAAGAGATCAATCAGAGAGATATTAATTTTGCATGTTCAGAGATATTAAAGGTTTCATATTTAATTCTGCTAATACGTATTTTTGAAATGGATCTTTGTGTGTTTTAGTTTTAATTCTGTGTTTTTGTATATTTAATATATTTTTAATATATTATTTGTATATTTTATAAATATATTAATATATTTAAAAAATGTAAAATTTACAATATCATTTAATCTAAAAGAATTTCGATTTATATTTGCAGGTTGAGCTTTTGCTTTAAAAATGAAAAAGGATCTAAATGGACATGAACAGAATAGCAGAGTCAATAATACTGATTATACAGTAAGTATACTTTGAATTTCGTCCTCTGCATTTGATGGTATAATTTGTATTACGTGTGTGGGTATCACGCCGACACGCTGCATCGCACGTGCTTCCTTTTTGCTTCTTGGTATATCTATGTCGAAATAAGTGAATTACTTATTTTCATGCAGAAGAGAAATAAAAGAGAGATTTAATTACGTTTCTTATAATGGTGTATATAATATGATATTTAATTATATTATAATACAAAATATATTGCAATTTTCCAGAATAATTCAACAGCTTTTTTTTATTTAACAGAATAATTCCAATGAATAATTTAAGCAAACTTAAATTACCAACTAATGTCCACCCAGATTCGTGAAGTATTCCCGACATTAACATTTCCTTCATTCTCATTGCAATCTCATTAGCATTATAACAACAGCATGTGTTCTGAAATTTATATGTATGTGTATATATAAAATAAAAGAAATAATTAGCGTTCTTTTTCTCTCTCTCTGAGACATTTCATAAACAATAAATAATTTTAATGACAGCATACTTCAACAGAAGTTAAAGCACGAAGATCTTTTAGAGTTACAGGACGATTACCAATTTTCTCTTGAAGAATTTTCGCGAGAGTCAGTTTGTCTATATCGACAGAAAAAGAATTTTATTTTATTTGTCTTGAAAAAAAAATGTATATATAGATAAATTTTGTAAATTGTTTAAAAATATTATGTGCTTATTAGTTTTTGATCGTATTTTATAAATAATATTACAAATAGCAAATCTCTTTTTATAAAAATATTTCTGCAATTAATCGTGTTAGCGTTTAATTATGCGAATTACCGAAACTTGGAGGAGCTATAAGGATGATTCTGGGAATATCTCGTTTTCGTATGGCATGTTGAATGCATTGTTTCATAAACACTATTGGATCCTCGGGTTTCTGGATCAGTAATTGCGTCACTAATTCCTATAGATTTTTTTATGATATAATACAATGAATATATATAATAAATGTAATGTAACAGAGAGAAAGAATGAAGAGAATATAATATAAAACTACATATATTATATATACGATATATATATATAATAAATATATATTGTAATATATTGTAATATAATTAATATTAACGAAAATATTTAAGCAGATAAAATGAACAAGGTGATATAATTTAATTACATAAAAGAATTCGTATAATCTATGCTTCTCCATATAAGGCACGAAATTCGGCGGAATGGTCAACAGTCTTCTTGTCGTTCCTTCAAAATCGCACATATCTTACAATTTTCGTAGTAATATAGTATTAAAATTAACACACACGTCACAAAATTGATATATACTTTGACATATTTTATAAATTCGATGAAAGCAGTGCGCGATTTTCAATTTTACATTATACAGAGTGTTTTACAAATTGATCTAGAGAGGAAATATTATATATATTTTCAAATATAAAAATAAACAAATTATATAATGTTCCATATAAAAAATGCATAAAAAGATTTATCTAATAATGATTTGAAACCATTATTTCTAGCAGTGTAAATTCATGAAAAATAAAAATTATATTTATTCTAGATAATGTAATACCGATTGCATAGTAACAGTCTTTATTTTTTTATAACAAATATTTTCACCTTTCGAAATTTTCTTTCATTTTCTCTGTTATTTTTTTATTTACACACACATATATATATATATAGTAATAAAATATTTTTCTTCTGTTACCATCCGTACTTCGTGTGACTTATAGCTTTCCACTCTGCAATATTTTCTGAGAGGGCGTGAATGTACAGCGAATATTTCAAGCTACACAGATTTATCTCCGTGATTGTTTACAGAGGGAAGCAGTTGTTCAAAATAGAACAACGTGGATTGTGGCATAAGCAGGCATCAGTGCGTCTCGTGAATATTCAATTTGAAAAGATTGAAATCTTTCGAGATTTCGCAAAATACGTCACGTGTGAAAACTTAGTTTCAAAGTGATGTTTGTTTAATCTTAACACTTGCCAAAATGAGTAAGAATATATTTTTATTATATCCGTTTTTGGAAACAAAACAATGTTATCTTTTTTTTGTATGAATAGATCTAAAAGAAAGAGAATTATAATTTAGAAAAATGTTTATAATTTTTACGAGTATTATAAAATCTTTCTTTTGTTTCCAAATTAAACGGAATGGCATTGATTGCCATCATCATTATTATTGGTTATAATGGATGATAACTGTGTTTATAGGTAAAATAAACAGATCACAAAGTACTCGAAGCATGAGGAGCAATGATATATTTTTATCACAAAGTCAACCTGGCCCAAGCAGCCAGACTGATGTATCATTGACACAAAGTAGTAGAAGTTCAACACAAATAATGAACTCGCAAGACATGGAAGAACAAGAGAAAATGCAATTAATTAGCAATGTAATAAGATATCTGTTTGCAGCAGATAAAAGCAAACAGCCTATACAAAAGACGCAAATCGTTAAAAATGTACTGAATGGAAATAACAAATTGTTCCGTATGATTATAGAGAAAGTGAACAGGGAATTGTCTGAGGTATATTTGTCTATACATTTTAATTAATATTTTATATATATATATATATTTATTTCATTTATATAATTGTGTAATTATTCTATGAAAAGCAAACTCTCCTATTTTGACATAGAAATTAAACTGCATGTTTTTTAAATTTTATCTTTAAAATTAGAAAAAAGTTATAAAAATTATAAAAAATCATTTAAAAAGTGATTGATTTTTGGTGAAAGGTATTCGGATTTGAACTGGTAGAAGTCGAAAGCAATAGATACATATTGGTGAATAGTATAGAAAACAATCTTCCACATCTCATTTTCCACAATGGCAGTAAGCAGTTGCTATTGTATCTCGTGCTTGTTCACATTTTTATGAATGGCAAAGTGTGCCAAGAAGGTGATTTCACTTATTTGAAATTTTTATTGTTTATTTGTTTATTATTACAAATAACAATGATATGAAATCTGATTTGATAAATGTGGATATTATCTATGAAATATTTTTACAGATATATTATGGGGTTTTCTGCGCACTCTGGGCATTATAACTAACAACAGTTTCCAGAATGAATACTTTGGTGATGTGAAACAATTGGTGACAGTAGTAAGAAATAACATGATTATTAATTTTCTCACATACAGAATAATGCATATTTAAATGTTATCTATTTACATACAGGATTTTGTAAATGAGAGATATCTTGAGAAAATATCAGTAGATAAGAATGATCAATCACAATTGGAGTATACATGGGGATCCCGAGCAGAAAATGAGCTGACTTATCGCTCCGTCTTGCAATTTGTGGCAGATGTAAGCTCAAAATTATATAATATATTCACAATAATTTTTTATACATACATACACGCACACACATTGATATATGTAAAAAATTTTAATTATTATTAGATATACTAAATCATATTTTTTAAATTTCATATTTTTTTATTTTTCTATTTTTTTCTAAAAAATATGGCCGAGTTCTAAATAAATGTTAATATGTATAATATCTTTTTTTTCTATTATCTTATATGGAACAATGGTATATATATAATGTCGCTATATATAAATATATATTTATATATGAATTACAGATATATGGCGTTTCTCCAAATGAGTGGAAATTACAATATGCAGCTATGAGTGAACAAGAACGAAACAAAGAATAACATTTATAAGTAAAAAATACGATAAAGTATTATTTAAATGCATTATTATTGTCTATTTTTTCCATTTTTATTCATAAAAAAATTTACGAAAGAAAATTGTAAAAGAGACAGAGAGAAAAATTTATTTAAATGCATTATTATAGTTAATTAAATGCATTACGATAAAATGTTATTTAAATATATTGTATTTCTTTTTCATTTTTTTAATAAAAAAATTTTACGAAAGAAAATTGTAAGAGGGACAGAGAGAAAAAGATATTTAAAAAAATGTATTATGAAATAGTATTTAGATAAAGAATTTAATAAAGCAATATAACTTTTATAGAATATATAGAATATGTTTTATTTCCGTTGAAAGACGTTTGTTATCAAATAGTAATACTATATATTTCTAGATTTTACGATTTCTCGTCCCTGAAAAGCAACCCTAAAACTGCGGGGATTAGAGTTTGTGTGGGATCAAGTTCAAGCGAAAGACTAATCTGAATCACGCGCAAGACAACACGTTCCCGGAAAATTGCGCTTATATCCGCTTATTTACTTGAAAATATTTATACGATTACCACATTGTTTTATAGATTACAAGAAATCATATAATATAATATAAATTGTAGAAATTTAGATAGAACATTTCTAAATTTGTGTCATCTTCTCGAAACTCGTTTCGCACATTAAAATCGCTTTCTAGTTGCAGATTAGTCTCATCAATTTTGGATCACGTCTACGTTTTGTCTACGCTCTATCGGGAGGAAGAAAATAAAAAGAAGAGGAGGAAAGAAACTCAAGTTTTTTCCCTCGTGTGCCATTCGTGCCATTTACCTCACCTCACCCTCTAACAATAAGCACTCGGAGGGTAAGGAGCGCGGGAAAGGTGGGGTTGTGCAGAACGGAATCTGTGTCGCGCCGGGTCGGTCGCGGCCGCACCGTCGCCGGGATCGCGCGCTCTCCATCAGTGTCCACCCAGCCTCGCTGCTGCTCGGCGCGGCGCCGTCCGCCCACGCCGTCGTCCGTCTCAAGTCGCGATTCCGCCGCGGCGGAACACGCGTTGGAAATCCACGCGCGCCGTACCACTGCCACGACGACCCGCGCACGGGTCGATAGCACGGAAACTCGAACTTCGGGTACGTTGCACCTGCCCCGGGAAAAATCAGAGGATCGTCGCGCTTTCGATTCGGTACGACGACCTGATTTAGTTATCGAAAATTTAATTTAATTTTTTTTTTTTTTTTTTTTAACGAGATTCTCTCTTACGTATATATATAAGCGGAAATGTGGATTGCGCGGATGCAAAAGCGGAAAAAGGAACATGTTGGAAAGAGAATTTTTTACTAAAAATGATAAAACACACGCCTTAGATTATCGTTTGAAATACTTAATGCATCGTTAAATTTTTTTTAGATCCTTCATATGAGAGATACTTGTTTTTCTATTTTATTTATAAAAATTTATTTAAAAAATTATAATATCACTTCCTACATAGAATTTTTCCTAAAAATGTAGTATACCACTTATCGACCCTCCTGTATATATATCGCGTTTTCGTTGCCGAGTAACGCATAGAGATATTCACAATATTACGATGCTATGGAGAATTATATTTTATTTTCTTATGAATAATTATTATAAAAAATGTCATTCATCATCGTTGATAAATTTTCAGTAACATATTTGATTGCCACCATATTATTATCACATAATGTTTTATAGATCAGGTTGATTGATATAGAATTATATATAGGAGATTATTAAATCGATTTTTTATCAATTTAATATGTAAAATTATTTGTATTTTCATAATTTTTTAAGCATTTCTGATAGCGTGCGGATTTCTTCGACCAACGATTCTACGGACCAACCGATCCTCTGTGATATTTTGTGGAACATTTTCATGAGAAAATTCAACATCAAAGGGCGCGATTCACGTTTTTTAACGGTAAGTGACGAATTAAATCATTGACAATCGATTAAGTCATGCACAGAGAATGATAAGGAGAATATTGGTTTAGCGCTACAATAATTTAACTGTGATATTAAATGTAATAGAATTAATAAATAAAATTAAGAAAAAAGATTAATAAAGTTAATTAATTTTATAATTAATAAAATATTAATTTTCTTATATTATTTTTTATTTATATTATTTTTTTAAATTGTATTTATTATATTTTTAATTAAAAGAAATTAATTAAATTTCGGAAAAAAACGAAGAAAAAATACTATAATTTACTCGTGAATTATGTACAATATGAATTATCTTGAGCGATCAATATACTTTTTTGATTACTTAGGCTTAATGACTATTACTTTGATAAAAGGTAGTCCTTGATAGTGCTATTATATTAATACAGTTTTGTCACGTACACATATTTCAAATCCATATTCTCAGCATTTCATATACATAACGTACAAAAAAGAACATATTATAAGATATATAAGATAACAAGAGTTGCATGAAGAAAAATGCTAATCCGATCACGTAATATTCTTGAGAACAACCTTTCTTTTTACCATTATTCTCTTTATACAAATAGATTTTAAGATATGCGACCTCGCAAAAACTTGAGATAGAACATCCTGACAAATAATAAGTGTTTTGAGCGGACGCGTTTATTCGCTTCATATCGATCTGGAATTTCGAGAGCGGTATTAATAGCGAAACGATTCCGCGCTTTAATAATGTATTCGCGTGTATCTTTCGCGACGTTGACTCACAATAATTTGCTTCGATTGTGAAATTAGACCGAGAAAGGTCAAAGGAAAAATCCAACAGTTTATAAAGGGCTGTTAAAAGAACCGCTTTTCTTGAGGAAACGAAGAGTTTCGAGAGTCAATTAAAAGATAATTGTAATACATATAAAAGATGCTGTTTTTATCAAACTAATGGAGAGAATAAATTATTTCGTTTGTGTGAAGAAAAACGATAACTTTAAATTTGGGATTTAAAATTAATTTTATGAAAGTTGCATATTCATATTATATCATACTTTCTAGATCGAATGGTCTTTTTCGAAAATATTTTTTATTTATTATATTTTTAATAAATTTAATTTTATCCTTAAATTTTCTTCGAAAAGGAGAAAAAATTGATCTTTGAAAATTTCGAACAGTCTTTGAAAAATTTTAAAAAATGCATTATTAATTGTGTGCAGAACTCAATATATTTCTTAATATTACATCTATAATATTAATATTAATAGACCTATTTAATTCTTATCAGGATATATCAGAGTATTCCCAATATTGTCACCCATGCAATATAATTAGCGTCTCGCGCGCGCAAGAAAATTGTGAAAAAAATGTAGAACGGTCAGATAAGTCTCTCATTAAATATTCACGTATTAATTTTACGTAAAAGCATCGGGATAGCTGGATAAATCATTCGACCAATTTGATTCGTATCTTTCGCGGGGATAAATAAGTTTAACGAAGAAGAATACGCGATAGGCGAACAACAGCATAGCTTCAGACACCAAGCTGGGACCAAGCAAACAGCATTCGCGAAGCCAATCGAACCAATATCGTAATTACGGCGCGGAGATGTTCAATCTCTATCAGAGCCTAAACAAGAAGGACGATGGCGATGGGCAGCGGAACCGCGAGTCGGATGTGACCGGCCACGACCGATTCTGTCAGCATCGTAGCTCCGGTCACTCGAGCACACGTCGCCGTCGTCGCGCTGTCAATCGCAGAACGCAAAGCGCCACGGAGCTGAACGCCAGGGCGATGAGCTCGGCGAGGGGCTCGCTGCGACGAGGTCGCAGCGTGAGCACGGAGGATGAGAACGAGAGCGAGGATGACAAGGGTCATCAGCTGGCGAACAAGTTGGACAATCTGGCGCGGCTGCTCTTCAGCCGCGTGTCGGCGGCGCGAGGATACAAGGATCAAGGCGATGTCAAGTAAGTAGTCAAGTAAAAGAGAATGGAAGAAAATAGCCGGATCGGCTTTAATCTCGCGCTGAATTTCGCGCATCGGTTAAGATAAACTGGCGGAGAAATTGAATCCATAATTGATGAATTATGATAAAGATCGATAAAGTTATACACGATGTGTAATAGAATTACAGAGTTATAAAATTATAAATCTACATGAGAGAAAAGTTCAAAGATTACGAAATTGGAGAAAAAATTTTATAGAGAATTTTATGAATTACGCAATATTGAAGATAATTGGAAAGTTACAAAGTTATAATAAAATTGGAGGGTTATTATAAAAAAAAATATATAAAAGATATATATTAGAAATTGTGTGATATTAATTTAGAATAATCAATATTCTAAAATTAATTAATATTTTTAAAATAAAATATGATTACGTATATAAAAATAATATATTTATATTTATAATATACTTATAGAATTGATTAAAATTATTTCCTTTCATACATATTGAACTTGCAGCTGATTACATTTGTGTAGCAGAGGAATACGTAATGTGTTAAATGTGAAATATAAATCGCGTTATGTTCAATTCAGCCATCTGTCTCCATAAAGTGAGATATGCAATAATCCCTCGATGAGAGAGGTTTATCCCCTCAGGCTATGTATTATTCAAATATATAGCAATAGTATTTACCATTCCTCTCTTTCTCTCTCTCCATTTCGAATCAGTTATTACTTGTTGCTTCAACAAGTAATCAACAGGCATTTGATTGATTGACAATATCGCGTCGCTCTATATTAATGATCCCTCTCCCGTTTGCTCTATAGTAACATTCTGTCTCACATTATGTTTGATATTGCCTACTGTGTGACATCACTATATCACTATATAAATCAATTGCTACATTTATACGCATCTTCGAGCATTCGTTTCTGTTTGTAAACTACGGACGGATCCATCGAAACCGCTTCGAACGTTCGGTTCTTCTTGACATACGAGAGTGAATTTTCCTTTTTCGAGGATCTATTATCGCGTACATAATTATCGTTTATACGCCTTTTCGTGAAAATGTCTGGTCGCTAATGATGAGCAGTCCACGTCAGAATAATCACCGAAAATCTGCGACAGACAATCGTGATCGGGTAGACGGAAATTTTCGAGTTGCTGTGCGCAGGTAAAAGGCAAATGTGCACACACAGAGTGTTTGTTTTGGAATCTTTTCATCAAAGGGAGTTCCTTTAATTCTTCGTAATTTCCAAATAAATTCGCATACACGTCTCTTTTCATCTTTTTTTTATTTTCTAATAATTTGGAATATAGCGGCGTAACTCTGGGACACTCCGTAATCTTTAATTCAATTACCGTGCTTCGTGTCGGAGCGAACATCGTATAAAGATTGACTTACGCGACGATATACGTTCTTTGTATGACGACCTTTTTTTTTTCTTTTTTTTTCTTTTATTGGATGAAACCCCTTGCAGTCATAGAGCAACATGGCGCGATAGTGGTACGCGACCGCATCGTAATCCGTGGCACGTAAATCTAATCCGCTTTTGTTGCAACCAGAGGCACGATAATGCACAGGAACTGTCCGTTAAGCAAGCGCGAAACTGCGCGGAATCTTCCGACGACAGGTAGAAAGTTTCTTTATACGATAATATGTATATATACAAGGTATACAAAATAATATTAAACTCCTGGAAAATTAAAAAAAAAATAGGTCCTAGAAATGTACGAATATTTGTTACTTTAGTATCTCTTTAAGTACTTTTATTTATTATTATTCTCTTTAATGTAATAACAACGAAAGTCTTTCCAAAAGAGACTTTACAGTGTCTGATGACTGCTGGATTCTAATCATTCATCTATAATGTAAAAAAAATAAAAATAATCTATATAAATCTCTCTGAGAATCTTGAACGATTTTAGGATAATGCATCCGATCGCGTGATACAATTAAAATAATGCTACGATGTTCGCGTTTTATCTTCTCAGCGACAAGTGAGATGAAAAAATAAAAAAAAAAGATGGAAGGGTTAAATGAAATTTTATATATACTCAACAGGAACGGACGTTACACGGCGCTGAACCATGGATCGAAATCTGTCAGCGAGGATGGAGGCGAGTACATGGAAATGGAGAAGAAATCTCGCGATCGTGCTTTATCAATCTGCCGGGATTACATCGATAAAACGCCGCGTTTCGCTCTCATCAAGCAACTTAATAATATCGGTGAGCCTCTCCGGATCGCTCTCTTTTGAGTCGAAAACATCCAAATGCTAAACAAAAATATAATAAGATATCTCGAGAAACTCACCGCAGTGTTCCTCGACAAGTTTTTTAATGGAGCGAAATAGAAAGAAAAAAAAATAGTAAAATAGAAACAAATGATATAAGAAAGTTTAGAAAGTTAAAAAATGAAAATGTAAAGAGTTGTTAATAAGAATAGAAACGTTAAGTTTCCAAGTATAAAAAAATCGTGTAGACGATCGATTTTTTTTATACTTGAAGACTTAACTTTTGTCTCTTATATTGAGTGACTTTGAGAAATGTCTTTTAAAGTTTTTGTAAAGAAATTGCCGTTAGAATGGTTAAGATATCCTTTAGGATCAAGGGTGGACAAATATTGGTTCATGGTGAGGGACACGTCTCTGAAGACGGACAGATTGCTGACTTTGGTGCCATTGAATCGAAACTGCCCGCTGTCCGTCTGTCCCTCCACCAAGGATATTCTGAACAATCTGTTCCTGGCCTTACAACACCCTTACATCTGTCCCGTTTTTCACGTCGATTTTCTTGAGTACGAGGACCAAACGTACATTGTCCTGGTGCAGCCTATCAACCAGGGTAGTCTCAAGGATCTAATATACGGCGTGAGTATCCCTTTCTTGGCGCAGAAATATTTAAATTCTACAGGGAGATGAAAAATTACGTGTACAAACTTTATATTTCGAATTTTTTGACCTGATTTGAAATTGATTTTTGCCCTTCTTTCTTTCTTAAAGAGATATTAATTGAAAGTCCATTTAAAATAATTAAAAAGACTGGAATTTGTTATTATTTTATTTATACGTCTATGGAGATTGACTTCCGAAAGACGCATTTTTTATTTTCAATTACTGAGAACAAAAAAGTTTCGGCATATCGATCTCCAAGAAAGTATTTCCTTAGGGAAAGTATATTATGTGTGTGTGTGTTTGACAGATCGAACGAAACTGCTGGGACGAGGAGTGGATTCACAAATATGCCGCTCGGGGCAAGAGACTCACATTACCGCAGGTGCAACGAATGGGACGACAGATTTTGGAAGCGCTGATGTTCCTGAAGGAACGAGGATTTCCCACGGTGACTCATCTCCATTCGGGCAACGTGGTGATTCAGAACGGCGTTGCAAGATTGGCCGGTCTGGAGAATAGTCTTCTAGGCTTCACCAGTCGAATACATCCCGTCGTAACATCCCGATTAACGCATTCCACCTCGATCGATATTATATGTTTCGGTACCTATATAGCAATACATTAATTTAGAATTTTTAATTAAAAGATTAAAAAGATTTCCCAATATTATTTTACAAAAAAAGTTAATATGATTTTCAATTACTTCCTAAATATTATATTTTTCTATTTCTGATATAATAGATTTAAATGCAATAAAGAAGACATTAAAAAAAATAAATTATATATATATATAAGACAAGATCTTTCGTATAATTTATTTATTTTATTAATCGTGACGGATATTTTCTTTTTTTTTTTTTGCACAAAAATATTAAAAATTCGTTACTAAATGTATAAAATAATAATATATTGATAAAAAAATTAATAAAATGTAGTATTTTATTGTAGTATTTTATTTAATTTTATACATTTAGTAACAAATTTTTAATATTTTTTGCAAAAAGAAGAAAATATCTGTCACGATTCATAAAATAAATTATACGAAAAATCTCATTGTCTTCGGAGATCATCTTGTATATTAACAGATGATTTAATGATATAAATTATCCTTTATGTTATCAGGACATATGCTATTCGAAATGTGTGCCGGTTATGAATTATGTACCTTCAGACCATCCGCCGTCCAGTTATCAGACATCGAGATGCATCCGCAGGTATGAATTGATAACAGTAATAACTTGATATAATTTATTCACAAAACGTATCTCCCAATACGTACTCATATGTATTTCAATTTTAGGTTCTGAGGTTTCTCGAGTTGATATTCACGGAATCAGAGCATCATTTTACCAGCATAGAGGAGTTGTTGATACATGATCTTTTCAGGAACATTGATCTCCGTGAAATGCGATGCTCGGCCGTAACTGTGGGTATCTAATTTTTGTTTCATTTTGTGATTTTCAATTTGCCGAAATTAACGCAATTAATTAATTTCAGGTATTTCGTCCAACTCTGACGCCCTCCATAATGAGCTTGCTCGATGATATTAAACGGCAAGACGCTGGAAAAAAGTAAGTTTAATTTTGATATGTATATAAAATAGATTAAATTATTAAATATATAAAACAATAATTGTGTATATTTGTATGAATTCCGATTCACAAATAATCATTGGTATTGCAAATAATTTATTTTGCATGCGCAGCTGGCATAAGACACGCTCTATAAGCGATGTCCATTTAACGCGCAGATTTTGGTAATGAATGATCAATTAATTGCGCTGGTTAATAAATACAAGATTGAAGAAGTATTATATGTAAGCGCTCTATTCTTTTTTTTTTTCAGAATTATGAATATCGACAACGAAAACGCTGAACGAAATACCACTGAACAAATATCACTGAACAGCTTTGAATACGACGACTCCTTACTCACGCAGATATACAACGAGCTTTCACGAACAGCTTTATAATGTGGGAACAAAGTCTACATATATATGTATATTTTATCTCTAATAAGAATGCACTTCCTATTATACATACTGCAAAGTGCCAAGGAAATGATTATATTATAATCGCTAATTTTATTAAAGTGCTTGTTAAAAGATTTGTACAGTGATAATGTAAAATTAATTTGCGTGCTTTCTTTGTATTCAACGTATTAATTCATCGATCCAAATAACAAAAAATTGTAAGCTGTTAAAAATAATTATTTTTCTGATTATTGCAGTAATTCTAGGGAGAGTTAACAATTCCTTACCTATTGCAATGTCTAAGTTTCGTTTTTTTTCTTTTACATTTATAATTATTTTAAATTACTGTGAGGATTATAGTAGTAAAAAGTATTATCATAAGAAAATAGTAATAAAAGGAAATTGGGAAAAGCGCAAATTGAACTAAGCATCATTCGAGTTTGGGTCATTTATTTATTATTCACGCTTAAAACGAAGTAGAAAAAGTACTTGGCATGTCTTAATCTTACTTGAGCTTCCTCCTCTGACAGAGAAATAGTGCCTTCATACAAAAAGATGACTCGTAACGGGTAGAACTAACAGTTATTCTGTTCTGGCTAGTTGATTAACTAGCTAGTTTATTCTATTGTTTTTAACATAGCCAAGTCGTCATCGCGAAACAATAATACTCGCTATTCGCAATTGCCATTCGAGAAGATATAAATCCATTTAGTCAAATGCGATAAAATGTCAATTGTTTATGCTATCTATCCAAAATGTGTTCATGAAACTTCCGAAAATATGGTTATAAACTTTTTTTCTTAATTACAACATTTTTTCGTGTTAATCGATTTTACGTAATCGATCAATTAAAAGCGAGGATTATTATTTCTCGATGGAAAGAAATCTGCGTTGTCAACATCTGTGTTGTCAGTTGTTATACCAAAAGATTTAACAACATGACGCGCAATTGTAGCTGCGCTTATAATCCTCAATCGACGGCAATGATTCGAAACGATAACGAGTTACATTCCGCGTTATGAACCGCCAGTTTCGATTTCGCTGCCCGGTGTCTCGGGTTCCTCGTCGTTGTAAATATTTTCTGCCATTTGCCATACTTGCATTATATTATCCTCTGATACCGAGCATATAACCCACGGTTCATTCGGATTCCATGAAAAATCACTAATCTTCGCGGTATGACCTCCGTGTATGAACTGTAAAAAGTATTTAGATTCTTAATTAAGAAAGGAAAATTGAATATTTAGATTCTTAATTCCAAAAATAGAATCGAATAATTATAAATATTTAAATTAGAAAAAGAAAAGTAGATATTTAAATGTTCTTTTATTAAGAGAAATTCTTTTTAATTACTAATTTTTTTTATTCGTCAATTAAATTTCCATTATTACCAGAAGTTCGGGTGGTCCGTCTTCAGCATCCTCGCTGGATTGCTCCTCGCCGATCTTGCTGAGATCCCAAACATGTAATCGTCTATCTGTGCCGCTGCTTGCCAATATCGTCTCGTTATGTGGCGACCATTGAACCTGGAAGATCTCGTCTTTGTGTGATTCAAATGAATGTAACTTCAATTTTAGATTCCGCAAGTCCCAAAGTGCTACAGTTTTGTCTGCACTGCCAGTGGCCAGTATAAATTCAGAATATGGGTTAAAGCTGAGACAATTCACCTCAGCAGTGTGAGCGTCAACAGTATGACTTGGTTTACTAGTGTTGTTGCATCTGCACATATCAAAATTTAGCGATATAATATACATTAAATAATCGTAATTTTAGTAGCATTAATGTTAATCATATTAACAGAATATTGACTTTATAGACATTAATAGAATATTGTATATATGTATATAATTTCCTTAATATTGTTTTTAAGTTAAATTAATATTTTGAATATTTTTCTTTCAAACTTAAATTTTCTTATAAAATATTAGAATTATATATTATTAATGTAATGTAAAGATAATAATCACCTAGTATCCCAGATCATGAGCTTCTGATCATCAGCAACCGAGCCAAATAATGATTCATGTAATAGATGCCAAGCTACGTCCTCGACCACAGCTGTGTGTCCTGTGAAGATAGTTTTCGCATCGATAACGCGATTCTCCTTCGGTGTGGCATTGATGTCCCACAGACAGATTGTATGGTCGTCAGACGCACTAAGCAAATATCCATTGAGATTTGGATTCCATGAGAGACCGTAACCTTCCTTTTGATGCCCTCGCAATCTATATAATTACAGTTATAATAGATACATAAATACAATTATAATAATGATAGGAGTATATTGATACACTTTGTTCACATTTATGCCATATCTGTTTGACAAATCGCGCGAATACCTCAAATCCGGATGACATTCTCCATTGGGATCCGGTTTACTTGGATGTTTGGTATAATCGAATACAAGCACATCACTTGAGGGTGTCTTCGTTGCAATCACACATGGATTCTGCGGCATGTATCGCGCTCTATTGACCTCGCCCTCGTGATTAATCTTTATCTCGATTTCGATTTTGCCGCTTACGGAACCAAATCCACCAAATTCGCCCTTCTCATTGTCGTAATGAGAAGCATCAAATTGCGCATCTTCATTCGGCAGCTGGACACTAGCAATGAGCAAGTGATTCTGTTCATCCGAAGTATGAGTGCCCAAGATCAATCTGTGCACTGAATAATCCTTTCCTTCTGGCCGGGTGACATCTGGCAGCCATTGGGCGGTCAAAGAAGGCCATTCCAGAGCATGTGTCATCACAAGATCATATAAAAACGGTGTATTTTTCTTCCATATTTTGTATTCTTCATTAATAATACGTTCCTCTACTGCATCGTCAAAGCCCTCTGAACAGATATATCAATCGTTTAAATTTCAGGCATAAAAATTCTACATTATAGAAAGTAAATAAATAAATGAGATAAAATAAAAGATTATATATAAAGTAATTGTCACGCACAAGATAACCCAGACAACACCACGTCTAAAGACCTCATTAAGATGTCTTTTAGACATCATATCATAAGACGTCTTTAAAACGCCTTTAAGACATCTTTAAGACGTCTTATGTCCCGATTTTGGACGTGGTGTTGTCTGGGAATGTACATATCTGTAAATTGTCTAATATCAGTTTATACACTTATAAATAAATTTTACATTATTATAAGTGTACATATAATTAATGCATAATTAACAATATAAGTACACAATCATTGTGCATATTTTAAAATTAAAAATATCTAATACTTATATACAATTTATAAATTAATGCTCTAATATACTATAATTACAAACATTCCACGGCAAAGTTAAGAGAATATTTCTCATAGTGAATGAAATTCGTTTTTAGTTTCAAGCGCCGTAATGCAACAATTTCGCTTAAATATTTATAAAGACGTGGCGCGTTCAACCGGCTTGTTATATAGTCAGAAACATTTGCTATATTGTTTAGAAATGACACGAGGTCTCTTTCTAGAACCATTGACATGGCATTTGTAACCGTTATTTCGTAATGTGTTCGAAGAAACGCTCTCGGAATCGCGAGATTTTTCTGGAATTTTACGCATCGTAAACCCGGACAAATAATCGACGTTATTCGAATTTTTTTTTGCACATTTACAAACACGAGAAACGGAAAGATTGTGTTCTATTCTCGGTGGCACAAGCAGCGTGATGGTTTATCGGGGCGTCCTTTTGCGGAAATTGCCGCGATCGCTTGTATAATTTGTTTATTATCGCGCGGAAAACGGAGAAGAGCACTCAACGTAAAGCACGTGAATCCTTACCGCCGTCCTTGTCCGTCATCATTTATTCCTCGCAAATACGTAAAGACACAAAAGATAATCGAAGAACAAAGTGCCGCTGGCAAAGCTCCGGCCCGCCAAAATCGACAAAACACAGCAGAGTACACCGACACCAACGAGAGACGCTCGGTCTAATCGCAGAGAGAGCAAGTTCCGTTCGCAACGCGGCGACAGTCGATTTCTATTGGCGCGGCCGGAGTGCTTCCCTTTTTTATGGACTTGACAATAGGGATTAGCACGATTGACCAATCAGAGAGTCCTAGTGTTTCAACCGGCCAATTAGCGACGTGGACTATCGGATCCCGCTCGGATGGACAAGCTTGAAGAAAAATCGATATAAATATTATTATTTTTAGATATAAATTGTTACGAAAAAATGGTCTGCTTTTATTATTATATGGGAAATATCTATTGTCTACAACTGTTTCTCTTGTATTATTGTCAGAGATATCAGAGAGATGTTTCCTAGATTAATTTCTTTCAAAATCACATATTCATTGACCAACATTATATTATGTATTATATCATATTTGAGAATATATATAAAAAGAAATAATTTGATAATAATTTCAACTTTGTTATATTATTATATTCTGGAAAATCTTTGTTTTACAGCTTTTTATTATTTAGATTTATACAAGGATAGGAAATATACTTGAGTACAAAATCATTCTCCTTGTATTTCTTGCTTATTCAAAAATGTAATCACATGTTTTGCTAATTCTTTATAAGCCTCTGCCTGTCTAGTCTTTGGAGCTGCCAAAACAATCGGTTTGCCATTATCCGAACTTTCCGCGATGCTCTCGTGCATTGGTATCTTCTGTAAGATATCTACATCTGTAACATACATGATTCATATTATATATCATCCACAGACACATATATATTACAATATTATAATATAAAAATAAAAAGAAAAAATATCTCTTATGTAAATAACAACATTCTTCATTGTAATTGAAAAAAAGCGTATCTTACTCTCTAATTATATATAATACAATAATAAAAAAATTATAATAATAATTTATTACCAAGTTCTTTAGCTAATGATAATGTGGCATTGCCAAAGAGAGGAATCTCGGTCATGCATTTTGGGCACATAACGGTGCTCATGTTTTCCACGATACCAGCAACAGGTATGTCCAATTTCTTGAACATATTTGCGCCTCTCCTAGTCACTTCTAGCGCGACCTTTTGCGGCGTCGTTACTAGCAACGCGCCAGCGATAAAGAAATTCTGAATCAGAGAGAGGTGTGTGTCTCCCGTTCCAGGAGGAGTGTCAATTACAAGATAATCAAGCGAGCCCCATGCCACTTGATTCACCAGCTTGTCTAACGCGCTCATCACCATAAGTCCTCTCCAAACTACCGGTGATTTCTCATCAATTAAAAATCCCATGGACATACTGCAAGTAGAATATAAAATTATGAAGCATAGATCCATTTATCCAATCATTCAATGCGCTTGACAATTAATCACCATTTCACACCATAATTTACAAGAGGTTCCATGAGATTCTGTTGATTTATCATGGGCGATTCGTATATATTCATCATCATTGGTATAGACGGCCCGAAAACGTCGGCATCTAATAATCCAATCGACTTTTTCGGTTCAATAATTTTTAAGGCTGTCGCTAAATTTACAGCAGTTGTCGATTTTCCAACACCACCTTTACCAGAGGCAACTAACAAAATTTGTTTAACGCCCTTTATCCTCTTTCGCTTAGGAAGTCCACGTGCCATGATTTCTTTCTGTCTGGCTTCTATGTTCTCTTGCCTAGTCTTGGCTGCATCGATTGTTGTGTTGTACTGAAACAAACATAAAAAAGGAATAACTGACAGGAATCCTTGATAAAATAATTATAAACTTTTATTCCTTTTTTATTAAATCGTAATTTAAAAGTCACTTTTTTTAATCAAAGAATCTTAATTTTAATTGTTTATTAAATACTTTTTAATAAACGAAAAAATATAGTTTCATGACATAAGATTTTCAGACACTTTGTATGTAGAATCTTATCAGAATCATTGCATATTTACCTTTTTGTGTCGTTGCCACTGAAGATGCTTTAAATATTCGCCTAAACGCGGTCTCGCAATAATATTTAACATTTTGTCAAGTTAATATAACCTCGTGTGCGACATTCGAAATATACAATGCATTATATTACAAATACATGTTAAAAATGATACTGGCATTTATAAAACAGTCTTGCTCGTAAAGAAAAGTCTCGCAAGTTTTTAGCTTTACATTTTTTTTTTCATCATAATCGAAAGTAATTTCGAAGAATAATAGTCGCGACGAGTGTGTGATGCAAGTTTTTTTCCTGAATGTATCTCAAAAGCTTCCATCTGTCAACGTTGGAGGCGTTGAAAGACTAGCGTCGTGCAAAAATGTGTCAAAGTAAGTTGTTCGTTCGGCGAAATGTTATATTGCGATATCATTTCTCGAGTTTTGCCGCCACACAATTTCCACTCCTCCATCTTTCGCTCTCGCAAACATGTACATTCATTTACACGTCTACACGTATCTACGGTATAAGAAAAAAAAAAAAACACATCGCAAACACGCATAACCTAAATCACTATGATCTCAATGACGATTTCCATGACGAACGATGAGAGTTATGACGAGTCGTCGATTCTTTCGCGAAAGATTTGCATTTCGATTGCATTCCAGCAGAAGACAGCATTTTATTAGTGTTGCGCGGATTTAAATTGTCGGGTTAGGTTAGGATCGAGTGAGGGTAGATTGGTGTGTACTTTACACAAGTTGCGCCTGGATTGCGCTTATTTGTACTTAGTATGCTAAAAAAAAAAAAAAAAAATGGCGTCCACTTAATCAACCTTCTGCTGAGCGCAAGTCGTGATCCTGTTTTGATTGAGTCGTGTAGTCGATTGAAATCGATGATGATGAAACGTATGTTTGTTGCGCTATTGCTTTATCTCTTTTAAACAATTATCTCGTGACGATCATAATCGAAAGTCGAAGTAATCTTTGATTAGAGGTTAAGAGAAGAATGAATCTTTTAAAGTTTTCGATTTCAAAAATTAATGGCGAAGTTCAATTCTGCTTTCTCTTCAAGTAGAAGGATATTAACAAACGTGAATAAACTGTGCAGGTGAAGGACGTTTCATTTGACCGCGCAGGGAAGACAGAATATGGGCCTAAAGGCAGCCGTTCAGGCTCTGAAGTGAGATTCAATTACAGCTACAAATACAAGACATTTTTTTCAGTTTGTATTCAATTAACATGGGAAATGTGTTTGAACAGGAAAGCAGAACCATTGAAGGATAAAGTCCAGCGTTGCAAGGATTTGCTGAACGACAATGATGCCTGGGTATGTCAGCAGCAGTTGCAAAAAATATATCAACAAGTTCTCATACTGGATTTGGAATACGCCCTGGATAGGAAAGTCGAGCAGGAGCTGTGGAATCTTGGATTTAAGAACTATATAGCAACTTTGCAGTCACAGGCCAAGGACAGGAAGAATCCCAAGCGTGGTGAATCGCAAGCATTGCTCAGTTGGTGCTTAGAAGCAGCTAGCGGGTTTTATTTGACCTTGCTGCAGGAAATTTGCACTGTATTTGATTTGGATCTACCATTTAGAAGGTATGTCTTTGACAAAAGTATAATTGTATATATTTTGCGTGTAATTTTATATAAATTTATTATTGTTAAGGATACATTAAACCAATTCTTACAGGAAAGGTTATGTATATGGGTATACATCCCCATGGAAGGCTGTTGAAAAATTATCTCCGCCTCACAAGTCATCTTGTTTTTATGCTTGCCAATATTGCCTTGTGCATCTGGGTGACATTGCACGATATAGAAATGAAAGCAAGCAAGCTGAGATGTTTTATAGACACGCTGTTTCGTTATCACCATCCAGCGGGCAGCCTTATAATCAACTGGCACTCCTAGAAGCATCCCGCGGTGACAAATTGGGAACAGTGTTTCATTATGCACGTTCGGTAGCTGTCAAGCATCCCTTTCCTGTCGCCACGGCGAATCTCGCCACGACTCTGTCCTCCGCCTTGAACGACAAATCTTTCAATATCGACGGCAAGACCAAATTGAACTCTCAGGAGTATATCGCTGTCTTTCTGAAACTGCACGGAATAATTCACAATTTTGGCGATTTAAAGCTTGCGTGCTCGTACAGTAAACTGTTGACAGAAACGTTAACCGCGTTGGTCGCCACCGAGAGTTTCAGTCCGTGGATGCTGATACAGATGTTGGTAATCAATCTATATGCTCTGCAACATGCGGCCGGAATTGGCACCGATAACACAGAATTACTCAGAAACGAACAATTGACCAATGATGAAAAAGTGGCTCGTGATTGCATACTGGACCTAATCGCAGGCACTCTGTCTGCTTTGCTGTTACCCGTCTATACGATAAAGAACTCTATCATCGAGTATTTTGCGTTGCCTTCTAGTAAGTATATCTCGTGTATATGTTGCAATTTTCGTTTGATGATTGCAGATTGGAACGATATAAGGCAGAACTATTTTTTTCTCTACAGTAAAACTGTGCCTTGATTGGATCAACATAAAACCCACGGTTTTGGAGGAAGTTGCTTTTACATCAAGATTACAGATATGGCCCAGCCTCTGCGTGCTTCTGAATGCTCTGCAGAATTGTGTGGTAGATTTTAAGCATGACGAGTGTAAGTAGTTGCATTTAGGATTATCAGACAGTCATTGCAAAATTATTTGCTTGCATATTTTTAATATAATTGATGAAGATTGTTTGGAAATAAAGTTTATAGTAGGAAATAATATAATAACTTTTTTATATTTATATAAATTTGCACTTTAACGAGAGTATGGCTTGTTTTTGAGTATGTAAAAAATATATATTAATATCGCAAAAAATTATCTTATTTTTTTATTCTCTTCTTTTCTTCTCTCTTTCTCTCTAAGATAAGTTTAATAAAGTATAATGAAACAGATGCTGTAGTGCCACTGCCAGAAGATCGCGACCTTCAGGGTTTCTTACCATTGGAAAAAAGTTTCGAGAATCTTAGATTCACGAATACTGCGCTGGAAGGCGACACCGCGATGTTAAACAAATTGCGTGCCGTACGCATTCTGCATCTGGGCCGTTGTCTCGCTCAGAATCGAATCAATGGATCTGCGCCAATCTCGATTACGACAGAGGAGAAAACAGGCGACAGCAGATTCACGTCTACAAGTAATGGCGCTGGGCCCAGCAACGAATTGATGAAGGAACTCGAGGAACTTAGCCTGAACAAGGAATTGAAACAATTGAACACTTCGATGAGCCCGGTACTGTCTGAAGCAGCTAGTAGCAAAGGTTCTCTGGAAACTGATGTCGAGATTCCAGATAAGAAGATTTTTCAGGGCATTCTTAAGCCCCAGGGTTCCTTAGAACGGAACCGAGACTCCGTAACGAGCGTCATAGAAACGAGCGGCGTCGAGGCGTGTTCTCTTCCGTGCGCAAGAAAGCCGCGGCAAAATATAGCGATGCAGGCGATTATGCGTCGCGCGGAGACTGAGCAAAAGCAGGTGACGTTCAAGAATGTATCGCCCGTTATCGTCGAGGAAGAGAATGATAAGAAGGCGAAAGCAACGGTTGTTGCACCGATCAGTACTTCCATGGCGAATAAATCGACACCGATTCTAGAGATGCCTAAAGCTAACGAAGCTCCCAATGCAAACAACACTCTCGTTAGCGCTCCAAATCGACTGTCAGCAATGTCGCTCGCTCCGTCCGCCAGTTCACAAAGCCAGTCCCCATTGATTCAGGGTCAACAGAGACCCGTGAAATTACCGCCCAGCATCCCCATGCCTGCTCAATTGGTGATAGTGAAAGAGCAACAAGCTCAGCAAGTTGCTCAACAAATGCTCCCGCAGTTGCACGCCGGCAACATAGCGGCTCAGTGCGCAAAACAACAGACCTCGACGTTGGGACCGGTGTGCTATCCGAATCAATCGTTTAGCGCGCAGAATCCGCAGTTTGCCAACAACTTTCTGACGAACCGGCCGCCGTTGGCACCGAATGCACCGCATTATCAGATACAGGGACAGCTTAGTAACAACGGACAACCGGTTTCAGCGATGCCGCAGGCCATCAACGGGATACATCATTCGATCAATCAGAGCAGACCGTTACATCAGAGGATGCCGCAAAATGTGTCTCACAGCCCTGCGCAGTTGTTGCAGCAAAACATGCGATTAGGTTCGCCCGCTCAGCCAAGCATGTTGCCGCAAACTATGAATCTGCCAGCGAATAATATGGGGCTACAAGCGAGCATAAACGTGGAGCAACAAAATCACGCCATCGGATTGCAACAGCAGAACATGATGCAGAGCAATTCTAGATCGAATAGCATGCATAATCAGTTGAACGGTAGTTCAGGTATGACAAACGTATCTGCGATGATGCCGACATTGTCCGTGTATGAGAAGGATCCCCAGCAACCGAGTTTAACAACGCTGGTCAATTCGCAGAGTCCAACGAGCGGATCCAACTTTCAGCTTAATTTCAATCAGAACCATTTTAATCAAAATCAAACCTTTGTCGGTCAGGGTCCGTTGTCGCAAAATCAGCCATCGCCGTCGTTTTATAAAAATAATCCCGAAGCGATGGATTTTCCATTCCCGAATCAGACTAAGATAGTTAACAAGAATCAACAACCGCAGCAACAACCAGTGACGAATAATTATAACATGTTCTGCAATTACGAGCCGACAGAGCACTTTAACTTGTGGAGAGACAGCCGACCGCCCCAACCGCCGATTGCTTGGTGGGGTAATACTGCTAGTAATACCGCGGCTCAGATGCACATGAAGGATTCCACTGTTAACGATAATCCATTCTCGAACTGGAGCGATTCGTCTACCCTTGGAAATATGGCGAGTAGGATGCCGCTGACGCCGGGTAAAAATTACCAGCAGCAACAACAAAACGGACAGCACAGCAGACATCTTACGGCAGGAAATAATTTCGAGGATTCCAGATTGTTTGAAGTAAGTACTGTCATTTTGTCAGAAAACAAATCATAGTGTCCATAAAACACATGACGAAACTCGTACAATATATCCAGAGAATCAAGTAAGAGAAATGTTCCTGTAAGAAAATAATTTATTAAATTAATTTTACGATCGCAAAATTTTTATTTGCGATACATTACAAGAGTATTTGAAGAAATAGGCAGTTATTGTAGTCCGACAAACTGAAATCTGAGAATAAAGTTTTCTGAAGTTATCTACTGTAAAATGTGTACAAACGAATTATTAAACTCTAAAAATTTTTTATATCTTTCTCTGATATTCCGAGAAAGCACTTTTTAACATACATGTTCTTTCTTTCTTCTTTTATTTGTATATATTTTTTTTATTTATTCCAATATATAATGCAAATAAAGGCTGTTTTTAATTTTATATTTTCAAGTGGCATATGTATCATTATTATCAAGGTTCAATAAAGGTTCCATGGAACCTTTTTTTCGAAGTCGTGTAGTGTTCATTTAACATTTTAAAGAAAAGTGAGATTTATTTAATGTCAAAATTATTTTTACAGCGATTCACTTTATATTATACTATATTTATACTGAAATTTATATATCTTATATTTTGTACATGGGATAATTAAATAATAACATACCCTTGATATCTTTTCTAGCTCGAGCAGAAGCCGTCCCAACCCGTGAGTACCGGCAATACTTATTCGTTGTTTAGCAGCAATACATGGAGTACCGTTAATACGCCGATCAATACGAATTCGACCGGTCAAGATCAAATGAAGGCACGACTCCATCAGCAGTCTCTATGGTCTGGACCGGGTCCTTCCCCGTTAGAGCGGCTTCTCGAGCAACAGAAGTCGCTACGCGAGGGCGGGACCACTTGAAGAGACGCGCCTGGAATCCGTTAAAGAAGGCCAAGCAGTGTAATTTCGCATTCAGCGTATGCCGATTTAAGTAATCACATAAGCGTATGCGCGGCGACGAAAACTCACTTAATTATTCGACGAGAGAAATGCGCAAAATTCTCCAAAGATATGTAGAAAGAGCGGATACTGAGCTCGACTATAAGATGCAGCCTGTTGTCCTCGTGGCATTATGATATGCGCAGAGGTAATATAATCTATTCATTTATTTTGTAATTATATGTGAGAGATCTGTGCGACAGACTTGGAATACACAATTGCGTGATTTTTGGATTTCTTGCAAATTAAGAAAAACAAGACGAGGGATGGAACGAGAGACGGCGATTCAACCATAATTCATTAATTTGTATGAGAATAAATAGGCAAGCAACAAAAGGAAAAAATTATTAGAGGTGCAAGATGCAGTAGCTCTTAACATACATTAATTAGTATGCAGGAAATAAATGAAAACGTAGATGTTAATCACAAGCGAGAGGCGGGTGAATTTTGTGTTTTGCTGATGTATTTAGAAAATCCACAATAAACATGAATGATTTATCAAAATCACCTACGTTATATCAGCAGTGCACGTAGTTTTGTTGTTGCAATTTTGCAGCAGCTTGAATGCTGAGATCCTATATTTAAAAATTAGATGGATAAACGATAATAATGTTGGTTAAACACTCCGTTTTTAATGTAATAACTTTATTTCATATTATATTTCATTAACAAGTTTTATTTCTGTAATATTACATGTAAGTTATATCACATATATGTCGTAATTATATAATACATACACATTGCGAAGTGTTCCCTCGTTTTGTCACAAGTTCTTAAAATTCTCATTTTAGATCAATACTTCTGATTATTCTATTCTGGAGAGAGACTGTAGGAAGTGTAGCGAGCAAAAAAAAAATAAGCGATTATTTTCTTTCTTTTTCTTCCTATTTTTTCAACACACAACTGCCTAATTATGGTTTTATAGTGAAATTAAAACATTAAAAATCATTTGATGAAAAATTGTCACATTATTTGTATATGATTGCATCTGTTCCTGCAATCTACGATAAAATCAAGTTCTTTTTTAAATGCTCCTCTAATCTATTAATTAGACAGTACCAATGTGTGTGAGACCAAAATATAATCTAAAACTATATACTTATTTCAATGAAAATTACATTGAGTCATAAAATGTTACATACATAAAGTTGTTAACATACTATAAACAATTAAAAGTTTGTTTTATATTACATAATTAAATGAAAACCTTAATTATTTATATAGAAACATCATGTTTAGTAAAAGCAATAAATGACATTACATTTAGTTTTCATCGGGAGATTCATGGTATTTAGCATGCAATTTTTTTTTCTTTTTTTATGTAATATCACAAATTATTGTTTCTTCAATTAAATGTCTTCAAGTACATGCACCTCGTTATCTTGCACGGCGTTTGTTCTATAATTGACTCTACGCTTTATCGTAAGATTGCAATGAAAAAAGTTTTTATTGTCGATTATGTGGCGCATATTGTTCTCTCGTACATGCAGACAATCATTAGAAATGCACTCCCTCCTTACTCTACATGACTTTACCTATTGGAAAGTATTGAGTTTTTAATAGTTTAATATATTATCTATTTTTTAGAGAGAAAGAGAGAGACAAATGTTCAATGTTAAAAACAATTCTTTTGTAAAAATTTTATAATTATGAAGTAATTACATATCATTTTATCCGAAAAGATAGAAAATGAGTTCTCTCCCTATATGAAATTATATAAATAAGTGTGAACATAGTCTTACCGGACCACTGTAAGAGGCATTAATTGTCCCAACTGCCTCAAATGTATAAACAAACTGTTTGCTTACAGCAATACAATTGACAATTTGTACGGAAGCTATTAGATCACCCATCTGACTTATAGTGACATTTAGAAAAAAGAGGCCCATCTCTTTGATATGAAATGCGAAATCATAATCCCGATTCAAGATGTATTCCAGACTCCACCTTTTCTTAAATATAGTATCTCTTGTGCTGAACTGTAATTATATTTAATCATGCAAATCCAAGCAAGAAAACATAATCATCTCAAATCAATTTGAGATCAATCAAATTTGAGAAACTTAATTATAATATTGCCGTGCCCTTAATCTCATTGACTGATATAAAATCTGCTGATACCTCATAAAATACATCTTTATGGTGATATCTTATATGACCGATAATTCTTCCATGTGGTAATTCCACTGTGCAGGAACCGATTTGACAAGGAAATACTCCTTTCCCTACTCTAGGTGCTAAATTCAGCATTGGCTTTTGTTGTTCACTTCTCATAACAGGTTCAGCTTGATTTACAAGTTCAGTTTGACAAGCAGAGGATGTGGAAGGCATGGAAACAACTTCGGTTTGAGTAGCTACGCATACTTTATTATGCAAGACTCTTCTATTGAGCGCATGATATGGATGCAGTAATGACAACTGGAAATGGTAGTACTTTATTTAAAATTATATCACTCGATCAGTCATTTTTCATCATTTTATCGAAAAATATGTATCTGACTTGTAAGAGCATATTATTCTCAAATTATTCTCACATTTTATTATTAGTATCACTATATTATGGAAATAATAAGGACTATACCTTTATGTCATGCAATTTAGCTGCCAGTTGTTCCACTGCCAAATTTCTTGTAACGATAAAGGAGGATTTGCATATTGGGCATATTTGTAACTGTACTCTGCATGGATTACATATGTGATGTCCATTTATACATTGAACTTTTGTACCTTGCGTTGTATCTAAGCATACAGGACACTGCAGCAATTCCTCTAATGCATCGCACCACTGAAATAATCAGAATCAATTATGAAAAATTTATGTATTCTGCAGTACGTACAATTATTCGTGAAACAATACATACATTTTTTCATCTATATATGTGTACATATAATTACGATATATATATTATTTTTCAAAAAATATTTATTTCGAAAATTAAATGCCGTCGTTATTTAATTATCCATGCACAGTCAGTCAATTCGTTGATAAGAACGCATTAAAAAACAATCAACTATGATATATGTATATAACGACACGCAACACGTATCGAAAAAAATCTTTTGCTAGAACATGCAAAAAATGTCAATGTATATAATACTATACCATAACACGAATTTCTTCCACCATTGTGATTAACTAGATTTCGAATTAAAAATACAAGCACAAAAGCGTTGCGGACACGCAAACGACCGGCAATTTCGTTATATATATAAATATTTATATATGAAATTATTCTCTACTCTTTCGTGGAATTCCCCGTTTCTTCGTTTCTTTCTCGCCGTTCAATTCTGCCACGATTGAATAAAACTAGGCAGGTTTAAAAGTGAAAATTAAGGCGACGAGCATCACTCATCACTTAACAAAACGAATTTGATTCGTCAATTTCAAGTCCGTTGTACATTAAATATATTTTAATACATATAACGTGACAAATGACATATGATAAAGCCCGTATCAGACTACGCATTAAATATTAAGATTGAAGATTAAAGATTGAAATTTAACCAATCAGAACAAAGAAAGTTTAACTCTTTTTGTTCTGATTGGTTAAATTCCAATCTTTAATTTTCAATCGTCAATCTTCAATGCATAGTCTGATACGGTCTTTAGGCTCCTCTCTATCACAATTGCCGAGATTTCAATTGTCGTTTCCAATTGTCACATTTTCTTCACGTTTGAAAACAAACGAAATTATACATTCCATGACAAAAAAAAAAACTTCTAAAAATCCTCCGCAAAATTCTAAAATTTTCCCATCAAGCAGACATTTCGGTATGATCGACAAGCATTATATGAATGTAATATCAGTCATATACATTTTTTTTTATAAAATTAAAAAAAAAGTTATGCGATTAATAAAAAGCTAAATTTTTTATTTCGCTTTAAACTAAATTTGATTAATGCTTATATTTATGTATTATGCAAATTACATATAAATTGTAAAATTATAACAAAATCTATAATTACTGACAAAGGGAAAAACTTTTTAAATATAAAGAGACGGTGGATACTTTCGCCATATTTGGTCTGGACCAATCAGCAAAAAGTTGAAAATGTTCAGACTTTTACTAGAAGCACTCTACCGTTCAATATCGCCATCTGCATGGCAGCTACCTAGAATTACGTAGTCTTATTTATCATTTGACTGCTGGTAAAAACGTTTGACATTATTACCAGCATGCCGACGTTTTTATCCATAGTCAATTATAAATTTAATATAATAATTTTATACATGCACATATAAAATTATTATATTAAATTTATAATTTATATAAAATTTAAACCGATAAATATAATATAATTTTAATCCGAATTATTATAACTGTTATATTTATCGGTTAAAATTTTATATAAATTATAAATTTAATATAATAATTTTATATGTGTATAAAATTATTATCGTTATTTGTATATTAATTATTATAAATTGCGTACACGCATTAATTCGGTTTATTTGAATTATTAAAAAAGAAAGAGATAGAACAAACTTATATTTCGCATTTAAATAAATATAAATTACTTAGATAGATTAAATAATGATTATGTAGCGACATAATTTTAATTATATGAATTAAAATACGTACGGACAAAATTTTAATTCATAGATTTAATCACTCGCGCATAGCCCGTCTTGTTCGTGTTGTTCTAGTAGCCAAAATATCGTGTGATAATTAATTTGTTATCTACTCGAAATATACAACATTTTGTAATAAAAATTTAAGTTGAATATTTTCTTAGTCTTTTTGCATCTTAAATTAATTTCGGTGATTAGGCCAATATCGTATATAAAATCTAACATATACAGGGTGTCCGGTAATTGTAGGATCACCCGTCGTGTGCAGGTAGAGCGAGTCAAACCGAGTAGAAAAGTCCTGTACCATTTTGCAATCTTTGCAATAATTAATGAGAAATGAATTAAACAAGATCGGCCAATCCGCGCGAGTTCAAGCGCGCGGCGAGAAGAGACCTCCTACTGTTTACGTGATTCTTGTCGCGCGGCGAAAATAAAAGCCTAATGTTTACGCGGTTGCTCGGCGCACGACAAAGCGGGGAGGAGCACTTTACAAAAAACAATGCCTATGTACGAGCGATGCAAACGCTGGACCCCCGCGTGGGCTGTCTCTTCTCGCCGCGCGCTTAAACTCACACGGATTGGCCGATCTTTTTTATTTAATTTCTCATCAAATATTGCGAAAATCGCAAAACGGTAGAGGACTTTCCTACTCGGTTTAACCCGCTCTACCTGCACACGACGGGTGATCCTACAATTACCGGACACCCTGTATATTCTCACTTAAAAAATATATTTTATCTTAGTTTAATCAAGAAATTATTTTTGTAAATTAATTTAATATTATTATTTTACGTTAGATTTTTATATTCCGAGAGGACATTTTTTTTATAAATTTGGAATTTTTTTTAATTGTAGTTTATTAATAAAATATGGCGTAAGGAAATAAATAGCGCGCGTGTAGTGTGTAATATTCTAATGTATATAAAAGTCATGTTATACATATATCTATTTATTCTTACAATAGGGAGAGAGCAATTATACAATAACTTACAACAATATTTTAACTCGGTACATATATACAAATTCATGATATGAATGAATAGTGATCAAAGTATTTGCAAATACTTTCCTTCGATTTGTATAAGCGTCCTGGAAGAGAAAAATTTCATTTATAATAGAATATAAATATATATAATTATATATATTTATATTTGATTATATATGGATTTTTTTCCGGGGAATGACATTTGTATCGATATTTATATTATGTTTATATTTTCCATTTTTAATAAGAGTTACATACAAAATCGTGTTATATGTACACACGCGTGAGTATTTAACAAAACGATCAAACAGTCTTACGCCATAGCAAGCGGAAATATTAAAGTTCTATCTCAAGTCATTCTTCGACGAGAGCAAACACATTAAACACACATTCATTATGAAATACAGTATTACGTTTCGGTCAATCGTATAATTTGATATTTCTCGTCGGCTAAAAAAATTTAAACTATTGAGAATTCGATCCAATAATTTAGTTTGACATCTACGTAATTCATTATAATACAGTAAAAGTCCGTTCAATTAAATGATAATATTAATTGCAGAAACACGTATTCTCTATTCAACAACAGTCGAAAGTGACAACAACGTTAATGATCATCACAAACCTCACAATTTTTCTCCGCTGAGATTGAGTACATTGTAATACGAGTGATCTGGAAACCTATCGAGCTCGATATAATCCGTTTCGTCGAGCAGCAGACCTTCGGTTAGGCTAACAAGTTCGGCGAAGGATGGCCTGCACGCCGGATCCTTGTCCCAGCAATAATACATGATATTATAGAGCTCTCTTTTACAGTGCTCAGGCCTGTCCAATCTGTAGCCCTCTTTAATCCTTCGCATCACCTGCAAGAATGCGAGTATTTTTAATTAATTTAATTTATCTTTCTTTCTAATTATGTTAATCTCAATCAAATTATTTTTATTTAACGTTTCCTTACTTTGTTTAGTATTTAACTGAATTTTAGTCGATTTAATTATTTAAATTTTATAAATGTGTATTTTCCAGTTTTTGTCTCAATTTAGTTCAATTTATATAGAACTGTGATTGAAAATTTTATCGAATAATATTCTTACTTCTGCGGCGGCTAATCCGGGATAAGGTGTCGATCCCAAGGTCACGATTTCCCAGATCAATACGCCGAAGCTCCAGATGTCGGACTTGACAGAGAATATATTGTCGTACAGACTCTCGGGTGCCATCCACCTGATCGGAAGTCTACCTTCGGATTTTCTCTCGTAAATCTGATTGGCTGCCACATCTCTGGCAAAGCCAAAATCCGCCACCTTGCACGCGCGATTCTCGTCTATCAAGATGTTCCTGGCGGCCAAGTCCCTGTGGATGATGCCTTTCGACGCTAGGTACTCCATACCTTTGGCGATCTATGCAAAAAAATAAATAGCAAATGATTCAAAAGTTTAGTTGATTAAAAAGTTTATAGATTGAAAATACAAAGCTCTCGATCGTTTACCTGATACACAAATCCAGTAAGATCTCTGGAGGTCAATCCTGCGCCTCCGTGATTCCTCTCTTCTCTGGAGGCTCTGAGGAAGCTCTGCAGCTTGCCGCCACTTACGTACTCCAAGATGACGAACATGGGTTCGCGCTCGGTGCAGCATCCGAGAAGCCGCACCACGTTGGGATGAGGATCCAGGTTCTTCATGACCCGCAATTCCTGCGCAAGGTCCAGCCGCTCTCGTTCGGTAGCGTTCTCCTTCAAAGTTTTTACCGCTACTATCGTGGCGCCGGACTTGCCGTCGATGTCTAGAGCCTCGCACTTCCACACTTGGCCGAAGCAACCCTCGCCAAGGATGTTGAAAACCTGGGAATAATTAATTGATAAATTAAAAAAACGAAACAGAATAAGACAAAAAGGATTATTTAATTGATCAAGCCATTATACTCGGAATTTAATCGAAGCTTATTTACCTGATAAATTAGTGTATTTAATTAGCCAGTTAATTGTTCCATTTGGGAGTTTAATAACACATTCAAGAATTAATTATCGACTGCGGAAATCAGTGATGATCTAATGTGGCGATCATTACCTTCAATCTATGCCTGGCAAACTCCCACTTATCCTCCTGTTTGCTCTGAATGCCTGCTTGAGATTCCTTCTCCCAAGGCTGGTAACGATTGCTGCGAGCCTTTGGACCTCGCCACCTTTTCAGAATGAGAGAGGGATCGTCGGATAGATTAGAGACGCTGACCGACGCCTGTTCTTTCTGAAAATCGTCGAACACTGTTTCAAACATCTCAACAAATCATGAAAAATTATTTCTTCCTCTTCTTCTTTTTCTTTTTCTTTACATTTATCTTCTTTTGGATAAATTTTATTTCGCGTACCGTGTCCGCCTTGGATTTGCGGCTGTCGCAAAATCTGTTCCTCAGCGACCAGGCGCCCATGCCAAGACCCACGACGAGAGCGCATCCGGCCACTACCGGTATCAGAGTCATTGCCATATCCTGCGAGGGTGGCGCGGTGGAGGGTGCGATTTTCGAGCTCAACGCAGGACCCTCCACCTCGTTCACCTGGACGCTCTCCTCCGTGACGGTGCCAGCAGTACTGCCGCTGACGTTGTTGTCGTTCTCCTTGGATCTTGTCCTCTCCAATTCGAGTTTCGTGGTTTCAGGATGATACTGCTTCGGCGGCAAAGGAGGCAAAGGTGAGGGGAAGCTCGGTAGATTTGGTAGACCGAGGAAGGGCGGTCGTATCCGGCCTCCGGAACCGTGTTGGTTTGGAAACGGTGTCCTGTTAAAAGTAAAACGGAAATATAATTCTTTTGAGACTAAATATAATACATTTTTGACTGGAAAAAAATACCAAATAAAGTTTCAGTTCAATAGCATAATTCAGTAGCATAATTACGTGCTTTTGAAGCTTAGTGTTTTCAGCAGCTTTTATTTATTCTTCTTGATATTTATTTTGTTTCTCAAAAAAATGTTTCTCATTAATTGTACAAAATTAGCATTCTGACTTTTTACATAAGAAACTGATTTTTCTATAATAGAAATACTTTTCTACACTTTGCAATTTTTGTTCGATCCGTCCCTGATATCGTTAACCAAGTGGAGCATGAATAATGGAACGAATCACGGCTGGGTCTCCTTAAGGTCGAGTGTTGTTTCTTGTCATTTATGGGAAAAATGCCATTTTTTGTAAACGCTCAATAGAATTTTTATCAATTGCTATATCTTAAATAAATATAAATTAATTTCGAATTTGTAAAGAAAAACAATTTGATGAGAAAATAAATTTGTATCAAATTAAAATGATTGAATTAATTGTATGCAATGCATTTTTATTTCTTGCTAAAAGAGACTCTCTTATAATACTTAAACTTTCGTCGAGAAATCGAAAAAAGTTCTAAATTAATAAATGACTGCGAAATTTAATAAACATTCTGGATGTATGTTACGAAAAATTGAAACTCGAAAATAACATAAGACGAAAAGTTTCAAAAGAATTATTTCCGATTTATTTTTCACATTTCATAATTATTATTCGATTTTCGATAGACATAGATTAAACAATATGGCTATTATTAACTTTAAAAAATTTTAAATATTATATATATATATTTTTCTTCTTATAATTATATATATATTTAAAAAATTAATTTCTTTTTACAAATTTAATTTCTAAAGTTGATGCACATTTTAATCGATAATTCTGGAAAATTTTCTACACGTCTATCTTTCCTAAAAGTTGGCGTTTAACTACATCGGACTTTTTTTATTTTATTTTTTTTTTTAATATGAATGCACGATAGATTGCAACGAGCTATCGAAAACGCTACACTGTATGTGTGCGTGAGCACGCACCTTGTCTTTCCCCGATTCGGTGCCGATGCGTTCTTGATGTTGACGTAAACCTCAGTCTTCGCCGTGAGTTGACCGTCGGAAACGGTCACGTAGAGGAACAGGTTCTGGCCTCCCTGGAAAGAGAAGAATGAGCAAGAAGCGTAATTCAAGCGCCTCGACATCCGAGCATTCGCGAACACCGTATATGTAGACAAGCCGTGCTCTCATCCAATATCGAAGACAACACATTGCGTTCCTCTTTACAATACATTTTTCCAGTAAACTCGATTTATTCGATCCATCGCACTCGATTCTGCGTTCGACAATATATGTGCCACGATATTTAGAATATATATTTAATTAATCACGCAGATACATTCTCTAACTCACATCACGTTGTCTAAAAATATTACTTTCATTTTATATTTCTCCATCAAAAAATTATTTATTTTAAATATTCGACACTTTTTTTGGAAAAACACTGTACTGTACTAAAATTTCAATACAAAATATAATTTTTCTAATATCGACAGTCGTCGAAAAGACTCACCCTTCCTTTCAGGGTCTCGTTGAGAAAGACGGTACCGGTGCTGTTGTCGATGAAGAATGGCAACGGCGGCTGTGGACTGTCGTCTCCATTGTAATTGTGCCCGAGCGGTTCCAGACCGTAAGTCAGCGTGTCCTGCTCGTTGTCCTCGGCGCGAACCCTGGTCACGATGCTTCCTACGGGTTCGTTGTCCGGAAGCACCCAGTTCCGATCCAGCCACATTATGGGCGGTGTATTGTCGCTGAACTGACTCCCTGCAAGGGTAAAAAATAATTAATTATTATAGCGGTCTGCGACTTTAAAATTTTCAAACTCCGATATTATAACATTTTACAGGCTTGGAACTTTGCGGAGAGTCTCGAAACTTTGGAAATATATTTGAAACTTTGTATTTATACCGGAGACTTTAGAACTTGACGCTTGCATTTTTAAATATAATTGAGACTATAATATTCTTTTATATCTATATATACATATTTAATTTTCTTTTTTTCTCTCTTGTCGCCATTTAAAGTTCTGAAAGACTTTCTTTTAATTCAAATAATTACGGTGTGTGTGTGTGTGTGTGTGTGTGTGATTGTGCGATTCCCGACTGAGATATTAATTATAGTAAAATAACTACTAAAATTTAGAATTTAGATTAATAAAATTTAGTATTAAATAGAATAGATTGAGATATTTAGTTCGTCGGCAATGGCCCCTCGTCACGGAAGGTTGACATCGCGACTGAAATCCCGTTCAAATCGGCTTCGATTCCTCGCAAGCGCGTTTCGAGCGCGAACGCGGCGAGAGCTCGTTCCTTAACACGCTCGAGCTCTAATTAGCCGCGGGTTTACCGAACGATAATGAGAGAGAGCAGCGGGTGGAAATGCGCGCGCACCGAGAGATCGGCCTTGATATGCATTCCTTCCTGGATTTCGAGTTCATATCGCCAAGTAGACTGTGACCCTCCGCGAGAATTTCGTTTTACGTATTTTCGGCTATGCGCGGTTTCTTATATATATACACGTATAAATAATTTCTTTGAGAAATTGTGTTCACGTATTATATATTTCTCTTTTCCAAATTAAAAAAAAAAAATCGTATCGCTTTAAAATATATTTCGGGAAAGGAAAATTCAAGAGGAATATTGCAGATATTGTGATTCGAGAGATTTTAAAACTTCTCTCCCATCGTCCATATCTCGCCACAATTACTGACTCTCGCACCGTCCTAAGTACTAATTTTACAAAGCACAGTTGGGTGAGAAAAGCGAATAACTGGACCTCGCGACGGTTCCACAGCTGACTGCGCGTCCCCGACGAATAATCATGTAATTTCACGGTAATCACATACCAACGATCATTTCTTATTAGGAATGATCGAACCGGCGAGTTATGCTCGGAATAGAAAGTCATGAGGCGAGCAGTCCCGGTGAAGAGCGTTATGATACCAGCCGGCCGATCTGATATGGCGCGAAAGGCGCGCATATATACTAGAAATAGAAAGTGCATCGTGCACAAACAAGAACGCGCTCGCGATTTGTTCAAAATTCAGTTCCACTTCGGATTCGACCGAAATACAATACGGATTTTCCTCGAGTAACAATTAACGGAATTTAATTTCACTCCGAGCGTTTTCTTTCGTTGCACGCCCCTTACTTTCTTCTCGTGAATATGATTGGCGTCTGTAATTTTGCTTGTGCCATTCTGACCCTTCAGAATGTCCTAAGAATCATACAATATCGCTAAAATATATAAAAAATAAAATTAGGCTTTAATTTAAAATTAATCGAAGAAATTTATGAGAGAAAACTTAAAAAAAAATAGAGTTTCCTCTTAGAGCGAAAGATTAAAGAAGATTTGAAACTCATCGTCGCTAGAATTATTGCATAGCTCAAAAGTCTCGTCGTCTCTTTTCGCGATGCATCCCACGCTTCGCAATGTGAGAAAAAAAAAGATTACAATTAAATGACTGTTTTCGATGTAATAACCGTTCTCAAGTCAATGAGCTTCTGTCGGGAAGGCACGACGAAGTGTTTTCGCGAAGAGCGACGTAAGCGTGACGATCCTCATAATGGCAGAGCCGGCTTCACTTCGCGCTCTTCTCACCCTTTGCGCCGCCGCAATCATAGCGATTATTCATGAGAATATAGCGCACACAGTAACTGTATTCTCACGGTGCAGTGACTTCAATACCGCTATAACAGCGTTTGAGATGAAGTCAGTGCGCATTGTAATGCGACGCGCTCGCGCCGTCATGCGTATTCGTATCAATGTCAATCGGCGTCACGATCGGATAAAAATAAAAAAAAATTCCGCACCGACCGCTCGCGAATAAGCATGTATTAACGAGATGACGTGGAATAGTACCGTAAACCGCGATCACATTGTCGCACGATGACTAATTTCTTGATACAGCGTGTTACACCTTTTTCTCGATTTATGCGATGGATACGATGCCAAGAGATTGCAATTAAAAACGAAAATGCTGCGATGTGGAGATAAGAGATCATAATTAATAAGCTTGATAATAATTAGCAAATCTCATCAAAATTTTCTGTATTTTTCAATCATGAATTTATAATGATTGAATGAATATATAATAAATATCTCTTCTGACAAATTTGGAGTTGATTTTTATATTAATAACTAGATAATTTATCGTTAAATTCATTTTAAATAAACTTTACTTTGATTTGAATTTTAATTTGTAAAGACTTAGGATATATTTAAACATTGTGAAAAGTTGCGAAATATGAAAATAATTTTCCGCAATATTTTGGATGAGGAACGATTGGCGCTAAAGTCTACATAATTATAAAAAAAAATAGAGAAAATTATGCGAGATTATATAAAGGACACTCTCCAATGCGAGCGTGCGCCGATCCGCGTCACGATCGCAATCACGATTGGGACTTTCCCAAATCGACCGATAGCAGGTTTCGGGTCGTTATCCTCCGGATGCGGTGACGTGTCTAATTGTAAGATGTAAAAGACGGATGCGGCTCCCGGGACTTTCTCGGGCTTCGTCCGCGCGTTTTCTACTTTTAACGTCGCGACGAACGACGAGGACGAAGACGAGGGACCGGAGGTTAACCGTGAAGGTTGCGAAAGATTCCCTCGCGAGGAGAAGTACGAATAAGAGTGTGGTCAGTCCGGCGATGCGTCCCACGGAATAACACGGAGAAAGTGGGACGATGAAAGTGCGATCGAACAAGGCTCCATCGTCCGCGCCGTGTTTGTGTATCCGCGTGTGAATATACGTGTCCGTTCGAGAGAAGCATCGGAGTCTTTTTCACCGGTATATATCGAATGATAAGCGTGCCCGTTAGAATTGTCTGGTGTCTTGAATGATGAAAAAGTCATTCGCTTGTGCGTGGATCGATGCGATTCTATGCACCTCGGATAAATTGAAAGCCAACGTTGGTGCCCCGTCGCAACTCTCTTGCGACTACTGTTATTCCAACAATATTGACACGTAACGTTAACGGAATACCAATACTACTGTTTTTTCGTTGATATGAACCATGTATACTGTCCTTGGACATTGAAATCTTGGTGCTCGCTGGAATTACCGGCAGTTGCCCTACTTCGTGGATGACCGATTAAAGGAAACTCTACTGTGCTCTCCCCGCGGGGTTGAGGGGGATTTGCTCTCTCGAAAGAGGCAGGTGGAGTCTCTCAGGCCTTTCACAATGGTCCTTGGACGATTATCTCGGGAAAAATGGAATGGAAAGTACTTTGCTTCTATTAAATTTAACGTAGTTAAAAATCTAGAGAGCATAATTAAATAATTAATTGTTTTAAAAATTAATAAAAATAAATTCCACTGTGTTATATCAAAGAATTTATCAGAATCAAGCGGAATATTAGTTCTCGGGTAAAATTAATTTGCTTCGTTTAACATTCTAAAAAAAGATTTGTAATTAGATTGCACCGATTTGTTAATTACCTTTGAGAGAAACTCCACTTTAATTCAAGAGAAATTTATCCTATCATTAAGATAAGAGTACGAAGCGTATAAAGAGTATGAAGGAAGCAAGCGGGCAATTTCAAAGTTTTCACAATACTTTTTTCAGAATTTTCCTTTTGTAACGGATAACACGCAAAATATCTCCCTTCGGCACGTATGGTATTTTTCATTTAAAGAAATCGAAATCCTGAGGAAAGGATTCACTCTTTATTAATTCAATGTGCGCAGGAAAATTCACTGCCATCGGAATGACAGAATCTCAGGAAAGAGACAGGCAGAGAGATAGGTAGAATTTCAATTTCCTTTCACAATGATCCTTGAGAGCAGGTCAATATAATTATTCTTTATGCAAGGCGAGACAAAAAAGTATCTCGCTTCTGCAAGTATGGCGATTTTAATTTGAAAGATCAACTGTGCGTAATCTTGCGGAAAGAGTTACAGTTAGCTAAGATTAAAAAAAAAATTATTATTTTAAGGTAAGAAAATTCTGAAATTTGGTGATTAGGGTAGGGAGATTTTTTATATAGAGAGAACGATATTTGAAAACGAAAATTCTGTGAGACCAAAATTCACTTTGATATAAGTAAACGACAGCTTATAAAATTTGTTTTCGTTACTTATTTTTTATCGTACGATTAATATCATATTTCTGATATTCTGCCTCATTTCTCAATCTGTTATAATCTAGTAGCCCTCAAGTTATTTATTTATTTAACGAGACATCATTAACTGTTTCTGAGAAATTTTTAAATGTGTCAAATTTAAGAGATTGATTCTTATTAAATGCAACGTTAAGAGAATTGATCATTTTGCACGGCTAATTTTAGCGTATTCGCGAGCTACTTAGTATATTAAGTATATTAAGGTTTCTAATGGCTCTTCAATAAATCACACCGTGTGTTCAATAATCGGCGCTGCGAGCGTAACATTTAGTTAAACCGCGAAATGTTAAAGCTCGTCTCTCTCTTCGAGACGAATAGGACAACATCGGGAACATCGCCGATGGCTCTAGGCAGGCGGTAGCTCTCATCACTAGAGCTGTCGTTAATGGCTAGAAAGTCCGGCCCCGTGATTTATGCTCCGAGAGCTCGTTTCTCTCGTGAGAGCTCTCGCTTCGGCAGGTGTATCGGAAACGGGTAAAGCTCGGAAATTGATCGGCCGATCGTTGATCGCAAATTAGCTGAACGGACGAAGATACGTTCGCTCGTAATTATTAGCCATCGTCAATCAGCACCAATGTGTCTCGATTCGTGTAATTCAATGCCTATATATCACCGACAAATTGCCGCCTTATTACACGTTGAGACGTATCCCTTCGACAAACACTCTTACGCGATTTAAATGGGAAATCATAGATGTGGTATGATGATTAAAGAATTTAATAATATGAATATTTATTAATCCTTAATTTTATTAATCCTTAATAAAAAATGATATTTATTTATTTATTTTTTTTTTAGATTAGTGATTAACTAGAATAAATAATTCAGTTAATTTTTTTATACACGAGATTTTTTATACACGACGATTATTTTATATACGACAAAGGGATTTCCAAAGTACAGTGTACAATATGAGAGGGCAGGTGCAGTTTTTCGTGTGACTCACGCGGCGAATGGTGCAGTGATAAAGTAATGCGAGACGTGCAACAGGATCTGAAAGTGAACCACTCGATTTCCGTCGTTGGTCGCGGTGGATTGCAAAGCCGAGTCGGCGATGTTTTCTCGTTATAACCAGGCGCTCTTACCTCTTTGCCTTTCAAATACTTTAGATCCGTTCCGAGAACGATCGTTCAAGCAGTTCTTGAGAAATCGATTTATCATCAATCTCGGAGGTACTCTTTAATAATTCTTTCACTAATTATTTCTTATATATATTTTTTTTTTTCGGAGAAATATATTTTATTGTAATTATTACTAAAGATAGAGAAAGGAATTAAATGATAAGAACTTGACTTGAATTTCACCATCAATTTTCTGTAAAAGTACGAACACAGAAACGCGCAAGTTGCTGCAAGATCGAAAGCTTCGGAAAGTACGCAGTCGACCAAGGTCATGACGTCACTGGAGCAAGTATATTTCCGGGTGCTGTAGGTGCCGAAAGAGGCCGTGCATCTCTTTTTGTTCCCATCATCTCGGCCGTGTGGAACCGAGAGTCGAATCGAAGCAAACCGGGGAACTTTCACTTCACATGGTGAGGTCATCGTCGGTCCTTAAATATTCTTCGGCGTGACGCTTCACTTTCATGCGCGACAACGCCTTCGAGAGTCAAAAAAAATCAAGCGAGCCGACGAAGCGCGATCGCGTTTTAAAGATCTTTACGTAACACTCTCGAGAAGGTTCGAGACTCTTCTCAGAATTCTTCTCACCTCAGAATTGTCATGAAATAAAAGATAGAACGCCGTTTAATCTTAAGAGGAAAGCTCTCCAGCTCTGAATGAAGAGTCCTCGATCATCTCGCAATTTATTTTCTTTAAATATGATCGAGAAATTTAAATTAATTAAGAATATTTCCATTTAGAATTTTTTTAAGTAACAAAAATAGTCGACATTGAAGAGCGCTTAATAAAATAATAATCTGTCATATTTTTCTATTCTATCTAGACGTTCTATTCTTCTTTTTATCAAGACTCTGTGAAATTCTGAAAACACACAGTACAATCGCACACTGTTTAATTGCGATAATCCGATTCAAGTCTTAGCTAAAAATAGCGGCTGACAGGTTATGCAAATCCCTATATTAACCAGCAATCCTTTTATACAATAATTATTACACTACCCATTTTGCACATGAAATTCTTAGATATTTAATACACCAGTTAAAAAAAAATTCTTTATAAGAAGAATTAATAGTCATTCTTTGCACAATTGAGTTACAGGAAATTTTTTCAATCTTTTATAATATCCAATTTGTAATAAATAAATATCTCATTTATAGAGATTGTACAGGTAAAAAATATTTTTTTTGTGATATATTCTGTCACAAATTTAAAAAATCGACTTTTTTAAGTCAAAATTTAATTCGCTAACTGTTCGGTAACCATTAAATTATAAAATTAAAAATTCGATTCCTAATTGTTTAGAGAATTTAATCTCAAAGAAATAATTATTACCGACATCCTGTATTCGTTGTCGAGATAGTGGCGACGATAATGAAACCGTTGCTTGCAACACTCGTCGCTTATGACACAAGCGGAGTTTTCCTTAATGCGACATTGATAAAAATGCATGAACAAGCGCAGTAAGTAGCCTGCAAAAGTGCCAAAGGAATTGTTTAGAACTGGTTACGAACAATTTTTATCTGGTGAAAAGAATGCCCGCATAAAACGATCTTATGGCTGCACCGTAATAACACGCTGCATTTGCATTTGCTTTGGTGATGAGCTTATTCTGTGCGTTAAACCAAAATTATTAAAAGCGCATCTATGCTCGAGTAAATTTCTGTTATAAGAATTAAAAAAAAGGTTTTCGCTATAATATTAAATAAAGAATTGAGTATAAATATTTTATAATGTACATTTAAAAATAAGAATATGCAAATCTCGTATAATATAGTATAAATTAAGAAACAATTTTTTTTAAATTTGGATTTTTTATCTATAGATAAATTCTATCTTGTGTATGTTGATTTATTTTCAATGATTTACATTTTTTTTTTTTTGTTTCGATTCAGGTTTTTGCTTCGAATGCATGCTTATGCTATTTTGTAGGACTAATCGGTTTTTTTTTTTTTTTAGAAAACTTGTTTTCCGGCAATCAGAATTGCAGAAAAGCTAGACCCGAATAAACACATCGTGAGCAATAAATCGCAATATGACGCGCGAAGAAGACGTTGGCACGAAGACCGCGCTATTGCGAGGAATTCTACGAGTTAATGGAAACGCGTTTGGTCCCTCCATCTCGACATGGTCGACGAGTCTTGGTTCTTGGTGTCAGTGAAGGTTAGGTATGGGTTCTTGCTCGATGTCTGGTGACCCGGTTTGTACGACTGTCTCTGCGCTTGGACGTTGTTAATATTCTCACGAAAGTACCGGGCCGGATAATTTCATATAAGGATCTTCCACTTCCAATTCTCCTCTTTTTTGAACAATCTATTTTTTTATTTACAATTTAATAATTTATTTAAAAAAAAATTGTTTAATTGATTATACGCATCTGGCCATTTGTTAAAGAATAAAATAAATGACGAGTAATAATTGCGATAATAATTATTTTTTTCGTGAAAGATTATATTAAGTGGAAGATACATAAGTAAAATTTATATTCATTTCTCATTTAAATCTCTATCTAAAATAATTCATGCACTTTATTTCAAATTTGCGCATCTGAGAAGTCCTTTCGACTTTCATAATAAATCTTAGAAAGTGAGAAATATATGTTCTGCCTCTGTGCATCTCCTTCAAATATATTAATAAATGTATAGACGAATTATACTTATGTTATCTCTTGTAAAGAAATTTTTTATTATTTTAAAAGTATTTGGATACTAACTTACTTATTTGCATTAAAAATAATTATTCGATTAATTATACAGCTCGATCAATCGCATTTATACTACTTCTCGAGCTGTTTCAAACACGGACATTCGCCTTTGCCTTTGAGAAGGATTAAACCAAGGCGAACTTCCATTGTGAAGCCTGACCGTCAGTTTTTGCCGAGCGTCCCGGTTATGCGACCGCCAGGTGCAATGTATTAATACCTGCGTCTCACGAGTTTTGCGATCGTGTCACTGCTTCATCGTGCTGAGAATAAAGTTTGTTCTCGCACATTTGCACGCATTTCCCTCGATCTTCCTAGTACCGTTCACCACTCTTTTACGAACACCATTACAGGTTTCGTAAAGAAATTTAATTCACTCTACCTTCCATTTTTTTTTTCAAATCGGACACATTACAAGAAGAGAAATATATTCTTGCAACAATACTATATTTGTTGAGTAAGATAAATTATTTTTTTTGTCCAAGAAAATTAAATCGTAGAATAATTTTGATAAATTTTCCCTAGAATTTATCATATAGTATCAGCTACTAAGAACGCGCAAAGAGAAGGTTTATACGAGACCGATGCCAGTATTTCTGGCATGCGTGTCTTTATTTTTCCGGTGGCTACCGCGTGTACACACTGTGCGTGGTAAGAATTGTGCTATACGAACTATTCTGCGATACGAACTTTCGAATGATATTGAAATATTCAAGCCACGTACGTAGCTCGAGAAATTCTGATCAATCCAGCGCTAAAATCTAAATAGATCAATTTTTCGAATATTAATATTATAGGAGAATATTGCATAAAATACAAATATATCGCGATAATTTTATAATACAAGAAAATTTAAAAAACTAAATAATATAAAAAATTAGAAAATAATAAATATAAAAAATTAAAACAAATTATAACTGAAAAGAAAAAGTGCTAGTAACTTAGAAAATTATATATTTGTAAAGTGCTACATTTTATCGAGAAAGATGGTTAAATCATTAATGATTGCCCTCAGTATGAAGGAAGAGCTCGTATCGAAGTAGCTGTAATTATTCGTAAAACCGCATGCTTCCTGGCTGCCGTTAATTATTCTTCGAAAGATTAATCATGTCAAACGCATGATGCATGTATGTACATGCGATTGACAAGAGATGCAACATACTTATGTACATGATATCAAACTTAGAAATGCATTTACACTTGTGTATCCTAGATTATACGATATATCGCTTATTCTCAGCAATAGAATATAAAATAAATTGTGTATATAATAAATTGTGTAAAAATATATATAAATATATTACACATATATATAAATAAAAATATGAGAGTTTCTCCTTCTTAAAAAATATAAAAAGTATCTATCATAGAAATATCGTTTCATAAAAATATAATTTCTATTATCTGTCACTTTAATAAGTAGGCTAATCACACACATATCGATCGATAAGATATTTCAATTACTTAATCACACTTTGATTTATTTAAGAGGTACTTTGTTTTCTTATTATTTTTCGCGCGAACTAAAATGGCAATGGAGCTTATCTTACGGGATGCACTGCCAGGGATTGAATTGCAATTACGAGGCTCGATTGTAACTATTTGCGCACTCGACTAATTAAAGTCTTTAGCGTTCAAGCAATTGTCGGTATGTTCATATACATGCAAAACATCCGTCATCCTGTTCCTCTTATTGCATTCCTACGCTCGTACATACATTCTCGTAATCGTGTCGCAACTGTTACCGCGTGCACACACGCGATCGATTGCTCTCTGGCTTTCTTCGGCAATTATCTGAGTTGAGGAAGAGGCATTTGACAAAAGGCCGACTTTGAAAGGCCTTCACAAGACTTTCTTGAGATATTATGGACTTTCTACTTGCTCAAATCCCGACCACTCGCCATCGAGAACGATCATGAATAGACATAATATAATGTCGCTTTAGGGATTGGCTGAAATACAGGATAATATTGTATTTGGTATTTCACATATTAAATTTGTGTAGATTTATGTCCTTGATATCATATTTATGTAAAATTAATTGTTAAAAAAATTTAATACTGTTGGCCATTAAAATTTATATATATAGTATTGCAATTTAAATGCCAGCAGTATACAGTGGAAATTATTTTCATAAAGAGAGAGAGAGAGAGAGAATATAATTTATTATTAATAATACTTTATCATTTTTTAAAGTATTATTAATCTTGAAATCTATTTTTACATATATGTAGATTTAGAATTAAAATTTATCATAATTTAAAGATTGATTATATATCATATTTAAATATTTATTATATGCTCAAGTGTTAGAAAAGCACTACTACAAGGATCTCAATATGTCAAATATTTAATTAAACTAATATAACTGTTATCTACATTTTATTTTTTGCGAATTTTTATATAATTTATTTAAGAAATATTAAAAGGATCTTTAATAATTATATTTAAAATTTATTATAAGAATATTTACAGAAAGCTAAAGTTAAGGCAAATAAGTTACTGTGTAAAACCGTGATGAGATATTATTACTGCACGAAAGGTGTTTTGTTACAGCAAAGTAATTTTTATTATATCTAGTATATAGTCGGTTTGCTGGCATATACAAGATCTGTACCAAACGTAATTCTGCAATTTTTAAATTCGAAACAGCCGCTGTTCGTGCAAATAATAAAAAATTATCTCTGTCTTTCTCTTTCTAATAAAAAAATACATACGTCGCGTGTTTAGATAATGATCGCTCTAATATCTTTATACATGCGAATGCGCACGGCTTTCTCCACGACATATTAAAAAAAAAAGTATTTGTGTAACTCATCTTAGATATACTTTGGCCCAAAAAAGCCGCAATGTGCAATGTTAAAAGATTATATGTAGAAAAAAAAGTAAAATTAATCAGTAATTTCGAAATTATCTCGTTTGGAATTATCGCGGATATTGTAAACATTTTTGCTCCAAGATGTTTATTGCGTCGTTATAAAAGAATAGTTTATAAATTCCACGAGTATCACGGATATTTTTCATCTAGGAAACTATGAATATTCCTAGCGACATATCTTCGGTTTCATGGAATGCTTGTGAAAGAGATTCTCGGTTTTCTGAATCCCTGATTTCGCAATTGCTGCTTCATAAATCTCGTGCTATCCTCCGATTTCTCGGAGATCTTAAAGCACATTGGCTTTATACATTCCGCGGATATTAATATTTACTGCAATATTCCAGAACTAATATTTTTTATACATTCTTTATTTATTAATTGTTATTTATTAATGTCAATTAATTAAGGTAATCGTAACATAAATTTAATTTTTTAAATTTAATTCTAAAAAATATTATACTAAGGCATAAATATATCTCAATCTGACAACCGGCGCGTATGGCAGATCTTGCATTGAACTCACCAGCGCTCATCCAGAGGCACAGCGTCGCCACGACAGGCAACCAGACCGACATCGCGCTACATCGATGATCCACGACAATGATGATCTGCGAGAAATCCCGGCGTCACTCCATTCGACACGTCTCATCCGATTCGCGCTGCGATCTCACTCGACTCGTCTCGATATTCACAAAATCACAAAAATCAATATTTACGAGGTCCGTGAACACTTCTTTAATCTTGACATCTAATATATCCATCTAATTTCTATAAATCCACATTAAAGAAAATTGTGATAACCGGACTCCGAAATGTAGTACTCTGAAGAAGAAGAAATCCAATTCGATATCCCAGAATAGATATCGAGATCAACCACGCGGAGATGATTATTCAGCATGAAGAAAGCGCTGAGAATTGCTGATAAAATCAGTGGCTATCCTTGCACCACATATCGCTCTTATCGCAATTGTATTTATTATTTATCTATTTATGCCATGATTCTTCTCATCGATCGCGCGAATCTGCTCTGGTTCTGTTTCCTCTCTGTGCATTTTTTCTACTTATCAATTTCTCCGATATATCACTGTGCTTTCACTAATGAACGAGCTGCAGTATATTTTTTTATATACATTCCCGCACATTTCTGTTCCGATCAAATGTTCCGGTCGATCGTTACAGCGTTACAGCGAGCGATTTCAGTTCAGAAATAGAAGCGAAAATGTCACTCGCGAGTCCCCGACATATCGCGTATACAACTCTCTCGGAATCCGATGGCGAACCAGCAATCGCTACTTTCTCTCGATTCTTGAATAGTTATTTATCATTCCAGTTAATTATTTCAATATCGATATAACACGATATATTTTAATAATGATAATTTTATAATGACAATCTTGTAATTAATTAACCAACTATTATATTATGTTCCAATATTAATAATATCATATTTATCAATCAGCAATCAATCTTTCGGGGTACTGGTCATCGATAATAAATTTTTTTTCACGACTCTCGCATCGGGCTCGAGCCCGCCGCGATGTCCAAAGACATCGCGGTCCCAGAGACCGCTACGAATCTTCAAGATCGCGGTGGCAAATATAATTCTTGGAGAGATCTTTTACGACACACAGGTATCTGAACATACGCGTACTTCTCGGATTTTTGGACGACGAATTGCGCACTAAGATTTGCACATCTTTGCATGAAATTTAAGACACACGTCGAAGAGCCAGAGAGACGGATCCGACGACGACTGGCGAACGGAGCGCCGAAGACTGCGGGGCCGCGACGTCGCGACCTGTTCCTCGACCGTGCTCGGCGAACTGGTACAGTGATGTATACCGATATGGGCCTTCTGGGCCCGTGATATAGAAGAATAGAGATATTTGGAACTTCTGAAAAAAAATTGCAAAATTAGAAAAAAATGTTCGCCATATTAAAAACCGAGAAGAACCGAAAAAATCATATTTCACCTTTTTTATTACTATTGCCATTATTATGTCGTGAATTGTCAGAAAATTGTCGAAAAGAGCGAAGCTCTTGAGAGAACCGTTCTCGGAGATTAAACCAAGAGAATCGCATTAGTAAAACAAAATTCTCGGAAGTCGCGATCTCATAGAATAAGACTTTTTGTGTAGAAATATATATAGTGTTATAACTAATTTAATTATTATATCTCACATAAAAATTATATTTTTATATTTTTACATGATAATTGCTTTATATATTTCACTAATTAATTAATGTATCAAATACAATTTCAATGCTCCAAAACCAACGGGCGCCCAAAGCCATGAAGATGATGTAGATCTGGTAGTGCCATCGTCATCGTTATCGCGATTGTCGGCCGGAGAAAATGAGCCACCAATGGCGTAGAATTCCTTATTTACAATCAATTCAATGGCGGATCTGCCGTAAAATTAATAAAATAATTATTAAAAATTAATTATTAATTATTAATAAAATTAATAAAACATAACGTTCTAGAACCTAAAGAAGAACTGCTTAGACCTCAGTACAATTTCTTTTGACATTTGTTTACATGAAACATATATATTTAGATCTCAAGAAATTACCTCCTTATTGATAAACGCAAACTTTAATTTATAGTATTTAAATGTAGTTAAAAGAACAGCAAGCGGCTGTCTAAAAAAAAATATTCTCTCAATTTTTACTTATTACGTTAATTATATATATATGATTTTTTATAATTTAATTTATATAATTCAGTTTTGTTTCTTAAAAAAAGAAGTAAAAATATATATCACCCTATACATACTACAGGAAGCAAATTCTTGTGAACAAGCGACAATGAAGTTGCCTATAGATTGCAGTCAAGGATTAATCTCGATTGCTATATTGAGAGATAAATATAACCCCGTTGTAAATGAAATAAGGAAATAATCTTTTTCGTTTTCCAAAATTAATTGGTGTAATCGCGATTTTATTATAATTTATTATAATGTGATGGATACGTCTAAAGTACAAAGACACAACTACGGTACTTGCTTGTGTTTCTCGGTGATGGGCCGAAGGAAGTTCAGGATCTCGGTAATTACATACAATTGATGAATCTTTAATCGGTCGACTTAATCAATGAATCTGTTGATAAGTAATTGTCCTCACATCCTCTCTCTGTTGCGACGCTACGTTTGCTTCCGCGCTATATTTTTAGGTAATTATTACTATGGTATGTAATACGATATATAAATGTAATAAGTATATATACTTATTTAAGTAAATTATTAAAAATAAAATAATTGAGCATGTATATATATATATGACTATTAATTATTGTATATACGCCTATTGCGTATCGCTAATTAGTAAAATTTTCTTTTCTAGATATGCGCAATTAGCTCCCCGGAAACGGGCGATATATCTATTATGTCGGCAAGGAGAAGATATTCAGCGATTTCCGGCACAAAGAATTTCAAGAATGCTTTTCCTTCACGACAAGATAAAAACTCGATTGCTTCGACAATATCATCAAATTCGATTAATGTCGTAAAAAATTATATGCGTGATGAATTCGTAATAATCCAGGATGATCCCTTGCGAAGGACGAGCAATATCGAACACGAAGTCGATTATTGCGGATTTCCCTATTATAGGTGCAATTTCATTTATTAAGAATGTAAAGATGTAATACGAAACTTATGTATGAAACTTAGAACGCATGTCCTTTAGTTTCCGAAAACAATCCCAATTAAATTGGGAATATTACTTTTAATTAATGCAAAAAATTTTAATTAAAAATATTACTTTTAATTCCTGAAATTTTTTATTTTCTCTCTCTATCTCTCTCTTGTTTATTTTTATATTATTCTTTCTATTATTTTATTTCACTGACTTTTCGATAAATTTGTAATTGAAGAATTGTAAAATGTAATTAAATAAGGAAGATTCGTGATTCGCGTTACAGAAGTAATAAAACTGATGGCTTTCAAGATGCCATCTTAGTCAAGGATGTAGGAATATCTTGTAATCTTTTAAACAATAATGTGATTGATTCTGATATATCGATTTCGGGAGTTGAGAGTTACCTCATTAGACAACTTAAACTCGAGTACAACGAATTATCGAATATCACGAGAAAGATAAATGCGTACACCAAAGATATTTTAAACAATTTAGCATCGAGATGCAGGAGAAAAGATCAAGTTCTTCGAAAATTGGTACAGGAACTTAATAGTGATTTAATTTTCAAGTAACTTCTTTAAATATCTTTTCCATAATGTATGTCCTTGTGTTTTTATACCAGCGACAGAGTTAATAATTACAATCAAAACTCGTCGTTACAACTTTCTTCAAGAAGCTTTTATTACAGCATGTAGCATCGAAGCATGTAATGACATCACAATATATGAACGAAACTGGAAATCCCTGTTTAAAATTAAGATTTTTCAACAATATGGAGAGAAAATGTCAAGCATCAAAAACTGATATCAATAAAAGTTTTGCTAAAAAAGAAATTGTTAAAGAAAAAATGCACGGTAATGTATATTAAAATCATATATATTGGAGATGCATTTATTAATAAATAAAAGAATTATTATATTATATATAAATAAATAGTAATACTAATTATGATAGTAGTAATAAAATTACTATTTATTTAATATATACCATATATATATATATATATATTTTAGATTTCTAATTAATAAATAAGAATCTAAATGTTCCGATACATATACTTATTGGCAGGAAATAGAAAGACAAGAAAATCACGCATGGAGTTTGATAAAGCTTTCGCGAAAGAATTTCTCGAACTCTCGCCGAAATATGACGGTGTATTACTTCGCAATTATCTGATAATGAAGGGGGAGAAAGTATCCGGCAATGCGTCGAAGGCGTCTTTACGTAAAACCGAAAATTTCACGCCAACTGACAGATTGTGCAAGAACCGTGGCACTGATAAATCTCATGAGTCCTTTTATACAAGCAAGTGTAATCCTGCAATGCTTACCAATTGGCGGGAAGTGTTTAGACGGAAGTCTCCGTTAAAATTTCCGGCGAGTTGCGATGCACAGCCAATCACGTTTAACTCACAATCAGAAAAAGCTGAATTCGAGAACAATTTAATTAATCGATTTGATTAATTGTTAGATCATATTTTTTGTTAAATTATTATTTATTTTCTCATGATATTTCTGTTGATTTTTTTATATATTTAACTACTTTTCTGATTTTTTTGTGCGAATATGATCAGAATATATTATTTTCAACGAAATTTAAAATTATAATTTATAATATAGGTAAAAAGAAATAAATATATACTTTTATGAGAAAGAAAAAGAAAAAGATTTTAATTAAAATTGAATTTTAAAAATGAATTCTATAAATTAAAATTATGTCCGTATGTAATTTTAATTCTATGAATTAAAATTACGGACGGACACAAAAGTATTCCCCAAAAATAGATTATAAAAAGCTTTTTAATGAATTACGATTAAATTGAATTTATGATTAAAATCTACATTACATTAAACGTATCCAAAACAAAATGAATATATTTGAATAATACATTATGCTTTAAATTACAATAATTTTATTTCTATTTAGAGACAATTATTTTATTTAAAAAAAAATTAAAATTATTTTAAAATAATTGGTAGATAACATATATGTAATAATATATTGTTTATTATGTTTTGTATATTTCATATTTAAATATATAATGTATTATAAATGTTAGAATTATATATGTATACAAACTTAATATTGTTTTTATCTAAAACTATATAGATAATTTATATATATCGTCTGAAATGCTAAAAATACTTAAAATTGTAACAAAAAAAATAATATGTATTTATCTACCTTTTAGTAAAAAATGATATATTATTATATTATAAAATATAAACATATAAACAATATATACAATATCGTTTATATATGGTATAAATATATTATACAATATCCTGAATAAAATTAAAATTTTTTTTTATATTTGATATACACTATTCCATAAGAACTAGAAACATTATATATTTAAGCAAACTAATATAATAAATGTTATTTTTTATTAATATTATAATACATACACATTATAAGTAAAATAATATAATTTTTATTATTAGATTTATAATTAGATTTAACATTTGCTAATTTTATTAATATTTTTTTGTATATTTTATATTTTTACTACTTTTTCATATAATAATGTATATTTATTCCGTATCGCCGGTGCTTTTAATTTAAAAAAGACATACAGAATAAATGCATGTCAATTAAATTTTAAATTTTAGACTCTATTAAAGTCTCTCGGCCGTTGAATATTATTTCGCTCATGTATATATTCACCAAAAGAATATGTATATGACGTCAAAATAAGATTAGTTATATCAGAGAGAAACCTGAGACAGAGATGACCAATGCTCCGAAAAATCCTGTCCACGAAATTTAAGCTAGGGATCCTCTAGTGATTTAAGCCGTTGCATTGCGCCATCTGTCTGAACTACGTACTCGCGTGGAGCAATGTTAATAAAGCAGTAGTACTGTGTTATCCGAAACGTGGATGTCAATTGGTACATACATAATGTGACATCGATTTTATTCAATACTAAAACAACACAAGCGCGCGCTACACGCGCGATCTTATTTCTAGACGTTGTCCAATTTTCAATAAATTATTCTCTAAAAAAAAACATGTTATGTCAATACTCAAAAGTCTCCAAGTGTATTGTTGTCGCTTTTCCACGGCTATGAATGGTTTTTATTTGGTCAATTTATTAATTCTACTGTTATTAAAAATGTATTTCAATTATAATCATATACTTTATGTCCCATTTTCGTTATTTATTCCGTTACGATCTAATTAAATAATTTATTACACTTTGATTACCCGACTACATATATTTACGAACTGTTATTAATCGGCTCATCTTATCTCGCTCCTTTATAATTTATTTTGATTTCACAATCCGTCAGTATTTTTTTGTACACCATTTTGTTAACATCATGTTAAAGATGGTCCTAAGAAAGGATCACATCTTTCAAATTCATTTAAATAGAATTACAAGCATAGTCTTAGCGCTCTAGACCATGCGCCCGGCTCTCACTTGCCTATTTCACATTTCCTGATATGTAAGTATAACAGAGCCTTTATTTAACTTACTATATATCATATATTCTAATTATAAATGTAGTAAAATGATAATTTATATAAAATTGTATTTTAATAGTACTTAAAATTTATAAATTATAAGAAATATTATTCAGTTGTTAATTACATTTTCTTCACGTAATATTCTATTTTAAAAATAAAAATTACATATGTGTATTATAATTTACATATTAGGTCGAAGATTTAATGTTCTCACACATATTATAAAATTATTCGCATTATTGGATATTTGAATAAATCGTATATATTTATTTGATACTGATAAAATCGTCAATTTATTAATTCTACTGTTATTGAAATTATATTTTAATTATAATCATATACTTTATGTCCCATTTTCGTTATTTATTACGCTACGATCTAATTAAATAATTTATTTTACTTTGATTACCCGACTACATATATTAACGATCTGTTACACATCGGCTCATCTTACCTCGCTCCTTTATTATTTATTTTGATTTCACAATTTGTCAGTACTCTTTTGTACACCTTTCTGTAAGCATCATGTCGAAGATGGTCCTAAGAAAGGACCACAACTTTCAAATTTATTTAAATAATATTATCAGCGAAGTCTTAGCGCTTTAGACCTTGCGCCCGACTCTCACTTGCCTATTCCACATCTCTTGATATGTAAGTATAACAGAGCCTTTATTTTAATTTACTATATATCATATATTTTAATTATAAATGTAGTAAAATTATAATTTATATAAAATTGTATTTTAATAGTATTTATAATTTATAAGATATAAGAAATATTCTTAAGTTGTTCATTACATATTCTTCACGTTATATTTTAATTTTAAAATGAAAATTACATATGTGTCTTATAATTTACATATTAGGTCGAAGTTTTAATGCTGTCACACACATTATAAAATTATTCGCATTATTGGATATTTGAATAAATCGTATATATTTATTTCATACTGATAAAATCGTCAATTTATTAATTCTACTGTTATTAAAATAATATTTTAATTATAATCATATATTTTATGTCCCATTTTTGTTATTTATTACGTTACGATCTAATTAAATAATTTATTTCACTTTGATTATCCGACTACATATATTAACGATCTGTTACACATCGGCTCATTTTACCTCGCTCCTTTATTATTTATTTTGATTTCACAATCCGTCAGTATTCTTTTGTACACCTTTCTGTAAGCATCATGTCGAAGATGGTCCTAAGAAAGGACCACAACTTTCAAATTTATTTAAATAAGATTATCAGCGAAGTCTTAGCGCTTTACACCTTGCGCCCGACTCTCACTTGCCTATTCCACATCTCTTGATATGTAAGTATAACAGAGCCTTTATTTTAATTTACTATATATCATATATTTTAATTATAAATGTAGTAAAATTATAATTTATATAAAATTGTATTTTAATAGTATTTATAATTTATAAAATATAAGAAATATTATTCAGCTGTTCATTACATATTCTTCACGTTATATTTTAATTTTAAAATGAGAATTACATATGTGTATTATAATTTACTTATTAGGTCGAAGTTTTAATGTTGTCACACACATTTTGAAATTATTCGCATTATTGGATATTTGAATAAATCGTATATATTTATTTGATACTGATAAAATCGTCAATTTATTAATTCTACTGTTATTAAAATTATATTTTAATTATAATCATATACTTTATGTCCCATTTTCGTTATTTATTACGTTACGATCTAATTAAATAATTTATTTTACTTTGATTACCCGACTACATATATTAACGATCTGTTACACATCGGCTCATCTTACTTCGCTCCTTTAATATTTATTTTTATTTCACAATCCGTCAGTATTCTTTTGTACACCTTTCTGTAAGCACCATGTCAAAGATGGTCCTAAGATAGGACCACAACTTTCAAATTTATTTAAATAAGATTATCAGCAAAGTCTTAGCGCTTTAGACCTTGCGCCCGACTCTCACTTGCCTATTCTACATCTCTTGATATGTAAGTATAACAGAACCTTTATTTTAATTTACTATATATCATACATTTTAATTATAAATGTATTAAAATTATAATTTATATAAAATTGTATTTTAATAGTATTTATAATTTATAAAATATAAGAAATTCTCTTCAGTTGTTCATTAGATATTCTTCACGTTATATTTTAATTTTAAAATGAAAATTACATATGTGTGTTATAATTTACATATTAGGTCGAAGTTTTAATGTTGTCACACACATTATAAAATTATTCGCATTATTGGATATTTGAATAAATCGTATATATTTATTTCATACTGATAAAATCGTCAATTTATTAATTCTACTGTTATTAAAATAATATTTTAATTATAATGATATACTTTATGTCCCATTTTCGTTATTTATTACGTTACGATCTAATTAAATAATTTATTTCACTTTGATTACCCGACTACATATATTAACGATCTGTTACACATCGGTTCATTTTATCTCGCTCCTTTATTATTTATTTTGATGTCACAATCCGTCAGTATTCTTTTGTACACCTTTCTGTAAGCATCATGTCGAAGATGGTCCTAAGAAAAAACCACAACTTTCAAATTTATTTAAATAAGATTATCAGCGAAGTCTTAGCGTTTTAGACCTTGCGCCCGACTCTCACTTGCCTATTCCACATCTCTTGATATGTAAGTATAACAGAACCTTTATTTTAATTTATTATATATCATACATTTTAATTATAAATGTAGTAAAATTATAATTTATATAAAATTGTATTTTAATAGTATTTATAATTAATAAAATATAAGAAATACTCTTCAGTTGTTCATTAGATATTCTTCACGTTATATTTTAATTTTAAAATGAAAATTACATATGTGTGTTATAATTTACATATTAGGTCGAAGTTTTAATGTTGTCACACACATTATAAAATTATTCGCATTATTGGATATTTGAATAAATCGTATATATTTATTTCATACTGATGAAATCGTCAATTTATTAATTATACTGTTATTAAAATTATATTTTAATTATAATCATATACTTTATGTCCCATTTTCGTTATTTATTACGTTACGATCTAATTAAATAATTTATTTTACTTTGATTACCCGACTACATATATTAACGATTTGTTACACATCGGCTCATCTTACTTCGCTTCTTTATTATTTATTTTGATTTCACAATCCGTCAGTATTCTTTTGTACACCTTTCTGTAAGCATCATGTCGAAGATGGTCCTAAGATAGGACCACAACTTTCAAATTTATTTAAGTAAGATTATCAGCGACGTCTTAGCGCTTTAGACCTTGCGCCCGACTCTCACTTGTTTATTCCACATCTCTTGATATGTAAGTATAACAGAGCCATTATTTTAATTAACTATATATCATACATTTTAATTATAAATGTAGTAAAATTATAATTTATATAAAATTGCATTTTAATTGTATTTATGATTTATAAATTATAAGAAATATTCTTCTGTTATTCATTACATTTTCTTCACGTTATATTTTAATTTGAAAATGAAAAATTATATATGTATATTATAAGTTACATATTAAGTCGAAATTTTAATGCTGTCACACACATTATTAAATTATCCGCATTATTGGATATTTGAATAAATCGTATATATTTATTTGTAACTGATAAAATCGTCAATTTATAAATTTTACTGTTATTAAAATTGTATTTTAATTATAATCATGTACTATATGTCCAATTTTGTTATTTATTCCGTTACGGTCGAATTAAATAATTCGTTTCACTTTGATTACCCGACTACATATATTTACGATCTGTTATTCATTGGCACATCTCATATGGCTCTTTATCCCGATTGTTTCAAGAATTACGCGTATATATCGAGTGTATACGGTGATTGTCGATTTATTTGTTCGCGTTTCTCGCGAATTTTAAATCGCGATTTATCTTGATTCGTGATTTAATTGTTGATTAACATCGAAGCTTCGTTTATCTGTTCTCGTATATTTTCTTTGTAATCCTACGCAAAAGTCTACGCCAGTCCAAAAAGTTTTTCCTACAATTGAAACTTCAACGTGAAACATTTAATAAAAGAATTATATAAATGCGTAAATATAGAATATTATATATATATATCATCAATCATTTAATAAATAATTAATCTAAACTATGAAATGCTTGTAAAATATAATATTTCATATGTATACATATGAATCATAGTATATATATATATATACTATATATATGTATATATACTATATATATATGTATATATACTATATATATATGTATATATACTATATATATATATATATATATAGTATATATATATAGTATATATATATATAATAATTAAATATATTATTACTATATATATATAGTAATAAATATATATATATATATAGTATATATATATACTATATATATACACACAATATATATATATATATATAATCGTAGTATATATGTATCATAGTGCGTATATAGTATATATAAATATATATATATATATATACAAAGTATATATGTATCATAGTGCGTAAAATATTTCGGCATCGAATTATAAATAATATATGGTATGTGGCCTTGACGTAGTCTAGCGCACTATTGTTGATATGCTTCGATTTGTTATCAGTAGCGCGTTGACACCCGAACAGTAAAGTAGTGGTGCGAAACGCTCCGACATATTTCTGTTCTAAACGAAATCGCGATCAATGTCGGCAAATTTTTTTGCTTTTATAATGTGATTACAGAATAATTAACTGTTCTAAATAATAAAGAAAAGTCATTTCGGAAAATTACGGTAATACACGGGAGTGCGGGAGTGCCGTTAAAAGTATCGCGCGTACAAGTGCGGGATTGCCTTTTAAAGCGAGTGTCGCGTGTGTTAATCAATGGACTTTAACAACCCTGCAAATCTGAGAGGAGGAGGAGGCCTGAGAGAGGCATCGGGCACCGGCGGAGCAGCCCTAAGGTGAGAATCGTTATTTGTATATTAATTGTATATTAATTTGTATATTATAAGTCGCGTATATACACGCATTAATTCGGTTAATTTTTTTGAACGATTAAAACAAAAGAGACTCAGAGATAAAGAGAAACTTATATATAAATCTTATAAAAATTTTCTTTTTATTTACAAATTGTTGTTTTAGAATTTACAAAATTACGTATTCTATATATTAAAGAGAATTTATAAAATTATTCCATATTTAGATATTTTTTTATTATTGTATGCATCGAATATAAAATTCGGCGAGTACAATAAAATCATTTCTTGAAATATTAATTATTTTTAGCACTGCTATAATTTGAATTTTATATTTGTATGTTACAGACAACGTAGCTTCAATATCAACAACTCCGCTGTTGCGCATCAGTGTCGGTGAGTGACAAACTTTTTTAATTTTGAGGCAACGGATTTGTAGTAGATTGTAGATGTAGATAGTAAAATGTAGATGTAGATAGTATATTGTAGATAGGTCCGTTGCCCTTTATAATGGATGAGCTAGAATAAATTATGTAAAATAACTTTTGATAAATACTTTTAATATGCATCTTTTCCAAGATTAAGTTAAAACAAATTAAATAAGAAAAAATATAGAAAGCAATTTTGTCAATTAATAAATTTTATCTAATTTACTTTGTGATAAATATGCTAATTTTTAAAAAAATACATCTAATGGTAATAACTGATTCTTAAATCGCTCGTCGATGATATTCTGATTTATTATAGCCCATCCGTTTTTGTTTTAGAATTTGTATAGTAGAAACTATTTTTAAACTTTGCTTTATCTTATCTAAAGCCAAGTGTATAATCAATTAAATTAGTAATGTGTAATTATAAATATATATAATATTTAATAATAAATAATAATAATTAACAATGTGTAATAATAATAATAAATAAATGTTTAATTTATTTTATTTTGTTATAGAATACATTTTATTATAAATTATATATTATTATAAAAATTTTAATGAATCAATTTTGATTGGAAACTTGGCTTTATCTTAGTTAAAGTAAAGTTATATTAAAATAGAAATAGATCCAATGAACGATCGTAAAATCGCACGATCGTCAACGAGCGTAAAATGTTTACGCTCATATGCCGGCAACGGTAATTAATCGGCAATAGAAGGAATTTCTCTGCTTCCTCGGTCTAAACAATGCGCGTATCTAATATGTAAATCAATAACGTAAATAAAGTCTTTGCGCTTTTTCGCCGACGACAATAAGTCGGTAATAAAAGGAGTGTTTCTTCTCTAAACGCAATCGCGATCAGTGTCGGCAAATTAATTGCTATTATGATGCGATTAATGAATAATTACCTATTATAAATAATAAATAAGATTCATATAGGGAAATTTCACTATTATTATGACAATTAATTAACTTTCGATAAATAACACATAACTGTATCACGATGATATATAGATCTTTATCGAAGCGCATAGTATTCCGCGCAATCACTGAATATTTCAAGTAAGATTCGAAGCAGCAGAGATAAAAATTATAAATTATTGTTTTATTTCCCTAACAATACTTGAAGTTAAATACATTTGTAATATACTTTTTTATATTTTACTGATCTAACTGTAATGTTTTTCAAATTGAGAATGCACAATAAAATATGAATCGCAGAATCGAGTAATTAACGTAACAAAAGGACGCGTAATATACTAATCGTTTAATTAATAATTAATAAACCTTAGATTTTATTTGCGACAATATATTGAATTTAATTTTATATTTCAAATTAAATTCGATATATTGTCGCAAATAAAATCTAAGGTTTATTAATTATTAATTAAACGATTAGTATATTACGCGTCCTTTTGTTACGTTAATTACTCGATTCTGCGATTCATATTTTATTGTGCATTCTCAATCCGAAAAACATTACAGTTAGATCAGTAAAATATAAAAAAGTATATTACAAATGTATTTAACTTCAAGTATTGTTAGGGAAATAAAACAATAATTTATCATTTTTATCTCTGCTGCTTCGAATCTTACTTGAAATATTCAGTGATTGCGCGGAATATTATGCGCTTCGATAAAGATCTACATATCATCGTGATACAGTTATGTGTTATTTATCGAAAATTAATTAATTGTCATAATAATAGTGAAATTTCCTTATATGACTCTTATTTATTATTTATAAAAGGTAATTATTCATTAATCGCATCATAATAGCAATTAATTTGCCGACACTGATCGCGATTGCGTTTAGAGAAGAAACACTCCTTTTATTACCGACTTATTGTCGTCGGCGAAAAAGCGCAAAGACTTCATTTACGTTATTGATTTACATATTAGATACGCGCATGGTTTAGATCGAGGAAGGAGAGAAACTCTTTCTATTGCCGATTAATTACATTGCCGGCATATGAACGTAAACATTTTACGCTCGTTGACGATCGTGCGATTTTACAATCGTTTGTTGGACGTCTTCTATTTTAATATAACTTAGGCCTGGAAATATTTAACACACACACACATTTTATAATAGAAATTTACGTTGAATATTTTATATCGCGTATCTAATATTTTATATCGCGTATCTAATATGTAAATCAATAACGTAAATGAAGTCTTTGCGCTTTTTCGCCGACGACAATAAGTCGGTAATAAAAGGAGTGTTTCTTCTCTAAACGCAATCGCGATCAGTGTCGGCAAATTAATTGGTATTATGATGCGATTAATGAATAATTACGTTTTATAAATAATAAATAAGAGTCATATAAAGAAATTTCACTATTATTATGACAATTAATTAACTTTCGATAAATAACACATAACTGTATCACGATGATATGTAGATCGTTATCGAAGCGCATAGTATTCCGCGCAATCACTGAATATTTCAAGTAAGATTCGAAGCAGCAGAGATAAAAATTATAAATTATTGTTTTATTTCCCTAACAATACTTGAAGTTAAATACATTTGTAATATACTTTTTTATATTTTACTGATCTAACTGTAATGTTTTTCGGATTGAGAATGCACAATAAAATATGAATCGCAGAATCGAGTAATTTACGTAACAAAAGGACGCGTAATATACTAATCGTTTAATTAATAATTAATAAACCTTAGATTTTATTTGCGACAATATGTCGAATTTGATTTGAAATATAAAATTAAATTCGATATATTGTCGCAAATAAAATCTAAGGTTTATTAATTATTAATTAAACGATTAGTATATTACCCGTCCTCTTGTTACGTTAATTACTCGATTCTGCGATTCATATTTTATTGTGCATTCTCAATCCGAAAAACATTACAGTTAGATCAGTAAAATATAAAAAAGTATATTACAAATGTATTTAACTTCAAGTATTGTTAGGGAAATAAAACAATGATTTATAATTTTTATCTCTGCTGCTTCGAATCTTACCTGAAATATTCAGTGATTGCGCGGAATACTATGCGCTTCGATAAAGATCTACATATCATCGTGATACAGTTATGTGTTATTTATCGAAAGTTAATTAATTGTCATAATAATAGTGAAATTTCCTTATATGACTCTTATTTATTATTTATAAAAGGTAATTATTCATTAATCGCATCATAATAGCAATTAATTTGCCGACACTGATCGCGATTGCGTTTAGAGAAGAAACACTCCTTTTATTACCGACTTATTGTCGTCGGCGAAAAAGCGCAAAGACTTCATTTACGTTATTGATTTACATATTAGATACGCGATATAAAATATTAGATACGCGATATAAAATATTCAACGTAAATTTCTATTATAAAATGTGTGTGTGTGTTAAATATTTCCAGGCGACAACAATTTGTTGTCATTCGAAGGTATATGGCCTTCACGGTGTATAGTTTATTAGTGTTGACATACTTCGATTTGATGTTATTCGCGCGGTGACACTCGATCAGAAAGGTAGTGACGCGAAACGTTCCGACATAATTTCTCTTTAAACGCAATGGCGATCTCGCGATTTCGCGTAATATATTTTTTTAATCAAGTAACAATCGAAGTGACGATAAATCTTTTCACGGGTACATCTTTAGTGCGGGAGTGCGGGAGTGCCGTTAAAAGTATCGCGCGTACAAGTGCGGGATTGTCTTTTAAAGCGAGTGTCGCGTGTGTTAATTAACGGACTTTAACAACCCTGTCAATCTGAGAGGAGGAGGAGGCCTAGGAGAGGCATCGGGCACCGGCGGAGCAGCTCTAGGGTGAGTATCGTTATTTGTATATTAATTATTATAAGTCGCGTATATAACACGCATTAATTAGGTTCATTTTTTTGAACGATTTAAACAAAAGAGACTCAGAGAGAAAGAGAAACTTATATATAAATCTTATAAAAATTTCCTTTTTATTTAAAAATTGTTCTTTTAGAATTTATAAAATTAAGTATTCTATATATTAAAGAGAATTTATAAAATTATTCCATATTTAGATATTTTTTTATTATTGTATGCATCGAATATAAAATTCGGCGAGTACAATAAAATCAATTTCATGAAATATTAATTATTTTTAGCACTGCTATAATTTGGATTTTATATTTGTATGTTACAGACAACGTAGCTTATTCAATATCAACAACTCCGCTGTTGCGCATCAGTGTCGGTGAGTGACAAACTTTTTTAATTTTGAGGCAACGGATTTGTAGTAGATTGTAGATGTAGATAGTAAAATGTAGATGTAGATAGTAAATTGTAGATAGGTCCGTTGCCTTTTATAATGGATGAGCTAGAATAAATTATGTAAAATAACTTTTGATAAATACTTTTAATATGGATCTTTTCCAAAATTAAGTTAAAACAAATTAAATAAGAAAAAATATAGAAAGCAATTTTGTCAATTAATAAATTTTATCTAATTTACTTTGTGATAAATATGCTAATTTTTAAAAATATACATGTAATGGTAAAAACTGATTCTTAAATCACTCGTCGATGATATTCTGATTTATTATAGTTCATCCGTTTTTGTTTTAGAATTTATTTAGTAGAAACTGTTTTTGGACTTTGCTTTAGCTGATGTTAAGCCAAGTAATCAATTGATTAAATTTAAAATGTGTAGTAATAAGTAAACATAATTTGTAATATTAAATAATAATAATTAATAATGTGTAATAATAATATATACATGTTTAATTCATTTCAATTTGTTATACAAAATACATTTTATTATAAATTATATAATATGCTAGAAATTTTAATGTATCAATTATAATTGGAAACTTGGCTTCATCTTACTTAAAGTAAAGTTATATTAAAATAGAATACGTCCAACGAACGATCGTAAAATCGTACGACTGTCAACGAGCGTAAAATGTTTACGCTCATACGCCGGCGATAATTAATCGGCAATAGAAATTTATTTTAAAGAAAAAGAAGCCATCAAGAAGAAGCCATCAAGAAGAAGCCTCTAAACACAGCATTGCCACGAGTCTTAATGTCTCATATGTGGCACGCGCATCTAATGTGTTGGACGCACGTACCCAGGTACGGGCACTGCCATTGCCTGGTACGGGCAACGCCATTACCAAACCCTCTCTCGTGGGATGCGGCCTTGCCGTGGCGAGAGGGCTCACCCATTGCAAGAGGATAGTCTTGCAAGGGGTGCCAACAGCATCCCGTACCCAAGTACATTGGGTACACGCGGCACCGCTGTTGCCAGGCACTGTGTGCTGCGGCCACTGTCAGGCACTGCGTGCCCGCGGCCGCTGCCAGGCACTGTGTGCTGCGGCCACTGTCAGGCACTGCGTGCCCGCGGCCGCTGCCAGGCACTGTGTGCTGCGGCCACTGTCAGGCACTGCGTGCCCGCGGCCGCTGCCAGGCACTGTGTGCTGCGGCCACTGTCAG